>OZ025800.1:507500-1107500 GCA_964019425.1 Flectonema sp. DT1601 | reverse complement strand
CCCACGCAATGTATCTAAAAGTGTTATCGTAACCTTTTCTGAATAGTTCGCTAGTGCATTGGACACGCCCACGGGAAGCGACATTCCACTGATGTCTGTTTGGTGTTTTTATTTTTTATTACATCATATCTTGTGATTGAAAACAAAGACAATACCACAAAGTAAATACATACCCTTGATCCACTATCGGTAAGATCACTATAGTGACAGCCATGCTGGATGACATGTCTGGTGTGATGGATTTCGTGAGGGCGATAGCAGAGTCAATACCAAAGGCGTAGAGAACTTTACGCTTTCCATTCCAGACTTCTGAATCAACGTGGTCTCTAATCCTTGAGATCTCATCTCCACTGAGTCTTCGGGTACCACATTTCTTAACGATATCACTTCCCATGATTGGTATTCTTTTTGATCCAATAACACCTTCAAATTCATTCTGACATGGTATGTAATTAACTTCATCTTCCATGCAGTGGAACTCAAGACCAAAAGTACCATGAGCAGTTGACATAGGAGCTAACCTAGAGTGTGAGATGTCAGCCAAGTTTAACAACGCGGTAGCCACTTGTGATGCACCGACACCATTACTGTCAGCTGTTCCTTCAATCCATTGTTTATCTGTAAATAAAGGAGAGACAGCATTCTCATATTGAGATAGTGTTTCTTCTCTAAGTGCATGTTGAGGTATGGCGGTGTAAAAGTCAACCATACCTGGTGATCTAATAATGTGAAAAGTCATTTCCAACACTGACCAGTAACACTTTACGGTGTCTACTTGACCGTGTTCTCCACAGAATTTATTATTAAACTTGTTTACTGTTGACCACAGTCCGTGGATGCCTTGGAATGTTGGTCCGCCGACCATTGTCCATTGGCCATTTACGTCATCAGTTGGAGGTACTAAAAATGGTAAGTGAAGAACAACAAGAGGAAGAACACCAATTAATAAAATTGGTGTTATCGCCCAACACATCCAATCACAAGATCTCTTCGCTGGTCTCCTTCTTGCTGCTTGCTGTACTCTTGGTGCTTGTGGTGCTGGTGTTGCTGCTGCTGCTGCTGCTGCTACAGGTTTTTCCACAGCCTTTGCATTTGCGTTGCCAGACTTCTTCTTTGCCATTTTGTTTTGGTTTTGCTTTTTAAGTGTGTCTGTAAGTAATAAAAAGTAATAAAAGAAGACGAGAACTATTTAGCCTCATCCCTCTGCTGTGTGCTTCTGTATGACAACATTAGTTATGAGATCGTGTAATGTCACAAAACAACACATCGATGTCACGATTGCACTGTTGTAAAAAAGTGGCCCAAAAAAAAAAAAAAGAAAAACTCCTTTTTATAGAGAACGAAAAATTGGCAAGACATCAGTAATATCAAAATAATAAAAACAAAAGAAAATAAAAAAAAAGAAAAAATTGAATATTTTTGTTACAGGTAAACAAAGGGTAAATGCGAACATATGAGAGGAAGAGATGACGTCGAAAAAAAAATACAACCCGGTTATACGAAATAAATTGTTTTATTTATTTTATTTTTTTATTTTTAAAAACGCGTCGGCACCTCACTGGACCGACACAGTAGGTAGCGCTGTTTGAAAGAGAATCCTATAGCAGTACATAACCAATCCAACTATTTAGAAATAAAGGATGAAACGATTGATTAATTACGTAGACAAATAGCCGTCACTAGAGTCTCTCTTAGGACCGTTGATATTTCTGCAGGCATCACAAACTCTAACTTTAGTAGTGTTGTGTCCTAACAGGGGAAGGTACTTGCGAGCACTTGAACAGAGAGAGCACAGAACTTGTCCACAGGCTCGGCAGTGGTGACGACGGCGAAAAATCGTGAAATTCGCTTGGCATAGAGAACACCCAGGAGCAAGTGCATCAGGAACCCATCGAACGTCAACGGAACTGAAATAAACACCTCGTCGATGTTCTGCATCGAGTCCTTGTTGAGATTGATTTAATTTAGAATTTGAAAATATCTTTTTCTCCGACGGCTGAATATCATTTCCAATAGAATCATTACAAAACAATGATCCTCTCCTATCAATACCATTAGAAGAGAATGTTGAACCCCCCTCCCCTGCGAGATACTGAAAAACTTCTGACAACCTGCTAAGATACGAATATGTATTCGCAACTCCACTCCTTCCCCCTTGCCAATGATCGATGTAACGACAATGATAATTATTCCACAACGAGTTAACGTATCTTGGATGTGTTCTAACGAATAACACACACGAAGTAGGTACGTAAGCTATATTCAGTAATCCACTCTTAACTGACCCCTGAGATAATTCATCCCAATACGACGATAAGTTGAATCCATGATGAGAATTAAACTCATCACGTGACTTCTTATTATCATGAATGAAATCAACATGTTTACAAGAATACACAGCATCTAATAGCTTTATTAGATACCCTTCAGTAAACTCAAATGAAGTTGGGTGTTGTTCTATGAGGTGCCAAACACACTCAACGAACTGTAAGAAAACTGGAGATAAATCTTTTCTGTTTGACGATCCACCGTTTCCACATCGAGAACCGAATCGAAAACCGGCATCACACCATTCTTTTTGAATAAGAGTTTGAAATCCGATATAAGTTCTGAAATAACTATCGCATTGAAGCATTGCGAGGGATACGATTTGTGTTGTTCGATCCCATCCGTTGCTGCAGTGGACTAGTACAGATCTCTGTTCTTGAATTTCTGACACAACTCTTTGTGATGCTGCTAAGATACTTTCAATGTGTTCTAACCATTTTGTTTGTGAGAATTGTGATCTCCAATTCTTACTGCCAACATTAATAACTTTTCGTAACTGTTCTAATGAGCTCTGAACAGTATGACAGTCTTCTACACCTTGACACATGTAAGCACATTTATAAATACTTTCATCTTCATAGCCTCCGCCCTTTGCGAGGTTTCCGATGGCTGCTTTCCAAGGTCTAGCATCAATTATCGTTACGGGAATGCGATCTTCCTGAGCTTGATTCATTCTCGACAAGTGATCGATTTCAGTAGCAGCCTGTCTTCTAGTTTTTATATTACTGCGGATATTGCTTGCAAGTCCCTGTGTTGGAGCTAGTTTTCTTACAGCATCCTCATCAGGTTGACTCCTACTTCGGGACAGTCCTACTTTCGGTTGGCTTGATCTAGCGATGCAGCAGCTGGTTCGTTTATCTATCCAAGATACCATCAGAAATCGGTTTCTAGCTCGAAATTCAGCATGTCCCATCAAGTCAACGTCACTTAATACAGCTGGAACTATGACCTTCCTAGGATAACTCTCACACACACCGTAATCTTTATTCACTAGTGATACTCTGAAGAGACCTGAGAAATTATCAGCCATTCTGTACAACTCATCATCCAGAGAGTACAGATCAGTGATTGGCTTTTGATTAGACTCTGATAGTTGTCTTACAAAACAGAATCTATTCTCAACTGGATATGTTGATTTGTGTTTATCAATTATAAGATTCTTCGCTTTCTCATACAATTCTTTGGATGAGTCAGAATTGTAGTCTAATCTTAGTGTGAATGTCCAAGTATTTTTACATTGTATTTCAAGTAGTTTGCTATTGTCGTTGACGTACTGATGAACATTTATGTTCTCTTCATTTATGGAATCGATAAGGGAGGTTGGGATTGACATGCATTCTCCTGTTCCATTTAATCCTCGGCTGAGGACAATACGAAAATTGGTTACCATCATCCTACAAGGTACAAAGCGACCTCCATTAAGAAGATAAACTGTTAGAGGTTGGGTATGACATTCCTGTTCACCATCACAGACTTCTTCATATTTTGGTGGGTGTTGAGGGATATCTGAGAGAACACCCTCCCATTCAAGCATTTTATTATGTTAGAATCTGATTAGAGATAACACTTATATTGACTTTGTCTTTAAAATAACGACAATTTCAGTAAAATCAATCAAGAGCTAATTGTCTAAGGCAATTCGTAATTTGCTCAAACAAAAAAAAAAAAAAAAAAAAAAAAAAAAAAAAATCACATCGGGATAGGTATTTAAAAGAAATTAAGATGGTAGGAAGCCTTCATTCATTGTTTGTGGGTTTATTCCAAACCTTTTGAGCCGGAAATCCTAAGAAAGGATACGGCCCGATCCTTCTCATAACAATTACAGAATGAGAGTCGTCATGAATATGAATTAGGTATCTGTCTGCGAGTTTCGTTTCACCATCTTCCGCAAGTCTAAGAGGGAATATATCTGAACGGTAGATACATCGATCTCTTGTTTTTAGTTTAAGCATTTCACGTTTTACTAAGTAACTTTCAAAGAACTCAGCTAAGATTGACACACACAATTCATCACTGTCCCAAGAACGAGTAGGGTTAGGGAGTTCCAGACGAGATAAAATTGTTTCAAATCCAGCAGTTGGATTAGTGTAGACGGCGAGACTTGAGGGAATCCAAACCCTCCATATTTGTGAATTTCTGTGTTCAGACCAATACGCATCACCTCTACGTCCTAGTGCTTGAGTGAGGACTGGTGCGATACGATGGTTGTCAGTGTTGACGTTAATCCATTCATCCCATTTATTACTCCAAGACTTATAGTGTACTAATATTTCTTGATCAGGACCATTGACTCTTGTATCTATAATTACCGAGTCGTACCATTTTCTAACCGAATCCAAGACGTCAACCATCTCCCCTGGTTTGAATACACTTCCATTGAACTCGTGCGGTGATATAATAAAATCCTGCAACAGATTACTTTTAATATTAAATAAAAGTTTCATCGCGGATACGCAGTCTTCTAGACTGCTGTCTTCATTAAGAAAAGCGATTCGGTTCCGTTCACTTTTTTTTAATCCCTCCGGAACTCGGATCATGCAATGTTCATATATTGCTTTCGATGTAGATAATAAAACAATGCCACTCCAACCCAAATAATCAAATACTAATTCTCTAACCGGTCCCAATAACAATACTTGACCAGCGCAGTTGTCTTCAGGGACATCTGTGTCGGACATGTCTGGTGGCTGTTGGAGAAAATAAATTGTATAATCGAACACCACAAACATCCCAATTGACATAACCATGGCTTATATTGAACGACTTACCTTCTCTATCCGTTATAAAGTACTATTACTTTAGTAAGGATGTAGAAGGGAAATAAATTGGAAACGAAGTCGGGATACCTTCTTCTTCTTTTTTTTTTCTTTTGTGACTCGTCTCTTTTACTGGAAATTAGAATGAGAAAGAAAAAAAAAAGAAAAAAAACACGGTATTTTTTCATGAAAAAATAATTTGGTTAACATGAAAACGTGTTATAATGTTTTAGTTTATCTGAATCTGGTCTTTGTCTCGACACCAACAGAGAAGACCCATCGAGCGGGTCTTTTGCAACTAAGTATGAGATTCAGCTTTATAATTCTGTTTCTTTTAATAATTTAAACATACTCAGAATACCTTGGGAACAGTAACATAGTTCGTGCGCCATCAGTACAAAATCCTGATAAAAGGGATACGCTGACACAATTATCTTTCAACCGAACAATTATTTGTTTACGAAGCCTGGGAAGCCAAAAATCAGGAACAGCTAACAGGATTCGTTATAGATTTGTAGGAACAAAAAAAAAGAAGGAAAAAAAAAAGGAAAAAGGGAAAACCTACAGATCCACGGGAGAAACATATACTACGGTCACGGCCTTGTGTAGCTTTTTTTGACCACAGGATGTGTTTAAATCAGCAAAATTGAAAACGACGCAAATTGTCGAGTGGTATGCATCCAGATTTGCATTCGAAGAAAAAAAAAAAAAAAAAGAAAGAAAGAAAAACATATCAGATCTTCTGCAATCGCCTGGGTTACAGTGAACACGGAAAGAGAGCAAGAAACACGAGATTGAAAAAACATTTGCTAGTGATGATTATTTACAGAGGTTGCGTTGTGACAAGAATAAAAAAAAAAAAAACAGCTCACTAGCACTTTTTCAGTAAAATACACCACACAAGAATTCAAATAATAATAAAAATAGAAAACCCAGAGCCCGATACATCGATGCGGCAGAAGGACTAACACCCATAAAAAAACAATCACAAGCACACATGTTAGGTGAGTTAAGTTAGAGGAAATTACAGCTTCTAAGAAAAGCTCACTCGGGAAGTTTAAAACAGCAGATCAGCTCAACATGAACTTATCTTATGAACAAAAACAAACACATGAACGTAAGTGGTACGAGCTTGTCATGAATTGCAGTTAGTTATCACAACGTAAATAAATTGTGTAAGGACATCAAACACATCCCTACTCAAGTAAGGGGAACGTTGTTACACACGTTATGACAATAAAATGAGTAGTTAAAGAGAGATTTAATCTAACGTTTGCTGTATAGTATGAATGCTACGAAGATTGTCCAATCAAACTAAATCAATCAATTTGACAACAAAACTTCGTTGACAACTCCTCGAACGAATTTCGTTCTCAACGAAGTTGATTAGACACATAATACTGTCGTTGGGTGTTTTTTTTTTTTTTAAAGTCAGTTATAAGATAAAGTATCCACATTAAAAGCATTAAACTCAGATATTTTTAATACCAAAAAGAGGTGCTGAGGAATGGTCACGAAGGATGATAATAATAAAAGGAAAAAGAGTCTCTACCCATGCTCACTTGAAGGTGTAGCGGGCGTGAGATGCTAATTAAACATTTATACCAACGTTGCAGCATAGAACGAGTATTAGGGTAACTCACAGCAACAGAGGATGGCCGTTTTTTCCAAAAAATTATTAATTTAATTAAAGGAAATCAATGTTCAGCTTCGCTCAATTTAACAAAACATTCGACGAAAAGAAAAAAATAAATTCTGGGGAAGTGTTTGTGCAGGCACTGCACAGGGTTCTTCAGAAAACACGAAATAAAAAAAAATAGAGTTATAACTGCGTTATAATGCCTCACCACAATCATTAAGTTTTGTAGTTCTTCAAAAAAAAAAAACATTGTTTAGAATAGGGTTCTTTTAAAAATAAATAATAAATAAAGGGCAACAACAAATATCCATCCATCCTCAATGATGATTATTGCGATAAAGAAAGAAACAAAGATCTGTTGAACCTTTGCTTTGATCAAATGGTAACCTTCCATGATTCCGGCAACACAAAAGACTGACCACTCGCATAATAATAACCGCGAGAATAGAAAAGAAACAAAAAACAAAAAAAAAGTGACAAATAACTCATCCGCAGTTCCCGTTCATTACAGGTACTAATACAGAAACACTACTGTTCTCTCTCTTACAGATTTTATCGAAGTAGGGAAAACACACACGCGCATACACTTACTATGCTTAATTGATAAGAAGCAAGACAAACTGATTAGGAAGTTAAAACGACACGCAAATGATTAATAAAAGAACAATTGTAGAGTACGTTCATCAAAAAAGCTAAATTCAATACTCAAATAGGTTTCTGATGAGCACGTCGTACCTCAACTAACTCTCCACGATATACCACAAGTAGCACAATAGATTAACAGTGTGAACTTCTGTGTCATGGGCTCTATCAAAGGAGCAATAGGCGAAATTCAAGAACGAAAAAAAAAAAAGGAAAAAAACACCCAGAAGGAATGTCATGCCCTAATCGATATTTCTCAAAAAAAAAAAAGAATCGACGAGCTACGACGAGCTGATACGTAGATGTGATGAAGACTTTTAAACGATCTTACGTACTATTTGAGGAAAGAGATATAATTGTTTTGTGCACATTCATGGGTGGTGTCGGTTTTTATAAACAGGTCACAATGAACAGGTGACAAGCCCACACTGCACAGAGAATAAAATCATCAACATGAACTATAAATATGATGTGCAAGCACCATAAATACTTTGACATGGTTGGTAGCAGCGATTAAGAGGTAAGAGAACTTGTGCAGAAGTAATCTACGCACGGAAGCAAAAAAAAAGAACTGACAGTCTCTTATGTTTTTTTTTTTTTTTTTGGGCAAACCCCGAATTCCACGCAACGAAATGTCGGATCTCAACACAAAAGTTTAAGAAATGGAGAGCAAAAAAAAATCCGACATTTTTTCACAAAACTTCATGCGGAATAGTAGATTTTCCCTTTTTTTCTTTTTTTCTTTAAGCGACCAATGGAGTAGTCGTCAAACAAATTAAAAAAAAAAAAAACGCTAAAAAAAAAAAAGATAAATAAATAACATAATTTAACTACACACGAGAGTGTCTTGTTTAGTTTAGTTTGTTGTTGAAGTAAGTTACAAAAAACCAAAAAGAGAGAAAATCACTTCTTCCTTGAACTGAGGATAATTACTTTTTTACAATATTCTCTCAATAAAATTTAGAAATAATAAAATACGGGGAGGAGAGCAGGGAAACATATCCAAACAGAGAAAGTACGTGCAGTTGATTTATTTTTATAATCTAAAAAAGACAATTGGCTATAATGCCAGAGGACTATTTCGAATACCGATAACACTTTGCAGCTATTAATATTAAGATGTTAAAACACGCAACTCCTACTAGAATAGCTAATAAGTCAGTAATTAATGTGTCATACGACCATCCATAAAAATGTAAAAAAGAATCACCGGAAGTAAACGGACACCACTCACAGTTATCTTTCTCGTAAGTCGTGCTGTAATTACAAAATGGTTGCGGAACGCTAATAACTTGACTCTCACTGCAATGAAATTTAGTATCATGAAAAATAAATTCTGAAACACCTTTAAGATAATAACTAAATGGATTTGCAAAATGAAAAATTAATAATCCTTTTGGAATTCTTGTGTAAGGAATCAAGAACCCAGAATGAAGAGACCACACTAGTTGAACGATAGTTATAACACATTGTGATGTGACAAATGATTTAAATAAAATGCTGCATGCGATTCCAAATATTGATATTCCATAACAAAAGAAACCATACACGACCATTAACAAGCCAATTCCTTGAACAGAATTTGTTTCACTGCCGGAAACAAGTGCTCCGCGAACATCAAGAATCGCCCACCAAAAGAGAGAACAACAAATAGTCAGGGGTAGTTCTGTTATTGAAACAGAAAATGCATACAATATAGGATTATACATCCATCTTTCACGTTCGACAATGCCGCATTCTCCACTGATCATAGCAGCAGCAGTAAGAGCGTGAATGACAGATAACGTTATAGAAATCATCACAATAGAAACATATCCTCTCAGTGAATCTTGATCAGAGTTCAAATTCCAAAATATGCTCCCACACAAGAGTGGTGCTAGTACAGCCAGAACAAGTCGGGTTATTGGATATGAAGGTTTTCTCCAGGCCGATCGAATCCTTCTCTTCATAAGTTCTACTAAAGTCATCATATGTCTACTTAGAGTCTTTCCTCTTTCTATAATAGTAGTTTCTGTTGGTAGAGTTCTGTTGTCGTGTAGCTTCCAAGCTTCAGCCCAAGGATATCTAACTCGTCGTCTTCTACGAACTTCATTAGTTGCTGATTGAGTTTCAGTATACCTTTTAGGTTTTGAATGGAATACGTGTAATGCCCATTCCGATAATTGAACTCCTCCATTGCGATCTTCACAGCCTTGTTTTAATAAGTAGTCAGATAAGAGAGAAGGAGAGTCATCAAATAGGATTCTACCAGTCGATACAATTAATAATTTATCAGCTTTAAGTAATTGTTCATCAGTAGGCTGATGAAGAGAACACACAACTGCGCATTGCAACAACGGATGCGACGCCAACAAGTGAAGCGTTCGAAGAATCGTTGAAATGTCATCAGACGACTTAAGACCCGTAGTCGGTTCATCGATTAAAAAGAAATAATTTCCTGTACATAAATTCAACGCCAATAGTAAGATTCGTCTTCGTAATTCTGATAAACGCTCAACTTTTTCAGATAATTGTTCAGTCGTAAATCCAAGTATTGAAGCGATTTCAAGAGACAATTCATTTGCATGTTTCACAGATTGCATTGATTGCCTTCTAGTCATCACAGCGAAGAGTAAACATTCTTCAACAGTGTCTGATTCGATGAATGGTCCCGCTGGAAATTCAATCAGTCCTACTTGAGTTTGTCTTCCGAGTTCTCTAAAAAAAGTAGTTTTACCACAACCACTCTCACCAATAACTACCGTGACGGTTCCTCGCTTGGCGCTACCTGTAATGTTACGTACGATGTTCTTGTAATTGATATCAGACCAACACACTACATCATCACTTTGATTAGTAAGAGATTTCACATTCTCTTTCCTACTACATGATGTTTTTTCTGTATCAGAGGTGTTGTCAAGTAAAGATCTCTGAGGTGTCACAGCCAAACATAAGACAGTCTGCTCCATATCATGAGAGTTACCGGTTACTTCAACACAGTTGACATCACCAGCCAGAAGTGGTTGCGTTTCAATTGACTTCGTTAATCTCCTACAGAGTGCTATTTTACAAACAACCATTGAGATTACAGCAAGTGATAAATAAATAGCAAACAGAGTAAGAGCACAATATGTAATGTCAGGAACAGATCCAAGAAGACTATTTAAATACGCTGAGCCACTCGTCCTGTCTGGAGGACAATAACCAGCATTCTCACCAGCACATGCAGCAACCGCTTCTGTTGTTGAACACATTGACCGTAGAGTGAACCAATGAAATCTTAAACAGTCTTCACATTGTTTTGGATCTGCCTTGTCAATAACACAAGTTGTCGCTACTGCATTTACACAAGTTGCTACCGTGTACGATGGGGGTAGTCGTTCTTCAGGGCTACACATTAAGTCTTTCCCGGTGTATTCATTCGCTAACAATCCAAAATAAGCGTTCTTAAAGGGTGATAGCGAACTTATTTTTTCCCAAAAAAACGGAAGCTTCCCCACCGGTATCAGAAATCCAGATAAAAGTACAAACATCCCAACTAAAGCCCCAGAGACTGCCTGTAAAACAATAACAGAGACGTACCTGCTTCCTACAAGCGAGGTAACACGTATAAACAATGATGTGCACGCAGACAGAAGCCACAAGACGACGACAAAAATCGCAAAATTACTGGACATGTCACACATTAAATAAACAGGTGTAGAGACAAGAAGGCATTCAATAAACAGAAAAATGGTATCGGTGACGATTTTAGAAAGCATCCAAAGTAGTGAACGATAGCGTAATCCAAGTCTAATTTGGTGAATAATGACAGCCTGTTGAGCAACTGTATCTGGTAGTGCTGAGAGTGATCCAAGGGATACGGCAGACATTAGGTTGAATAGTAGTCCAAGAAAGTCGTAAGAACCTGATTGATCATTTTTGATTTTACCAAATAATAAACCTAATAGCAGTGCGTGTGGTATGAATCGAACCAATCTCAACTGTAAGTGGTACTGCGATGTTTGAATTCTGAATTCCCGTTGTAGTATTGCATACAACTGCGTCCTTAAACATGGCTTTACTACTCGTGATAGAATAGCGTCATTGGAACCTTCTAAAAGTGTTGGTCTCGGGAATGGAGATGTCGATAACAAGATTCTTCTATTTGAAGTAGCAACGTGGTTTATAATATTTTTATAAACAATATTTGATGTTTCAGAATCAAGTCCCCTATTCCATTCATTTATTTCAATCGTTTGATTAGAAGAAAGTATCGCCTCTGCTATTGAGAGTCTCCTCCTCTCACCAGTTGACAACAACCCAACGTCATTCTCCTTCACTGATTCTAATTGGATCATTGCTAATGCTTCGTCAACATTAGATATGTATCCTCCTCCCATTTTAAGTGAGAATTCAAGAGTTTCATTTACACTAAGTCCTTCCAATAATAAGTCACTGTTCGATACTATGTAGCAGTCTTCAGTTGTAACGGGCAAGCTCTCATCTTCTTCCATACTAATACCCTTTTTAGATCTGGTTGTCTCTAAATCAATAATGATGTTTTTAACATGTAGTGGATGTACTGTTTTTTTTTTTTTTTAAATTGTAAAAAGATAATTTACTTTTCTTCAACATCCATCACGCTTATATAAAATCATAAACTCCAATGAAAGCCAATAGTGCGGTAGGTTAGTCGGATTTGTTTTTGTTCTTTTTTTTTTAATATTAATTTTCTTTTTTTTTTTTTTTTTTCGTCTTCCCCGCGCATTGCTTAAATTCGACTCGGTTCTCTGACGTTAAGAAGGGCAGGATATGTAATTAAAAATAAAACGACGAATAAGGGGAAAAAAGAAAAAGCGCAATTGATAGTTAGCTGCTGGGTACGACCACACATAACATGCAAATAGGCAAATTCAGGTCCTAAGTGTTGTTATTTTTTTTTATTTTTTTTCGTATTTTTTTTTTTCTTCAATTCCATTTTCGTTACTGATAGCGAGCTTCCTTGTGATTTAACTCTTTTTTCGTTTTTTTTTTTTTTTTTGTTGTTTGTTTTTTTTTTTAATTTCCTAATGTTTGTCTCGCAGACTGATGTCGACTCAAGACGAGATTACTTTTTTTTTTTCACAAAGCTTCATTCCGCATGAAAAGGATAGGTTTTCTTTTATTATCGATATGTATTTTATATTGTTCGTTCTCAAACCCGTCTCTCCCGTGCAAGACTTTTTTATTTATTTATTTATTATTTTTTTTTTTAAAACAACAATATACAGCGATCACAAGCAATACTGCTACTTCTACTAAAGCAGGTTTGTTTCGGTTTGACAAAATGTTTAGAGTGTGTCAGTAGCAGAGCATAGGCACTTATGTAATAAGTGTCGGTATAAATGTGTGATGTACTCAACGATAAATTGACTCACACGATGATTAGAAGGAATGAAGCCTCAGGTACGCACTCAATTAGTTTCCAGATTCCTGTCTTCCAAAACCCCAACCGCTACCACCCGGTGATGGCGGTGGTGGTGCAGCAGCTCCCATTGGCTGTCGTTCTTCTTCATCATTTTTCAATTGACCAACAACAGCCATTACACGTTCTTGGTTTTCGGAACTATGAACCATCTGTAGTATTGTTTTTTTGATATTATTATTTATTATAACCTTCAAAAAAGAGAAGGAGATAAAAATGACACAATTTTTTTAATTTTTTAAGAAATAATTCAAACCTGTCTAATCTTGACAACATTACACTTCGATAGCTGTTCTGGTGAGTGGATGCCGTGTAGGGTGAAGATCCTTAGCAAACTACCCAAACCATGTTGGGTTAGTGTAGCCTGGTTTGTGTTATTTATATTTTTTATTCCAATTATCTTTACATCTTTAAACAAAACAATAATTCATACGAATAGACGTTCTTCGTTTGCCTTAACACTTCCAGGAGGAGCGCCGTCTGCCTGAAAAACAGCTTTGTGTTGAGGTTGTTGTTGCTGAGCTGTGTAGTGACTATATGGCTGCTGAGGTTGTTGATAACCTTGTTGACTGTGCTGGTGGTGATGATGATGATGATGATGATGATGGTGGTGATGGTGATGGTGGTGGTGATGATGATGATGATGATGATGAGAGTAGCTACTATGAGGAGGTTGCTGCCTCATACCTTGAATATACCTACTCGAGCATATCTGTCCGTCCATTTGTTCTCCATATCCTCTGTGTTGACGTGACACCTGTTTTGTAATTTAATTTTTTGAATCGCCATACAGTTTCAACAAGAGCTGCTATTTGATAAAGTCATACCGGTGCACCACTTCTGTATCCCTTACCTCCATGTTGACCAGCATATGCAGAATTGTACCTATATTGTTATTGTCGATGTTATATTATTGGGAAGGCAAGCTCTGCTATATAAATAACAATACAAGGCATACCCAGATCTAGGAACGCTTCCTGAATTACGTGGATGACCTGCATAGTGTGGCTGAAGAGGTTGACCACCAGACTTATTCCATGCCATGCCCCATGAACTGTCAGGAGTTTTATCAAAGGTTGGTTCGTATGGAACTGCTTTTGGATTAAGACCAGTGATGGATGTGTCTTTTTTTTCTTTAGGGTCATCAGTTTTTTCTGATTCTTGTTGAGGTTCTTCAGCTGACTCTTCCTGTCCATTAGTTTCCTGTGCTGGTTCAGCGTCGGAGGAGTTGATTTGATCTTTTGATGTTCTGTTAAACATCCTCATCTTTCCATTACATGTTATACTCCAACATGACGTTGATAAGCTTTCCTTATCCTGAGCTGTTGATGATAATTGTTTATGTTGATTACAACTACCACATTCCCAAGTTTCCTTTTCATCTGATTCTTGTTCACTCTTGTCAGCATCATAAGTCAACACAGGAAAATCCATCTTTACGATGTCATCTTTTAAATAAAAAGGAGCACTCTTTTCACCTTCAATATCCTCTGGCAGTCTCGGAGCCTGAAGCGATAGTTCTTCCGCTTCTTGTGTTGGTGTTGTCATCTTATTTTTAATTATTGTTGGTGCGATAAATAGGTTTTTTTTTTTTTTTTTTTTAGTTTTTTTTTTTTTTTTGTTATTAATGAGAGATGCGTCTCAGATTTCTACTACTCCAGTGCCATGGAGTTGTTTTAGTATCGTTCTGTGAGATGGAAAAGAATAAATAGACTACTGTAATGTGATGAAAACAACTTCTTCACTCTCCTCTCATTCTCTTTATAAGCTGTTACAGACCAACGCAAGCTTTGTGTAGAAGTATGCCTTACGGGGGAGAAGAAAGAAAGAGAAGAAAATATTAACACAAAACCAACTCATCACATTGAAGAAAATACAACAACCAGAACTATGAAAAAAAAGAACAAAAAAAAATGAAAATAATAGAACCCTGGTAAATAAAAACTCGTGTGTGTTTGCCAAGTATTTTTTTTTTTTTTTTTTTTTTTGATATTTCGCTTCTCAATGACACACTGTTTTGCGAGGCAATGCAGACCCATAAAACATGAAAAAAAAAAAAAAAAATGATATCCCAAGAAAAAGCTGCAAACTAGTAGCCAACTTCCTCTCACACTTGAAAGAAAAAAAAAGGAAAAAAAGAAGAAAACAGAAGAAGAAGAAGAAAAAAAGTCACCTCGGACACACTATGCGGAGCTGCAGAGCAAAAAGTATGCCTAGACTCCGTGCTTTAAAAGCTTGAAAGTAGGTTCGGTGGAGCAAAGATCCACGCATCCCCAGTAGTTCATGTACTGGTAACCACAATGTAAGTCTGTTTTTATTTATTAATTGGGAATAAAGATTCAGTAGTTATAAAATAGTATTCATACCTCCGTCTTTACCAGAAATACGTTCCACACACGCATCGTATTCGTCTTTCATCCGAAGGCAACCAGCAGTCTGGGCGCATCTCTCCTCAACCCACAACTTTGGATCGCCATCCTCCTCAAATCCTTTGTACTCATTCAATACTGAGTGATCAATATGAGTATGTGGGTAGTAGTGAGCTGGGTTGGTAAGGTTCGGGGTGTGGGTGGAGAACATGTGGCCCATTTTGTTATAATATGCGGATAAGACTTGCACGAGCGGCTCCTACAGGAAGAATGAATTTTTAAATAACAAAAAAAAAAAAGAAATAATAAAATAAACAAAAATTCCACACAAAAAACAATCATAATCCATGCTTCCCTTTAAGTGAATTACTGCAATAAATTGTGGTGACTGATTGACCTTTTTTTCTCAAAACAACTTGTGTAAATTGAACTTCCAAATGGGATACATAAATCAGAGCGAACAACTATCTGTAAAGAAAGGAACACTCCAAGCAGTTGTAATTCAACTATTTGAGCGGCAACAACAACACACACAAAATAATACAAAAAAATGTATTCTTCAGAATTATCAGCCAATCTAACTACAACGTGTTTAGGCATTGATGTGCTGATGAAGCCAATGATGAATTACTTGACACCAAGTCCCTTCTCTTTTTATCTGACTCTTTAATGCAGAAATCAAACAACTCTTCTAGCTGTGTTTTACTTAATAATAAAGGAGGTCGTGGAGGGACTGGTTTGTCTCGTATCAAGTCATCGAGTAGCGTATTACCTCCCGATTGAAGAACTTCACTTGGAGAGGATAAGTCATCCATTGGTCTTTGAATACCTTTACACTTTCTTATCATTTCAACAGTTTCACGGAACTTTCCAACTAGTAGGTCTCCGTACTGAGCTTGTTGACGATCAAGTGAAAAGTCATGTTTTTTTTTCCATTCTTTGTATGCCGTTCCAAAGCTTCTAACTTGTTCGCTATACCTCTGCTGAGTTGCGCTGAGTGTGTTAGTGATCGCGTTTTCGAGGATTGTTCTATCGATACTTTCCATTGTGTGACGGCTCCGCATTGCCTGTTCAAGTTTTGCTCTGATCGGCGCTAATTTTATTCTTGTTTTTTGATGAGATAAAGCTTTCGGATTCTCAAACATCTTCGATCTGGTTTCTTCGATCTTTCGATCTAGTTTTTGTATAAATTTGACATAGTGCTGCTCAATTTGAAGTTTTGCGAGTGTTTCTCTTGCTTCCCGACGGCGTTTTCCCCGACGCCACCACCGTTGCAAAGTCAATGTCACTCGAAGGTATTTTGCAATACTGAAGGGAATTACCATTATACGTTGGTATTGTAGTAAAAAAACAATAATTAAGCTTACCTTCCTTGGTTTTTTTGATTCCCTTTTAAGCAATACAAGTTTATACATAAACCGACAAACTACTAATTGTGCATAGTCTCTTGACATTTTCCATTTTAGTTTTTTTCGACACTGTTTCCACCATCGTTGGATGCTTATAACAGGCGATATGACATTTGATAAGTGTCGATGGATTGGTTTATTAATTTTGAGAGTCGATTTCTCATGAAAGAGTAACTGAATAATAATAACTGACCAGTTAAATGCCTGTTGCTGTAACATCTTTCTAAGAGCTATTCTGGTGTCGGTAGTGATGTCTGCTACACCTTTTGAATATTTTTGAAAATCTACTTCACGAGATTTAATTAATTGTTTGCGACGTTGAGCCCAGGCTGTCGACGTCACACCACACCTTTGAATGTTTGATTTATTTGCGTTGACGAATCCTCTGCCAACTCTCTTTCGTTGTCGTTTGACAACTCCACCAATTCGATTGCGAAAAAGTAACCATTCAGTGTCGTCTTGTCGAAGAGTTGATATTTTTGAACGGACTTCCGCGTGGACGAAATGTCCTCGCAGAGGTGCTTTGACTTCATCGCTGGATAAGAAATATTCTGAAGCCGAAACCGTCGGTAAAACAATCCGACCTGTTGCTTTCTTAGTTGAATTCTGAACCAACAGACTATCACATCTGATAATTGGAGGAGGTGGTGGTGGTGTCGTACTCCCTCTCTCAGGCCATTTAGGATCATCTAACTCTCTTCTAAGTCTGAGATGGTGTTGCCATTCAACAGTAATACATTCTAACGTTTCATCAAAATATTTCTTTCGATCAGGTATCGTTGAAGACAATCCTGACATGCCCAGTGAAGGTGATTCACTTTGTTCTTCCATGTCATCTGTGATTACTTTATTAGCTAATTTTACATTTTTTAATGTTTTCTCGTTAATTATTGTTGTATACGGTGATAAGGTCTGCTGACTACCTGCCCTAACAGTTCCTATGATGCTGCTCCTTACTTTCGGGAGGACTAAGTTTATCTTCCATCCTACGACATCACTTGAATCAGGAGTGTTCAGAGGTGGCAATCCATTAGCTTCGGATTCTCGTTCGGTGAAACTACCTCGTTCCCAATTAGCAGTTGAGATGCACGACATTCCTTCATGAGTGAGGAGTCATACCTGGAAAAAAAAAAAACATATTATTGTACACGTTAGAAGTTATTATTGTATTGTACTGTTGTTTAGGACTCTGACTTCCTTACATAAGAAATACTGTTAAAAAATAGAAATAGAAAATATAATTACTTTATAAAAACCTGTTATCAGTGCTGATGCTTTCAATAACCTTCTGACTGTTTTTTTTATTCTCCGTGAAGGAGGACAGCAGTTATTTCAGACAAGTTTTCTTTTCATTTTTTTTTTCTTGTTGCTTTTAAGCTTTTGCTTCTATGGCAAGAAAATCGACTTCGGTGATTCCTATAGTAGTTTGTTGTTATTATTATTTTTTTTTTTCTATTTCGAATTCGCTTTAAGAAGCGCGGTTATTCAAGTATTACGTACATTTTTCTTTTATTTGAAAAGGAGAAACCAAATAAACAAACACAACCAACGAGTAGCCTCTGCTTGGTTGCTTGTACGAAAACGAGCAAGCTAGCACTGGGCTCCAGCGTGTTGATAGGTGATGAAGAAAGGGAGGGGATAGTTTATTTTCTTTTTATTTCGGATAAAAAAAATGTTTGGGGGGTGAAAAAAATAATTGAAATCGGTCTTTTCCTTTAAAAAAAAAATGAAAAGATCGAAAACAAAGAACACAGCTGGGCTGCCATCGGGACACTACACACAAGTCCACGACGGGTGGAATTCCCTGCCTTGGACTCTTCGAAGCGTCTTGCCAAATTGCCGTTGTGTGACGTTTTTTTTTTTTTTTTTTTTTCTTTTTCCCCGATTGTCTTTCTCAATAAAAACTTTTTTTTTTTTTTTTTTTTCCCTTCACTCCTCCTAGCCGGTAAACCGACCAAGTCACTTCTCAATGATCCGTGGGGTGTCGGACCATATGATAAGCACAACACAAGTCAAGGCATCAACTTTACAAAAACAAAGAGAAAAGAATTTGTTTTCTGCGTTCGCAAAAACACAAACCAAGAAGAACACATTCTTTTTTTCAAAATTTTATTTATTTTTTTTTCCCCTTATCATGGTGGAGTCTTAGCTACAAAAAAAAAAAAAAAAAAAAAAAAAAAAAAAAAAAAAAAAAAAGAGGTTAGCGTTGTCCAGCCACTCGCTGCAAAGTATTAGGATAATCTAAATCATAAAATGTAAAAGCCGTCGCATTCATTCTATCTTGAGGATGCAACACAAGAATCAGAAAGGTTGATTCAAAACAAAACAAAAAAACAAGCAACTCACGCATGTAATACACATGGGTTATTAGTTGATGTTTTTTTAAAAAAAAACATTTTTTTCTTTTCAGAATAAGTAAATCAAAAAAAATCAAATAATCAAAAAAAATTTCCTTTTTCAAAAGAGAATATAAAAAAAAGGAACAATTCTCTATAGCTGTGCCCCTTTAAAAGGGCGAAATAGATTTCTCCTTCAAAGGGGTACAGGTATGGTCCACAACAACAAAAACAAATAAAAATAAATAAATCAATGTTATGTTCGCACTTAAAATCCCTCAAGAGTGCGATCACGAGAGACACCACAAAATCCCCACTACGATAGTTTTTTCACGCGCAATTTCTTTTTTTTTTTTTTTTATTCATTTCTCTAGTTCTTTCAATCCCAGTTTCACTTTTTTTGTTTTTTTTTTTTTCAAAATAAATCCTTCCACTCATCACCAGATGCCGTCTATTCTTTTTTTTTTTTTTTTTTTTTTTTTCTCAACTCTGATGATGAATCAACTTTAAAAGAATTTAAAAAAAAAAAAAGAGAGAGAAAAGGAAAGGAGCGAAGGTACGAACAAAATCCAAGAAAACAAAGAAGTAAAAAAAAAAGCAACTAGAACAACACTCTGGTTCTCAGATTGACATCGAACTCAGAGATTTTATCAAGAGCTTCTTCAGAGAATGCAGATTCAACGTCTACAAGGTAGTAACCAATGTTGTCGTTTGTTGATACCTGTTGGAAAGAAATATTTCCGAGGTCACCAATTACGTTGTTAAGTCTTCTCAGAACACCTGGAACGTTACTGTGAACGTTAAGCAGTCTGTGGAATCCATCTTTCACAGCTGGTGGAGTGACATTAGGGAAGTTAACTGCTCCATCAGAGTCACCATTATTAATGTAAGCAATGATCTTACTTGCGACTTCAACACCAATAGCCTCCTGTGCTTCCTCAGTTGATCCTCCAATGTGAGGAGTCAAAATTACATTTGGAAGTCCAACAAGTGGAATGTCTACACCCTGTGGCTTCATTCTGTTGGTTTGGTTGTTATTTCATCCTTTTAGGTGTGTAGTAGTAGTAATAATAATAATAATAAGGTTAACATACTCTCCATTCTTTGCTGGTTCCTTTGGGTACACGTCAACCATTCCTCCACGAAGTTTCTTGGATTTGATTGCGTCGGCAAAGGCATCGAGATCAACGACGGTACCACGGG
This sequence comes from Flectonema sp. DT1601, assembly GCA_964019425.1. Classification (NCBI taxonomy): domain Eukaryota; phylum Euglenozoa; class Diplonemea; order Diplonemida; family Diplonemidae; genus Flectonema; species Flectonema sp. DT1601. Next base: position 1,087,393 of record OZ025800.1, on the reverse strand, counting down.
AAGCATTGAGAAGGTATGAGCCATTCTTCATCAGTGCGATCTGCTCAGCGTTGATCATGTAACGAGTTTCAGGTGTGTCTGGGACGTGAAGGGTAACAAAGTCAGCTTCCTGAAGAAGTTCAGGAAGAGTTTCTACTTGACGAGCGTTTCCGAGAGGCATCACAGTCTTACGGTCTTTGTAGATAACACGCATTCCTAATGCCTCAGCTAATACTGATAATTGTGATCCAATGTGACCGTATCCAATTATTCCGAGTGTCTTTCCTCTGATTTCATTGCATCCTGTGGCGGTTTTCATCCAGCGATCAGAGTGCATTTCTGAAGTACGCATTGGAAGCTGTCTGGCGAGTGAGATGACACATCCGATGATTAGCTCAGCAACTGATCTCGAGTTTGAGAAAGGAGAGTTGAAAACAGGAACTGCCTTAGCCTCAGCAGTTGGAAGATGTGTTTGATCGGTACCAATACAGAAGCAACCAATGCACATCAATTTTTTTGCTGCATCCAGTACTTCTTTTGTCAACTTCGTCTTTGAACGCACACCAACAACACGGCAATCCTTCATTTTCTCAATTAACTCCTCTCCGTTGACAGCTCCAGCGGTGGTCTCAACTGTGAATCCCTCATTCTTTAAAAGTTCAACAGCTTTTTTGTGAATGTTCTCCAATAACAAGATCTTTATCTTGCTCTTTGGAAATGAGGTTCCATTTTTAGGTGAGTCTCCCATTTTATTTATTTTTTTTAAGAATAGTAATAAGATCTGTTTTTAATGAAAATAATTAAAAAAAATAATAACCTCCCTTGAAGTCACACCCCACTAACAAGATATCCGACTTTGTAAGTTAGTAGCGCGCTACGTACTGCACTCCACAGACGTGTTTTATGATGCTGAAAAAAGGGGGGGGGGGGGGGGGGGAAATGATTAAAAAAATCAACTACATTCCAAAGCCATTTCCTTCTCAATTCCTCTCCCCACTAAAGTCTTACAAGTGGCGGTTTGCGTTTAAAAAAGTCCTACAGTGTTTTATAAATACAAAAAAAGATGGTTTCCCCAACTTAGCGGACGTCATAAATAAAATAAAAAGATACAAAGAATTTGGTTCTTAGAAGCCAACAAGTACCGATCACAAGTACCGCGGAGACCATCCAGAAAATCGAACAAACGAGAAACTGAAGTGAACACGCAACCTACGTGGAATATAGGGGAATATAGGGGTTAAAAAAAAATAGGAATGGGAAGAGAAATCCACCAGTCAAGTGCGAATATGTAGGAACAATACAAATAGTTTCAAATTCTTTTAGAGAAACAAAAGATAAATGAATTAGTAAAACTTAAAATACAAAAATATCCGAACCACCACCTCATTGAAGAATGTCAATAGACATCCTAATCATATTTTGGAAAACTACCACTCTTAATAATCACCTGTTTGATTAGTATTTAACAACTGACTTAGTGTCCGAGCGACACAAAGCCACGTCTTGAATGAGTTAACAGCTGTGCTGTCAATAAAGTCATCGATGGCACTCTAACCTTGCTTACGTGAAAATGTTAATTATAGAACCACTTCCAGGAGAATGAACTACAGTAGACGGATGTTCAGGAGAACTACTTTGCGCAGTGTGAACAGCTTGATCAACACCACTAGTCACAACATCCCAATATCCTTGATTACCATAAGTATTTGGTGCTGGATTTAGAGTTAGTCTTCCATCTGACATCACTTGTGGGTGAAGACGAAGAACAGGAGTTCGTCCAAGTCTCATCTCTACAGAGCCATCAACTAAAACTTGTCCTTCAATAGTTTGACCACTCTTGATATCCGACCACGAGGCATCCCTGGCAACGACTCCTACAATTCGATTCAAAGCAGTGTCGTGAGTTACTTTTATAACTTCGTCACCACCTGGTTGGGCGATCCAATGACCTGACAGGTTTGGAGTAAATATTTTCATTTTATCATAAGACGGATCTGCCCACTTTGGGTGACGTTGTTGACGTGCTGGATGGAAGTCTGGTTCCGATTTGTCAGGTCTTTGAAGGATCCCTTCAGGAACGTAATTGCTAGCGTGCCAGGCTGCAGGAGGCTCAACATGTGTGACGGGTTGCTCTTTTTGAACTGACCCGTCTTGCCATTCAAAAACAGGTCGATTATCTACAGTTTGTCCTGGTCCAACATATCTATCAGTTGGTGGAGGACTTGAGTAATTAACAATTCCATCTCTAGGAGGAGGTGAAATATCTCTTGGATCTCTCCTCACTACTTCTGTCCTTACAATATGAGGTTGAATATTATTAACTCTTGTTGGTGGATATGGTTGTCTAAATTGATAAGGATTTGATGAATCGATAGGTGCCCATGGACTCTGTGGATCAGTTCTTGGAGGCATTCTAACAGGAGATACGGATCGTTCTTTTCTGCTCTCATTTCTAACAGGTCGATGCCGTATTGGTGTAGCATGATCTCTCTTTTCAGAACTGAAGTCTCGATGACTAAATTCTAAACCATTTGAATATCCTCGGGGAGGTGAATTCACAAGTTCTGCCGGAGGAGCTTCAGCATACGCCACATAACGTGTCCCTCTTAGTTCAGGACTTTGAGAAGCTCTTGCCAACTCTGGATCTTCACTCCCAGGTCTATCCGCTGGATTTGTCTTTAGGGGAGTTCGGTGTCCTTGTTTCATCATCATTAATTCCTTTTGTGATGTATACAACCCTCTGTCTGATGGAGATGATGAACGAGCCATAGACATCCTTCTTTAAATGTGCTGATGGAGAAATAATAATAATAATTCTATTATTTTAATACTAAAAACCAGAACCTGTATTGGTAAGGATATTGTCGTTTAATCTGTAGAATGGGGGGAGAAGAAAAAAAAAGGAAATAACGAGTGCAAAAAAGAAAAAAGACTTTCATACTGAAGTAGTTTAACCATGAAGCTATTTTTATACTGCAGGTTTGTTCCTTTCTTCGTTTGTTTTGTTTTCTTGTTCCATTCTTCTTCGCAAGGTCAACTATCAGAAAAGGGTAGTTGCGGGCATAGGAGGGTCTGGGGAAGAGGTTCGTAGAGTTGTTCGCTTAGCTGCAACAAACTGGTGTGAAAAAATTTTAGTTCTCCTTTTTTTTTCTTTGCCCAATGGAGCTAGGAAAGAGGCATTGCAATAATAAAGAATAAGCTTTTTTTTTTTTTTTTTTTTTTTTTTTTTTCTAAAAAATAATTTTCAAAATTTTCCTCTCAACGAGGGACTTATTTTTTTTGAAGTATTATTTTTTTTTTTTTTTTCCCTTTATTTTAAATAGATCGAGTAAAAAGAAGTTTTTTTTTTTTTTTTTCTCTCGCCTTGTCGATCACCTCGTCGAAAAGACAAGAAAGTCGGAACTCAGAGATCAATGACACCTCTGGTGGAAAGCACGAAAAGAGTCACAAAAATAGTCGACCTGTGTGTGTCAACTTGAGCCTTGCCCATAATTCAGCATTATTTTTTTTTTTTTCCACCACAAACAAACAAGCAAAAAAAACCCGGTAGTGGAGACTTGACGAGTGTCAGTCTGATGCCATAACAGATTCACCTTCAACGTGACAAGGAATAAAAAAGGAGAAAAAATAATAAGTTTCGGTATTTCAGGTACACAGGTGCAAGTAGCTGTCTGTGCATGAACTGGTTGGCCGGCGCAAATGAGAAATATCAGCCAAAAGGAAGAAAGGAATAAAACCGACAGAGGGCCGCTGCAAAACGGTTCCTTAAGAAGACCTTTTTTTTTTTTTTTTTTTTTCAAGTATTTAAATTTTAAAAAAAAAAAGGAGGGAGAAAAAAAAGAAAAAGAAAAAGAAAAAGGAAAATTAAATATAAATTAAATAATCCCACTGTCATTTTATTTATTTATCTAAATAGTATAAAAAAAGGAACCTAGGGCCAAACATCAGTTTTTTTTTTTTTTCCCCTCCCTTCACCAACACATGTGTGCTGCATGCTTGAGGAATATTGAGAGTCCTACAGCAAAGAGTGAACAACAACTTCCCTGCTGTCATTTCTGGCATTTAAAAAAAAGAAGAAGATAAAAAGAAGACACCGTAATCCGAGTGTACCAAGCTATCACAAACAAACAAACCAAAAAAAAAAAAAAAAAAAAAAAAAAATCGAAAATTAACTTTACAAGTGGTGAGATAACTAATTTTGTTTTGTTTGCGTGAGTTGGCGTTTTTTTTGTTTGTTTGTTTGTTTTTTTTTGTACAAACTTAAGAAGGAAAAAAAAAAAACCACCTTCATTAATTTGAATAAAGGAAAGGAAGCTATCGCCCTTCATTAGACTTTAACAGCTCCTTTTTAAGAAAAAGGTGACCTACACCAAGAACCCTTTAATCAAACGAATATGTCTGTGTGTGTGTTCAATTTATTTTCTTTTTTTTTTTTTTTTTTTAAATACCCAGAGAAAGGCCATATAGATATCATCAGTTCAGGAGGACAAAAATCACACTGGTAGAGTAAAGACTTACTTTAAAAAACAAAATTTATCCAAGACGGTGATAACAATAAAGAAAAGCCACTACAAATGCACGTTAGCTGCCGTAGTGGAATCAAGAGAAGAGGACGTAGTCCAGGAGTAAAAAGTTTAGGATTAAAATAGATATCTGAAGAAGAAGGGAAAAAAAAGAATAATTTGGCCTTAACTTTAACTACAACAGAGATTTGTAATACAACACGTGTTGATGGTTTGTTTGTGCACGAAACCGCGAACCGACTTAAACTGAAAAAGCGAAAGAACGTGCGTTGTTAATTGCAAAATAAAACTGCAAGCTAAGCTTCTTCATCCAACTTAGAGAGGACAAGCTAAACCGCCACCACCTTGATGATGTGCTGAAAGCACGAGAAGGGGGAAGAAGAAGAAGAAGAGGAAAAGATTGCATGATATGGGGAGTCTTAAGAAGAAATAGAAATATGGATCGCAAAATAAGTGTCAATTCCGTAGAGAATAACCACCGTATCAAAAAAAAAAAAAAAAATTGGAAAGGAAGAAAGAAAATTAAAAAAAAAAGAAGAAAAAAAAAGTTATAACAGTATTGTTGCCATAACTCACTGCAAAGAAGAAAAATGACTTTTAGCATCAACATTAAAAAAGTCAGCTTTTGAGACTTTTTAATTGCAAATAGAATTGTGATCCATAAACCTGATAAAAGTATGCAAAGTAAAAAGGTTTTACCTCGCAAGATACAACATTCTTTTTTTTTTTTTTTTTTTTTTTTTCCCTTGTTAGTTCTTACTCTTAGTTGCAAAAAAAAAGAAAAAATAAGAAAAACCATTATACACAACCATTGTAATCAGGTCAAAGTTTGAAGTGACTACACTTGTGATGACCAATGTTGACTCACATTTCGCAACCTTGTAGGTACAAACTAAACAAGATTTTTTTTTTTTTTTTGGCTATTTATGTTGCAACAATAGTTCACACCAACTGCTGCATTAGAAGATTTGCCAACATCGTATTCAAGGTTAATTTAAAGAAGGAAAAAAAAAAAAGAGGGGATAAAGATAAAAACGAGAGGAAGAGGAAGTAAAAGAGAGAGAGAGGGAAAAAAAATAACTGCAATAACAGCAGTCGATAGAATGGGAAGGAAAAGAAGGGGGAAAAAAAAAGAAATAAAAGAAAACTTTAAACTGCAGTATCGAACGATTGTTGTGCACTGCACGCAATATGCATGCAGTACAATAAGATTATCTTAGTGCATTCCTAAACACACACAACACACATACATACACTATTTGTTTCTATTTTTCTATTCTTTAGTATTTTGAGGGAGAAAACATTAAGGAGATTATGTTTTTTTTTTTTTTTTTTTTTTTAGTTTTTCTGAAGAAGAAAATCTCGTTCCAGTACCCACTACCGACAAGAACAGGAGGGGGGAAAAACTAAGCAGAGGGAAAATGCAACGGGAATTGAAAATATGCAACCAAAATATATTTTGCAAAGAGGAATAAATTCGTACCAAAGCCCGTGATGCCGGAACAGCTTCAACTGAGAACTTGTAATTAAATATAAAGCGATATAGAGAAAATTAAGACAGCTTTCTGCAATAAGGATGTTTTTTTTTTTTTTTAAAAAAAAAGCACACAAAAAGCAACCAGAGGAAAAAGAAAAATCCCTTTCAGAAACCAAACCAAAACAGGGGGAAGAGAGGCAATTTTTTTTTTTTTTTTTTAATTATTATTATCATTATCATTATTATTTTTTTTTTTTTTTTTGAATCCGAATCAAAAAAAAAAAAAAAAAAAATGCCAAAAGGTGTGGAGGTAAGGTTCAAAAGCACATAAACTGGTGCAAGTCACGTCAAAGTGTGGAGGGGAAAAAAAAAAGGAATATATTTATGAATACTCCCCAAAGATTCCGCGAGCTATTTTATTCAAGGCAATGCTAAAAAGCACCAAAAAAAAAAAAGAAAAAAAAGGGGGGGAAACCGATTCATCATACCTGATATTTTAACGGTCACTGACATACAATGAGATGGTCAGCGAGTTCAACAAGTAGATGCACCGACCGGGCAACTTCGATATAAGATCGCACCATACAAATATAAGAGTAAAAAAAAAGAAACTCATGTTTGATAATGCCACCTAATTAGTAGTTACAAAAAAAACAAATTCAGAACCAAAAAAATGTAAGATTATTCCACTACTGATGGAAACAATATCATCTACATTCTTAAAAAGAAGCCTACGAAACGTGTCAGCATTGATGCCGAGTATCCGTTAGCGAAAGCAATAGCATTATGAACGCAGACTACAAAACGAGTACATTCTTCCGTCTGATTTTACCATGTCATTGTGACCGAAAACCAGTTCTGGAAAGAAGTTCACAAGTAGGGCAACAGTTTTTAGTACCTTCACATCACTGAACCCACATGTCTGCACAAAGAAAACATGATGAGTACCAAATTATAAAAATAAATAAATAACAACAAGCGTAACTAACATGTCAATACTACTATTGAATATCACTGCTAGCGTACGAATTAAGTTTTTAAAAGAAACTAACAAATTTGTCAAACAGTGCGGTCCTCGTTGAAAGTTGTTAAAATTGAGGAACAGAACGGCGATGCTCTCTAACATAAGCTAGAGACGACGCTCAGTGCACCAAATGATGGTATTAAAATGCTAACTAAAAGGAAGGTATACCCTCCAGAAGTCAGCAACACGTGAATCATATTTTACTGATGTGTGGTTAATGTGAAAAGAAAAGAGGGTGGAAAAAACAGCCACAGCTGCTCTCAGTCTGCGAGTCACAACGTCTGTGGTTACCTTTTCATCACCTTAGCGTTAACACAGAGTAAAAAGAAGACGCAAAAAAGAAAGGGGGGCGGGGGATTTTAATACGATACGAAAAGCTACATTCATTGAAAAAGAAAGTAATTTCGTGAAGTCTATCTAACACATCAACTCAAAGGTTGAATTACACTGCAAAGATAAACTAAAACAAAACAAAAAAAAGGGGGTTGGGGGGGAAACAAGACAAACTATGTTTCCGTCAATAAAGTAACAATACTTGTGGCACACTTATCGTGTTCTGAACTCCGCAGGCAACTGCCTAAGAATCTGATGCACCTATCAACACAAAGGTTGAATTTTGGTTCCCAGTAAACGAAGAAAAGCTAGAAAGGTGAAAAAAAAAAAAAAAAAAAAAAAAACATAAATTATTATATAGTAAAGAAATATCGTGAAGTAGGTGCAGAGTCTGTCTTAGCATATTAACTTAAACAAGTAGTTAAATATCTATCAATACAGATGGAAAAAAAAGGGGGGAGAAATCGTGAAAGTAGTGCTGTCTGACTTTATCAACAACAACATCGAATATAAGTACCGATAGCTGAACATTTATTGTCTGTTTTAAATCATCAACACTCAGAGGTTGAATAATGTCTTTACCACAGAGTTTATTTATGTGCTCGTGAAGTAGGTCGTTCAAAAAAAAGGATAATTCACAAATACGATTATCGATGAACAACGAGCCTTAAGTGGTAAGCATCTCCTGTCAGAAAGACTAATCGCAGAAAGGGTCAGAGGATGTGACTTATGACACATTACAAGTAGCACTTCAATTGATTGTAAGTCGCAGAGAAAGGTAAGTTGGGTGTTGCATTTTTTTTTTTTTTTTTTTTAAATAAGTTTTTATAGTAGTTTACAACCACAAGGGTCAAACAAAAAAAAAAAAAAAAAAAATATATTGGCAGTGTCGAAATTGAATAAGGCTTATTATGGAAAAAAGCAGCTCACACATGAATCGTCCCACTAAGACGACAGCGGATACCTTTTTTCGTTCGAAAACATGGGGAACCAGGAAAGCGGCAATCATAGAATAAGGAGAGAGGCAACAAAAAAAAAGGGGGAAAAAAACAATAATCTTCCCCCCATTTTTGGGAGTAAGAATAACACGATCAAAACCAACAGGGCGCAATTAAAACAAATAGCCACACGGATGCAGGTTTTGCAATAATATCTGAGTCTCTTCCAACAAACAAGCAGCATCAAAAATTCTGTTAACCAGCTGCACATTAAGTGCCATAAATATCAATATAGAGAAGGGGGCAGGTCCCACCACCTATGCAACAAGTGTCTGACACACAGATGGAAGGTTGTATTCGTGGCAAAAAGAGTGGAGAAAAGGGGTTTTTTTTTTTTTTTTTTTTTTTTTTTTGTAATGTCGTTGTTACCCACCGAGCTCACGAATAGGTCTGAAAGGTAACAACATCGCAGCCAGAACTTGTTATATATGTTTTTTTTTTTTTAAAAAAAAGAAAACAAAAAAAAGGAGGAAAAGCTGCAAGAGAGTAATAAAAACGGTAGTTGATCAAGTTTCTTCGGAAAGGGCAATGAAACGTCGTTTAGAGCGAAAAAATGCCTCACATAGCAAAAGAACACCTACGTATGCTACACAGGGAGTGTCTACCAGTGTAGCGGGCTAATCCCAAGAACAGGCTATAGAGTACAGGGGGAGAAAACGTGAAGACGACAGGATGATATTAAAATCTGTTTTTTTTTTTTTTTTTTTTTTTTGTCTTTCATGATATATTGAAATAGAAGAGAAAAGAAGAAAAAAAAAAGAAAAAAAAAACTATCGTTTAAAAAAAAGTATCCAATCAAAAAGTAAGGAAAAGGAGTTAATTTCCTGAATTAAAAAAGGAAACTGTTGGGGGTGCAGAGGTAACTTTTATTGTTAGTAACAAAGGGAGTGTGAAAGGAGGCCAAGAGAACGGCCCTCCAGGTTAAAGTCATGTAACAAAATCAAGAGATAATATTATAACAGGATGAGAGCAAAAAAAATCTGTTTTTTTTTTTTTTTTTTTTTTTTGACAGTTTTATTTTTTCTTGTTTCAAAATCAGGACAACCCTCAGTGAAGGTTGGCCTTCTCAACACCGGGACTTTGTTGCGTTTCTGTAAGGGGGTTTTTTTTTTCTTCTTCACTTCTTTTTATCGTTGATAGTTGAAGAAACATTAGTTGTTGAAGAAAAGTTTAAGGGAAGAGTTGTCTAAATGCAATGCAAAAAATACTATATTGTACCACACAACACAACGATAATTTAACATCGATTTAAAGTGAGCAGGGTTTTTTTTTTTTTTTTTTTTTTTTTTTTGTGTTTTTTGTGTGACAATTAAAATAATCAAAAAAAAGAAAATCCAGGGTAAGAAGAAAAATCGCCTTTACTAAAAAAAGGGACTTTTAACTACATTTGGAAGGATGGACGTGAGAAAACGCACCACGGGCGTGACAAAGCTCGCTCTAGCTGCAAATGCTTGTCGTAAAAACCTTCCAAAAAAAATATATAAAAAAAAAGTATTTAAAAAAAGAAGAGACACAATAGAGAGTGGAAAAAAAGAAGAAAAAAAATTACCTTAACGTGCAGGGAATATACTATGTTTTTGCATTGTGTTTAGTTTTTTTTTTTTTTTTTTTCCTTTTCATTCAGTTCGTTAATACCGAGAAACATAAGGTACGTGTTTAAAAAAAAAAATTATAAAATTAAAATAAAGCCTCAAAAAAAAGGCTTCGGCGTGTACATAATTTAGAGAGAAGGGGGTCTAATTGAACAGGGTGATTGCGGCGCAAGTGTCTTTGAGTTTTGGGTAGTAAAAGGAGATGGCTGCTACAACTACAACTTACTTTCAAAAGGGAACTAACTACAGAGCAGGATTCTTGCATACGTTACTGCTAAAAAAATTAAAAACTTCGCACATGGTTTGCAACGTATTCCTAGCCCAGTAGCGTCCAAATCTGAAAGAACATGTGTCCGATTCTTGACTCCTGATAGTTTATTTACTATTATATTAAAAAGAAAAAAGAGAAAAAAAAGGGCGTGAAATATGAAAAGATTGAAAGTCTCTTCGTGACAAATGGTATAAAAAAAAAAATAAATAAAAAAAATAACAATAATAATAATAATAACAATAACAAAGAGAATAAAATAAATATATAAAAAAAAAAAAAAGACAAGAGAGAGAAAATTGTTTTTTTTTTATTTTTCCTGGTGAACATAGTACCAAAGGCGACCAGCGGTTGATTAGTATGTTTACTATTGTCGTAAGGCCGCACGTATGCTACGACATCAGAGACCGCTTGTTCATTTCTTCTTCCTTTCTTTCTATTTTGCTGTTCCTCCAGAAGACTTAAGTTTCTTCTCGACACTGCACAGCCAACCGCAAGTAACTGGAAAATATGCATAAAAATGGTTTTTAAAACCAACAAAGGCGTGTATGACAAGTAATTAGATTAAAGGTCCGTGCCAGGACACTAAAGTGACCGTGCCGTGCGGACATTGGTGATCGTTTTCTTCTTTCTTTTTTTTTTTTTCTTTATACATAAACGCCTCTGGAGACGCTTTCGTGGAGCTTCTTTTCTATTCTGGTTTGTGATGAATTCGGAGCATGTAATAACGAGAGCTGAGTTCTTTTTTTTTTTTCCGCTAATTTTCCGCTATTCTGGCGTTTGCTACTTCTTCTGCCTGATTGGATTTTCTTTTTCTTTTTATTTTTATTTTTTTCCGTTCTTTCTAAATTCAGTTAGAAAGAAACGCAAATTCTCAAACTCTGCTTTCACTCACCACAACCTAACGGCGGGGGTAGAACGGTATTTGCTTTTTTTTTCTTTCTACCATTCTGCTGGTTATTTTTTTTTTTTATTATTTTATTCCGAAAAATAAATTTTATTTTAATTTTGGTTTTGTAAGAAGGCGTTGCCTGCTAAGTGGAATAATAAAAATCTTGAAAAGGGAGAGAAGAGGGGCGGGGAAAAAATAATAAAACATTAATGATAAAACGATAACTATTGTAATTAAATTTAAACGAAAAAAAACATAAGCAAAAAAACGAGAAAATAAGGGGCGGGAGGGAGGGAGGGAGGGGGAAAAAAAAAGAATACAAAAAATACGCCCCAAAAAAAAAGAACGATAAGGGACAATAATAAAAAAGAGGGCAATTTTAAAGGAGGACAAATAGAGAAATAAAAAAAATAAACGCGACTGGCAGAGTCTTCCGCCACAACACAAACAAAAAGCGAGATCCAAGGGACGACCCCTTTCAGGCCAATAAAAGATGGCAAGAGAAAAAAAATAATGAGCGATAACGACGGCAGGAGTGAAGGCGATATCCCGAGGGGACTCACGGCTGTAGATCAGATGTGTTAACGTTAACCAGAAGTTGACAACAACTGGAGAACGTGAACACAAACTTTTCACGAAGGGGATGACATCGCCTACAACACCAACTAGGTTTCGAAAGGGGGAAAAAAAAGACAACTATTACTCATACCAAAATATTAGCTTTTCAGGGTACAAAGTATTACCATTCAAGCATGGATGAGGAGTGGATACAAAAAAAAAAAAGAGAAAAAAATGAGATTAAAGAGAAATAAGAAACAGCTGACTAAAAACCATGATTCCAAACTGATAACCACACTAAATAGTTTTGTCTGTGCACGCACAGGTTTACGTGCGTGTTGACTTTTTTTTTTTTTTAAATAAACAAACTCAGGCTCAGTCAGCCGTTAAAAAGAACCTCCAATGTTGATTTTAGTTTTATCGCCTTGAAAATAAGCTCCAACGAGAGATAAAACAAACGAGCGAGGAAGCCCTCACTTATATCATGAGCAGGGGGATACTGGAGCAATGTAAAAAAGCAATGTACTGACATATTTTTCTTTTTTTTTTTTAAATTTCAAAGTAAAAACTAAAAAAAAAGAGAAAAAAAAGGGGGAAAAATAGAAAGAAAACAAAAGACAACATTCGGATAACCGTTGCAAAGTCGCAAAACGGAAAATCTCTGATTCACACACCAGCTGAAAACCTAAAATTTTCGCCAACAGAAAGGAAGAGAAGGAATGTTGTGAAGATAAGATGTTAGATAATTGTTCATAATATTTTTTTTTTTTTTTAAAAATAATATCAAGAGTAGACGTGAATACTACTAAATAATGACATACAGTTAGTGAGCCTGTTTTGGATATTTGAACAAGTTAAGGTGTGGGGAAAGGGAATGCTGTAAGTAAGCAAAACGATATAAACAGAGAATTTCGTATGAATGAAAAACAAGAGAAAATAAACGAGCTTCGAAGACAAGTATTATTTGTTCCTTTTTTTTTTTTTGTTTTTTTTCTTTTTTTTTTTTTGTTTTTATTTCATTGCTTAGCTACCGCAAAAACAGGGGATTTTGGAAAAAAAAATAAGATAAAAGATGAAATGCAATGCAAGAAATTCATGAAAGGAGAACATTCTCCACCAAGGTTTTGCTTCCGTGTTGTTTTTTGTTGTTGTTTTTTTTTTTTTTTTTTTAAAATCTCGACACAGCCAGGAGACAATTCTCCGTAGCTACATTTTTTTTTTTTTTTTTTTTCCAGACCAAAAAACATTAGTATCCAAAGGCTACATAACCCCCAATCAAAATAAAGTAGTAGTAGTGTGTTCTAAATAGACAGTACTAAACCGCAATGTTATTATTACAATCCTAGCGCTTCTTAGAAAAAAAAGCTGCTTGCAGACTTGACGACTTGTCAATATCATAAAACAGATAAGAAAGAAAGAAATGAAAAAGAAAGAAAAAAGAGAGAGGGAGGGGGAGAAAAACAGTATTTGATTTGCCAACACAAAAAAGAAAAATAAAAAAGCATCTGTCGCAAAAAGAGGATGAATGGATCCTTTGTTCATTCTTACGTCGCTATAGCGCCATAGCAGAAAAACTTCTCTATGTTTTCAAATTGTAGAGGACTACCTTTGTTGTTTGTTATTGTTGTTGTTTTTTTCTTTTTTGCGAGCATAAGCCAAAAGGAAAGCGCCCGTTTTTGACGTATTTGAAGCAAACCAAGAAGTCACACAAGGGTTAATCCAATGTGAATATTGCCGACTTCTTATAAGCAAGAAGGTTCCGTAAGCTTAATTACTATGCGTAACTTGTTATATTAACGCAATAAGTTAAAACAGTTGAACGAAACCAACTAAGGGAGGAATTTTTTTTTTTTTTTTTTTTTTTTTTCCTCTCTTCTATTCCCTATTCTAGAGGAAGAATGAAAAAGAAATATCACCAAAAAAGCACTAATACTAAATCCTACCAAGACGCACAACGCCAATTATCACCAAGGAAGGGACCGCACGACGCAAGAAAGGATTAAAGTCTTAGTGAAAAAGGGTGAGCAACGCACTCATGTATTAAACTCAACAATCCAAACTGTTTGCAAGATTCTCACAAAGACACGGATGGATTATTGCGAAACGACAAAAAATTGATTTTACCACTTTCTATATGTTGTGTGGGTAAACTTTTTTTTTTTTTTTTTTTTTGAAATTATTTTTTGATAAAGAAAATGAGGAAAGGGTACGATTCTTTTTTTTTTCTTCTTTTTTTTTGTTAAGAGAAGCAAATGCACTTATAATTTCGTGAAAGTGGAAGTTCTAACATCTGAGTAACCCCGAAATGTGCGTCTATACTCTCATCTGGTACACAAAAACAGAACGTAAAAAAAGGCAACATAATTAGCACAGTTACTGTTTTTTTTTGTACATAAACAAACTGGTGTGCCAATAACTCTTTTACGTCTGCTAAATGTACGGAAGTAAACAGATAACATCATAAGAGATCTTGAGAGTGGAAAATCTACTGAAGACGTGCTCACAACCCACCTGAGGGTCAAACTGAGCCAAAATAGAGAAAACAAATAAACAAACAAGCAAAACTCGAAAAAAGGGGATAGAGATTAACAATGTAGGAAAACAGTAATAAAACTTTATAATACTAAAATAGGTAATAAAGTTAAAAAAAAACTGGGGATGGAAAAAAAAAGTATCGACAGAAGAATAAGCTTCATTCCAGAACAGTAGCTAAAAAAGCCTGATAATCGGATTACACGCGTACATATAAAATAATATTAGTATAAGTATCTAGAAATCGTTGTCAAATCAGGTAGTACGAGGGCCACGTACCACAAGTTGAGCGCCCCATGCCCGAAAAGGGGGGTTAACTGTTCGATTCTGGATCATAAACAACATTTACATAACGATAATTTAACATCAGTTATCAAAAAAAGAAAAAAGAGGGGGATGAATGTAGAAACCAGTAATAAACTTTAAAACACTCAAGAAAAGTAATAAGGTAAACCAAGGAGTATCAAAGAAACACTTAAAAGCATAGCAGCTAAAAATGCAAAGATAATGTATAACACCCGTACATATAAAATAACGTTAAGCGTCACTATAAGTATCCAGAAATCGTTATTGTCGATTCTGGTACGTACCACACATACTCCTCAAAACACAACCGTATTTTGGATCATAACATAAAATGATGATTTACCATCAGTTAAAGATACAGTCACCATGTAGATTATTTACTTAATTAACTCAGTACCTTTAATATCCCATAATCAGTACGATGTACAAGAAAGTCGAAAGGGGGGTTTGAATGTTTGAGTACATTTAAGAAGAAATATCTGCATTGCATCAGGGTCAGTTATGACACAGTTGACTGAAGGTACTCTGCAGATGACGTAGAAGACTTTACATTATAATCAACATTTGTAACTTAGCTGCATACACGAAAAGGGGGGTAGAAGAGTACTTTCTTTCTTTTTGCAATTGTTTCCTGTGAGGCTTTCTAGGTTAAAATAGCTCTCTCCTATATTCACGACACATAATATTAAAAGAGTCTTACTTATTATAAGTGGCAGAAATTCGATCTCAAACTCGTGACTTAAATGTATAAAAGTAGGGAAACCAATTTCCAGAACTACCTTGAGTGACTTTGATACGTGAGACTAAAAATTTAAGCCACCATTTTTTTTTTATCTTTTTTTTTGGAAACAGAAGAAAGTCGAATACCTGTCGCCCAACAAGTTAGCCAAATTCAGAAAGCGAGTAACGCAAGTTTTTAGTAACAGAGAGAGACGTAGTTGTCTCCAAAATGCTGTCTTCGTTCGGCCACATTTCAGTCAGCAGCCATACTTGATATAACAGAATTAAAAGAAAATAGTAATGAACATAAAACCCTTTTTCTAGATAAAATGCATGAAGAACAAAACAAGAGAAGAGGAAAATAAAAATAAATAATCGGCTTTATAGTAACAGCAATACTTGTTTAGTTCAGAAAGACATTTAATATTTTTTTTTATTTTTTTTGTTTTACTCAGATAAAAACAATGCCTACAGATTGCATGTCGGTAGTAAAAAGACCACAAATTCCTTTTTTTATTTTTTGGTTAAATTCCCACAAACAAGAAAAGAGAATATTTATTTATATGGAAAAAAAAAAAGGGGGTAATTTGATACTGTATTTTCAAGCTCAAAGGAACAACAAAGGGGGGAAAAAAAAAAGGCAATACTGTAAAAGTAAAAAAGCTTCGTCTGGAGAAAAAAAAATGAAATTCAAATTCAAATCTTGCCAGAATTCATATAGACAAACATTTACCGAAAATCATTGCAGGCGAAACTTTTCTACCAGTATATTTGTTACTGAGAAGAACACAGCAAGTTTTTAAAAGTGTAAACCGGATGCAAGCTGCTTCCTGTCGCGGTAGGTTAAAAACGCTGGGTCAAACTCTCAAGACACTTTTTTTTTCATCTGTTTCTAAAAAGTACCGTATCATAATGTTATTTTTTTTTCCCCTTCGCAAGCGGTTCAGAGTCCAACCAGAATTAGACAAAATACGAAATCACAAAAGAGACAATTGTTGTCTCCTTAAGCAAGAACACTATCCAGCTCTAACGTTTCGGTCACTTATCTCCCGAAGGGGTAATTTGAAAAATGGGGAAAAAGAAGAATTAATTTGTGATAAGAAATATTTGCTGAGAACGAGAGAAAAAAAAAAGGGTGAAAAAAAAAAGGAGACAGAGAGGCTGACTGCTTCGATCTCATAAATAAAGTACAACCATATTTTTGTATCATCACATAGAACGATAATTTTTTTTTTAACTAATCTGTCAAAAAGATACAGTCGATTATAATGATGTTTAACTTACTATTCAGAAGTAATTAGTCGGTTCTTATTCCCATCATCAGTATGATGTAAGTCAGTCAAGCATTGAGACTGAATCGGCATATAGAGAGTAAAGAAATAATTAACAAACGTAAGAAATATCAGATGTGTCGTGAGAGAGACTGTTGTTGTAACCTGACACCCACCAGATTCTAGCAAAGACCAAAAAAACAACGAAATTTATAAGTCGTAGTGGGATCACAGTCGATCTCCATACAGCAATACTATTTCCTGCACAAACTTATATTTGATCAAAAAAAAAAAAAAAAAAAAAAAAAAAAAAGTAAGTATTATTAATATTTTTGGCTTAATTATGACTTGGCTTTGTTATCTGATGGTCACTTGAAAACGGGTACAACAAATCTTCTTCAAAAATTGGGAAAAGGGGGTGAGAGAGATGAAGAAAGAAAAAAGGGGGGAAAAAAGCGAGAAGAAAAATAGAAATGATTTTTTTTCTTCATTTTTTTTTTTTTTTTTTGATCGGTTTTCAACCTGATATGAATAGATAGAAAAGAAAAAGGGAAGAAAAATAAAAAGTAAATTAGATTCTACTGTCTAGCATAACAAAAATATCAATCACGTAAAAAGAAATCAATACATTACACTTAAGCAGAAGTAAGCTTCAATGTTACAAACGCAAGTTGATGCACAAAATAGCTACCTGTCACAGAAGGGTAGTTTTAAAAAAAAAAAAAAAAAAAAAAAAATCCCGACACCTTGAATAATTTTATGACCAACAGAATTCACTGCAATATTCTACCAAAAAAAAAAAAAAAATAGCAGGGGATTTCGGGATTGGGGATGAAGAAGAAAAGGAAAATATGAAAAATTCGTTAGGTCCACGAAGTTGCAGAAAACATTCGTGAGTAGGGTACTAGAAACTAGCACTGCAAAGATGCAAAACTTATTATTATATTTGTCTCCCAAGGGAGATTCAATCAAGACAAGAAAATGGTCCTTTTTGCACCATCCACAAGGCACGTAGTGTTTCTTTTTTCTTGAAAATAGACATTGGAGTCTACATGTTAACAAACTGCATTTTATTTCTATTTTTTTTTTTTAAATTTAGTGTTTATTGGTTAAACGTAGTTTATAATAAAAAAAAAAAAAAACCACTTTTTGGGAATAGGGCTCTTTTTTTTTTTTTTTTTTTTAATTCTTGTTTCTTTTTCCCTTTTATCTTTTAGAAATCGATTTCCAAGGGTGATAATGTCACCAGCGATTTGTTCGCCCGAGTCAGATTTGTGGTTTGGGTTTTTTTTTTTTTTTTTAAATACCCATACAGAAAGCACCCCTTAACCAATAAGTGACAACTATCTGCGAGGTTTTGTACTTGGTAATATTTTATTTTAAAAAAGTCACGTCCTCGATGTGTATAGTTACGATTGTCATACTGATTGGTTAAGGGATCAAAAAGACAGAAAAAGATTGATATGGTTGCAGAATAGCTGCGACTCAATCAGTCCTTTTCTTCTTTTTTTATAATTGCAAGTTAAGAGGAAGGGGTCTTTACAGAGTTTTTTTTTTTTTTTTTTTTTTTTTTTGAATTACAAGCGGACTCTGAACAACAGTTAAGCCTAACGAGTGATTCCTTGAGAATTTCTCTTCTTTTTTTTTTTTTTTTCCCCCGCACAGACATCAGAGTCTATGCTATTAAATAGTTAATGCGGAGTACTCAAATTACTTATTTTACTTTGGTCATGTTGCTTTGTTGATTTTGATGACAGAGACGAGTAGACCTGCGAGTCTACAATTAGTCTTTTTTTTCTTTTTTTTTTTTTTTTTCAATATTTTTTTTTCCCCCAATGTTTCCTTGGGAAAAAATCACGCAACTAAATAAACCGCACTGAGGTAGAATGACATATCTGGTTACGGATCGGGAATGTTGAGTGGCAAGAAGCGAATGTGAAGATAAATATGTCCGAGTCGGGAAAAAAACAAAAAATAAAAAGACACCAATAACAATATCGTAACTAGTAAACTAAATAAGCAAAGTGGTGAAAAGAAAAGAAAAGAAAAGTAATAATAATCAAAAAAAATTAAAATTAAACAAAAAATAAAAAGCACTACTGTTTCTTTTTGAGAAGAAAAAAAAAGAAAAGAAAAAAAAAAGAATATTTGAATTGTTGCTGTTTTTTTGTTAATTTTTTTTTTTTTTTTTCTGTACCAGTAGCTTAGCTAACGTGCTGGAAGTCCAACACATGTTTGGATTTTGTTTGTTTGTTTGTTTTGTTTGTTTTTTCTAAAGAAACCTTAACCCTTGTTTTATTTTGTTTGTTTGCTTTAAAAAGAAATTCAAAGAAACATAGTGCATCGTGAGTTGATGTTCAAACAGAACCGGCAGGAGAAGTATAGTAACAGATTATAAATAATTTTGTTTTTGAGTCTTTTATAAAAAAATAAAAATAAAAAAAAAGGGGGATTTTAAAGTGAGAATTCTCCGAGTTAAATGAAGGAATCAAAATCCAACCCATTCACAAAACGCAGATACAAATAAGAAGAGAGAGCTGAGAGAAAACCTCTTTAGATAAGGAAGCCTGCGAAGCAACAAAGTTTCGGTATCACCTGACCACTGAAACACACAGGAGAAAATAATATTCTAAAAGATTTCTTAAATAAAAATAATAAAATAAAATAAAAAAAATTGGAAATCCCCCTGGCTCCAACACAGAGGCTTTCCTCATGTCAACACCTACCCAGGGAGGGAAAACTGTAAAGGCGTTTTGTAAAAAAGTTTTAAAAACTGTGATATTTAGCCTAGCTTAATTTACAGCGATTTTATTGTTTAAAACACGAAAAGTTTTTTTTTTTTTTTTTTTGAGTTTTTTTCTTTTTTTCAAAAAAAAAAAAAAAAATGTAATCCGAATAAAGCGGTGGGTTCTTTCATTCTTTTTTTTTTTTTTCCTAATAATAAGTTTGAAATAAAGTAAAGGGACACAACGATGAACCTCGTAGTGTACAATTTTTTATTTCAGAGATCCTTCAAATAAAAAAAATTCATTAAACCGACGCAACCAAAAAAAGAAAAAGAAAATAAAATAAAAAAGGGTAATTAAAATTTAAACTAAAAATGAATGCATTTTTTTTTTTTTTTTTTAAAACTGATGCTCCCAATGTATAATGAACTCTAAACATGATAAATGTAAAAAATGAAGGTAAAAAATGATACTGCATAAAGTGCAGGATAACAGTAAGTCTCTCGCAGAGAAGCTTACGTAAAATTATTACTTTTTCTTGATCTTCAAGGTAAGTGATTCTTTTTTATTTTTTTTCAGTGTTATGGGTGTTAAACTAGAAAAAAAGAAAAAGAAATTCTGAATAAAATTTCACGACGACGTCGCATTTGGCTCTCGTGCTTCTCAGCATTACAGGGCTCTACATATATTTTTGTAGACATTTTACATCCGTCTACACAGTATCATGATTTCTTTTCAACGAACAGAAGCAGCACACAAAAGGGAATCCAACAGCCCAGGAAGCATCATGAAGCGGGGTGAGGTTGTAGATTGGTTCAAGATGCCTGACCGTTGGATTTATTTGTACTATACAAAGTGACGTGTGTTTACAAGTGAAATTAGCTTTCAGTTGTTATGTTTAAGGGGGGCTAACTGTTTGATTTTGTACGTAAAAAAAAATACAAATTTATTGTATCATAAACAACATAACGATAATTTAACAATTAGTTAAAAGGGGAAAGGAGTTCAACGACAAAAGAAAAAAAAACGCCTCCTGATTGGTGAAACCAACTATTTATAGCTTTTCACCAACACAATTACACTACCGGTGATCTCATAGCTCAGTCATACAAAAAAAAACTAACCAACGAGCCAGGATACAATCCAAGTAGAGAGAAAACTGAGAGAAAAAAAATGAATAATAATAATAAAATGAACTTGTAATAAATACAAAAAATATGTAAGTTGGGGAAAAAGGATGGAGGAGGTGCAACTCTTAGCGACTAGTCAGAAGCAGTCACCAAATGTAACGAATCGATGCACCAATAAATTACACAACAAAAAAAATAATTCACTCCTTTACTGGTTATTTAAATCCAGAATTGCAGCATGGGATACTTTCACTTCTCCTATCACTATGCCCAGTCACAAAGTATATATGACAGGCTAGAAATTCTTGCGATTTTTTTTTTTTAAATGGGAAGAGAGAGCGTGTGGCAATGACCGCATTATTAAAAACGTTTTTTTTTTTTTTTTTTTTTTTCCTTCTTTCCCCCCGACACTAGCCAATCGGAAGCAAACCGCAGAAGGTAAGCTATATACTCGGCATAGCAAGATATCAATATATACTATTCCGCAGTTTTGCACGAAGGCTCGAAAGTCTTTTGTATTGATATGATGATCTGTGTGTGTGGGGACAAAAAATAGATCGGAGAAAGGGTTGAGAATTACGTTTTTTTTTTTCTACCGACGTAGTCGGAGAAGAAACCCATTCAGATTGAAAGCCGTTTACTTCTTACGGTCATGATTTACTCCCTCGTGTGAAAGGATTCTGACTGAGTTCAACGAAAGATAAGGCCATTCAACATGGTTTTTTTTTTTTTTTTAAAAGCCCCCAGCAGCACAAAAAAGAAGTTAGTTAGAGGCTAACTAGAAAGTATGGTTTCTTCAATGCAGCTGTGGACAATTTGTCTCGTGAAGCAAGTCAGTAAATTGCCTCACGTATTTTATAACGTGAAGCATTGAATGCTGATTTTACCGGATATGAGTGTTCTTCTAAAGAATATAATAGTCATGGGGAGTGTTGAGTAAAGGTTTCACAAGGTGATTACGTGGGAACCATAATTTAGTCAGGCTCTGGAGCAGATTACATTGCGCTGATCAACACTGCTGTTGGGTATTAAAAAGATAATTATGAGATGGGATGAAAAAAAGATATCGGTGAAGAAATCGGTGCTGAAGATCGTGTGATGAGCAAGCTTTTATTCCGATGCCCCGAGTGAGTTTCCTGTTCTCACCGAGTTCGATAGCCTTAATAAACCTAAGCTGCAAATGAGTTCCCTTTCACACAACGATATAAATCAGTTTTTTTTTTCCTTTTCTTCGGAGGGAGCCGAGGAGGGGTAGATTTAAATCCGTATCCGTAAAGTAACTCAGAAGTATAAACCGCACGGGGGAGACGCTTTTATTTATTTTTGTTTTTTTTTGTTTTTTTTTCTACAGGCTCTACTCGCCTCCGCTGTGATGAAGCACCATGCTGGTTTAATAAACCAGTTGAACGATTAAGTGATAACGAAAATGTTTGAACCAGTAAAACCAATTACAAACTTTTCAACCTACGGACGACACCACTAGCGGACAGCGAGCGGAGGAAATGTGGTCAGCGATACAATAAATTGGTGGAGAGCATAGTGGGAAAAGGGGACAAAGAATGTACGAATGCTGTTCTACAAAGCTCTAGCTCCACAGAACGACAGTCACACCTGTGTATGAGTACGTATAAAATAGAATAATTTTTTTTGATTACATTCGCTGATAAACACGATATTCGATATATTTTTTTTTTTGGTCCCCAAAGACCTCAAATTTCAAGTTATCAGCGGGAAGAAACGAAAATGATAAGATATAATTATTAAATGGGTAATCGGGCTTTTATTTTGCATCCGAAAGGGGGGTTAACTGTTTGATTTTGTACGTAAAATACAAATGTATTGTTTCGAAAGGGGGAAATGAATAAAATATACATAATACTTTGACGTAGAGAGCATCATCTGTGGGAAGAGAATGAAAATCAAGTTCAACGGCAGAAACCAATACTTGCTGCTGCTCGCTGCATGATTTATTTTTTCTTCTATTCGACAAATAGGCATCTGAGTTTTGTTAATTTAAATTTTAAATATTAAAAAAAAAAAAAAAAAAAAAGATCATTTGTTCTGCCTTCCCATAACACCAGTGGAAACGTAGTAGCTGCAGGGTATGCACTTTTGTCTGGCCAGAATGAATATATAAAGAAGATAATAAAAAAAAAGAGAACCGGTTGCATTAAAAGAAAATAAATAAGAAAGAAAAAAAAAGGGGAGAAAAATACTTCATTATTTGCCAATTAACAACAGCAAACAAACTGTACCTTGAAAAAGTAATTGTGGCAGGTAGATAACTAAAGAAGCTCATGACATTACATATTGTCGATCACTGATACAGCAAACTAAGGAGCATCAGGCTAACTCCAATAGAGCTACGAGGCAACAGCAAAAATGATATCACTGTTGGATAGTTGGGAGGGGAAAAGAAAAAAGAGGAAGAGGAGGAGGGGGGAATTTCTGAGGGTTGGAAGAAGAAAACAAAATGAAGAAGGTCCGCGAAAGAAAGAAGAAAAAAAAGAGCAAGAGAAGACAAGAACAAGAGGTCCTAACAATGTACATGCATAGAGTCTTAATAAGGAGGGGTGAAAAGAAATGAGAAATAAATAAGCGGTAGTAATACTCTTTTTCAAAAGCATGGATATATCAAAATAGTGGCCTCACAATGTCTAAGTAGACAACCCAAACAGACCATCTGCGTGGTCAGAATACTTATTATAAAAAACCAGATGGGCTCAGCCGAAAGGGTACAACGTAACCGCTTTTCCAGCCTTTGTCTGTTCAAGAAAAGCGAGTAAGTAGAAAAGGAGCGAGATACGACACAAATAAAACTTGCCTGTTTAGTTCACATTAATCACTGTTAGGTTTTATAAATTTAAAAAAAAAAGGGGGGAAAGGAAACTAATTAAAAAAATTGAACCGGCAGCAACATACATAAATCAGTAATGAGAACACTAATTCAGTTTGTTGTCCGTCCACTCGACACAATGAGATATTTTTCGGCATAATAATAAAACAAGGGCGTGAATATAAAAATAAAAAATAAATAAAAAACACACCAAACTTTTTTGGCCGACGAGTTCGCATTTTTCGTAATGTTATTTTCAAGCCTAAATAGGATTCGCTTGTAAAGATGCTTCTTCGAGAAGAAACAGGGGAAAAAAGACAAAAATAAGCAAACCCAAAAAGGGATGGAAGTTGGATAGAATCACCCGAAGCTTGGTTTAAAAAACCCAAAAGAAAAAAAGATTTTTTTTTTTTTTTTTTCACAATTAACACCAAGGATTGTGTCATTGGGTTTCTTTTTACTAATTCTTTTTTTTTTTTTTTTTTTTTTTTCCTTCTCAGAAGTCCAGAAAAAAAGGACACATATACTTACCTGATTATAACAAAAATTGGGAAGGGAGTGTCTATCGGCCAGAGGCCTGCAAAAGCAGGCCAAAGAGAACACCAATGGTGTGCACAAGCGGAGGTGTACTCATTGCAAAGGTGGCTTATCCCAGAGAGAAGAAGCTTCTATTTAAATCCAATGAAGTGTTTTCTTTTTCTTCTTTTTTTTTTGTTTTTTTGTTTTTTTCAATTTTTTCCGTAAGTTCGAGACAATAAAATACAAGCAAATAATTTTTTTTCATTCTTCGCGGACTGATTATTTTAAATGCTGCCCCGCTCTTCATCCTGTGGTCGGAAAGAGCTCTGAAAAAAGAATTAGCCGTATAAATATAGATACATAATTTGAGATTGCCATAAAGGATAACAAAGGAAAATAAACTACGATAAATTAATTAGGTTCCTTTTATAAGACCTTTGTGGGAAGATAACTAGATTCACGCAGGAAGGCAACAAAGAAACTAAGTTTTTTTTGAAATGGGGAACAGTCAAAAAATAGCAATATCTTTCGTGAGCGTTTGCCAACAGACGCTCTCAGAGGATACAGTCATCCTGTGAGGAGTTTGTTTCCACATTCACAAAAAAAAAACACAAAAAAAAAAAAAAAAAAAAAAAAAAGCAGTTTTACTGATTATCGCTAACAACATGAACAGGTCACACTAATGTTAACCGAAAGAAAAGCAACTGAAAACATTTATTTTTTTTTTTTTTTTTTTAAATTTCTTTTTTTTTTTTTTTTGATTTCCTTCCCGAGAATTAAAAAAATGCAAACAATAACATATTTAAAAAAAATTTCTTTTCATTTTTTTTTTCCGATTGTGGCAGAAGATAGCACACAGACCTACCTGCAAAAATTAAATTTTGCGATACGATGTAATTTTTCTTGACAAAAGTACTTTTTGCAGTCGTACCCAGCAGGTTCGACCTTTTTTCAGATGGAAAACACCAGAAATACTTTCTCAAAAAGGTGAGGGGGATTGCGGCGTGTAGGAGATTTTTTATGGAGGGGAAAAAAAAAAAAAAAAAAAAATGAATTGGCAATAAACAAATTAAAAAAGTAAACGCTAGATAATTACAGATCCATGTCCCTTCACTTATTTTATATAAGGACTATTGTAAATATTAATCCGTCGCATGAGTAAAATAGAGAAGGAAATCAACAAGACTAAAAAGAGAACTCAACCCTTACTCAAGACAAAGATAATAATTTTCTTTTTCACAACTCCCATACTTTCTTCGGGAGGTCATGTACAACACACTTGTGCATTACACCACAGTAACACGAATTATTAGCTAAAGTAAGGGGGTTGGTGGTGGAGGGGGAAAAGGAAAAATCTTTAAAAAGAAAATAACCAGTTAGTTCCAGCATTCAATCACAACCTCTATTCCTACTCGCTCCATCTTGGTGCTTGTCAACTCCAATCATAAGTGAAAATGAGGAATAAAATAATGAGGAAAGATCGAAAGCATTTTGCCAACAAAAGTCATTAAAAAAAAAAAACTATATTAGTCATTCCAAAAATAACCGTCCATTTTAGGGTTCCAGTATTTCATAGGTGAAAATAGGGAGTAAAACTTAAAACCGAATACCCATTTTAATCGCTTTTGCACCGCTGATTTCATTCCCGCTGCGATTCAAAAAAATGCAGCTAAAATTCAAAAAAATTGTGACATTTTTGTGTGGTGAAAATTTTGAATAATGGAACTGTTGATGTCTAATCGGCTGCCCCGGGTGCTAAAATGAAAGATCGGTATATGGTTCTATATCCGGCCGTACCTGGTCGGATGTTTTACTCTGAAACAGTTACAAAGGCTGCTCGAAGCAAAACAGTACCTTGTACATCTTACACTACACTTAGCCTATTTTTATTTTTGATTAGGCTTAGCTCTTTTGGCAACTTTTACTGCTGGCTTTCTTCGTTTTCCTACCGGCAATGAACCGATAATAGAACTAGTTGAACGCAGCGATCTGAAACTGGAACTAGAACTAGATTCAGTGGCCAAAGAAGCAGTTGTAAGACGGGTCTCGACATAGTATGAGTGGTAGGTGGTCACTCAAGCGGGTTAGCTGAAATCTTCTCAGGCCCACAAGTCTTATATAAGCAGGAAGGATAAGTGCAATTTGCATGTGCCACCTGCAACGGCATCGAGGGTTATTCGGACAAGATTTGACATGAGCAGGCCTTTTGTCACAAAACTGAGGATATGAGATAGCTGTGTGAGTTCTGCAGAAGGCACTCCACAAGGCAAGGTATGGTTCTCTTACATAGAGGACTGTTTCTTTACTTGTCTCGCCGGTTATGTAGTCTTTGCTGAGGACCACGCGGTTTGACTCAGGGCGTGCATTGGAAATCCAGAAGTTCCAGATATCTCTGTCTTGGCTGCGCTGCTTTACTGATTGGGAGGGATCGTGCTGTTCCAGCCTCTGTAGCTGCTTACGCATTGAAGAATCCCTGACATGGGCATTAATCTGGCTATCAGTGTAGCCTAGCGTGAGACAGAGTCTCAAAAACTGAGAACGGACAGCAGGAACTGATTCTTTCACGCGTTCAAAAATATCTGAGAGCGGTTCCGGATTGATCGGCTCTGCAGGGATACTGACGGATGCGTAATGCGGATCACTAGTCAGCCTTTTTGCTCGCTAGTAGCAAGCGTTGCAGATTGAGCGCAGAGGAGCATACGCCGGGATTTCAAGACTACCGCGAAGTGGCTCAAGAAGCTTGTTGAACTTCGGATTCCGTCTTTTCGCGTTAGTGTGCGAGGTGCAGTTGTAGTTGTCTGAGGAGCACTCAGCTGGCATCTCGTGGCACGTGTGACACTTCATTGAGAGAAGTTTAAGCTGGTGCTTAAGGGAATAATAAGTGTAGTTACGAGAAAAAATGCCAATCTCTGATGCATTTCCCTTTTTTTTCCAGAAAAAAATTAAATGCAGCAACAGGATTAACTTTTCCATGCCGACAGTGACATTCTCTTAGTACCCATAACGCACCTGTCGGGTTCTAACGGTCAGTAAAAAAAGTGAAAAAAAAATAATCCCACCGCGTAAAATCAGAGATTGGGGCCGAACCTTTCCACCTCGTAAAAAATCTCGAAAATGGATGCATTTTTGACCAATGGCTGCTCGAAGCAAAACTGGTTTTCGCGGCCGGTTATTTTTGGAATGACTAATATATAAAAAATTCAGGATAGCATTCATTATTTTGTGTGTATGACTGCTTCGGACTAGGTAACTAGGAGAAACCGAGCGACCATTCACGAGACTTGCCTTGGCGCCTAAAGCGCAGAAGAGAAGACAAAATCCGGAAGAAAAAGAATTAAACGGCCAAAAAAAAAAAAAAAAAAAGAATGTGAAGCCGCAAAAGCTAAAGGTATGACAAAACACACATAAAGATGAAACAATGATGAAGGAAAAGAATGAGAAGGGAAAAGGAAAAACAGGATTCACACATCAGGTAATAGATCCAAGGATTTTCAACTCTTGCCAAGCCCAGGGAGTAAGGCAACTCCTTGTAAGGATTCTGCACTTTTTGTAATGTAACGGACGATAGACGACTCTCATATCGACTACAACCTTTTATATAGATTTAATAATAAAAAAGATTTAATACATAAATGATGTAAGTAAAAAAGAAGTAAGAAAAAAATACAACAATTGAAAAAAAAAAAAAAAAAACTTCACAATTTTTTTTTTTTTTTTTGCATATTCCTCACTATTCTGGTTTGCGTTCGATACACTCCATCTGTAGTCAGTTCAGACACAACAGGGCGGTAACTTGATACTATGATTAAATATAAAGCAACTTGAAACCAGCTAAAACGAATATAGGGTTCGGCTAAACCTGGTTGCAATGAAAAGGGCTGGGGAAAAGTTCATTTAAAAGTCAAATTCCGATTAAACCGAATAGGAGTAACACAAGTCAATATTTTGGCGAATATGCTTCACTTTTATTGACTCCGAGAAGGGTTTTTTTTTGAAGGGGAAAGGAAACAAGCACATACCGAAACAACTAAAGTTCCTCCATTTTTCTCAGCACTGATGAACTTAAAACAGTACTCAAGATAAGTAAAGAAAGTAAAACTGAGAAGCATGACAAAAAGTTTTGTGGGGTTGGGAAGGGAGAAATTTTGCGTGAAAAAGGAAGGCGCCTATCGCTATTCAAGAAATGAATGTGGAGCTCTATATAACAGCACATATGCATCCATAACTCAGTTAGTAGTAAAGAGAGAGGTTGTATATCACCTTTGCGTCATTTAAGAAAGGAAGGTGAAGTAGGACTTCTCTTGCCGATAAACTTTAATTATTAAACCTAACTTGTTTTTTTTTTTTAAGTTTTTTTTTTTATTATTATAATACAGCAACCAATATATACGTTACAAGGAAGACAGTTATTTTAGAAAACCAAAAAATAACTTGCAACGACAGCAATCTCCGTGTCATTTTCATTGACACAGAACGGGTTGCTTGATGTAAGTCTCGTGTGTATATTGTTTTTTTTTGTGTCGAGTGATGTAATTCAACCCTTTTCTGAAAAATATTCTTTTTTTTTTTTTTTTTTAATTATTTTTGAACTTTGAAGGGGAAAAAAAAGAATCTGGAGAACAACTTATCAGCAAAAGTGCCGAAAAGATATGATGCATGACTGCGTACTAACTTAAATGTGTAATTTTAAGAAAAAAAAAAAAAAAAAAAAAAGTTAGAGATTTAACTCACAGAAGTTAGACGAATTTTAAAAAAAAAAAAAAAACACTACAGGCAAGAAAAAAATTTTTTTAAAAAAAAAGCTAATACAGTAACAGGAGATTTTCTTACTATTAAACAACGATAACAAAAAAAGACCAAAAAAGGTCTTTTTTTTTTTTTTTTTTTTTTTTTTGCTACACCAAAACATGACAAAAACAATCTTAAAATATGATTGACTTCATTAAGAACGTTGGAAATTATTGACTAATTTATAGCTGTATGTTACCATAATAACAAGAAAGATAACTTGACTAAGGACACAGCGACTACAGTAATGACCCCCATGAAGGGGAGAATGAAAAAAAAAAAGAGGAAAAAAAGAAGAAAAAAAACTAAAATGATAAAAAGCGGTTTGCATATCTCATATCCCGAGTTTTATCATTTCTTGGGACTTTTTAAAGAACAAAAAAAAAAAAAACTTCTTAACTCTCTTTGTTTATTAGAGTTTTTTATTTTATTTTTTTTTTTTTTTTTTTCTTGTTCGTATACTATCGAAAACAACTCGTTAAAATCAAAAAAAAAGTTGACGTAAAGCGCTGGCGGTAAAACACGTATTTAAGATTCGGAAAAAAAAATAAATACCTTCACTTAAATTGCAGCTAAATATGCTTTGCACGAAACCGTGAACCGACTTGGCTGATACAAGCCAAAGGAGGTTTGCAAGTCTTGATCGAAGCATGCAATTTATTTTTTTAAAAAAAAAGAAAAATTATTAAAATGACAAAGAAAAAAATACACAAGCAGCCTTCGAGTGCAACACTCGGGCGTATATACTTTTTGTCTATTCAAGATGTGTGTGGAAAAAAAAAAAAAAAAAAAAAAAAAAACAGCACAAAATACACGACTGATATAAACTTAGCCCACCCTCCATCGATATTGCTATTGCAAATCGTTAAGACTATACGAAGAGTAAGAGCATAAAGCATCAATGGAAACGGATTGGAATGCAATCCAAGTCAACTGAACACATCGACAACAACAATAATTCAAAATAAAATAAATTAAAGGGACGTTTAAGAAGGAATAAATAAATAAATTATTATTATTACTGTTGTTTTTATTACTTTACTTACGTACGGCCGAGGATATATAAAAAGAAAATTGGGAATGCTCAGGTTTTTTTTTCCCTAGTTTTATTTACAAGTGTTTTTCCTACACCTTAATGAGTTGACATGTGGATGTTAAATTAATACTTTTTCTGAAGTGTCTTATAAAAAAAAAAGATTCGATAGAAGAATCAGTAAAGTGTACTCAAAAGGAGGATTTACGGCAAAAACTATTTTACACTTTTTACCAGCAGTTTTTTTTTTTAATTTTTTTTTTTTTTTTTTATGGTTCAACAACCAATCCCAGGTAGGTAAAAATTGCTTTTTCCCAAAAACGATTATAATAATACACACATTAGCAGACAAATTTGATGCAAAAAAAAAAAAAAAAAAAAAAAAAAAAACAAACACCCATCTGTTTTTTTTTTTTTTCTTCTTCTTGGGACTCCAAAGCAAGAGTAACCTGATAATTAGTTGGAGGAATACAAGGTAACTTTCTTATTTATTTATTTTCTTTTTTTTTTTTTTTTTCCCTTCATAGAAGCATTTTTTTTCTCTTCGTAAAGAAAACAACAAGCAGGGGTGCATTCTGCGTGCTTTGTTCGATTGACAACTAAGCATCGATGTCCACTACGCATCACAAGTAAGTTGGTCGCAACTCCAGATATTTTCTATGCCGTTGGACAGCGGATGAAGTCAATCTTTTTTTGTTTTCTATCTCTGAGACACAGTTACTCGAAATGAGGGGTGTTCCAGTTCCGTAGTTCGGTGGAGAAAAAAAAAAAGGAAAAAAAAAAAAGACTATACTTTTTTTCCTGTTGGATATAAAGCTCTTCTTGGCCACAATGATCGAGGTTTTCTTTGTATTTATAACATAGATTACATAAAAGAAAAAAAGGCCAAAGAGATTGTGACATTGTATCCTTCGAGGTTTTTTTTATCTCAGCTCAGATTTCTCTCATTACAAGCGGCCTCTGAGAAAAAAATGCAAGCCTCAATCGCTATTATTTAAAGGAAAATAATAATAATTTTTTTTAAAGGGTCGCAGAAACAAAGTTCAACAAAAGTGGAAAAACAGATAAAAAAAAAAGCGAAGTTTCTTACCACACCTGCAATATTGCTTTTTTTTTAAGGAAAGTCGAGAATGAATTCTTTTTTTTTTCTTTTTTTTCAGTACGGCATATGTCAGCTAGGACATTTCCGAAAAACTGTAGCTGGGCCCGTTTTAAACAGGAGCACTAGGAAGACGAATAAAAACTAGTTCCACAGATGAATTACTACGCAGAAAAAATAATAAGTCAGAGGAAAAAAACTGACTGTGAAAGCATGTGCGAAACTTTCTTTTTTTTTTTTTTTTTTGCTCCCCCCTGTCCCTCTTGATTAACAAAGAAAAGGAAGGGACAACCGCTGTGATAAATAAAGAATTATTATCAAAAATTATATTTAAAAAAAATATATATAAAAAAAAACACACAACTTTTTTTATCCAGTGATTTTATAAAAAAGAGTTGCAAATACAGCTCATCCCTCGGGGTGGGAGATTCGTCCCAAAAAATAAAGAGACAACTGCCCTGAAAAAATCCGCATTCTTCTGTGCAGCAGGGTTATTGATAATAAAGTTATGCAGAGATTTAGTTCTCTCAATCTAAAAAGGGAAAAAAAAAAAGGAACAAGAAGAAATCATGGAAAGGACCTGGTAACTTATTTTTTTATAAACCAGGGCAATACCATCTTACAATGTGTTTGGTTAGTAATCTGTTGTTGTTTTATTACGTCATTATATATAAAAATAAATGAATTTCTTTTTTTTTTTTGTTGTTGTGTTCGACTAGATTAATTAGAATCAGAAAAAGGTGATACTTTGAGGGGGGAAAAAACTCACAAATTGGACCAACAAAAAAATCACACAACAAAAAAGGAGGGAAGTTGAATGAGTGAATAAAGAGATTCATATAATACTTTTCAAGTTGTTATTTTCTTGTTCAATAACTCATAGAAAATCAGTATTACTTATCCTCATCACAAAGGAAGAGCAAAAAGGAGATCGGAAAGACAGATTTGAGAGAGAAGAAAACGCGGACCTTCTTCGGAGGAAAAAAGAATGGGGGAAAAAAAAAAAAAGATAATTCTGCTGATTTTTAAAATGACCAAAAAAAAAAAAAAAAAGAAAAGGAAGATTGAGGAGGGGGAAAATCAGGAAAAAAAGAACTTTAATCTTACTCTTTCCTTTTTTTTTTTTTTTTTTTTTTTTAAAATTAAAAACAAATAAAAAAAAAAAAATAATAAAAGGAGAGAATACTACATGGGATGAATTTACTAACATTGAACCACGATCCTTTTACCTAATCCTTTTTAAAAGAAATAGTAATTTTAAAAGAGAAGGGGGAAAAAAGAAAGTGGAAAAGAAATGAGTAAACTAGTATAAACCACAACTAGTTTTTTTAAAAAAAAATTTTAAAAAAAAAATGAAATTGAGAAGGCTACCCCTAATTTAGAAAAAGAATTTAAACTTCATTGAATGATAACTCACGCTTTTTTTTTTTTTTTTTTTTGTGTGTGCGCAACTAAAAAAACAAAACGTTGCCATAATTTTCTTTTTTTTTCGCTCGTAAAAACATGTTTTCGAGATGGAAAAAAAAAAAAAAAAAAAAAGAAAAGAAATAATTCACAAAAGGGGGATAAAAAATGAAGGAGTTTTTGGTTTAATTGTTATTTTATTTTATTTTATTTTTTTGAGGGCTTCCCTTTCCTCCCCCAATCGAGGCAACCTACCCAGGTTGCTAATCACTACAGCGGGCCTCAAAAATAAGAGGGTAAGTTGAGGAAGAAAACAGCCCGGCTGGACCCACCGAGATGAAGAAGAAAAAAGAAGGGCAGGAAAATGAGGCATTAGTAAGAAAATTATTTTATTTTATTTTATTTCATTTTATTTATTTATTTTTTTTTTTTTCGTGAAGTCTCAAGGAATGTAAAGGGAAAAAAAAAAAAAAAAAAAAGGAATGATATTATAAAAAAGACTGAGAAGCACTGACGAACCTATTTGAAAAAGGGGGAAAAAAAAGAAAATAGAATAGCATAAACAGAATTTTAAAAAAAAAAAAAAAAAAAATATACGGAGATGATGTTGAATAAAAGAGGAACGGGCTGTCAGGCTCTCAGAACCTAGCACACGAAAAATTATGTTTGGTTTTTCCTTCTTTTTTTTTTTTTAATTATTAAAAAATTGGTTACGTTGATTGTTACCTAAAATCAGAAAGCATATAAACCTTTCCTTTATTTGGTTTTTTATTTTATTTTTTTCTAAATCTTTGAAATATTGATATTTGAATTTTGAAATATTTTGGAATTTTTTTTTTTTTTTTTTTTTTTGAATCCATGTGATATCATAGACCTTCCGACCAATTTTTTCTGCTCGGAAGACTTTCAGGGACGAGTAGATATTTCAGGTTCTTTTATTTATACAATGTTACAACAGCCATTACTCACTGCCAAAATAGATACAAGCAACCCCAGCTGCTACATCCACGTGTAGGTGAACTGTGAGTCTTGATGGTTGCATGGGTGTGGAAAGTTGGCCGAATGCCTCATTTTTTTTTTTTTTTTTTTCTTCTTAATTCTTGTTTTCTATTTCTATTCTTTATAAAAAGATGAAAGGGAAAAAAAAAAAATCTTTTTTTTTTTTTTTTTTTTTTTTTTGTCTTTTCTTTCGGTTTAACCCAATGTCAAACCACCACCACTTCTAAAAGAGACGTTTGCACAAACGTTGAAAGAGATTGGGCAATTCAGTGTGTGCCTAGTCATATCGAAAACGAAAAAAAAAAAAAAAAGAACTTGCAAAATCAACACATACGTGAGTATAGCAAAAAGCAGCAAAAAGTCGCGGTGGGTGGGGGAGCACTGGGAAAATGCTAAGACATCGTAAAAAGAAAGGGGGAAATTGTGTACTAATAAGCCCTCTGAGAATGAGAAGTACAATAAAACCGTAAAAGGAGAATATACAGTTTTGGTGTACTAACTTGAGTAATGCTTACAGAACGAAGATAGAATAGGTGTCAGACTGCAAGACTCTATCTCAAGTACCAACACCCCAAAATCAGGAGCCATGCAATAGGACACAACAGGGTCAATTCAACCCTATTGGAATCCCACTAATCGTGACGTGCTGAAGCTGACATTGCACTGAATTTAATCAATTTTTTTAGACTAAAATAAATCCATTAATACCTCCCGTTGGCAAATGGTGTTCACGAAATGATGACAAAATAGGAGTCAGACTACACGACGACTCTACTGGAAGTACTAGTGCCCCAGGAGTAGGAATAGTCATACTGTGAGGCACAACAGGAACAGGGTTTGATGTAGCCTGTGGTAATACGATACGAGGTGATGCCTTTGGTGAAGACGCTGGTGACGATGCATTTGAACAGTTTGGACTTCTAACTCCAGCAATCCTACAAACGTGACGAGGGGAAGTAGTTGGTGTACTGAACTCTGAGGATGAAGCAGAAGTTGACACCGCACTGAATTCGATCATTTTGTGTCTGCAGACGTGAACGTTGTTGCAACTCGACCCCCACTTGCAGGCCTTGCGCTGGTGCGGTCTGCACAGCTTTCCTTGAGAAACCTTTAATATTTGACCAGCCGCATCGTATGCTGCATCTCCTCTTGCACACAACTCAAGCAGCCCGCGGGTAACCCCAACAGCGCTACGAGAGAGGATGTGTGGCTGGTGGCGACCATTTCTGTTGTCGAGAATTACAACACCTCTGAAGTCATGTCCGTTAACTCTCGGGAATTGAACTGACCCAGCAGCGGCACCAATACATGCCTTGTCACTGCAACATGGTAACTTCCACATTTCTTTAACGTGTTTCATGTGATTACTGTCAACGTGAATGTTTGGACAAAGTCTTCCAGCAGTACACCTGCTGTGTTTAGTTTCATAAGCAGCACAGAGAAGACCAGCAGATTCTCTTGATCGAGTGATGTCTCTTCCTTCAGTTGCTTCAGTCTTATCCATTGGAACAACAAACTGTTCATCCTCCTCAGCACTGTAAACTGGGATAAGGATATCTGCTTCCATCGCTTCTTTAGTTGGAGGATGGGCAGCACGTAGCTCAGAGACGGATTTTCTGCAGGCGTGGATGCTGTTGCAGTTGTAAAAGGCCCGACATCTGTTGTTTTGATATTGTTTGCACAGAAAGAATCTTTTATTCACTCCTGACATCTTAGAAGTGAAGTACGTACTGAGCCCAACTGTTGGAATGATGTCACTGTGAGGTTCATCACACTCAGAGTATTTCTTTGATCCAATAAACTTAAGAGAGTATTGTTTCTTATTAACCGGATCAAATACTTGCACTGCTTCTGGTTGAGTTGGTAGCGCACTTCTTGATTGGTTGGCGCGGATCACTTGCGCAACTTCAGCGAGTCCCTCACATCCACATGCCTTTGGACTTCTTTGAGAAGGCGACAACACTCTTGGCTGCGAAGAGTTCAAAACGGGAATCTGAACAGTGCAGTTGAATCTTCCCATTTTATTTGTAGTTGGGGTGTTGCGCTCTATCTTCGTAACTGACGGGGTGGATAAATGATTGTAAAAAAAGTATTTAATTTTGAAGAACCATCACACTACATAAATATGATGGTAATATTTATACATATCCAATTCTTTTTATTTTGTTTGTCCCTTTCCAATCAGTCCTCTCCCCAGTTCCCTGATTATTTTCATTCACACACTCTCTATTTCACTCTCTCCATCTCTGCAGGTTTGGCTAGATGCTGCTTGAGCCACAATTATTCTTTTTTTTTTTTCTTTTTTTTTGTTTACTTTACTTTTCTTCTTGGAATTTGACCTTGGTAGTTCATATTATTCTGCAGCCACACCGAACATCCAATTCCGAATAACCGACATTAGGATTTTCTCAAATGTGATTATGTAGAGAAGTTCGTCAAAATTACTTTCCCTCAATTGAGTTGGATACCAACTTATCAAATCCAATAAATAAATCAGAACTCGACTTGTATGGTGTCGGACTGATTCCCATGAGTTGTTTCACAGATTCAACAGTTCGGTCCACATCAGCAGAATTACAAACGACAGCAACGACTAAATCTGTAGTGTTATCGAGAAGTCGAGAAATGTGACTATTATAAACTGAAAGTAAATCTTCATAAGTAATGTCATCAATGTGAGATTCACGTGCCGCCAATTCTTCTAAAGAAAAGCACTGACGGAAACAACCTCCCGTCACCTGAGAAATTGTATCTGGAGACGTAGCACGAGCACTCTTACAGGTGTATGTAGTGGAACCTTTTGAATTTCTAATCGAGAAATCACTTAGCACTTGAGAAGCTTCCAAGTCAGGAATATCACGCAAGACTTCGAGTGCTCCCTCAATACACTTCTCAACGTTAGTACAGCTGTCGATATAAACAATGATATCACCACTAGTTTTTGAACAATAAACAGACGCGTGATAAGCCAGACCTCTACCACGAATTGCTAATTGTAATTCAGAGTCTTGCATTGATATGGATTCACAAAGTACGTCAAGAGCGTGAGATTGTTTAGGATCAGATTGAGGGTTAATACCTGAAGGAATAATCAAATGGATAGTCGCTGTGTCAGCGCTGGCCATACCGTATACAAAACTCTTTTCAGATTTGAAGGTTCGTTTGTTTCGAATTTCATCTCCGATGTTAAATTTTGAAAACAAATGAGGACGAGGTGCCAACACATCTCCCAATCCTTTGATGACTTCCTTTCGAGTTCCTTCATCAGAACCACCAACAACAGCAGCAGCTGGTGTATCAGAATGAGATAAATACTTTAAAAGTTCATTAAGTTTTTCCATTGTCAATGGCAGATCTTCAAGACATCTTTTTAAGAAAAGTTTTTGTGAAAACATAGAATTCAAAACTGGATAACTACACACATCATACGTCGACAACACCATCGCCTGATCAGCCATTGCATTCTGATCGCAGGAATTTTCTGATATGTCAGAGAGGAGGTTCTTACACTTAGACTTTAAACAATCAGGATTTATTTTAGTTTTTAATAATAAATCAGATACCCATTCAGAGATTAACCCCGCTTTATCAGGTTCACTATAAAATGCCAGTCCAAAAATATGAGGAGCAGTTGTAACTCTCATAAAGCTACTGTATCTTCCAATACTACTGAATGAGGTTACGAAGTCTTCATCTAACTTCTCACAGGTTTGTTTGTAGTTTAAACTATTGCTGTCAGATTCTAAAAGCAACTCGTTTAGGAGATAAGCATAGCGTGCGAGTTCTAAGGGAGCACTCTGGTAGTTAAAAAACACTCTCGTTGTAATAAAACACGATTCAATTCCCACATCCATCACTTCCAATGACTTAGAATCTTTAGTGTGAGATAGTGTTCGTGGAATCTCTTTAATTTCTGATAGTTTGGTTTCAATTGGAAAGTTGTTTTTTACATCGTCTGATAGTTTCACTTTTTCTTTCTCCTCCGCTTTATCAACATGTGATTGCAAAGTTGAAAGACTAGCCTTGCCAAATCTTTTAATGTTTTGTTTCGTCACCTTTTCCTTGTCACGTTTAATTTTCTTACTCAGTTTTTCTGATGGAATTGCTTTAACTTCAGCAGCTGTATTATCGATGAGGGGTGTGAGGAATGCCTCAGTGATAAAGTCAATCCACCATGACTTGTCTTTTTCAAGCAGGGAATCGAACTGGGGACAACGATCAATGTGATCGCCGAAGTTTAAATTATGACCAGGGTACTCCGAAAATATCAAATCTGGAATAATTCCATCGAGAAGAGTCTCATGAGGATCGTCTTCGAAATCTTCCTGATCGCTGATTCTTTCTTTGCGGAGAGAGTGCTGGAGGGATTGGTATGATTTTGGATCTGTTTTTAACGATTCGATTATCTTTTTTATCTCCTCAATAAGAAGATCTCTAAACTGGTCATCAGTAAACCATTCAGTGTCACAATCTTCTTCTTCCTCTTCATGTTCTTTTGTTTCTGAATCAACTATCTCCTCATGTTCAACCCCCTCTGCAAGTTCTTCATTCATTGAATATGGTACTCCACAAAATTGTAAATAAAGATAAGGTTCTACTGACATCTCTACACCTCCGGTCACGTACGACGCGATTGGCTCATCGATGTGTACAAAACTTTGATTCAACGGACTGCTTGGTATTGATTTGAAGAATCTAAGAACAACATCAGCAGCGACAGGGTTCTTTAAGTTTCCGATACCACCTGGAATCTTAGCAGCGAACATAAGAGTTCCCTGAGAAGTATCATCGGAAGGGTAATAAACAATTCCTCGACCCTTTGATTTGCGATCCTCATCTGTTGGTTGTGACATGAGTGATGAGAATCCTCTATTCCTACAAATGACAGATGCACCATCTGAAATAGAAGTATCTAAAGCATTAGACAATGCTAACAGAGCTTCATGATGTGAGACATCACCTGTGATGATGACATTTAAGTTGTCAGTTGTATACGTGTTTTTGTGATAATCTGTTATTTCCTTGTTTGTGATCGTTGCAAGCTTAGAGCTATGACCTCCTGCTTCATGAGAATACGGACTGTCGACACCGAATAATAATTTAGTTATTTCGTTCCACATTAGGTCATCATCGGTATTCTCACGTCCAGTCATTTCAGAATAGACAACACCTTGATTTTCACCTTTTCCGTTAATATGAAATATCTCAGTCATAAAACTCTCATTAGACAGTTTTGGAGCGAGAATATGATTAACAAAAACTGGCATAACTTTAACAAGTGCAGGCTGCCCCACCATATTTAAAGTAAACATCGTATGGTCGTCAGTTGTGTAAGCATTCGTTCCGTCACTTCCACATCTAGTCGCGAGAAGATCAAGAACCCCTTTCTGATGTGAAACTGATTCCTTAAAACACAAATGTTCTAAACAATGCGTGACTCCACTACTATTATTAATTTCAGTTGTAAAACCCATTCCTAAATTAATAACTGGACCGCTCACCTTTGCGAACATCACACCAGTCTTGTAGGACTCATGAACGTACCTTACTAATTCAGTTCCGAGGTACTCAGGGAGAACCCTCTTCGCATCTATCTTCCAACCAGCAGGGAGAGTCATTTTTAGACAATATATACTTCGCTTCATAAATAGGGGGGCTTAAAAAAAGTTTTAATCACCAACTGTAACAATGCAAAGCAAAAAAAAAAAAAAAAAAAACTCGCGTGTATTTCACTAGGAATGTAAATGCGCAACCCATTTTGAATAATTGTGTGATGGAGGGGTCTAAATGACAGAACACGCTGTAGACTGTACTCACTCATTTAAGGAAGCACTAACTTTCTAGTTAATAATTCATACTAAGAGACGAGACAACTATCACCCTGAACATGTTCACAGTAACCAGGTCTTAATTGATGATCTCTATATTCCCTGTGATGCCATTCACACTGTGGATTCACGTTCTGTTGATCACAAGAATACATCGCCTTCAGATCTCGGCAATGCGGAGCCGGTGGAGACATTTCATTTGGATCAGACCAAGTGATGTGAACCTTTTCTATTGTTTTACTCGTTTTTTTAGTTTTCGTTGTTGCCATCGGTGAGGCGACACTCACATTTACTTCTGTGTAACTGTTGTTGAATTACAACTACTAAAGCAGTAATTATTCCTTTTCCAAAAAAAAAAGACCACAGTGAGGATACCCATATGCCTCGCAACAGCTTATCCTGATTAAAAAAAAATAAATAAAACAAAACAAATAAATGACTGCAGTTTTTACATAACAATTGCTGGAAAGCATTTATTATATAAAATAATAAATGTAATAATAATAATAAATATTTATAAAGAGGAAGTTATCTAATTAATTTTCCAATAGGAGCGTCAATACATTGTTTTCTTATTAATAATTCTTCCAACACGAGAAGGTGTTGTAAAGCGTTAACCGTTTCTCTGACCACAAGGTTTATTGTTGTTGACATTTTTCGAGTAGATAAAACGCAGATAATACCAGTTTCATCATCAACATTAGCAGTAGCTCTTGTAAGTGTAGGATGGTTACCCACACATGTCGATGAAGTAGTGCTTTCGAAATACGATGTTGACTGCAACTCGGGTATGGTTAAAGTTGTAAGTGAAAGAGCTTTAAGCAATTCATCAAACCTCACGTGGTGAGTCAGATGCCGCAACTGGACTACAACACCAACTTCAAAACTAGTTCCGAGATTCCCAGGATGTGACACTAGAGATCCTAATTCCTTTGAGTATGCAATCTCACAGTCAATCTCTCTCAATAATTGTTCCAGTTCGATTCCCAGTGAAAGCAATTTATCTAATCCTTTGCTAATGTCACGACCCGAGTCTACCATTCTCAGTGCGATATGCTCGTAAACATTCGTCCAAATCGAAATGTCTTTATCTGAAGAGAGCCACTGAGCACGTCCATCAGGCCAATCACGACTAATGTTAATGTGTTGATCATACTGAGATGAGAGCACAGGTAGAGTTAGAATTGTTTTCGATACCAACGACATGGCGTTAGCTGGTGTAATGTCAGCTACTTTTGATGGAATTATTTTATTTACATGTCTGTCATTGGGAATGGGTAACCAATCTCCTTCAACAGAAGCATTCCTTACAGCACCCTGAACTGATTCAGATATAATTCTTCTATCACCCCTTCTTATTAGGTATGGGAATGCTGATCCTCTTACTGATCGTTCTAAAGTCGCATAACTTCCGAGAACAAGAGGTGAATTTAGAACATATGATGATGGTGAGTCGAGGAGTGAATTAATTCGTTCTTCATGTTGGATGCTTTGATCCCAATCTTTGTGTTTTGATTTGATTACATATTTCAATAAAGGTGAGAACAAAAAATAACACTGAGCATCAGTACAAACACATCCACAAGAATACGAAAATAAATTCTCTGGAATATCAATTCCAACCTGAATGACATCATCAAGAGATCCTCCATGAGCCGTTCTTAATTTATAAAGAAGTCTGTATATCTCTTTTGTTAAAACATTCGCCATGATGCTGTGTTTTCCTTTTAAGTCTGGAAAGTCACCTTCGTTGCTTTGAACACCAGCTTTTAGTCTTTTTACATCTTGTTCTACTTCACTGCATTCATTAATAATAAATCGAACAGGATGATGTGGCTGCAATAATAATAACTTTGATACTATCGTATCGAGTAACTCTGGTATGCTGTGCTTCGCAAGGTATGGATTTCTCGCCTCAGCCATTGCAGTAATTCTGACAATGAAAATAATAATTATTGATTATTTTTTTTTATACATAACTAATCATACACCACTCTGTATGGTAATACAGAACTGTGGGTGTAAAAGTCGTAATGTGATCTGACGTCCTCACTTGAGATAGCAAGCAATTCATTCAACAGATGTTGTTGTCACCAACCACCGTAAGTACCTCCTTCGTCGTCTTCGTAACGCTCATCGCAATCAACTTGTTCATCGTTTAAATATATTGTTCTGTGTTGTTGTTTTTGTGTTTTTGTGTTTGTTTTTAAAAAAAACAAGAAATTTTTAAAACAGTTCAAAAAAAAACATACCTCAGTGTAGGTATATCTAATTCATCTAACCACTGCTGTGTTATCCCCCAACAGTTTGTAATTGTTATTCTTTGAAGTGACGTTAGTTGTGAAATATCAGGCGAAACCAAACTAGTTGCCTGATAAATATTTAAATCAGTAACCTCACCTAAATATGGAGCAATTACTTTAATAGCTTCATCAGTAACGTTGACATTACACCCCAGAAATAGTTTTTTAAGTTGAGGACAGTCACACCACGTTTCAGTAGTATTGTCACTAAGAAGACATATGCATGATGAAAAATCTAACAATTCGAGACTGCTGTGGAAGATTTTAGGACGAACTAAAGATTCACATCTATTGGCTGATAAGTGTTTTAATTTCGGAAGATTTTCATTTATGTTTAAAAATGATGAACTCTGAAGTTCACAACACAAATTTATAATAAGAATATTAAGCAAAGGATGCTTCAGTTTGGGTGTTTTTACAAATTCAGAATTAGAAACGTCGAGCATGAGTAAGTTTGGCAGTGATTCTAGTGCAGTGTTTACTGTGTTGTCACCTTGGTATATACCTGATATATTCAATTCTGTAATCCACTGGTGATGTGAAAACAGTTTTACCGTATCTTCTAACATATTGTCATTCTCACCGAATGTTACGTATCTCAAGTTAGGACAATTCTGAATTATTTTATTGACTGATGGAAATCTGAGATTTTCACAACCATCGATATTAATAAGTTCCAACCGATCACTCGCTATATTAGGATGGAATACCTGCTCCATCTGCGACAGGTATATTTCTCTCAAGTTGGTATGATCAAGAATCAATCTGTTTATCGTCTCATCAGTAATCAGTTGATTAGCGCTAATATCGAGCGATTCTAATACGCTACCACATGAAGGAATGTGAATCGGAACTTTTTCAAGCTTAGTACAGGAAGCAACAAATAACTCCTTAAGACCCGATAATTCCAAAGTTATTCGATACAAAATATCATCAGTAAGATGACAACAACCAACCATGTGAAGGATTTGAATATTTTTTGTATTTGCTGAAGTAAAGGTCATCGTTTCAAACCGCACCTTTCGACACTCCGACATATTTAAGTGTTCAGCATTGTTCATTACTTGGAGTGCTTTGTGTAACATGAAGTCGTTGAGTTGATATTTTACAGGTCGTAAATCAATAATATTAGTATTTCGACTAATCTGAGCCCAACATTTACACACCAATCTAGGTGAAGGTAGCCTTGGATTCTTTTGAATGTGATACAATAATTGATCATCGTTCTCTACTTGTCCTAAAAACACAAACTGAATACCCAGCCAGGAACATATATTTCCGATTAGCCATTCAGTCTCCCACCATTTTCTTAATTCAATTGGTTGCTTGTCTAGGTTTGTTTTATTAGTTTGCTTTGATCCAACCCCCGAGGAAACCAATGTATTTCCAGCTAAGATTCTTCTATTGTGACGTTGTGATGTAAACGTGCTGGCAGATGGTAAGCATCGTTGTCCTCCAGGATCGTTTCTCGGTGACTCAACAAGACGAAGATATGACATTCTGAGGAGGGGATTAACTGTTCGAGTTTGTACGTAAAATAAAAATGTATTGTAACATAAATAACATAACGATAATTTAACATTAGTTCTGAGATGCAGACTAGTCGGAGATATGACATTCTGAGGGGGGACTGAAAACAAAGTTTGATTTTTTTTTTTTTTTTTTTAATTATTTGATACAAAAATTATCAAAGATCAGACCGCAATCTGCGCGGGAAAGGAAATAACTGATTCGGGATTCACTTTTAAGAAAATCGTAAAAATTGTTTCCGAAGAGGAAGGCAAGACAGAATTTTTTTTTTTTTAACTAACAAAACAAAACAAAAAACAAAAATAACATAACAACAGCGAAAGGAAGACAGTGCGGGTCAAGAATTACTCAGTACCCGATTTACTGACAACGCAAACCGGTAGAAGGGGTGAAAAAGTACCAAAACATGATGGAAAAGAGAGAAAGAAAAAGAATCTTTTTGTAAGCAAAACAAAAGAGATAGAGTCACTCATAAAGGCACAAACAAGATACGTAAATGATTGTTCTTTTTATCTTTTGCACACGGGCATTGGGCAGAAGTCACATGCCACTCGCCACCGCTGTGATGAAGCGACATGCTGTGGTTTAATTAACCAGTTGGATTCCTCTTGTTCGTAACAGTTCCAAGTTGACACTTCATTGTAGACACGACATGCGGCCTGACACAGAAGGCTTCCGAGCCCGCGAGAGGTCCCGAGAGACCCCTTCGCAGACTCCGTTCAGGAGAATACAAAATAATACCTGCCTCGGG
The DNA here is from genome assembly GCA_964019425.1 of Flectonema sp. DT1601. Classification (NCBI taxonomy): domain Eukaryota; phylum Euglenozoa; class Diplonemea; order Diplonemida; family Diplonemidae; genus Flectonema; species Flectonema sp. DT1601. The sequence continues at coordinate 1,043,974 of OZ025800.1, read as the reverse complement.
AAGTTTTTTTTTTTTTTTTTTCAATTTGTTTCGGGAGGAGCTCTCTATTCTCGCGCATCGTTGACAACGGAAACCATAATTCCTTCTGACACACTTTCAGAAATCAGTGTTTATCAGAGATAGTTGCTTCCATTCGTGAACGGAAACAACCATACAAAAAAAATTTATCTTTGTTGTACTTGCCGGTTGCAAGAGAATGCAAAAAAAAAAAAAAAGGAAAAGAAATTGCCTTAACTTAAACAAACAGAACGACATCACATTGCAACGCAGGTGCTACTAACATTATCAGAATTACCTACATAAATACCAGAAAGATCAGTACAAAAGATAACACAACACCAGAATAATACAACGTACCACCACTAGAATACTGTGGATATGGAGTTAGTGATAATGTAGTATCTTGAGAGAGGGACAGACCTGAAGTAAATCGAAAAGTACCCGAAGGTGATACGCTAACAACATCATTAATAGTTAATACCAAAGTGAGGATATGAGTTATGTCAGTAGCTCTTACAGTTGAAGTCGTCGCTGGGAAAATAGAAAATACAACACTTCCAGAAGTTGAAAGAGTCGAAACCTTTCGACTACTTGAAAACGATGGTGCCCCATTAACTGGAATACAAACTGTAGAAGATGGGCAAACATCAGTCACTAATACCTTACAAGCAATATACTCCCCTGAAAGAACAGTAACTATACGGTCTCGTAGCCATGATGTACTTAAGGTACCAAAAGGTGTTATTACACCATCAGCGATGAGATCTTCATCGCCATCGATAGAAATGCTGTATCGAAAAAAACCATCTTTGTATTGTGGTGCTGAAACACTTGTAGCAGCAGAGATTAAGTTCTTGTGAATACATGTGAAAGCAGGTCTTGCTGTGAAACCATTCTCAGTACAAATAACAATAGCACTATCAATGTCACAACTACTAAGTGAGTCGGGTTCCCAAATGCAAGACGTGCCAACCACTGGAACTGTTTTGGGACATCTCAATATGATGTGTAACTCCGTTGGAATAAAACAAGTTCTTAAACAGCTCGGTGTGACATCAAGACCATTAACAGAACATGTTGACGTTAAGTGTGCACAATAAAACCCCTCCATCGCAGCCCAGTAAAGACTTTGACCGTTCCCTGTAACAGTTTGAAGTGGATGGGCACCAGTTACCTTTGGAGCCAAACATCCTTGTTTACAATTAAACTCAATCGACCAAACCCAATTCCCATCAATAGACAAAGCTGTGGTCTCCATAATAGCAATATGAGATGACACTCTCATATAACCAGATTTAGTACGAATAGACTGAACACAGCTGTAGGAAGACTGAGGTGTTATCGAGTATGTATGTCCACCGATATTACTGAGAGCCGCTCCCCTACTTTCACTATTCCACTCCGATGCGATAGTTGATATTTGACATGGGCTGGTGACCTGAAACACTCCGTTTTGGCAAATAAAATCCCTTGGACATCCCTCTACTGTCTCACTTAATATTTTGTTACAGGTATGCCCATGATGGATAGGTCCTGTACAGTCTGAGAACATTCCTGCAGCAGCTTCACATTGCGCAAAGCAAATTATTGATTTCACGTCTAACTCTTGTGCGGGACAGGTTTGTTGCTTTATAATTTTGAACTGTCCATAAAACAGAAGATCCTGTTTGAAACAGGAAAACAAATTTTTTGCTGACAAAGTTATTTGTGTGCCAGTGGATTCAACTACGAGTCCGGTAGCTACCGTAGGACAAACGTCATTGGACGGCACGGTTCTATCTACCACATCCCTTCTCTCGTGACTATTTCCTATTGAAAACCCTTCAGCACAAATATAATACGTTGCGCCACTGTATTCAGTAGTAAAAGACAACTTACCGGAAGTGTACTGATCCGTAACTTTGAGAACTACTTCCGAAGGATAATCACATCGGTATTCGGTTGTACAAAAACAATATTTATCTTTTGATAAATAAATACTCAAAGTAGTTGTAGGAAATGTTCTTGGTAAGGTCCAAAAAGTTTCCATTTTCAAGAGGGTTCCCGAATCATCTATACTGGTGATATATATAGGATAGATTTCCAAGCAAGAAAACCACCTATTGCGGAGAACGATATCAGCTCCCACCCCAATCACTTCAGTTGATGTAATCCTATTAAAAATATGAGAAGCAACATCTGTTTTTAGTACTTCGGCAATCCCATTCATAAACAATATTATATTCCAATTTGAAACCCCACTTTGAATATCTGATTGCGTAGGATCAGCAACCAATTGATACGAAATAGTGGTCCAACCTGAACTACTCCTAATACGATTTCTTTCGAAGGTACCTAAGATATTCTTGACCGATACCATACTTTCACTTATACGTATTGTAAGAATAAGTGTCGCAGAGCTGTAGAATCGGTGTTCGAGATATCCATTTGTGAGATAAACGTCAAAAGTAACACCCGTCATCTTATCACTAGAACCATGAATTTGATTATAGAGAGCCACGTCTTCTCGATTGTTATTGAATTCTATCCCTTGTTGTTGGACACTATAATTCCAATAATCAGTTTGCTCAACTCCAATTGACAGGTCGTCAAACATTCCACCAACTACGCAGTTGTGACTTTGCCGGCGCAATGAATTCTCCACTGAAGGAACTGCAAGCATAGCAACCGAAAGCAAAAGCAACCCCGACATCGGTGCTGACGGTCCTGTTGTCGGGAGATAAGGATTAATATTTACAAAAATAACTAAATAACATTTTTTAGATGGTTGCGTCTGACTTGATTTATTCGACACACCAAGTGACTGTCACAAGTCCACAAAAAGCTCCTCGTTGTTAACCAACTCAGGCAAAGAAATTCACTACTCAGTAGTAAACAAGATTGCACTCCTACTCCGACACACTTCCAGCATTTCAGATACTGCACATCTACGGTGAAATCCTATTTTGGGGGATTAAAAATGACTGAGTTGGTTGTAATTAATTAAAGGTAAAGATTTTTTCCACATTCTTAATGGGGGGCAAAATCGCCCTGAGAGGTGTGACACCTGGGGGTTAACTATTTGATTTTGTACGCAAAATACAAATGTATTGTAACATAAACAACATAACGATAATTTAACATTAGTTCTGAGATACAGTTGACTAAAGGTAATGTTAGTGTAGGTATACACTCCGCGATTAACATAAATACTTTACATTATAATAAATATTTCTAACTTAGCTGCATGCACATCTCTTTTTCCATGTTGTCATTCAGTGCAGTACGGAATCGAGTTATTCAATTATGAATTAATCGTGAACCCCGGGAAACCAAAACCAGGGTATAATGTAATACGGCAGAGGGTAGGTTTCACCCACACTCTGCCGTACCTGAGGGAGATTTGGCAGAGTTAACATGTAATCGAGATTAGGTCTGAGTCCTCCACATAAATATAAGTGGACGTGGGACACCAACTAATTAATGAGTGGTGCTGAGTTTGTTTATGGGGGGGAATAATAATAAAATTAAAAGGTTTCCACTCATGCTCAGATTCAACAGATGTGTCTGAGTCTTGTGGGCCAGATGTACGAAGACGCTTCTCTCGGCACCTGGGTGCACCGGGGTTCAATTGAGCAACCCCGCGTTCACGCCCATTTAAAGTTTGAGAATAGGTCGAGGAAACGATATCCCCAATGCCTCCAATCATTCGCTTTACCTGGCGTAACTCCTTTTATGGTTCCAGCTATCCTGCGCATAAAAATGTCGCACAAGGCCAGAGCCACTGGTAGACGCTAAGCGAGCCCCACATGGTAGTAACCAGAGATAGTATTAATTGTTATCAGTTAATTAAAAAACAACAAAATTTCAATCAAATGAAAAAAATCGTAGGACAACAAACAAATAATGGTTTCGGACTAAAATTAAAAAGTCTTTCTTCGAACCATTCCCCAGCCACGTCTTCATTACCCAGCCTTCTTCAGCGAGGAACGTAAAGTAGTTAATATCATTAATTTTAGTCTCGAAAAGTGAGAATAAAAAATGGAGATTGGTGAAAGAAAAAAGAATTCATTTCTGCACTTTCTTAACGCAAAGTAGTTAGTTAGCAAAATACAAACTGATGACTACGAGGGGTCTGGGTAGCCCGCATCAGTAAGGACCCAATCGCGAAGATTGTAGTTTCATAACTTCGTTAGAAGTGATGTTAGCTTCGGCTAGAAGTGATCGACTCCCAGCTCCCACCCAACAGGTTGTTAACAACTAAAGAAAATAAAAGAGAAATGATCTGGGGGAAAGACTGTTTGATAAGGTTCATACGAATATAAATCTCTGTATCAGAACTCAATAATAAAATTAAAAAACTCATGACACAGGGACTAAAATGTTAATACAGGCTAACACTCTGATCTGGGGGAAGGTGGAAAAAATAAAACAAAAGGATCAGCTAAGATGACAGTCAGTTTAAGGTCATAACCGCGCCGGACCCTTTAAAATAGTACACTAAATCAATACACAAAAAAGAAAAGTTATATAAAAACAAAACTATGGATTCCATAATTTCTTGCGGGGACTTCATTCCAGTTTTTTTGATAATTTAGATTTACCAACAGATCTATTTCAAAAAAAACCGACAGTTAGTAATTGCTGTAAGTATTTCTTCAGACCGTATCCCTCTTCAGCGAAGAAGGTAAGGATACCGCGAGATCAGACCCGTCCTACTCACGTTGATTCTTCCATCACTTAATACAGCCCTATAATATCAATGAATGTGTGATATCAAAGAATGAATATAAAACATGCAGAACCATTCACCCCTAATTTGGCTTAGCATTGATATCGTAATTGGCTCACCGAAAGTTTCAAAAAAAGAATCACCAAATTGGGGAACACAAATAGTTATACCAGTCAGTATCAAACGGAGGCTCAGATGAGACAATTAGTTTCAGGTATTACATCCTCGAGGACGGACGAAATACAAATAAAACACACACAAGACCAGAAACAAGAAGCAAGAAATGTGAAGAATGTGAAGAAGTTTTTTACAAAAACTATCGATCATCGAACGCAATGACTCACACACCGATTCGTTATTAAGATGTTCCTTTTCATCATCACCATCATCAGACGACTCTTCGGTGTTCATATTTATTGCAATCTGGTCCTCACCTGAAAACAGTTCCGTACCATTGTGAGTCGCATGGTTCTTAAAGCCCTTTGACTGCTTCGGTCTTATCCCTTCACCTCCACACTTAGACGTCAGAGCTTTTTGAAACTTGTTGTTTCTCCATTTCTTCGTCCTTACAATGCAGGGTGCCATTACATTTTTGTCTTCTTGTGTTGAAGCGTACCATATCAAAACTTTAAGCCTACGATTACTTATTGAGTAGTATTTCCCCTCATGTAAACAAATATCTAAAGGTGGAAGGTTTCTGGGTGATATTTTACGTCTCTCCAAGTGATCTAACGTCATGTACAGGGACGTTCCATCTTTGAAAGCCATTCTCGAGTCGATATCAGAATGTGTGAACTTCAACTCATTAACGGGAACCTCAACAACATCAGTTGGTGTGGATTCTGTTACTTCCTTAACACGAATCTTTTGAGTCGCATTCTCAATTGAGTTTTTCAGAGGAGATCTTGTTTTCATTATTTATGTATGATAAACTTAAAAAAAATTTACTTTCGTTTGTTGTGTTTGCGATTCCAATTGTGAAGTTGATGGAATGTTTGACGACCTGTCAATTGGAGTTGAGCAAACTGATTATTGGAATTATAGTGTCCAACAACAGGGGATGGAATTCAATAACAATGTCATCTCGCGTGTATCATGCAACCCCGACATCGGTGCTGACAGTCCTGTTGTGGGAGATAAGGATTAATAATTATAATATTCGACAGACTTTCAGCATTTCAGATGCACATCTACAGTGAAATCCTATTTCGGGGGATTAAAAATGACTGAGTTGGTTGTAATTAATTAAAAGTAAAAAAAAAAAATTCCACATTCTTAATGGGGGGCAAAATAGCCCTGAGAGGTGTGAGACACCTAAGGGGATTAACTGTTCGAGTTTGTAGGTAAAATACAAATGTATTGTAACATAAACAACATAACGATAATTTAACATTAGTTAGCAAAATAGCCTGAGAGGTGTAACACCTGAGGTGAGGGGATGTATGTTCGATTTTGTAAAAATTACAACTGTGTTGTATCATAAAAACATAAAGATAATTTAACATTAGTTTTAAATACAGTGACTAAGGGTGATGCGCAACTTAGCATATTAAAGTAACTATAGGTTTCGAGAGTAATCCATATACCTCTTACCTCTATTCTGAACACCTGAGGTGAGGGGCTTGGATTACTATGTAACTGAGATTAGGTCTGACTACAGAAAGACCGATACTCAAAACATTTAAACCAAGAAGAGAGTTTCAGAGGATTTTCATTTTTCAAATTAAAATATAAGTTTGTTATTAATTAATATTAATGGTTATCGGTCAATCAAAAAATCAATCGAACACAAAAATATATCGTAGGACAACAAACAAATAATAGTTGGTTTCGGGCTGAAATTAAAAACATTGTTCTTCGGACCATTCACCTTACGTTCGTAATTAGTTAGAATATGAATTTATTATAAAAAAGTGCACTAAAATAAAATATAAAAAAGAAAAGTTATAAAAACACATTGTTCTGCTGTTCCATTAGTTAGTTAGTATCATTAATTTTAGAACAGAAAAGTGAGAATAAGAAAAGTAGAGATCAATAAAAGAAAAGTATTCATTTCTGCAGTTTCCTAACATCAAAGGGTAATAGAATATGTAGTTTCAGGCCTTAATCTTATACTGCTTGTCCCTTTTTAGGCCTTCATCAGTTCCATTAGTTAGTTAGTTAGCGAGCCCGACATACCATCGAGTACTGGTTAGATAGACAACAGGGTGGAACGGTTAACCACCTGTGAGTCCCCAAATACTACGACTTTATGTCGAACCTAATTAGTTAATATCATTAATTTTAGAACAGAAAAGTGAGAATAAGAAAAGTAGAGATTAATAAAAGAAAAGTATTCATTTCTGCAGTTTCCTAATTAGTTAAGTAGGAATATAAGTTTATTATTAAAAAAATAAAAAATAAGAGTTATAAAAATACATTGTTCTGCTGTTCCATAATACTCCCTTAATTTAGCTAAGCGTTCATCACCGAAAGTTTCAAAAAAAGAATCACCAAATTGGGGAACACAAATAATACCAGTCAGGCTCAGATGAGATAATCAGTTTCAGGTCCTACTTGCTCGTAGACAAAAAGACATACAAATAAAACACACAAAGGAACAGAAACAAGCAGCAAGAAACACGAAAAAATACTATACAACCCTCATTGAGTACCAAACGCAACTCACGCACCTGTTCGTTATAAAGGTGTTCCTTAAGGTCCTCACTTTCATTATCATAACTATAATTATAATTATGATCATCAGCATCAACATCATCAGACGACTCTTCGGTGTTCATATTTATTGCAACCTGGTCCTCACCAGAAAACAGTTCCGTACCATTGTGAGTCGCATGGTTCTTAAAGCCCTTTGACTGCTTCGGTCTTATCCCTTCACCTCCACACTTAGACGTCAGAGCTTTTTTAAACTTGTTGTTTCTCCATTTCTTCGTCCTTACAATGCAGGGTGCCATAACATTTTTGTCTTCTTGTGTTGCAGCGTACCATTTCAAAACAGTAAGCCTACGATTACTTATTGAGTAATATTCCCCCTCATGTAAACAAATATCTAAGGGTGGAAGGTCTCTGGGTGATATTATACGTCTCTCCAACTGATCTAACGTCATGTACATCGACTTTCCATCTTTGAAAGCCATTCTCGAGTCGATATCAGAATGTGTGAACTTCAACTCATTAACGGGAACCTCAACAACATCAGTTGGTGTGGATTCTGTTGATGATTTTGTTACTTCCAAAACACGAGCCTTTTGAGTCACATTCTCCATTAAGCTTTTTAGAGGAAATCTTTTTTCGCATGTGGTGGTCATTATTTATGTGTGATAAACTGAAAAAAGAATGAAGAGATAACTACTTATTGAATTCTATCCCCTGTTGTTGGACACTATAATTCCAATAATCAGTTTGCTCAACTCCAATTGACAGGTCGTCAAACATTCCACCAACTTCACAATTGGAATCGCAAACACAACAAACTAAAGTAAATGCAACCCCGACATCGGTGCTGACAGTCCTGTTGTCGGGAGATAAGATTTATGATTATAGTATTCGACAGACTTTCAGCATTTCAGATGCACATCTACAGTGAAATCCTATTTCGGGGGATTAAAAATGACTGAGTTGGTTGTAATTAATTAAAAGTAAAAATATGGTGAAATACATATTTTTCCACATTCTTAATGGGGAGTAACTTGATACTAATATTAAATGGAAAGCAACTTGAAACTGGCAAAAACGAGAATAGGGTTCGGCCAAACCTGGTTGCAATATAAGAAATCAACAGTTGGTATCGATAAAAAATCCCGAATATGGGGATTCGGGGGCCACGTACTACAGGTTGAGCGCCCCATGCCCTGTAGCCCGTTACAGCTTAAAATAGTATTCCATCACACTTTAAAGGTAAATAAATATTAAAGGAAAATTAAAAAAAGAAAACTATTTTTGCAAAAATAATAAAGGAAATAAAGAATAAACATAAAATATAAATTATTTCTGGTTCGTAGCACACTACCAGTGGAGCACGGGGGGTTAACTGTTCGAGTTTGTACGTAAAATACAAATATTTTGTATCATAAACAACATAACGATAATTTAACATTAGTTCTGAGATACAGTGACGGGGGGGCAAAATCGCCTGAGAGGTGTGACACCTGAGGGGATGCATGTTCGATTTTGTAAAATTACAACTGTGTTGTAATTTTACATCATAAAAAACATAAAGAAATTTAACATTAGTTTCAGAAACAGTGATTAAGGGTGAGTAACACCTGAGGGGGGTCTGGATAAAGGGACACCAACTAATTAATGAGTGGTGCTGAGTTATGTTTATGGGGGGGATGAATAATAATAAAATTAAAAGGTTTCCACTCATGCTCAGATTCAACAGATGTGTCTGAGCCTTGTGGGCCAGACGTACGAAGACGCTTCTCTCGGCACCTGGGTGCACTAAATGTCGCACGGCCAGAGTCACCGAAGTGAGCCCCTTAAGTAGTTAGAATATGAGTTTATTATAAAAAAGTGCACTAAAATAAAATATAAAAAAGAAAAGTTATAAAAACACATTGTTCTGCTGTTCCATAATACACTGTGGAATACGTAGTTTCAGTGAGCCCCTTAAGTAGTTAGTTAGTAACACACAAAACCAATGACTACGAGGTCTGCATCAGTAAGTACCCAATCGCGAAGATTGTAGTTTTATAGCTTCGGCTGGAAGTGATCCAGAGGCTAACAGGTTGAAAATAAATAAAGGAAAAAAAAAAAAGAGAAATGATCTGAAACTTTGACAATGTAAAAACAGCAACAACTTTAGGTATTAAAAACAAAATTAATATCAAAGTACTTGACTGAAAAAAATATTTGTAGTTGTTAATCAAAAAATAATGACGTTTGAAGTTTGATACGATACGAAAAGATTTATGGAAGGAAGGTGAAAAGAAATAAAAAAATCTTCTCTCTATCATAATATTATACATCTTTCTTTATAATACGACTATATGTGCCATATGCCCACATACCACGAAAGAAAATAGAAACCCCCAGCTGTCCAAAGCATTATAATTGTACTGTGGGCTTACCGAAAAACTTTAGAAAAGTACCACAAGAATTGGGCAACACATGGCCATAACACTCAGCAACAAATGGAAACAAGAGGATCAGGTATGACAGTCAGTTTAAGGTCATAACTGCGCCGGACCCTTTAAAATAGTACACTAAATCAATACACAAAAAAGAAAAGTTATATAAAAACAGAATTATGAAATCCATATTTTCTTGCGGGGACTTCATTCCAGTGAACAAATAGACGAAAACACCAAGCAAACACACCGAAGAGTACAAACAAGCAGCAAAAAACGTAAAGAAGTCTTTTACAACACTTACCACGCATCGGATGCAATGACTCATGCACGGGTTCGTTATTAAGATGTTCCGTAACGTGTTCACTTTCATCATCAGCATCACCATCACCATCACCATCATCATCAGCATCACCATCATCAGACGACTCTTCGGTGTTCATATTTATTGCAACCTGGTCCTCACCAGAAAACAGTTCCGTACCATTGTGAGTCGCATGGTTCTTAAAGCCCTTTGACTGCTTCGGTCTTATCCCTTCACCTCCACACTTAGACGTCAGAGCTTTTTTAAACTTGTTGTTTCTCCATTTCTTCGTCCTTACAATGCAGGGTGCCATTACATTTTTGTCGTACCATTTCAAAACTTTAAGCCTACGATTACTTATTGAGTAATATTTCCCCTCATGTAAACAAATATCTAAGGGTGGAAGGTCTCTGGGTGATATTATACCTCTCTCCAACTGATCTAACGTCATGTACATCGACTTTCCGTTTTTGAAAGCCATTCTCGAGTCGATATCAGAATGTGTGAATTTCAACTCATTAACGGGAACCTCAACAACATCAGTTGGTGTGGATTCAGTTACTTCCTTAACACGAATCTTTTGAGTCGCATTCTCAATTGAGTTTTTCAGAGGAGATCCATTTTCGGATGAGGTCATTATTCATGTGTGATAAACTGAAAAAAGAATGAAGAGATAACTTGAATTGAATTCTATCCCTTGTTGTTGGACACTATAATTCCAATAATCAGTTTGCTCAACTCCAATTGACAGGACGTCAAACATTCCACCATAAATGCAATCACTACATCGGTGACATTTCGTCTCATCTATCAATGTTTTAATAAAACACAAAAAAAACACTTCTTGTGAATTTGGAGATCCTTGGGGGAGAAAACACGTCACCTAATTGATTCCTAGCAAAGGAAACACATAATCTACCTGTGGTTAATAGACACTATAAGCCTGTATATGTGAAATTGACGTAATCAGAAAAGAAAAACCTATCCAACAGCATGCAAAAGAAACAGCTTGCGGCCAACAAGAAGTCGATCGAGTAACTTTAATAAGATTTAAGAATAAGAAAGGGGTAAGTGTGTGGCGACGCCTTCTGTTCTCACTTCGTGTTTAAAAATATAATAACACGGCAAGAACGCGATGAAGACAACGCAATATAAAAAATGTTTAAAAAAGTGATCATTCATTAATTAATGGAACTGAATTATTTATTACAAAAGGTTGTTGAGCATGAAAACAGCAAAAGCCGGTTTGGGACTGAAAAATGCCAAAAGAAGGGATTTGTGTTATTAACTGGGTTGTATGAAATAGTGCAAAAAAACAAAAAACACAAAATTTAAAATTTAAAATTTAAAATCAAAAAGAAAGATACAAAAAGTGTCATACTGGAGTCGATCCCCTCAACGGAATCCATCCGGCATTGTGTCACTCAGGTACAGGTCGTTGTACCCATGGTGACTTGGTAAGTGTGTATGTGTGTTTGTGTGTTTGTGTGTTGTGTGTTGTGTGTTGTGTGTTTTGTTTGCTGGAGTTGTTGTGTGTATTAAGAATTGTGTAAAAAAGAAATACAGCCAAGGAAGCCTTTGCCATAATACAAGTGAGCAAGTAAGTAAGTTATTTGGAACACGTCCCTCAAATTGAAAACTCACAGCTTTCCATTGAGTCCCGCACCCCACCCACACGGACACAAAATACATTCTGAACAAACAACAAAAGACATGCCGAAAAGCAAGTCTTGTTGAAAGTGTAACAACAAAAGTTGCAAAAAAAAACAAAAAAAAAAAAACATTCTCCTTGCGGTATCTATATGACTAGAATCGCTGTTGTGTAAGTAGCGAAGACAAAAAAAAAAGCAAAGCAAAGCAAAGCAAAGCAAGCAGCTGAGTGTGTGAAGTGAAGGAGAGCTCCCCAGTCGTCGTTGTCGTCAATTACAAGTTCGAAGGAGTCAATCAGTCAGTCGTATTCAAAACAAATTGAACACACAGACAGAAGGGAGAGGAGAATGATGTGAGGCTGTGGTTGCCTGTTTGGGACGAGGATTACCTGAATTGTGGAAATCACGTCTCCAAAAAATACAAAATTTTAAATTTTAAAGTGATTAAGACTGATTAAGACTGATTATAAAATATAAGAATTGGTCTAAAGAAAGGAAGGAATGAGGTTTTCAACAAAAACGCCATTCCATTCTCACAAAAGAACAGAACAAAATATCGGATGGTTACAGGTTACAAAAAAAAAAAAAAAAAAAGAGTTTTAAAAAAAAAGATAGGAATAAGTTAATTAATAAAGGATCCTATCGTGTCCACCACACAGAACAGAATAATTGTTTTTTTGAAATAAAATAATAAATATAAAACGGCATGAAAAAATAAAACAAAGCGCATGCGAAAGAAAATTCAAAAAACATTTTGAATAATCGAAAGAAGATCTCACTACTGGGCTCACAAGCAGAATGACACTCTCTTGCACAGCATTTTCTCTGCTTCCCAGAAATTGCAGTCGGCCGACCGAAGCACTCTTGCCGCACGTGAAAGTGCGTGTGGCGACTTGCTGCGCCCAGCAAGGATGCGAGCGGCGTGGTGATGTTGTGGTGGCAGAATCTCACTTAGGTTTGCATCATCGACAGCAGAAGGGATGCATGAACGAGGCAGCACAACTTCAATTTTAACTTTAACTTTGTCATCTTCTCTTTCTTTTTCTTTTTCTGTTTCTGTTTCTTTTACTTTTCCTTTTCCTTTTCCTTTTCCTTTTTCAACTCTCGACTGCTGTGGAACCAATGAAACACTACTGGAAGACGAAGGAATCGAAGAGATCGTTCGCTTCTTTCGACTGCACAATGATTTCTTCGGAGGCGAAACGATCCCCGTCTGCTTAGAAGACTTCTGCAAAGCAAATTTAGGTTTGTCATTCTCCTTCTTCTTGTCTTTCTTTGCAACCACTTTCTGCTTCCGTGTCTTCCTCTGCTCCTTCGTCTTCGTCGGCATGACCAAAGCTGCATTGCCAACATTCGACTTGGAGTTAGTAACTTTCCCCGCTGATTTTGGTATTGTAGTTGTTGCTGTTGTTGTTATTGTTGTTGTTGTCGTTGTTGTTATAGTCGGGGAAGATCTCATGATCGTTGTTTCGATTATAGTTTTAGAGGTCGTTGCTGGTTCAGTTGCTGCTGCTGCTGATGCTGATGCTGATGATGCTGATGCTGATGCTGATGCTGATGCTGATGCTGATGCTGATGCTGTTACAGGTACTGCTGCAGCTGATTCAGTTGCTGGGAATGCTGGTGACGTTGCAGTTGTTGCCGTTGCTGATTCAGTTGCTGCTGATGCTGATGTTGTTGCAGCTGGTTCGGTTGTTGCTGTTGTTACTGATTCAGTTGCTGCAGTTGCTGCTGATGCTGGTGTTGGGGATGTTACAGTTGTTGTTGTTACTGATTCAGTTGCTGCCGTTGCCAGTTCAGTTGCTGCCGCAGCTGATGCTGATGTCGCCGGTGCTGTTGCTGATTCAGTTGTTGCTCCCCATTCTTCCTCATCGACATCCGAATCTGAATCGAAATCCAGATCGTCGTCGTCTCCCATGATCCCGTCCCAATGCCAACTGCAGAGGAACTGATCCAACTGCTCATCTTCCAACCAAATACACCAGTTGGTTTTCCTCTCAGGGTCGGGAGTTACCTTCACTTCCCACTGTACCAACTTGCCGTCTACTGTTGCATCAAAGCAGGCACTCGAGGCAACGGTTGTGGTTGACATGATTTTTACTTTAGCGATGGAGGCTGGATGAATGAATGAATAAATGACTTGAGTGATTTAAAAACCTATCCAACAGCATGCAAAAGAAACAGCTTGCGGCCAACAAGAAGTCGATCGAGTAACTTTAATAAGATTTAAGAATAAGAAAGGGGTAAGTGTGTGGCGACGCCTTCTGTTCTCACTTCGTGTTTAAAAATATAATAACACGGCAAGAACGCGATGAAGACAACGCAATATAAAAAATGTTTAAAAAAGTGATCATTCATTAATTAATGGAACTGAATTATTTATTACAAAAGGTTGTTGAGCATGAAAACAGCAAAAGCCGGTTTGGGACTGAAAAATGCCAAAAGAAGGGATTTGTGTTATTAACTGGGTTGTATGAAATAGTGCAAAAAAACAAAAAACACAAAATTTAAAATTTAAAATTTAAAATCAAAAAGAAAGATACAAAAAGTGTCATACTGGAGTCGATCCCCTCAACGGAATCCATCCGGCATTGTGTCACTCAGGTACAGGTCGTTGTACCCATGGTGACTTGGTAAGTGTGTATGTGTGTTTGTGTGTTTGTGTGTTGTGTGTTGTGTGTTGTGTGTTTTGTTTGCTGGAGTTGTTGTGTGTATTAAGAATTGTGTAAAAAAGAAATACAGCCAAGGAAGCCTTTGCCATAATACAAGTGAGCAAGTAAGTAAGTTATTTGGAACACGTCCCTCAAATTGAAAACTCACAGCTTTCCATTGAGTCCCGCACCCCACCCACACGGACACAAAATACATTCTGAACAAACAACAAAAGACATGCCGAAAAGCAAGTCTTGTTGAAAGTGTAACAACAAAAGTTGCAAAAAAAAACAAAAAAAAAAAAACATTCTCCTTGCGGTATCTATATGACTAGAATCGCTGTTGTGTAAGTAGCGAAGACAAAAAAAAAAGCAAAGCAAAGCAAAGCAAAGCAAGCAGCTGAGTGTGTGAAGTGAAGGAGAGCTCCCCAGTCGTCGTTGTCGTCAATTACAAGTTCGAAGGAGTCAATCAGTCAGTCGTATTCAAAACAAATTGAACACACAGACAGAAGGGAGAGGAGAATGATGTGAGGCTGTGGTTGCCTGTTTGGGACGAGGATTACCTGAATTGTGGAAATCACGTCTCCAAAAAATACAAAATTTTAAATTTTAAAGTGATTAAGACTGATTAAGACTGATTATAAAATATAAGAATTGGTCTAAAGAAAGGAAGGAATGAGGTTTTCAACAAAAACGCCATTCCATTCTCACAAAAGAACAGAACAAAATATCGGATGGTTACAGGTTACAAAAAAAAAAAAAAAAAAAGAGTTTTAAAAAAAAAGATAGGAATAAGTTAATTAATAAAGGATCCTATCGTGTCCACCACACAGAACAGAATAATTGTTTTTTTGAAATAAAATAATAAATATAAAACGGCATGAAAAAATAAAACAAAGCGCATGCGAAAGAAAATTCAAAAAACATTTTGAATAATCGAAAGAAGATCTCACTACTGGGCTCACAAGCAGAATGACACTCTCTTGCACAGCATTTTCTCTGCTTCCCAGAAATTGCAGTCGGCCGACCGAAGCACTCTTGCCGCACGTGAAAGTGCGTGTGGCGACTTGCTGCGCCCAGCAAGGATGCGAGCGGCGTGGTGATGTTGTGGTGGCAGAATCTCACTTAGGTTTGCATCATCGACAGCAGAAGGGATGCATGAACGAGGCAGCACAACTTCAATTTTAACTTTAACTTTGTCATCTTCTCTTTCTTTTTCTTTTTCTGTTTCTGTTTCTTTTACTTTTCCTTTTCCTTTTCCTTTTCCTTTTTCAACTCTCGACTGCTGTGGAACCAATGAAACACTACTGGAAGACGAAGGAATCGAAGAGATCGTTCGCTTCTTTCGACTGCACAATGATTTCTTCGGAGGCGAAACGATCCCCGTCTGCTTAGAAGACTTCTGCAAAGCAAATTTAGGTTTGTCATTCTCCTTCTTCTTGTCTTTCTTTGCAACCACTTTCTGCTTCCGTGTCTTCCTCTGCTCCTTCGTCTTCGTCGGCATGACCAAAGCTGCATTGCCAACATTCGACTTGGAGTTAGTAACTTTCCCCGCTGATTTTGGTATTGTAGTTGTTGCTGTTGTTGTTATTGTTGTTGTTGTCGTTGTTGTTATAGTCGGGGAAGATCTCATGATTGTTGTTTCGATTATAGTTTTAGAGGTCGTTGCTGGTTCAGTTGCTGCTGCTGCTGATGCTGATGCTGATGATGCTGATGCTGATGCTGATGCTGATGCTGTTACAGGTACTGCTGCAGCTGATTCAGTTGCTGGGAATGCTGGTGACGTTGCAGTTGTTGCCGTTGCTGATTCAGTTGCTGCTGATGCTGATGTTGTTGCAGCTGGTTCGGTTGTTGCTGTTGTTACTGATTCAGTTGCTGCAGTTGCTGCTGATGCTGGTGTTGGGGATGTTACAGTTGTTGTTGTTACTGATTCAGTTGCTGCCGTTGCCAGTTCAGTTGCTGCCGCAGCTGATGCTGATGTCGCCGGTGCTGTTGCTGATTCAGTTGTTGCTCCCCATTCTTCCTCATCGACATCCGAATCTGAATCGAAATCCAGATCGTCGTCGTCTCCCATGATCCCGTCCCAATGCCAACTGCAGAGGAACTGATCCAACTGCTCATCTTCCAACCAAATACACCAGTTGGTTTTCCTCTCAGGGTCGGGAGTTACCTTCACTTCCCACTGTACCAACTTGCCGTCTACTGTTGCATCAAAGCAGGCACTCGAGGCAACGGTTGTGGTTGACATGATTTTTACTTTAGCGATGGAGGCTGGATGAATGAATGAATAAATGACTTGAGTGATTTAAAAACCTATCCAACAGCATGCAAAAGAAACAGCTTGCGGCCAACAAGAAGTCGATCGAGTAACTTTAATAAGATTTAAGAATAAGAAAGGGGTAAGTGTGTGGCGACGCCTTCTGTTCTCACTTCGTGTTTAAAAATATAATAACACGGCAAGAACGCGATGAAGACAACGCAATATAAAAAATGTTTAAAAAAGTGATCATTCATTAATTAATGGAACTGAATTATTTATTACAAAAGGTTGTTGAGCATGAAAACAGCAAAAGCCGGTTTGGGACTGAAAAATGCCAAAAGAAGGGATTTGTGTTATTAACTGGGTTGTATGAAATAGTGCAAAAAAACAAAAAACACAAAATTTAAAATTTAAAATTTAAAATCAAAAAGAAAGATACAAAAAGTGTCATACTGGAGTCGATCCCCTCAACGGAATCCATCCGGCATTGTGTCACTCAGGTACAGGTCGTTGTACCCATGGTGACTTGGTAAGTGTGTATGTGTGTTTGTGTGTTTGTGTGTTGTGTGTTGTGTGTTGTGTGTTTTGTTTGCTGGAGTTGTTGTGTGTATTAAGAATTGTGTAAAAAAGAAATACAGCCAAGGAAGCCTTTGCCATAATACAAGTGAGCAAGTAAGTAAGTTATTTGGAACACGTCCCTCAAATTGAAAACTCACAGCTTTCCATTGAGTCCCGCACCCCACCCACACGGACACAAAATACATTCTGAACAAACAACAAAAGACATGCCGAAAAGCAAGTCTTGTTGAAAGTGTAACAACAAAAGTTGCAAAAAAAAACAAAAAAAAAAAAACATTCTCCTTGCGGTATCTATATGACTAGAATCGCTGTTGTGTAAGTAGCGAAGACAAAAAAAAAAGCAAAGCAAAGCAAAGCAAAGCAAGCAGCTGAGTGTGTGAAGTGAAGGAGAGCTCCCCAGTCGTCGTTGTCGTCAATTACAAGTTCGAAGGAGTCAATCAGTCAGTCGTATTCAAAACAAATTGAACACACAGACAGAAGGGAGAGGAGAATGATGTGAGGCTGTGGTTGCCTGTTTGGGACGAGGATTACCTGAATTGTGGAAATCACGTCTCCAAAAAATACAAAATTTTAAATTTTAAAGTGATTAAGACTGATTAAGACTGATTATAAAATATAAGAATTGGTCTAAAGAAAGGAAGGAATGAGGTTTTCAACAAAAACGCCATTCCATTCTCACAAAAGAACAGAACAAAATATCGGATGGTTACAGGTTACAAAAAAAAAAAAAAAAAAAGAGTTTTAAAAAAAAAGATAGGAATAAGTTAATTAATAAAGGATCCTATCGTGTCCACCACACAGAACAGAATAATTGTTTTTTTGAAATAAAATAATAAATATAAAACGGCATGAAAAAATAAAACAAAGCGCATGCGAAAGAAAATTCAAAAAACATTTTGAATAATCGAAAGAAGATCTCACTACTGGGCTCACAAGCAGAATGACACTCTCTTGCACAGCATTTTCTCTGCTTCCCAGAAATTGCAGTCGGCCGACCGAAGCACTCTTGCCGCACGTGAAAGTGCGTGTGGCGACTTGCTGCGCCCAGCAAGGATGCGAGCGGCGTGGTGATGTTGTGGTGGCAGAATCTCACTTAGGTTTGCATCATCGACAGCAGAAGGGATGCATGAACGAGGCAGCACAACTTCAATTTTAACTTTAACTTTGTCATCTTCTCTTTCTTTTTCTTTTTCTGTTTCTGTTTCTTTTACTTTTCCTTTTCCTTTTCCTTTTTCAACTCTCGACTGCTGTGGAACCAATGAAACACTACTGGAAGACGAAGGAATCGAAGAGATCGTTCGCTTCTTTCGACTGCACAATGATTTCTTCGGAGGCGAAACGATCCCCGTCTGCTTAGAAGACTTCTGCAAAGCAAATTTAGGTTTGTCATTCTCCTTCTTCTTGTCTTTCTTTGCAACCACTTTCTGCTTCCGTGTCTTCCTCTGCTCCTTCGTCTTCGTCGGCATGACCAAAGCTGCATTGCCAACATTCGACTTGGAGTTAGTAACTTTCCCCGCTGATTTTGGTATTGTAGTTGTTGCTGTTGTTGTTATTGTTGTTGTTGTCGTTGTTGTTATAGTCGGGGAAGATCTCATGATCGTTGTTTCGATTATAGTTTTAGAGGTCGTTGCTGGTTCAGTTGCTGCTGCTGCTGATGCTGATGCTGATGATGCTGATGCTGATGCTGATGCTGATGCTGTTACAGGTACTGCTGCAGCTGATTCAGTTGCTGGGAATGCTGGTGACGTTGCAGTTGTTGCCGTTGCTGATTCAGTTGCTGCTGATGCTGATGTTGTTGCAGCTGGTTCGGTTGTTGCTGTTGTTACTGATTCAGTTGCTGCAGTTGCTGCTGATGCTGGTGTTGGGGATGTTACAGTTGTTGTTGTTACTGATTCAGTTGCTGCCGTTGCCAGTTCAGTTGCTGCCGCAGCTGATGCTGATGTCGCCGGTGCTGTTGCTGATTCAGTTGTTGCTCCCCATTCTTCCTCATCGACATCCGAATCTGAATCGAAATCCAGATCGTCGTCGTCTCCCATGATCCCGTCCCAATGCCAACTGCAGAGGAACTGATCCAACTGCTCATCTTCCAACCAAATACACCAGTTGGTTTTCCTCTCAGGGTCGGGAGTTACCTTCACTTCCCACTGTACCAACTTGCCGTCTACTGTTGCATCAAAGCAGGCACTCGAGGCAACGGTTGTGGTTGACATGATTTTTACTTTAGCGATGGAGGCTGGATGAATGAATGAATAAATGACTTGAGTGATTTAAAAACCTATCCAACAGCATGCAAAAGAAACAGCTTGCGGCCAACAAGAAGTCGATCGAGTAACTTTAATAAGATTTAAGAATAAGAAAGGGGTAAGTGTGTGGCGACGCCTTCTGTTCTCACTTCGTGTTTAAAAATATAATAACACGGCAAGAACGCGATGAAGACAACGCAATATAAAAAATGTTTAAAAAAGTGATCATTCATTAATTAATGGAACTGAATTATTTATTACAAAAGGTTGTTGAGCATGAAAACAGCAAAAGCCGGTTTGGGACTGAAAAATGCCAAAAGAAGGGATTTGTGTTATTAACTGGGTTGTATGAAATAGTGCAAAAAAACAAAAAACACAAAATTTAAAATTTAAAATTTAAAATCAAAAAGAAAGATACAAAAAGTGTCATACTGGAGTCGATCCCCTCAACGGAATCCATCCGGCATTGTGTCACTCAGGTACAGGTCGTTGTACCCATGGTGACTTGGTAAGTGTGTATGTGTGTTTGTGTGTTTGTGTGTTGTGTGTTGTGTGTTGTGTGTTTTGTTTGCTGGAGTTGTTGTGTGTATTAAGAATTGTGTAAAAAAGAAATACAGCCAAGGAAGCCTTTGCCATAATACAAGTGAGCAAGTAAGTAAGTTATTTGGAACACGTCCCTCAAATTGAAAACTCACAGCTTTCCATTGAGTCCCGCACCCCACCCACACGGACACAAAATACATTCTGAACAAACAACAAAAGACATGCCGAAAAGCAAGTCTTGTTGAAAGTGTAACAACAAAAGTTGCAAAAAAAAACAAAAAAAAAAAAAACATTCTCCTTGCGGTATCTATATGACTAGAATCGCTGTTGTGTAAGTAGCGAAGACAAAAAAAAAAGCAAAGCAAAGCAAAGCAAAGCAAGCAGCTGAGTGTGTGAAGTGAAGGAGAGCTCCCCAGTCGTCGTTGTCGTCAATTACAAGTTCGAAGGAGTCAATCAGTCAGTCGTATTCAAAACAAATTGAACACACAGACAGAAGGGAGAGGAGAATGATGTGAGGCTGTGGTTGCCTGTTTGGGACGAGGATTACCTGAATTGTGGAAATCACGTCTCCAAAAAATACAAAATTTTAAATTTTAAAGTGATTAAGACTGATTAAGACTGATTATAAAATATAAGAATTGGTCTAAAGAAAGGAAGGAATGAGGTTTTCAACAAAAACGCCATTCCATTCTCACAAAAGAACAGAACAAAATATCGGATGGTTACAGGTTACAAAAAAAAAAAAAAAAAAAAGAGTTTTAAAAAAAAAGATAGGAATAAGTTAATTAATAAAGGATCCTATCGTGTCCACCACACAGAACAGAATAATTGTTTTTTTGAAATAAAATAATAAATATAAAACGGCATGAAAAAATAAAACAAAGCGCATGCGAAAGAAAATTCAAAAAACATTTTGAATAATCGAAAGAAGATCTCACTACTGGGCTCACAAGCAGAATGACACTCTCTTGCACAGCATTTTCTCTGCTTCCCAGAAATTGCAGTCGGCCGACCGAAGCACTCTTGCCGCACGTGAAAGTGCGTGTGGCGACTTGCTGCGCCCAGCAAGGATGCGAGCGGCGTGGTGATGTTGTGGTGGCAGAATCTCACTTAGGTTTGCATCATCGACAGCAGAAGGGATGCATGAACGAGGCAGCACAACTTCAATTTTAACTTTAACTTTGTCATCTTCTCTTTCTTTTTCTTTTTCTGTTTCTGTTTCTTTTACTTTTCCTTTTCCTTTTCCTTTTCCTTTTTCAACTCTCGACTGCTGTGGAACCAATGAAACACTACTGGAAGACGAAGGAATCGAAGAGATCGTTCGCTTCTTTCGACTGCACAATGATTTCTTCGGAGGCGAAACGATCCCCGTCTGCTTAGAAGACTTCTGCAAAGCAAATTTAGGTTTGTCATTCTCCTTCTTCTTGTCTTTCTTTGCAACCACTTTCTGCTTCCGTGTCTTCCTCTGCTCCTTCGTCTTCGTCGGCATGACCAAAGCTGCATTGCCAACATTCGACTTGGAGTTAGTAACTTTCCCCGCTGATTTTGGTATTGTAGTTGTTGCTGTTGTTGTTATTGTTGTTGTTGTCGTTGTTGTTATAGTCGGGGAAGATCTCATGATCGTTGTTTCGATTATAGTTTTAGAGGTCGTTGCTGGTTCAGTTGCTGCTGCTGCTGATGCTGATGCTGATGATGCTGATGCTGATGCTGATGCTGATGCTGATGCTGTTACAGGTACTGCTGCAGCTGATTCAGTTGCTGGGAATGCTGGTGACGTTGCAGTTGTTGCCGTTGCTGATTCAGTTGCTGCTGATGCTGATGTTGTTGCAGCTGGTTCGGTTGTTGCTGTTGTTACTGATTCAGTTGCTGCAGTTGCTGCTGATGCTGGTGTTGGGGATGTTACAGTTGTTGTTGTTACTGATTCAGTTGCTGCCGTTGCCAGTTCAGTTGCTGCCGCAGCTGATGCTGATGTCGCCGGTGCTGTTGCTGATTCAGTTGTTGCTCCCCATTCTTCCTCATCGACATCCGAATCTGAATCGAAATCCAGATCGTCGTCGTCTCCCATGATCCCGTCCCAATGCCAACTGCAGAGGAACTGATCCAACTGCTCATCTTCCAACCAAATACACCAGTTGGTTTTCCTCTCAGGGTCGGGAGTTACCTTCACTTCCCACTGTACCAACTTGCCGTCTACTGTTGCATCAAAGCAGGCACTCGAGGCAACGGTTGTGGTTGACATGATTTTTACTTTAGCGATGGAGGCTGGATGAATGAATGAATAAATGACTTGAGTGATTTAAAAACCTATCCAACAGCATGCAAAAGAAACAGCTTGCGGCCAACAAGAAGTCGATCGAGTAACTTTAATAAGATTTAAGAATAAGAAAGGGGTAAGTGTGTGGCGACGCCTTCTGTTCTCACTTCGTGTTTAAAAATATAATAACACGGCAAGAACGCGATGAAGACAACGCAATATAAAAAATGTTTAAAAAAGTGATCATTCATTAATTAATGGAACTGAATTATTTATTACAAAAGGTTGTTGAGCATGAAAACAGCAAAAGCCGGTTTGGGACTGAAAAATGCCAAAAGAAGGGATTTGTGTTATTAACTGGGTTGTATGAAATAGTGCAAAAAAACAAAAAACACAAAATTTAAAATTTAAAATTTAAAATTTAAAATTTAAAATCAAAAAGAAAGATACAAAAAGTGTCATACTGGAGTCGATCCCCTCAACGGAATCCATCCGGCATTGTGTCACTCAGGTACAGGTCGTTGTACCCATGGTGACTTGGTAAGTGTGTATGTGTGTTTGTGTGTTTGTGTGTTGTGTGTTGTGTGTTTTGTTTGCTGGAGTTGTTGTGTGTATTAAGAATTGTGTAAAAAAGAAATACAGCCAAGGAAGCCTTTGCCATAATACAAGTGAGCAAGTAAGTAAGTTATTTGGAACACGTCCCTCAAATTGAAAACTCACAGCTTTCCATTGAGTCCCGCACCCCACCCACACGGACACAAAATACATTCTGAACAAACAACAAAAGACATGCCGAAAAGCAAGTCTTGTTGAAAGTGTAACAACAAAAGTTGCAAAAAAAAACAAAAAAAAAAAAACATTCTCCTTGCGGTATCTATATGACTAGAATCGCTGTTGTGTAAGTAGCGAAGACAAAAAAAAAAGCAAAGCAAAGCAAAGCAAAGCAAGCAGCTGAGTGTGTGAAGTGAAGGAGAGCTCCCCAGTCGTCGTTGTCGTCAATTACAAGTTCGAAGGAGTCAATCAGTCAGTCGTATTCAAAACAAATTGAACACACAGACAGAAGGGAGAGGAGAATGATGTGAGGCTGTGGTTGCCTGTTTGGGACGAGGATTACCTGAATTGTGGAAATCACGTCTCCAAAAAATACAAAATTTTAAATTTTAAAGTGATTAAGACTGATTAAGACTGATTATAAAATATAAGAATTGGTCTAAAGAAAGGAAGGAATGAGGTTTTCAACAAAAACGCCATTCCATTCTCACAAAAGAACAGAACAAAATATCGGATGGTTACAGGTTACAAAAAAAAAAAAAAAAAAAGAGTTTTAAAAAAAAAGATAGGAATAAGTTAATTAATAAAGGATCCTATCGTGTCCACCACACAGAACAGAATAATTGTTTTTTTGAAATAAAATAATAAATATAAAACGGCATGAAAAAATAAAACAAAGCGCATGCGAAAGAAAATTCAAAAAACATTTTGAATAATCGAAAGAAGATCTCACTACTGGGCTCACAAGCAGAATGACACTCTCTTGCACAGCATTTTCTCTGCTTCCCAGAAATTGCAGTCGGCCGACCGAAGCACTCTTGCCGCACGTGAAAGTGCGTGTGGCGACTTGCTGCGCCCAGCAAGGATGCGAGCGGCGTGGTGATGTTGTGGTGGCAGAATCTCACTTAGGTTTGCATCATCGACAGCAGAAGGGATGCATGAACGAGGCAGCACAACTTCAATTTTAACTTTAACTTTGTCATCTTCTCTTTCTTTTTCTTTTTCTGTTTCTGTTTCTTTTACTTTTCCTTTTCCTTTTCCTTTTTCAACTCTCGACTGCTGTGGAACCAATGAAACACTACTGGAAGACGAAGGAATCGAAGAGATCGTTCGCTTCTTTCGACTGCACAATGATTTCTTCGGAGGCGAAACGATCCCCGTCTGCTTAGAAGACTTCTGCAAAGCAAATTTAGGTTTGTCATTCTCCTTCTTCTTGTCTTTCTTTGCAACCACTTTCTGCTTCCGTGTCTTCCTCTGCTCCTTCGTCTTCGTCGGCATGACCAAAGCTGCATTGCCAACATTCGACTTGGAGTTAGTAACTTTCCCCGCTGATTTTGGTATTGTAGTTGTTGCTGTTGTTGTTATTGTTGTTGTTGTCGTTGTTGTTATAGTCGGGGAAGATCTCATGATCGTTGTTTCGATTATAGTTTTAGAGGTCGTTGCTGGTTCAGTTGCTGCTGCTGCTGATGCTGATGCTGATGATGCTGATGCTGATGCTGATGCTGATGCTGTTACAGGTACTGCTGCAGCTGATTCAGTTGCTGGGAATGCTGGTGACGTTGCAGTTGTTGCCGTTGCTGATTCAGTTGCTGCTGATGCTGATGTTGTTGCAGCTGGTTCGGTTGTTGCTGTTGTTACTGATTCAGTTGCTGCAGTTGCTGCTGATGCTGGTGTTGGGGATGTTACAGTTGTTGTTGTTACTGATTCAGTTGCTGCCGTTGCCAGTTCAGTTGCTGCCGCAGCTGATGCTGATGTCGCCGGTGCTGTTGCTGATTCAGTTGTTGCTCCCCATTCTTCCTCATCGACATCCGAATCTGAATCGAAATCCAGATCGTCGTCGTCTCCCATGATCCCGTCCCAATGCCAACTGCAGAGGAACTGATCCAACTGCTCATCTTCCAACCAAATACACCAGTTGGTTTTCCTCTCAGGGTCGGGAGTTACCTTCACTTCCCACTGTACCAACTTGCCGTCTACTGTTGCATCAAAGCAGGCACTCGAGGCAACGGTTGTGGTTGACATGATTTTTACTTTAGCGATGGAGGCTGGATGAATGAATGAATAAATGACTTGAGTGATTTAAAAACCTATCCAACAGCATGCAAAAGAAACAGCTTGCGGCCAACAAGAAGTCGATCGAGTAACTTTAATAAGATTTAAGAATAAGAAAGGGGTAAGTGTGTGGCGACGCCTTCTGTTCTCACTTCGTGTTTAAAAATATAATAACACGGCAAGAACGCGATGAAGACAACGCAATATAAAAAATGTTTAAAAAAGTGATCATTCATTAATTAATGGAACTGAATTATTTATTACAAAAGGTTGTTGAGCATGAAAACAGCAAAAGCCGGTTTGGGACTGAAAAATGCCAAAAGAAGGGATTTGTGTTATTAACTGGGTTGTATGAAATAGTGCAAAAAAACAAAAAACACAAAATTTAAAATTAAAAATTTAAAATTTAAAATTTAAAATTTAAAATCAAAAAGAAAGATACAAAAAGTGTCATACTGGAGTCGATCCCCTCAACGGAATCCATCCGACATTGTGTCACTCAGGTACAGGTCGTTGTACCCATGGTGACTTGGTAAGTGTGTATGTGTGTTTGTGTGTTTGTGTGTTGTGTGTTGTGTGTTGTGTGTTTTGTTTGCTGGAGTTGTTGTGTGTATTAAGAATTGTGTAAAAAAGAAATACAGCCAAGGAAGCCTTTGCCATAATACAAGTGAGCAAGTAAGTAAGTTATTTGGAACACGTCCCTCAAATTGAAAACTCACAGCTTTCCATTGAGTCCCGCACCCCACCCACACGGACACAAAATACATTCTGAACAAACAACAAAAGACATGCCGAAAAGCAAGTCTTGTTGAAAGTGTAACAACAAAAGTTGCAAAAAAAAACAAAAAAAAAAAAACATTCTCCTTGCGGTATCTATATGACTAGAATCGCTGTTGTGTAAGTAGCGAAGACAAAAAAAAAAGCAAAGCAAAGCAAAGCAAAGCAAGCAGCTGAGTGTGTGAAGTGAAGGAGAGCTCCCCAGTCGTCGTTGTCGTCAATTACAAGTTCGAAGGAGTCAATCAGTCAGTCGTATTCAAAACAAATTGAACACACAGACAGAAGGGAGAGGAGAATGATGTGAGGCTGTGGTTGCCTGTTTGGGACGAGGATTACCTGAATTGTGGAAATCACGTCTCCAAAAAATACAAAATTTTAAATTTTAAAGTGATTAAGACTGATTAAGACTGATTATAAAATATAAGAATTGGTCTAAAGAAAGGAAGGAATGAGGTTTTCAACAAAAACGCCATTCCATTCTCACAAAAGAACAGAACAAAATATCGGATGGTTACAGGTTACAAAAAAAAAAAAAAAAAAAGAGTTTTAAAAAAAAAGATAGGAATAAGTTAATTAATAAAGGATCCTATCGTGTCCACCACACAGAACAGAATAATTGTTTTTTTGAAATAAAATAATAAATATAAAACGGCATGAAAAAATAAAACAAAGCGCATGCGAAAGAAAATTCAAAAAACATTTTGAATAATCGAAAGAAGATCTCACTACTGGGCTCACAAGCAGAATGACACTCTCTTGCACAGCATTTTCTCTGCTTCCCAGAAATTGCAGTCGGCCGACCGAAGCACTCTTGCCGCACGTGAAAGTGCGTGTGGCGACTTGCTGCGCCCAGCAAGGATGCGAGCGGCGTGGTGATGTTGTGGTGGCAGAATCTCACTTAGGTTTGCATCATCGACAGCAGAAGGGATGCATGAACGAGGCAGCACAACTTCAATTTTAACTTTAACTTTGTCATCTTCTCTTTCTTTTTCTTTTTCTGTTTCTGTTTCTTTTACTTTTCCTTTTCCTTTTCCTTTTCCTTTTCCTTTTTCAACTCTCGACTGCTGTGGAACCAATGAAACACTACTGGAAGACGAAGGAATCGAAGAGATCGTTCGCTTCTTTCGACTGCACAATGATTTCTTCGGAGGCGAAACGATCCCCGTCTGCTTAGAAGACTTCTGCAAAGCAAATTTAGGTTTGTCATTCTCCTTCTTCTTGTCTTTCTTTGCAACCACTTTCTGCTTCCGTGTCTTCCTCTGCTCCTTCGTCTTCGTCGGCATGACCAAAGCTGCATTGCCAACATTCGACTTGGAGTTAGTAACTTTCCCCGCTGATTTTGGTATTGTAGTTGTTGCTGTTGTTGTTATTGCTGTTGTTGTCGTTGTTGTTATAGTCGGGGAAGATCTCATGATCGTTGTTTCGATTATAGTTTTAGAGGTCGTTGCTGGTTCAGTTGCTGCTGCTGCTGATGCTGATGCTGATGATGCTGATGCTGATGCTGATGCTGATGCTGTTACAGGTACTGCTGCAGCTGATTCAGTTGCTGGGAATGCTGGTGACGTTGCAGTTGTTGCCGTTGCTGATTCAGTTGCTGCTGATGCTGATGTTGTTGCAGCTGGTTCGGTTGTTGCTGTTGTTACTGATTCAGTTGCTGCAGTTGCTGCTGATGCTGGTGTTGGGGATGTTACAGTTGTTGTTGTTACTGATTCAGTTGCTGCCGTTGCCAGTTCAGTTGCTGCCGCAGCTGATGCTGATGTCGCCGGTGCTGTTGCTGATTCAGTTGTTGCTCCCCATTCTTCCTCATCGACATCCGAATCTGAATCGAAATCCAGATCGTCGTCGTCTCCCATGATCCCGTCCCAATGCCAACTGCAGAGGAACTGATCCAACTGCTCATCTTCCAACCAAATACACCAGTTGGTTTTCCTCTCAGGGTCGGGAGTTACCTTCACTTCCCACTGTACCAACTTGCCGTCTACTGTTGCATCAAAGCAGGCACTCGAGGCAACGGTTGTGGTTGACATGATTTTTACTTTAGCGATGGAGGCTGGATGAATGAATGAATAAATGACTTGAGTGATTTAAAAACCTATCCAACAGCATGCAAAAGAAACAGCTTGCGGCCAACAAGAAGTCGATCGAGTAACTTTAATAAGATTTAAGAATAAGAAAGGGGTAAGTGTGTGGCGACGCCTTCTGTTCTCACTTCGTGTTTAAAAATATAATAACACGGCAAGAACGCGATGAAGACAACGCAATATAAAAAATGTTTAAAAAAGTGATCATTCATTAATTAATGGAACTGAATTATTTATTACAAAAGGTTGTTGAGCATGAAAACAGCAAAAGCCGGTTTGGGACTGAAAAATGCCAAAAGAAGGGATTTGTGTTATTAACTGGGTTGTATGAAATAGTGCAAAAAAACAAAAAACACAAAATTTAAAATTTAAAATTTAAAATTTAAAATTTAAAATTTAAAATCAAAAAGAAAGATACAAAAAGTGTCATACTGGAGTCGATCCCCTCAACGGAATCCATCCGGCATTGTGTCACTCAGGTACAGGTCGTTGTACCCATGGTGACTTGGTAAGTGTGTATGTGTGTTTGTGTGTTTGTGTGTTGTGTGTTGTGTGTTTTGTTTGCTGGAGTTGTTGTGTGTATTAAGAATTGTGTAAAAAAGAAATACAGCCAAGGAAGCCTTTGCCATAATACAAGTGAGCAAGTAAGTAAGTTATTTGGAACACGTCCCTCAAATTGAAAACTCACAGCTTTCCATTGAGTCCCGCACCCCACCCACACGGACACAAAATACATTCTGAACAAACAACAAAAGACATGCCGAAAAGCAAGTCTTGTTGAAAGTGTAACAACAAAAGTTGCAAAAAAAAACAAAAAAAAAAAAACATTCTCCTTGCGGTATCTATATGACTAGAATCGCTGTTGTGTAAGTAGCGAAGACAAAAAAAAAAGCAAAGCAAAGCAAAGCAAAGCAAGCAGCTGAGTGTGTGAAGTGAAGGAGAGCTCCCCAGTCGTCGTTGTCGTCAATTACAAGTTCGAAGGAGTCAATCAGTCAGTCGTATTCAAAACAAATTGAACACACAGACAGAAGGGAGAGGAGAATGATGTGAGGCTGTGGTTGCCTGTTTGGGACGAGGATTACCTGAATTGTGGAAATCACGTCTCCAAAAAATACAAAATTTTAAATTTTAAAGTGATTAAGACTGATTAAGACTGATTATAAAATATAAGAATTGGTCTAAAGAAAGGAAGGAATGAGGTTTTCAACAAAAACGCCATTCCATTCTCACAAAAGAACAGAACAAAATATCGGATGGTTACAGGTTACAAAAAAAAAAAAAAAAAAAGAGTTTTAAAAAAAAAGATAGGAATAAGTTAATTAATAAAGGATCCTATCGTGTCCACCACACAGAACAGAATAATTGTTTTTTTGAAATAAAATAATAAATATAAAACGGCATGAAAAAATAAAACAAAGCGCATGCGAAAGAAAATTCAAAAAACATTTTGAATAATCGAAAGAAGATCTCACTACTGGGCTCACAAGCAGAATGACACTCTCTTGCACAGCATTTTCTCTGCTTCCCAGAAATTGCAGTCGGCCGACCGAAGCACTCTTGCCGCACGTGAAAGTGCGTGTGGCGACTTGCTGCGCCCAGCAAGGATGCGAGCGGCGTGGTGATGTTGTGGTGGCAGAATCTCACTTAGGTTTGCATCATCGACAGCAGAAGGGATGCATGAACGAGGCAGCACAACTTCAATTTTAACTTTAACTTTGTCATCTTCTCTTTCTTTTTCTTTTTCTGTTTCTGTTTCTTTTACTTTTCCTTTTCCTTTTCCTTTTTCAACTCTCGACTGCTGTGGAACCAATGAAACACTACTGGAAGACGAAGGAATCGAAGAGATCGTTCGCTTCTTTCGACTGCACAATGATTTCTTCGGAGGCGAAACGATCCCCGTCTGCTTAGAAGACTTCTGCAAAGCAAATTTAGGTTTGTCATTCTCCTTCTTCTTGTCTTTCTTTGCAACCACTTTCTGCTTCCGTGTCTTCCTCTGCTCCTTCGTCTTCGTCGGCATGACCAAAGCTGCATTGCCAACATTCGACTTGGAGTTAGTAACTTTCCCCGCTGATTTTGGTATTGTAGTTGTTGCTGTTGTTGTTATTGTTGTTGTTGTCGTTGTTGTTATAGTCGGGGAAGATCTCATGATCGTTGTTTCGATTATAGTTTTAGAGGTCGTTGCTGGTTCAGTTGCTGCTGCTGCTGATGCTGATGCTGATGATGCTGATGCTGATGCTGATGCTGATGCTGTTACAGGTACTGCTGCAGCTGATTCAGTTGCTGGGAATGCTGGTGACGTTGCAGTTGTTGCCGTTGCTGATTCAGTTGCTGCTGATGCTGATGTTGTTGCAGCTGGTTCGGTTGTTGCTGTTGTTACTGATTCAGTTGCTGCAGTTGCTGCTGATGCTGGTGTTGGGGATGTTACAGTTGTTGTTGTTACTGATTCAGTTGCTGCCGTTGCCAGTTCAGTTGCTGCCGCAGCTGATGCTGATGTCGCCGGTGCTGTTGCTGATTCAGTTGTTGCTCCCCATTCTTCCTCATCGACATCCGAATCTGAATCGAAATCCAGATCGTCGTCGTCTCCCATGATCCCGTCCCAATGCCAACTGCAGAGGAACTGATCCAACTGCTCATCTTCCAACCAAATACACCAGTTGGTTTTCCTCTCAGGGTCGGGAGTTACCTTCACTTCCCACTGTACCAACTTGCCGTCTACTGTTGCATCAAAGCAGGCACTCGAGGCAACGGTTGTGGTTGACATGATTTTTACTTTAGCGATGGAGGCTGGATGAATGAATGAATAAATGACTTGAGTGATTTAAAAACCTATCCAACAGCATGCAAAAGAAACAGCTTGCGGCCAACAAGAAGTCGATCGAGTAACTTTAATAAGATTTAAGAATAAGAAAGGGGTAAGTGTGTGGCGACGCCTTCTGTTCTCACTTCGTGTTTAAAAATATAATAACACGGCAAGAACGCGATGAAGACAACGCAATATAAAAAATGTTTAAAAAAGTGATCATTCATTAATTAATGGAACTGAATTATTTATTACAAAAGGTTGTTGAGCATGAAAACAGCAAAAGCCGGTTTGGGACTGAAAAATGCCAAAAGAAGGGATTTGTGTTATTAACTGGGTTGTATGAAATAGTGCAAAAAAACAAAAAACACAAAATTTAAAATTTAAAATTTAAAATCAAAAAGAAAGATACAAAAAGTGTCATACTGGAGTCGATCCCCTCAACGGAATCCATCCGGCATTGTGTCACTCAGGTACAGGTCGTTGTACCCATGGTGACTTGGTAAGTGTGTATGTGTGTTTGTGTGTTTGTGTGTTGTGTGTTGTGTGTTGTGTGTTTTGTTTGCTGGAGTTGTTGTGTGTATTAAGAATTGTGTAAAAAAGAAATACAGCCAAGGAAGCCTTTGCCATAATACAAGTGAGCAAGTAAGTAAGTTATTTGGAACACGTCCCTCAAATTGAAAACTCACAGCTTTCCATTGAGTCCCGCACCCCACCCACACGGACACAAAATACATTCTGAACAAACAACAAAAGACATGCCGAAAAGCAAGTCTTGTTGAAAGTGTAACAACAAAAGTTGCAAAAAAAAACAAAAAAAAAAAAACATTCTCCTTGCGGTATCTATATGACTAGAATCGCTGTTGTGTAAGTAGCGAAGACAAAAAAAAAAGCAAAGCAAAGCAAAGCAAAGCAAGCAGCTGAGTGTGTGAAGTGAAGGAGAGCTCCCCAGTCGTCGTTGTCGTCAATTACAAGTTCGAAGGAGTCAATCAGTCAGTCGTATTCAAAACAAATTGAACACACAGACAGAAGGGAGAGGAGAATGATGTGAGGCTGTGGTTGCCTGTTTGGGACGAGGATTACCTGAATTGTGGAAATCACGTCTCCAAAAAATACAAAATTTTAAATTTTAAAGTGATTAAGACTGATTAAGACTGATTATAAAATATAAGAATTGGTCTAAAGAAAGGAAGGAATGA
This sequence comes from Flectonema sp. DT1601, assembly GCA_964019425.1. Taxonomy (NCBI): domain Eukaryota; phylum Euglenozoa; class Diplonemea; order Diplonemida; family Diplonemidae; genus Flectonema; species Flectonema sp. DT1601. The sequence goes on along the minus strand of OZ025800.1, from coordinate 1,012,028 downwards.
GGTTTTCAACAAAAACGCCATTCCATTCTCACAAAAGAACAGAACAAAATATCGGATGGTTACAGGTTACAAAAAAAAAAAAAAAAAAAAGAGTTTTAAAAAAAAAGATAGGAATAAGTTAATTAATAAAGGATCCTATCGTGTCCACCACACAGAACAGAATAATTGTTTTTTTGAAATAAAATAATAAATATAAAACGGCATGAAAAAATAAAACAAAGCGCATGCGAAAGAAAATTCAAAAAACATTTTGAATAATCGAAAGAAGATCTCACTACTGGGCTCACAAGCAGAATGACACTCTCTTGCACAGCATTTTCTCTGCTTCCCAGAAATTGCAGTCGGCCGACCGAAGCACTCTTGCCGCACGTGAAAGTGCGTGTGGCGACTTGCTGCGCCCAGCAAGGATGCGAGCGGCGTGGTGATGTTGTGGTGGCAGAATCTCACTTAGGTTTGCATCATCGACAGCAGAAGGGATGCATGAACGAGGCAGCACAACTTCAATTTTAACTTTAACTTTGTCATCTTCTCTTTCTTTTTCTTTTTCTGTTTCTGTTTCTTTTACTTTTCCTTTTCCTTTTCCTTTTTCAACTCTCGACTGCTGTGGAACCAATGAAACACTACTGGAAGACGAAGGAATCGAAGAGATCGTTCGCTTCTTTCGACTGCACAATGATTTCTTCGGAGGCGAAACGATCCCCGTCTGCTTAGAAGACTTCTGCAAAGCAAATTTAGGTTTGTCATTCTCCTTCTTCTTGTCTTTCTTTGCAACCACTTTCTGCTTCCGTGTCTTCCTCTGCTCCTTCGTCTTCGTCGGCATGACCAAAGCTGCATTGCCAACATTCGACTTGGAGTTAGTAACTTTCCCCGCTGATTTTGGTATTGTAGTTGTTGCTGTTGTTGTTATTGTTGTTGTTGTCGTTGTTGTTATAGTCGGGGAAGATCTCATGATCGTTGTTTCGATTATAGTTTTAGAGGTCGTTGCTGGTTCAGTTGCTGCTGCTGCTGATGCTGATGCTGATGATGCTGATGCTGATGCTGATGCTGATGCTGTTACAGGTACTGCTGCAGCTGATTCAGTTGCTGGGAATGCTGGTGACGTTGCAGTTGTTGCCGTTGCTGATTCAGTTGCTGCTGATGCTGATGTTGTTGCAGCTGGTTCGGTTGTTGCTGTTGTTACTGATTCAGTTGCTGCAGTTGCTGCTGATGCTGGTGTTGGGGATGTTACAGTTGTTGTTGTTACTGATTCAGTTGCTGCCGTTGCCAGTTCAGTTGCTGCCGCAGCTGATGCTGATGTCGCCGGTGCTGTTGCTGATTCAGTTGTTGCTCCCCATTCTTCCTCATCGACATCCGAATCTGAATCGAAATCCAGATCGTCGTCGTCTCCCATGATCCCGTCCCAATGCCAACTGCAGAGGAACTGATCCAACTGCTCATCTTCCAACCAAATACACCAGTTGGTTTTCCTCTCAGGGTCGGGAGTTACCTTCACTTCCCACTGTACCAACTTGCCGTCTACTGTTGCATCAAAGCAGGCACTCGAGGCAACGGTTGTGGTTGACATGATTTTTACTTTAGCGATGGAGGCTGGATGAATGAATGAATAAATGACTTGAGTGATTTAAAAACCTATCCAACAGCATGCAAAAGAAACAGCTTGCGGCCAACAAGAAGTCGATCGAGTAACTTTAATAAGATTTAAGAATAAGAAAGGGGTAAGTGTGTGGCGACGCCTTCTGTTCTCACTTCGTGTTTAAAAATATAATAACACGGCAAGAACGCGATGAAGACAACGCAATATAAAAAATGTTTAAAAAAGTGATCATTCATTAATTAATGGAACTGAATTATTTATTACAAAAGGTTGTTGAGCATGAAAACAGCAAAAGCCGGTTTGGGACTGAAAAATGCCAAAAGAAGGGATTTGTGTTATTAACTGGGTTGTATGAAATAGTGCAAAAAAACAAAAAACACAAAATTTAAAATTTAAAATTTAAAATCAAAAAGAAAGATACAAAAAGTGTCATACTGGAGTCGATCCCCTCAACGGAATCCATCCGGCATTGTGTCACTCAGGTACAGGTCGTTGTACCCATGGTGACTTGGTAAGTGTGTATGTGTGTTTGTGTGTTTGTGTGTTGTGTGTTGTGTGTTTTGTTTGCTGGAGTTGTTGTGTGTATTAAGAATTGTGTAAAAAAGAAATACAGCCAAGGAAGCCTTTGCCATAATACAAGTGAGCAAGTAAGTAAGTTATTTGGAACACGTCCCTCAAATTGAAAACTCACAGCTTTCCATTGAGTCCCGCACCCCACCCACACGGACACAAAATACATTCTGAACAAACAACAAAAGACATGCCGAAAAGCAAGTCTTGTTGAAAGTGTAACAACAAAAGTTGCAAAAAAAAACAAAAAAAAAAAAACATTCTCCTTGCGGTATCTATATGACTAGAATCGCTGTTGTGTAAGTAGCGAAGACAAAAAAAAAAGCAAAGCAAAGCAAAGCAAAGCAAGCAGCTGAGTGTGTGAAGTGAAGGAGAGCTCCCCAGTCGTCGTTGTCGTCAATTACAAGTTCGAAGGAGTCAATCAGTCAGTCGTATTCAAAACAAATTGAACACACAGACAGAAGGGAGAGGAGAATGATGTGAGGCTGTGGTTGCCTGTTTGGGACGAGGATTACCTGAATTGTGGAAATCACGTCTCCAAAAAATACAAAATTTTAAATTTTAAAGTGATTAAGACTGATTAAGACTGATTATAAAATATAAGAATTGGTCTAAAGAAAGGAAGGAATGAGGTTTTCAACAAAAACGCCATTCCATTCTCACAAAAGAACAGAACAAAATATCGGATGGTTACAGGTTACAAAAAAAAAAAAAAAAAAAGAGTTTTAAAAAAAAAGATAGGAATAAGTTAATTAATAAAGGATCCTATCGTGTCCACCACACAGAACAGAATAATTGTTTTTTTGAAATAAAATAATAAATATAAAACGGCATGAAAAAATAAAACAAAGCGCATGCGAAAGAAAATTCAAAAAACATTTTGAATAATCGAAAGAAGATCTCACTACTGGGCTCACAAGCAGAATGACACTCTCTTGCACAGCATTTTCTCTGCTTCCCAGAAATTGCAGTCGGCCGACCGAAGCACTCTTGCCGCACGTGAAAGTGCGTGTGGCGACTTGCTGCGCCCAGCAAGGATGCGAGCGGCGTGGTGATGTTGTGGTGGCAGAATCTCACTTAGGTTTGCATCATCGACAGCAGAAGGGATGCATGAACGAGGCAGCACAACTTCAATTTTAACTTTAACTTTGTCATCTTCTCTTTCTTTTTCTTTTTCTGTTTCTGTTTCTTTTACTTTTCCTTTTCCTTTTCCTTTTTCAACTCTCGACTGCTGTGGAACCAATGAAACACTACTGGAAGACGAAGGAATCGAAGAGATCGTTCGCTTCTTTCGACTGCACAATGATTTCTTCGGAGGCGAAACGATCCCCGTCTGCTTAGAAGACTTCTGCAAAGCAAATTTAGGTTTGTCATTCTCCTTCTTCTTGTCTTTCTTTGCAACCACTTTCTGCTTCCGTGTCTTCCTCTGCTCCTTCGTCTTCGTCGGCATGACCAAAGCTGCATTGCCAACATTCGACTTGGAGTTAGTAACTTTCCCCGCTGATTTTGGTATTGTAGTTGTTGCTGTTGTTGTTATTGTTGTTGTTGTCGTTGTTGTTATAGTCGGGGAAGATCTCATGATCGTTGTTTCGATTATAGTTTTAGAGGTCGTTGCTGGTTCAGTTGCTGCTGCTGCTGATGCTGATGCTGATGATGCTGATGCTGATGCTGATGCTGATGCTGATGCTGTTACAGGTACTGCTGCAGCTGATTCAGTTGCTGGGAATGCTGGTGACGTTGCAGTTGTTGCCGTTGCTGATTCAGTTGCTGCTGATGCTGATGTTGTTGCAGCTGGTTCGGTTGTTGCTGTTGTTACTGATTCAGTTGCTGCAGTTGCTGCTGATGCTGGTGTTGGGGATGTTACAGTTGTTGTTGTTACTGATTCAGTTGCTGCCGTTGCCAGTTCAGTTGCTGCCGCAGCTGATGCTGATGTCGCCGGTGCTGTTGCTGATTCAGTTGTTGCTCCCCATTCTTCCTCATCGACATCCGAATCTGAATCGAAATCCAGATCGTCGTCGTCTCCCATGATCCCGTCCCAATGCCAACTGCAGAGGAACTGATCCAACTGCTCATCTTCCAACCAAATACACCAGTTGGTTTTCCTCTCAGGGTCGGGAGTTACCTTCACTTCCCACTGTACCAACTTGCCGTCTACTGTTGCATCAAAGCAGGCACTCGAGGCAACGGTTGTGGTTGACATGATTTTTACTTTAGCGATGGAGGCTGGATGAATGAATGAATAAATGACTTGAGTGATTTAATTAAACTGGAGAGTTTAAACCATATGTTCAAGATAATCAACCCACCAACACAATTATTCTGTCTTAAGAGAATATGATGATAAATTTATGTGCTAACAAACTAAAATATTATTTCTAAAGAATGAAGACTCCTCTGATCAATTCAAAGTACGCATAGAACAAACAGAAATAAATCCACAACCAACACCACAATACAGCCAAAGTCAAACAACACAAAAACTTTGATTGGCGAAGTTCAGTAAGGAAATAAGAATATTCTATAAATTACTGAAAACTCCTTACGAAAATACCTTTCCAAAATTTAGACTCTTAAATTACTATTATTGAAAACGATAAAAATATTAAATTGAAAGTCAAACAACACGTTAAGATCTGAAGCCACGCAAATCAACAAAAGTATAAATAATTGCGCACCGCTTCCCTAAACTTTTGAATTTTATAATATTCTGTTGGTGACAATCGAAATAATATTTTTAGGTTCTCTGATATACGTTTTTAGAGAATAAGAAATGGAAACAACATAAATAGTAAAATAAAATAAATTCACGCACCTTTCCTGAGTATTTTTTTTTTTCCCATCACAATAATAAAAATAAAATTTAAATAAAGAACCATTGGATGAGACAGCAGTATGGAAGAGACGGATTCGAACAAAGTTCAAAAGAGTTTTTTTTTTTTTTTTCCCCCTTAAATTAATGCAAACCATCGCCACACAGGTTGTACGTTAAACAAATATTATCAAAAAGCAGGACGGGACCTTAACTGCAAAAGTAACAGACACGAAAATAGTGTCAAGGCTTAGTGAATAACAAGTACAGAAAAACGTGAACACGATAAGCAGGTTGCAGAGAAATAAACGCGACGGCATTAATAAGTGTGATTATTTGTTAGTAGTAAGCTTTTCTTTCTTTAAAAAGAGGATGGGAAATGAAAGAGGGAAAAAAAAGTTGAAGACACGGACAGGAATTGTGAAATTTGCAACGTGCGTATCGGCAACACGCAGGAATATTTCTTTTTTATTTTTATTTATTTTTTTCTCCACAAAAAACACACGACTATTAACGTGAAATAAATTTATGATGTTTTTTTTATTTTAACAGTAATTGCTTCATCTGTGAAACTACTGCACAACTCAGTCAGTTCAGACAGCATAGAAAGTAAAGTAACACTCCTGTTCATGTCTTTTCCTATTTTATTTTATTCAGATATATTATCAAAACACCGTTAGTTAGTTAGCAAAATACCAACTGATGACTACGAGGGGTCTGGGTAGCCCGCATCAGTAAGGACCCAATCGCGAAGATTGTAGTTTCATAGTATCGTTAGACAACGTTTGCTTCTCAGGGGAATAAAAATTACAATATTTTTTTTTTTTTTTTGATAAACACACAAAAGAACATTACTTTTTTTTACTGACATCATAATTCCACCTGAAATAAAAACAAAATCAACACAAAAAAAGAGACGCGCAATTTATTTATTTTTCTTTCTCTCTTTTTTTTTTTTTTTCTTTGATACGTTTATATTTGCAAAAAAACAAATACCCTAGAGAAGACTTACGGAATGCATTTGCTAATACGAACAACAACGTTATTCAATTTGTGTGCAGCGATTAAAGGAACTCACCTGCGAAGAGAAGTGCAAGTTATGTCAGACCCCACCGTAGAGAGCCTCATTCGCAAATAAGGAATCTTGTCGCATCTACATTATTGTCTGAAAAAGAATATTTCCATAATTTTTTCTTTATTTTGTTTGTTGTTGTTTTTTTATTATTCCTTCGATGCTATTTTATAATCAGGAACATAAATTTGATGATACAACAAATGCGAGCAAATGAGAAATCAAAAAAAATATATTTAAAAAAAGAAAATAGAAAAATGCTCGCTTTGCCACTAAACGTTTTGTTGTGAAGACGACCAACAGGACGAAGGGGAGAGGGAAAGTCTTCCGACACGTCTTCCAAGTGTATAATTTTTTTTTTTTTTTTTCATATGTCTGAATACCCAAATTAATTTTTTCAATTTACATTATTTTTTTTTTAAAGTGAAACAACAAACCTCTCAAACAATCAGTCTACGTGGAACGCTTACGATGTCTAGTCTCACCAAACAAAGACCAATACCAATTCATAAAAAAGGCAACATGAGTGCATTTGTTAACAGTAAAGAGATGTTTAAGTATAGACTGAAAGGAAGGGTGATAGTTTGACAATGTAGAAACAGTAATAAACCTTACTATACTTAGATAAGTAATTAGGTTAAACTGAAAAAAAAAAAAAAAGCTTGAACATATTTATGAAGAAATATAAACATCTTTATTGTACCAGAGTTAACAAAAAAAAAAAAAAAAAAAAAAAAAAAAAAAAAAAAAAAAAAAAACGATAGTTTGTGATACATGTTGTACTAAAAAAAAGGGGGGAAGAGGGAATAAATAACATCACAATCGATTACTAAACAGATCATCAGAGATTAAACTCCGCAAGTGAAAGGAGGAGTATATGATCAGCAAAAAACATTGGAATTGACAATCGAATACCAAACTTTTGAGATCTAAAGCAGTTCGACATCCGACAACCACTTGAATAGTGATGTGAGGTACTGTTCATTTCTTACTTAGCTGAGTCGTATTGCGCAGACGGGAAACATCTTGTGGCACTACCAAGCATTATAAAATATCAAACAGCCAACATCATCAGATATGCCTTACGACAGGAAGCGTCCAGTCAGTCAATCAATTATTCTACGAAGTGTCTATAAAGAATCGAAGACTCCCCAATTGTAGAGCATACCTCCCCATGAAACAGGGAAGACAAAACATCCAAACCCCAGCAATAGCGATGGTAATATACTAGCGTAAGGCGATACTTCTTCTTTTAGTGCCTGGGTGAGGAGTTCATCATCTTCATTCTCAGACTCTTCTTCGTTGTTAATAACTGAGTCATTCCTGCAAGAGGTGTCTCTAACAGAACCAAACTTCTTAACGTTACTCAAATTAGCTCTACTGAGAGAGAGTTTCAAATAGATAGCAGCCGGTAGAATTATTTCTAACCAAACACTGCTGGTGGCACCAGCAGCGGCGAAAACCTGATTTTTTTCGTATTTGTTATATTTTCTTTATCAGAAAGTGACTGACGGTTCGTTGACACTCAAATTGATTATAAAAAGTAAGACATACCACGGTGATAGCTGGAACGAATAGCGCCAATGACAGACAGAGACCGATTGCCAGAGCAGTCTTGGCGATGTGTGACAACCATCCTTCCTTTGGAGCTGGGCAAGCGCATGTTGGCATTCTGTTGTTGTTTGTGTTTAAGTATAAAAAGAGAAATCCTAATGACTCAACTCACTGTAATTAGATAAGAAAATGATCATACGAATCGATTTCAATCTTCTCAGGATTCTGATCTTCTTGTGTTTCAATAGGAACAGGAACAAGCATCATACAACCATTGCGTAGCCAACGAACGAAAGGTCCAAATGTCTTTATAACTAGAGCGCCATTCACATTAGCTGGAACGTTGTATTTATATAAATTAGGGTCGTTCAAAACTAACAAGGCGAAGTCTAATGTTTCTGTGTCCTCAGAAGGGATCTCCTCAAGAGAGATGTTTAGAGCTTCAGCTCTCTCTCTCGCGCTCAGCGTCTTCCAATTATCTAATGAAATAATTGATTTCGCCAACCATGTCATCGCTTCGTAGTCGCCCATTGCAATGTTTTTCATTGAGGTAAACGCTCTTCTGAATGGAACGCATTGCAAAGGAACAGAAAGCAAACAACAAACAGCAAATAAAAGTTTTACCGCGTGATTAGTTGGATAGAAGATATCTGGATCAAATGAGTCCAATAAATCCTTTTCAGTATTTTTACCAAACAATTGATAACCGGCTACCGAAGCAACAGCATACAAAGACGTAGCAATAGCAATGGAGTAGTGAACCACGAGTGATATTCTCTTTGTTGGTCTCTTTGTCCTTCCCAAGTCATCAGCCTCTTGTAATTCATCATAAATAGGAAGAAGAGCAGTGTGACAGATGTACGAAAAACACATCGTTGGCATCGCTAAAAATGTTTTCGATGACGGGGCAAAAAGTTCAACATCACCACCTGCTTCACTTCCATCACGTACTTCACTACCAACGTGAATCGCTTCGTAGAAGACGTATCTGAGTTTTTTTAATTTTTAGATTTACGTTAATTAAATATTATAAAAATACCAACACAAGACACATACCCAACAAAAACTGAAACGATAACAATCTGAAGCACTCCAACGTAACCAAGAAATCCAATCTTACTACTGCAAGCAATTGGGAATACGAATCCAATTGCAGCAATAGATGTTGTGAAGTCTGAGTTACCCATAATACCATGACCAGATCCAACAAGAGAGCTGACGACATCTTTAAATACCTGAGTGAGTTGTTTTGATTATGTTCACCAAGAGTACACACAAAATGAATAACATTTCTATCATACCTTAAAATACGAAGTCATGTTCGCACAGTTCTGAACCATTACCATGAGAGACACGAGAACACGACCGCGAAGTCCGAAAGCCTGTTCTCCCAGTAGTTCATATGAAAAGGGTTGTCCAGGTTGATGAGTAATAACAGCGGAGGCGATTAGTAATTGAAGAGAGTAGTCCATGATTAATGCAGTAAATCCTAACATTATTAGAAACAGAACAGTTCCAGAACCAGCCAAGATGTACGGCAATCCCAACACACCAGATCCAATTATCGCATTAACCAGGTTTAACACAGCACTAATCATTCCAATTCGTCTTCCTTGAATAAATGTTGTCTTTCGCTCTTCAACAACAACAAACTCCGCTGATCTGTGAGGTCTTGAATCACTTTCTCCAACTACAGCAATCGTACTCTGAAGATGAGATGCCATCCCCGGCAGAGAGAGCCTGCGATCCATATTTGTTTTATTTTCTTTTTGATGTGCGTCCCTTTTCAGAGTAGAAAAGATAATCGGCAAACTTCATTTTTTTTAGTTTTTACTCACATTTTTGTTTGTGCGCAATCGGAACAAAATCCTAGGTTAGTTACGCTACAATACTTGTAGTGAAAATCTATTTTAAAAAAAAAAAAAGACAATTTCCATAAAGAACACAACGATCAATCAATTAATTTATAAACAGCTACAGTGATCTGAGTGGTTAGGTTTGGTAACTAAAAGTTTTCACTTTTTATGATCAGCAATTTTTGGTTTGTCATCATCACATGGTTTTGTGTTATTTTTTACTTTCTCAGTATCAGTGGATGAGTTTTCCGCACCATGTTTGTGATGACCAAACTTACCCGACGAAGACGTAAACATGCCGTGTGTCTTTCCCATATTTCTTATATTCTATAAAAGGTAAAGGAATGGTTATCTCTCGTCGTTGGTTCTCAAATAACGAAACTCTTCAGTACAGGATCGAACTACAAGTTCTGACTTTTCTATTTTTCATTAAAAAGATTTACAAAATATAAAACAAATCGAATCATCTTCACAGAACTCGGATGTGTTCCACAGCAGCTTCCTTTAATGCAGTCAAGTCGTTTAGAAGGGCAGAAAGTTCAGAATTTTGAGGAATACTTGCTTTCCTAATTTCTGATACTTGAGGAGTATTTGAAACATCAAAATCAAATCGACTAATCGATGTTTTATTGTCTTCACTCGGAGCTGTTCTTTCGAAGAACATATTTTCTGAATCAACGCTGACAGCTGTTCTTTCCTTCCCCTTTCCGACATTTGATAAGTTCGTAAGATTCATCTGTTTTATATTTAAGTCAGAGTTTCTAACGACTGTTGTCGATCTGAATTCGGAACTCTGACTGACGGCAGAATTGGTGTTGACGGGAATGAGTTTTGAGTAGCTTTCTTCATTCTCCGAACTCATGACTTTGATGTCAGAAATATTACAAGAGTTTGGAGAGTACTCGAAATTCATTACTTCAGACACGCGTTCTCCAACAGATGCCAATTCAGAATTAGAACTTCGAGTAGCTGCAGTGTTGCTGTTGTTTACCTTGATGAATTGTGATACAGGAGTCTCGGAATTTGTTGCAGCAGTCTTCAGTGCAGTCAACTCTTCTTGCAATGAGTGAGTTGAATCATTTACTACGCTGACTGATACCTTCTTATTGTTTCCAATCTTAAAGTCATCTTTTAATGAATCGAGTTCAGAATATCTAACGACTTGACTATTTGAAATGGAAGCTTTCAAAGCCATCAAATCATCCTGAAGAGATTCTAATTCTGATGGTAGAGAACTCTCACTTGGTAATGGAGGTCGGGGTGAGATCTTACTCGGTATGTGTGAATGAGTCGTCTTTGTGATTGTTGGTATCTGTTCCACATCTCCTTCTCTATCAACAGACTTTTGAATATTATCAACTCGACTACTACTCGTCCGTCTGTAAGACTCATCTTCTTGTTGGATATCATTGATACGGGTGTTGTTATTGTGAAGGTCGTGATCAGTACTTCCTTCTAACCCTTTTACACTTCTAGAGGAACTCCTCTCTTTCCCAGACATGTGATGACGATGATTTATCAGGTCGATGGTATCAGAAGACGGGGCTGCTCGTGGTGGGGAGAGTCTTTCAGATGTGAGTGATCTCTGTTGTTTAGGTACACTTCCTTCTTTAGGAAATATTTTATCTGCCGTATCAGAATATGATGACTCCTTGCCAGCTGTTTGAATCAATTCTCGAAGTTCCCTCAGCTCACAGTGAAGTCGTTCCGCCTCACTGATGTCGTGTTGCTGGTTGTTTGATTCTTTTATTTCGTTTCTTAATTGATTTAACTCATTCTGTAAAGATGTTATTTTATTATTCTGATGATGATATTCCTCATGTTGGTCATCGCCAGTCGAAGAAACTGCAAACACATCATCCACGCGAGTTACTTCCCTTGCGGTTTCCTTTAAAAGTTGGATGTCATTTCTTAATTCAGAGATTTCATTATTTTGAAGATCAGAAACAAAAGTTTTCACCAGATTGTTGTCACTTTGAAATTTCGATTTCTCAGTCGCATTGCAATGAGCCTGCAGTACCTCCTTAAATTCAGTAATCTCATGATATTTATTACTCATTCCTAAAGGCATTGAATCTTTATTTAGATTGCTATCCTTTTCAGTTGGAGGTGGATGAGCATCTCTTGAGTATCTCTGTTTAAGTTTTTCCGTCTCGCTGAGTACTTCTGCGTAGGGAGGTCTGATCTCTTGTTGACCTCCTCCATTCGAATTAGTCGACAGTGATGAGTTATTAACGAGGATCTGTTTAAATACTTCAATCTCACTGTATGTTGGTGTTGTTTGGTTCTGTGAGGTGACTTTATCTGTCGCACTGGGTACTGATGTGTTGTTTGAAAGAGAGGATCTGTCGACCACAACACACTTTTGACCAGTTTGTGATTGAATATTATAATTTCCGAAAGCTGCGTTACCAAAACCCGCTTCCGCAGTTTTTTTCAGATCTCTGACTTCACTTTGCAAATTTGCGACCGCCGTGTTAATAGTGGTAGCGGCTACATTCTGGTGATAGTTATTTGCAAAGACTGCTTCCTGTTTAGAGCCCATATCTCCCTCTAGGACCATTGGATGTTCAAAAGAGGAATCAGTGCTATCAAGTTGATCATTATCAATGACGAGAGGAGATTGAATCCTGTTTGATGAATGCTCATTATCAGGTACTACACTACAAAGCTGTAGGAGGCGGTCCTCACGTGCTTTCATATTCTCTAGCCCCTGAAGAAGTGAATTCATCGTCTCAGAATTATCCTCAACTCGGAGTCGAACTTGTTGAGATTTTCCCGAACTTGCTGTAACAATACCATCACTGAATTCCGCGGATGGTAACACAGCAGCTGACGAATTCAAATTTTGACCAACGCGGGGTGGGCGCATTGCCAGTGAACTTCGTCCTTGGTTCGAGTCTCTCTCAATCTCGTCGACTTTGAGTGAAACAGCTGACGTGTTTGACTCTCCTTTATCTTTCATAATAATTGGAGTATATGAGTATCCTTTAGCGAGTGGCATCATTTTCTCGGTTACTCGGTTCCCAACACTGAGGGATCCCATTTTCTCAGAATTGGGTTTTTTACTTACCACTTCTTCCGACCGTAATGTTGGCAGCACTTCACTTTCTCGTATTTGTGATCTCAAGGACGAAACGGCAATGATTTGCGAGTTCTCCTCCACATGATGTCTCTTTAGTGGAAGCTGTGAAAGGGAGCTCCCCTCTTTCTTCAATGCTTCCAACTCTTCTCGTAATTTTATCAGCTCTCGAGCTTCTGGGGATTGTGTCGCAACCCGCATGTGATGTGAGGTGTGACTTGGTGTTGGGTAACTTTCTTCTTTCCTTAACGCTTTCAGTTCTTCCCGCAACGCAGCCAGTTCTTGTACCTCTGAACTCGATATCATTGATGTGATGTGATTGAATTCCAGTGGTTTCCCTTCAAAGTTACGGGATTCCCTTTGCAGTAGAATGTTATTATTTGGAAGGTGATGGGGAGGATTTACAACTGAGGAATTTCCACTTGCCTGTGTCTGTCGAAGTTCAGATATTTCCATTGTTTCTGGACTCTCTTTACTTATCGCTAATGACGTCGGAATTTTGTGAACTGTTGCCGAAATGCTTTCTTTCTTCAGGTTTTTTAACTCTACTCTAAGTCTTTCCATTTCTGATCCTTCTGAGGTCTGGTTTCCTTGAGGATGGCCAGGGGGTTGCATGTTACTTATTTTTAATCGATTAAGCTCTTCACGAAGCCCTTCAAGCTCTAAGGTTTCTTTTCTCGTATCTACAACTTTCATTGTGTGACCGACTATCCCATGACTATATCTGTTGTCTGATAAGACACCAGGGGCATCAGTTGCTGATGAGGTGTTCAAATCTGTTTCTTGTAAACCTTTCGTACCATAGTAACGCACTCCGTGTGACGCTGTTGGTAACAATGATGCTGTTCCTAGGATCTGATAATTATCCCTGTCGTCTGTTGACAGTAAGTTCCCCTCGTTGCTTTTCAAAGAACTTTGTTCCACACCCAGGATTTTCTGCGTTCGTACATGTAATGCTCTGGCCTGATCAGAGCTATAACATACAGTGCTTGTGGGTACACTTATAAGAGACGTAGCTGCTGCTGTAGCAATACTTTGGTTATTTCTAATATTTGTTTGAGGTGAGTAAGGAGACGTCATTTCTCTATCAGCAGCCACACTTCGGGATACCAGAGGAGAGTACGTCACTTTATCTAATGAAGGACTCATTGAGTTGGTAACAGTAGTTGAAAGTATTTGATGTGAAATCTTCTTTGGAGAGCTATTCATAACTTCACTATAAACATCATGTGAGTAATCCTCAGTCGTCGGCAAATAATTTTTCAACTCATCAGCCGCAGAAGTCTTACCTTGCAAAGGACTACCTTCACTAGTGTGATGAGTATTCACCTGTAAGTCTTCAGGTATTACTTCCTGAATCTCGTCAAGGAGAGATCGCATTGCTACATTGACGGTGTCCATAGCTGTAGTAGAGCGAGTTATGCGCAACTTTCGAACGTCAGAAAACGACTTGTCGACAAAATGATTGACTTCTGGGATATGTCGACTAGTTGATAGATTACCATCTTGAAATGTTTTATTAACTTCCTCAGGTGAGCTCAAGAACTGACTCTTGGAATTTCTAAAACCAGCAGAGAGCTGCTGCTCACCAGTAAAAACAGTTGCTTTACTTCCATCAAATAACTTCTGATTACCGAGTTCAGAACGATACCGAGGGGACAATCCTCCTACAAGTCCACTAGCCCTAATGTGTGAAGCAGGTGATGAAGTATCTACCATATTGATGTTATGATCACCTCTACTTGGAATCGATTGATGAAGAATAGGAGGTGAAGTATCTTCAATATGATCTAAAGATATGTTTTGAAAATATTCAGAAGATGGATTTTTGACGTGTTGACTAGAACGATATAGAGATGCTGTTGGAGCTGATGTTGCAGCAGTGACCTGATTCGGAGTGTTCCAACTCGGTGCTATATCAGCTGAGGTTGGATGAAAGCGTTGTGCAGATGCAGACACATCTGTGACATTCGATTTTCGAAAAGTCGGAACTGAGCTCCTGATTGAGGAACGCTGTAATTCACTCCCCAGTGGTAAAAAATTACTTCGTTCAGTAATAACTTCTACTGCTTGCGTATTCAACCTGTCAAGCAACGCTGACGTCGCATTGCAACCTACCGAACCAGTCAACTCATCAGTGTTTATACTACTCTCAGAACCAAGTGAAGTTAACTCTTGCTGTGGAAGTAATCCCATTCCTGATAGATCGCCATCAACGTACTGCATGAGGGCATCCATCCCCGTTAGCCTTTTCGTACTTTATTCTGCATACCTAATGAGGGATGAAATGAAGTGTTGCATTAATAAAATAATCGCCGTCTTTAATTCAAAATGTTTATTTCTCACGGATTGCTTTTTTTTTTTGAATTTTTTTGATATTCTGTATCTGTAGAAAGAGTAATAATAATAACAAAACGTAAATCATTTTTTTTAATTAAAGAATCGAACATTGAGCGATACGTCCGTATTTATAATAATTCTATTTTTTTTTTTTTTTTTTTCTTCGAAAACGAGTTAACGTCAACGAAATAGTCTCGCTGAATGCTGAGAACGCAAAATAAATAATATTTAAACGGAAAGCTGTATGGGACAATACACAGTTTGTCAAAGGCTACATATTATTATTACCACAAAATCCAGAACGGTTGAAGGCCCGTAATTTTCTTCTGATGATGCAGTAGTAAAGAATACTACTTGCATGTGTTTTCTTCCCAGGATTAAAAAAAAATAAAAAAATATTAAAAAAAAGGGAATAGCCACCGCCTTAAATTTTAAAAAGGAGGGACGAACAATGACTGTGACCCAACACAGTATTTCTTAAGAAAAAAAGTAAAATGAGAAAAATGACATTGTGATTTTTTTTATTTCTTTCTTTTTTTCTCCTTTTTTTCCGCTTAAATAATAATATGAACATCACAAACGCGAACCACAAAACGAACACAAAAAGAAGTAGAATAACGTTGTTAAACGAAAACATCGATGCAAACAGAAACACAACGGCAAGGAAAACATCGGCGGGGAAATGCAACGAAAAGGAAATCATGCTGGCGGTAGTTCCACTTCAATACATTTCCATTTGCAGTATTCACACTACACGTCAATTCACACTTTGTCACTCCACAATGGAGCATACACATACCGTGTCTTTGATGGGTTTTTCTTATAAAGAAACACTCTCACAACGTACGTCTTAAAGAAGAAGAAATTCCAATAAAGATAACTTATAAACATACAAGATCAAAATAAAGGAAATTATCCTTGGACGTTGCAGTGGCTTTGTATCTTATCATCGATCCCATAACACGGAGGCGATCCCACCAGAGGGTCAAGCAATCCTGTTCACTCTGAATTTCCAAAGCGATTGCAGTCATGAGTTGACATTAGTTTTGTTACAAAAGCAGAGTTTTGCATTTTAATGATAAACAAGATACGATAAGATCAGTACTCAGACGACAGATATCAACAGTGAGTCTCAACCGGGTCCTCTTCGACAGGAAAGGAAAGAAACGCAAAACGTAGTACAGAATCGGCTACTTCACTTAAGAAACAGCGACTTGGGATGCCCAGAGAATTCCCCCAATAAAATCCAGAAATCTATCCTTTAAAGTAGGCAGATGACAAGAAAAATAGTGTCAAAACAAAAGTATGATGAGGTAGATTTAGATTGATGACTTGTGTCTGGAGATTGGTGAGAAATTCTCCTTGAATCCAGAGTGAGAATAGTCTCCACGAAGACTACTTCGATATATCCAACGATAAGCTGTAAACATGTATCGTTAGTCAATGCGCTGTAAACCAGCTGCAAAGTGTAAGCGATAAAAACAACAAAAAGTAAATCAATCATCACTAAAAAAGAAAAAATATTCCAATGAAAGAGAAACAAAAAAAAAGAAAAAAAACTAATTTCTCTTTTTTTTTTTTTTTTTTCTTCTTTTCATAATATTCCTCCAAAAAAAAAAAAGAAAAATAGTGATAACAGAAAAAGCCTGGAGAATTTCTCTTTTTTTTTTTTTTTTTTTTTTTCTTCTGATTATAGTATATTCCCAACAAGATAAGACATTTGTTCATACTTACATCACGCAGTGTATCATAGGTTACCTTTTTTTTTTATTGTATTAAAATTCACTATTGTTCATTTTTTTTTTATAGTCATCTTAGTTGGTATTCCTGAGTTCCTTCTCCTTTCTCTGGATTGTTAGAGAGAGTTAAAAACTTTCCTTCAGAAAGATTGAGAAGGAATAAATACTTAACTGAGAAGTTTCTAAAGGCACCTATGCGTTTATCACCGATTGCTGTTGCTTTTATTTATCGGATTCTTATCGGGGTTTCAGTGGTGTTTTTTTACTAAGAAAGCCTATCTAAAACAGTTAAAACAGTCTGAATAACTTGATAAGCAGTAAAAATACTACTGAAAAATACCAAACGTACCGAATAAAGCTTTGTTGTGTGCAGGGGGGTTAACTCTTCGAGTTTGTACGTAAAATACAAATGTATTGTATCATGAACAACATAACGATAATTTAACATTAGCTCTGAGATACAGCGACTAAAGGTAATGTTAGTGTAGGTATACACTCTGCGATTGACGTAAATACTTTACATTATAATAAATGTTTCTAACTTAGCTGCATACACATCTCTTTTTCCGTGTTGTCATTCAGTGCAGTACGGAATCGAGTTATTCAATTTTGAATTAATCGTGAGCCCTGGGAAACCAAAACCGGGGTATAATGTAATACGGCAGAGTGTAGGTTTCACTTATAAATTACTTGCTTAAAATCAACAATTCTTTGAAAAAAATATGTTAGCAAAAATTGCTAGTTCATAGCACACTACTAGCGGAGCACTCACCTTAAATAAATTATGGTAGCGTTATCCAGAATTCAGTTAGAAAATCTGAGGGGGTTGCAGAATCCAACAAATAATGTTGGGGTGATGGCAGGGGGGGAAAAAAAAAGTTTTTTTTGAAAACACAACGGGTTTGGGACTACAGTAAGACTTTTCAACAATTTTTGAAAGGGGGAAAACAAAAACAAAAAAAAACCACATTCAAAATAGCCTTATATTTCGTTGAACGCAGACAGAATCCTGTCGCACGGGGGAAATAATCATGACTATCAAGAAATAACGGCTTTAAGAGCTCTCTAAACTGTGGTGTAGTTATGGAGCGCAACCCAGTACAGACGAAGTTTAGCTAGATGGCCTTACCCGATGGGGAAAAAGTTTATTTTGGGAGAAAAAGAAATCCCCAAGATGGGGGTCCCAAAATACACTATGTCGGTACAAAAAAAAAAAAAAAAAAAAATTACTGTGTTACGATTCACTTTTTTTTTTTTTTTTTTCAATTTCCAGCTGATATTATTTAGTAGCAAAGCTACAATCAAAAAGATGATACTTACCAGACATTTCTGAGATTAAAAAAAAAAAAAACAACAAATCGATTTTATGTCAAAACAAATCTAATGCAATAAATAAATTGCTTAACAGAATACTAAAAACTACTGCTTTATGACAAAGAAAAATAAAGGATATGGGAGGGTTGTGAAAGGACAACAAGCGGCTTCGTCGCAACAATCTTTATTTATAATAATAACATTCAGGTAAAAAAAAAAAAAGGATCAAAAAAAGAAGGGAAAAAAAAAATGCAGTAATACCCAAGCAAGTAACATAGTACTGAACTTGGCATGCTTAATTAATAACGTGCAGAAAAAAAATAGCGCAGGTTTTTTTTTTTTTTTTCCGCACGAATGATACTTCTCTTGCAAAGAGTTTGTTACTGGCTTTATTTTGCTCAGATTTCTGGAATATCAGCGCCGCGCGATAATATTCCAAGTGACTTCATTAAATAGCAAACACTGAACCTGATCTCATTAAAAAATATTAATCTCTGAAATTACTAACCAAAGTGGAAAAAAAGACAAAATGACAGCCTGAAAAAGAAAATACAACAAGTTGCGATGAAAAATGTGAGTTTTATTAAACAAAATATTAATTAGAAATAAATTAATGTACAAAAGTACATTAGGTATTGGGGGAAAATAAACATAAAATCCGTGATTTCAGCAAGTTAGCAGTTTTTTTTTTAAGAAAAAGCTACGGTAACTATTACACGGCAAAGTGAAGAAGGAGAAAGTAGAACTTAATTACCCTTCTAAATAGATGTTGTAATTTAACAAAACACCATTCACATAATTTCATGTGAGTATGACAACTAAAATAATTGGCAGCCTCAATCCAAATTGAAAACACCAACAGACAAAGTGTCTATTTTTAAAATCCAACTTACGAGGTACATTCAAGCACATGCCACAGGAGGAGGACTGTTTACAAGATGTGCGTTTGTGAAAGCGCTGTTTACTTGCGTTTCGGTGGGGTGCACCTGCCGCTTTTTTGCAAATTTTTCATCATTACAACCCGGTCTAAAGAATTGGTGGTTGATTATTTCTGTTATCGTAATTCTATTATTAGGATTCACAGTCAGTGTTCCTTTAATTATCGAAACAGCGTTAGGAGAGAACTTTCTTGAGACGCGATAAGAACCCACTGAAATACTCTTACACAAGTTTGAAATTTTCTCATCATCGAAGGGAAGATAGCCAGCAAGCATAGCATACAGGATCACTCCACAAGACCATATATCAGCTATTTTACCATCGTACCCACTTTCTTTAAGAACTTCAGGAGCCATGTAATTAGGAGTTCCACAAACTGTAAGCAACATTTGCTTATTATGAAGCAATCGACTGAAACCGAAATCCGCAATTTTTAACTGACCGTCATCCGTAAGAAGCAAATTTTCAGGTTTCAAATCCCTGTGAGCGATACCTTGTCCATGAAGGTAATTAAGACCAGCAATCAACTGCTGGAAATAACAGAGAGCTGTTTTTTCATCGAACCACTTTGCGTCATTCAGCTTGTAAAAGAGATCTCCAGTAAGCAAGTCGAGAATTAAGTATATATTTTTGCTTGTTTGCAACACATCTCTCATCTGTAAGACATTCTCGTGATCTAAAAGTTTCATTATAGCTATTTCTCTCTTTAATTGCTGTTCCATATGCCCCTTCTCCAGAAGTCCCTTGTCTACTATTTTAATTGCATACTGTCTCTTAGACTCAATATCAACTCCTTCTCTAACTTTACTAAAATTGCCTTCTCCTAGGACAACTCCTAACTCGTATTTACCAATTCGTTTTGGCATTTGTGGGATGTAAGAATATCCTGAAAAACAGAAAAGTAAAGTTTTTAAAACCGAAATAATTTTGTTCAACGACCAATCAATGAAATCTGTGAAAGATGTGAAAGCAATCGCTAATTGAAGAAAAGACTGAGTCAGGTTGGCTTAGGCTTGCTGCTCAACAGGCAAAGGCTAAGACTTATGTGGAAACAGAAACGCAATCTGTACCACAATGCTTGAGTGCTGTGACACAGACGGAGATCCACAGACTCGATGCAAAGAGAGAGGCAGAGTTCAGTAGAAAATTCTACAACGCTGAACTTTCTGAGTCTACTTCGATAAAGTGGATACATAAGCCACGAAGTAGATCAGCAGGGACTGTATGCTCCACCAGACAGGTTCATGATGTGTTCTCACAGACATCAGGACAGCGTCTTTATGAGTATATTTTAATGACAACGCAACCACAATCACAAAAGTGGCATGCATCGTCTCAAACTTATCGGAGTTTGTCAGAACTATTTGTCACAACTGAACTAACAAAACAAGCCCGACCATCTCTGCCAACATTGTCTGTTACAAGTCAAACAACACAGCAATTTAAGTTTGTGAGTCAGGTTCTCGATGCCTTCTCGCAAACCACGAGACAACCTCTCTTTGAATATATTACAGTGACAAGCCAGCCTCAACATCAGCAAAGGTTGCGTGTTACGTCACAGTCATACCAACAACTCCAACCGACTCCACCGAGGTTATTTGTAATGTCAAATGTGAGCTGCCAACGACAGGCAAGTAAACCAGTCCTGTGCGCGTCGATGGAACTGACACTTTTGCATCCACCAACCCCACCAACTTTGTACATTACAACTGAAACAATTCAACAAGATGGTTTTGACATCGGAGCGATTTTTGGGAATGAAACACCATTAGAAAGTAGTAAGAAAGTAGTAATCTTCCCTCCTTCGCGAGTTTCACCGGTGTTATTAGATGATCTTGGATCAGGTATCACAAGTCACCCAGCAGACTTTCCAAATGAGAACGGGAAGCGCACGGCAATACCAGATGAAGAGACAAACGATGTAAACAGAAGATGCCTGTTTGACACTCCAAAACGTCAAGCAGACACACCTTCAGAGTCGCACGAACAACTGCAGACCCCATTACATCAACAGATGACCCCCGATGACACCAAACAGTCAAGGGAAAAGACAGAAAAGACAATGTTGCTCCCTCGAAAGTTGCAGAAGGAGAAGCTTCGGAGGGTTACAGCAACACCGACGCCCCGAAAGCGCTACAAGATGCAAACGCCACAGAAATCAGGCTTGATGCCAGCTCCTACAAGAAAGCCATGGCGATAATTTCTTTTTTAGTCTAAACCCAAATCTGAGTTCCCAAGGCTCAGCTATGGTCCATTAATCACTTGCCGCTCTATGGCATGTTGATGCCATAGAGCGGTGAGGGGACTTCCAACAGCGACGAAGGCCATAAACACACTGGCAACAGTGTAAAGACCGCGGTTTATGGATTCCCTCAGGCGGATGGGAAATTATGAGGCGATCGGCAGGGTGGAGGTGTTCACGATTTTTCACTTTGCTACACAAAAATTCACGATTTTTCACAATTTTTCACGATTTTTCACTTAATTTTTTGCTGCTCTCTGGTAGTGAAATCCCGTGAAAATGTGTGAAAATGTGTGAATTCTAGTGAAAAAAGTGAGTGATATCCAGATGGTACCGTTGGTGCTGGTGTGCTGTGCGATGTCAAACCTGTTCAGTTTGCCATACATGTCACTTTGACAACTAAATGGGCATCGCTTGTGCCCAGCTCCATGCCAGCAACACTAGCCCTAACCTCCAAGTCATCTTCAACTTCTAGTCCCATACCACCCAATACATCTAACAGCTTTGATCTGCTAGTCACATACAGCAAGATCTCTGCTGGCAAGGAATCGCGAAGTTGCACTGTTACTCTTACGAGAGCCATGTGAATGCATTACCACAATAAACTGTAGAGAACGATAGGATTAACAAGCACCGATGACAACTACGAAGCAATGCAGTTCGGGCCCCCCCTGAGTAGTTTTTTTTACCAAACCACAAATCTCAATATCAAAATTCACGAAAATTCACAATTTTTCACCATGTTTTTGGCAGTGAATTTTCGTGAATTTTCGTGATAGGTAGTGACAACTCGTGACGTGAAAATTCGTGAAACCTCCACCCCTGCCGATCGCCTCAAATTAACAACAACAAGACAAGTCCCACAGTAAGACTTTATGAATGTTAGCCAAACACATCTTCTCTCCACACACAAATTTTCAAAAAAAATAGCCAGCTCCACACACAAAGTTTCAAAAAAACAGCCAGCTCCACACACAAAATTCTAAAAAACAACCAGCTCCACACAAAGTTTCGAAAAAACAGCCGGCTCCACTCACAAAGTTTCAAAAAACAACCAGCTCCACACAAAGTTTTAATAAACAGCCAGCTCCACACAAATTTTCAAAAAAATAGCCAGCTCCACGCACAAATTTTCAAAAACAGCCAGCTCCACACAAAGTTTTAATAAACAGCCAGCTCCACACAAATTTTCAAAAACAGCCAGCTCCACACACAAAGTTTCAAAAAAACAACCAGCTCCACACACAAAGTTTTAAAAAACAACCAGCTCCACACACAAAGTTTTAATAAACAGCCAGCTCCACACAAATTTTCAAAAAAATAGCCAGCTCCACGCACAAATTTTCAAAAACAGCCAGCTCCACACAAAGTTTTAATAAACAGCCAGCTCCACACAAATTTTCAAAAACAGCCAGCTCCACACACAAAGTTTCAAAAAAACAACCAGCTCCACACACAAAGTTTTAAAAAACAACCAGCTCCACACACAAAGTTTTAATAAACAGCCAGCTCCACACAAATTTTCAAAAAAATAGCCAGCTCCACGCACAAAGTTTCAAAAATACAGCCAGCTCCACACAAAGTTTTAATAAACAGCCAGCTCCACACAGAGTTTTAAAAAATAGCCAGCTCCACACACAAAGTTTCAAAAAAACAGCCAGCTCCACACACAAAGTTTCAAAAAAACAGCCAGCTCCACGCACAAAGTTTCAAAAATACAGCCAGCTCCACACACAGAGTTTTAAAAAATAGCCAGCTCCACACAAAAATTTTCAAAAAAACAGCCAGCTCCACACACAAAGTTTCAAAAAAACAGCCAGCTCCACGCACAAAGTTTCAAAAAAACAGCCAGCTCCACACACAAAGTTTCAAAAAAACAGCCAGCTCCACGCACAAAGTTTCAAAAATACAGCCAGCTCCACACACAGAGTTTTAAAAAATAGCCAGCTCCACACAAAAATTTTCAAAAAAACAGCCAGCTCCACACACAAAGTTTCAAAAAAACTGCCAGCTCCACGCACAAAGTTTCAAAAAAACAGCCAGCTCCACGCACAAAGTTTCAAAAAAACTGCCAGCTCCATGCACAAAGTTTCAAAAAAACAGCCAGCTCCACGCACAAAGTTTTAAAAAATAGCCAGCTCCACACACAAAGTTTCGAAAAAACAGACGGCTCCACACACAAAGTTTCAAAAATACAGCCAGCTCAACACACAAAGTTTTAAAAAACAGCTAGCTCCACACAAAGTTTCAAAAAAACAGCCAGCTCCACACACAAAGTTTCAAAAAAACAGCCAGCTCCACACACAAAGTTTCAAAAAAACAGCCGGCTCCACGCAAAAAGTTTCAAAGAAACAGCCAGCTCCACACACAAAGTTTTAAAAAATAGCCAGCTCCACAAACAAATTTTCAAAAAAACAGCCAGCTCCACGCACAAAGTTTTAAAAAAACTGCCAGTTCTACACACAAAGTTTTAAAAAATAGCCAGCTCCACACAAAAATTTTCAAAAAAACAGCCAGCTCCACACACAAAGTTTCAAAAAAACAGCCGGCTCCACGCACAAAGTTTCAAAAAAACAGCCAGCTCCACGCACAAAGTTTCAAAAAAACTGCCAGCTCCATGCACAAAGTTTCAAAAAAACAGCCAGCTCCACGCACAAAGTTTTAAAAAATAGCCAGCTCCACACACAAAGTTTTAAAAAATAGCCAGCTCCACAAAGTTTTAAAAAAACAGCTAAAGCACAAAGATATAAAAAAAAAAAAAAAAAAAAAGAAATAAACAATGTTATCATTGTTTTTTTTTATCGATCGACTTTGTCGATTACTGTCTACTTTCCGTCCTGGTCAAGACGCTAAACTGATTGTTTTTTTTTTTTTTAAAAATAAATAAAAAGAATATAAAAAAAAAAAAAAAAAAAATGAATAAACAATGTTATCATTGTTTCTTATCGATCAACTTTGTCGACTAATTCCTATTTTCCGTCCTGGTCAGGACGCTAAACTGATTGTTTTTTCTTTAAAAAATAAATAAAAAGATAAAAAAAAAAAAAAAAAAAAAAGGAATAAACAATGTTATCATTGTTTTTTTTATCGATCGACTATGTCGATTACTTTCTATTTTCCGTCCTGGTCAGGACGCTAAACTGATTGTTTTTTCTTTAAAAAATAAATAAAAAGATAAAAAAAAAAAAAAAAAAAAAAAGGAATAAACAATGTTATCATTGTTTTTTTTATCGATCGACTATGTCGATTACTTTCTATTTTCCGTCCTGGTCAGGACGCTAAACTGATTGTTTTTTCTTTAAGAAATAAATAAAAAGTTAAAAAAAAAAAAAAAAAAGGAATAAACAATGTTATCATTGTTTTTTTTTTTTATCGATCGACTATGTCGATTACTTTCTATTTTCTGTCCTGGTCAAGACGCTAAACGGAAGTTTTTTCTTTAAAATAATTAAAAGGATTTAAAAAAAAAAAAAAAAAAAAAAAAAGAATAAACAATGTTATCATTGTTTTTTTTTCTATCGATCGACTATGTCGATTAATTTCTATTTTCCGTCCTGATCGAGACGCTAAACTGATTGTTTCCTTTTTTTTTAAATAATAAATAAAAAAAAAAAAAAAAAAAAGAGCATCTCCCTGCTATCCCTCATATCCCCACAATAATATTATACCTTTTCATTTTCTCTTTCCTTTTCTGGTCTTTATTTTTTTTTTCCCTTGAATTTCGATAAAGTGGGAAGTAACGGACTGGGAGCTTTTGGCTCCTGCCCTATTCCCGATGTAAACTTTCTTTTTATTTTTATTTTTTTTAACAGGCCCAAAGGGCGACAATGATGGTTGCTGACCAAGGAATAATATTCAAATGAATTTTCGTTTCAAAGAAACGAACAGAATTAAGAGAGAGGCAGAGAAAAAAAAAAAAAAAAAAAGAAAGAAAAGAAAAAAAAAAAAATGAAGAGGAAATAATCAAACATGAAAAAAAAAAAAAAAAAATATATATATGAGAACGTGCCAAAAGTAGGGTACAATTTTGGGCCACGGGTATCTGACGGTCCCTAAGTGTGAATCCGACCACTTTTCACAAGATATTTTGTACTCAAAAAATGCAATTCCGTGTCTGGGAAGTGATTTTACTCACCGCTAGTTTGAAAATTCCATATTTTCCCTAAGAGCTTACCTGTAGTATAAGGAGAATGGTAGTGATACTAAGTTCGACCAGGTGCTTAATAGGCAGTACTGATAATACAATGATGTGCTTTCTTTTTTATAAAAATCATTGATTTTGCTGAAGTTCTTAATTGCTACACGTCACTGGGAGTGCTGGAAGTACTGCTACTAGCACAGGTACTACTGATACTGGTACACATACTGTCACTACTGGTAATGATGCTACTGGTGCTGCTTTCAAATTCTGATCTAGGGCAGTTGCGCAAGTCGTGGTCAACCCCACCGCACCCCTTACACTGACGCTGCTTTCTTTTCCTTTTGGGTATCTGTGTCCCTTTTCCCCCAAGCAACTGTATTTCCCCTGCTTGTAGAAATGGCTATTGCCTTCCTGCGGAACCTGTGGCAATGTGCCCTTTTCTTTGTAGTCTAGGGTGATCACCAGACTGTCACCTGGGTCTTGTGTTTTTTCAGCGTAAATCGCGTTCTGGCGTCGGAATTCCTCAGTGTGAAGATCAATCTCTACGAGTTGCTGAATGTATTCTGCAGCCTGAAGTTTAATATTTTGGGGTACACTTCCAGGAGAATTGAGCATGCACTGGAGAATAAGACCACTTGAGCGAGAGACATTCCAGACACTCATCGAGTAACCGGACTTCCCTTTAGCACTTTTAACGAGCTTCCCCAGTTTCTTCCTGATTGACTGGCCTGCCAGGCAGTAGTTACAAACATCAGTTCGGCGGGCCAGTTTGCGGAATTCTTCTTTTCTCATCCTACGAAAGGTTGTCATTGAAATCTTATCTCTGAGAGAGCTGCTCTCATAGATGCTCCGGAAAGTTGGCAAGACATTCTGGATGGTGACAGTTGAGTCTCGCACCTTCGACAGCCTCTTCAGTGTGATAGAGGTTTCCGCCGATGCTGCCCTGTGCTCGCTGTCGACAACTTCTGCCATCTCCTCATTGGTTTTTCTTGGCCGTCCTAGCATCTGAGCCTCACTGTTTCTCTCACCCCATGCCTTCCTTCCGATCTTAATACCGGCTTCTGCAAAGTGTTAAAACTTCCACCCGTTGCTGTCAAGTGTTTTAAAAACTCTCCTCCTCCTTCCAACTTCTAAACTACTTATCATCTCACCTACACAAGGGGGAACAACACATTTCCACAGACTTGATATGCCAATAACATCCCTGAGCATGCTGTCAACATCGCCTCCTGAAAGGCACTCAAGCAGCTGTTTTGCTAATCTCACCTGTCTCTTTGTCGACCCACTAGCACTGTTTCGCTCCCCCTATTGGAGCTGCTCACCCATTTCTGTCATTAGCTCTTTGAACCGCGAGATAACAACTTTTTCTTGCATGTTTCTGGATGTTGTAGGAATTTAACTGGTTTCAGATAAATAAACGACATGATTTAAAAAGGCAGCAAAAATGGTTCATACAGGACAAAGGCCTGTTAGCCTACAAAGAGGGGTCTTTAGTGAAGGAAATATGGAATTTTGAAACTAGCGGTGAGTAAAATCACTTCCCAGACACGGAATTGCATTTTTTGAGTATAAAATATCTTGTGAAAAGTGGTCGGATTCACACTTAGGGACTGTCAGATACCCGTGGCCCAAAATTGTACCCTACTTTTGGCATCCTCTCATATATAAATAAAAAACGTTGTATGAAAAAGGAAAAAAAAGAAAAAAAAAAAGACCAGAAAAGGAAAGAGAAAATGAAAAGGTATAATATTATTGTGGGGATATGAGGGATAGCAGGGAGATGCTCTTTTTTTTTTTTTTTTTTTTTTCTTATTTATTATTTAAAAAAAGGAAACAATCAGTTTAGCGTCTCGATCAGGACGGAAAATAGAAATTAATCGACATAGTTGATCGATAGAAAAAAAAACAATGATAACATTGTTTATTCATTTTTTTTTTTTTTTTTTTTTTTTTTAAATCTTTTTAATTATTTTAAAGAAAAAACAATCAGTTTAGCGTCTTGACCAGGACGGAAAATAGTAAGTAATCGACATAGTCGATCGATAAAAAAAAAACAATGATAACATTGTTTATTCCTTTTTTTTTTTTTTTTAATCTTTTTATTTATTTTTAAAGAAAAAAAAAAAACAATCAGTTTAGCGTCCTGACCAGGACGGAAAATAGAAAGTAATCGACATAGTCGATCGATAAAAAAAACAATGATAACATTGTTTATTCTTTTTTTTTTTTTTATTTTAATTCTTTTTATTTATTTTTAAAAGAAAAAAAATGGAAAATAGAAATTAGTCAACAAAGTCGAACGATAAAAAAAAACAATGATAACATTGTTTATTCTTTTTTTTTTTATTTTTTTTATATTCTTTTTTATTAATTTTGAAAAAAAAACAATCAGTTTAGCGTCTTGACCAGGACGGAAAATAGAAAGTGATCGACATAGTCGATCGATAAAAAAAACAATGATAACATTGTTTATTCTTTTTTTTTTTTATTTTAAATTCTTTTTATTTATTTTTTAAAGAAAAAAAAACGGAAAATAGAAATTAGTCAACAAAGTCGAACGATAAAAAAAAACAATGATAACATTGTTTATTCTTTTTTTTTATTTTTTTTTTTTTAATATTTTTTTTATTTTGAAAAAAAAAACAATCAGTTTAGCGTCTTGACCAGGACGGAAAATAGAAAGTGATCGACATAGTCGATCGATAAAAAAAACAATGATAACATTGTTTATTCTTTTTTTTTTTTATTTTAAATTCTTTTTATTTATTTTTTAAAGAAAAAAAAACGG
Source organism: Flectonema sp. DT1601 (assembly GCA_964019425.1). Classification (NCBI taxonomy): domain Eukaryota; phylum Euglenozoa; class Diplonemea; order Diplonemida; family Diplonemidae; genus Flectonema; species Flectonema sp. DT1601. Next base: position 983,988 of record OZ025800.1, on the reverse strand, counting down.
AAAATAGAAATTAGTCAACAAAGTCGAACGATAAAAAAAAACAATGATAACATTGTTTATTCTTTTTTTTTATTTTTTTTTTTTTAATATTTTTTTTATTTTGAAAAAAAAAACAATCAGTTTAGCGTCTTGACCAGGACGGAAAATAGAAAGTAATCGACATAGTCGATCGATAAAAAAAACAATGATAACATTGTTCATTCTTTTTTTTGTATTTTTTTATATTCTTTTTTATTAATTTTGAAGAAAAAAAACAATCAGTTTAGCGTCTTGACCAGGACGGAAAATAGAAAGTGATCGACATAGCCGTTTATGCTCCACAAAGTTGCAAAAAAACAGCCAGCTCCACGCACAAAGTTTTAAAAAAACAGCCAGCTCCGCACAAAGTTTCAAAAAAACAGCCAGCTCCACACACAAAGTTTCGAAAAAACAGACGGCTCCACACACAAAGTTTCAAAAAAACTGCCAGCTCCACACACAAAGTTTTAAAAAATAGCCAGCTCCACACAAAAATTTTCAATAAAACAGCCAGCTCCGCACAAAGTTTCAAAAAAACTGCCAGCTCCACACACAAAGTTTCAAAAAAACAGCCAGCTCCACGCACAAAGTTTTTAAAAAACAGCCAGCTCCACACACAAATTTTTAAAAAATAGCCAGCTCCACACAAAAATTTTCAATAAAACAGCCCCACACACAAAGTTTCAAAGATACAGCCAGCTCAACACACAAAGTTTTAAAAAATAGCTAGCTCCACACACAAAGTTTCAAAAGAATTCGATAGAGTGGGAAGTAACGGACTGGGAGCTTTTGGCTCCTGCCCTATTCCCGATGTAAACTTTCTTTTTATTTTTTTTTTTTTAACAGGCCCAGAGGGCGACAACGACTGTTGCTGACCAAGGAATAATATTCAAATGAATTTTCGTTTCAAAGAAACGAACAGAATTAAGAGAGAGGCAGAGAAAAAAAAAAAAAATATGAAGAGGAAATAATCAAACATGAAAAAAATAAAAAAAAAAATAAAATATAAATAAAAAGGAAAAAAAAGAAGAAAAAAAAAAAAAGACCAGAAAAGGAAAGAGAAAATGAAAAGGTATAATATTATTGTGGGGATATGAGGATAGCAGGGAGATGCTCTTTTTTTTTTTTTTTTTTTTATTTATTATTTAAAAAAAAGGAAACAATCAGTTTAGCGTCTCGATCGGGACGGAAAATAGAAATTAATCGACATAGTCGATCGATAGAAAAAAAAACAATGATAACATTGTTTATTCTTTTTTTTTTTTTTTTTTTCTTTTTTTTTAAATCCTTTTAATTATTTTAAAGAAAAAACAATCAGTTTAGCGTCTTGACCAGGACGGAAAATAGAAAGTGATCGACATAGTCGATCGATAAAAAAACAATGATAACATTGTTTATTCTTTTTTTTTTTTTTAAATTCTTATTATTTATTTTTAAGAAAAAAAACGGAAAATAAAAATTAGTCGACAAAGTCGAACGATAAAAAAAAACAATGATAACATTGTTTATTCTTTTTTTTTTTTGTTTTTTTTTTATATTCTTTTTTATTAATTTTGAAAAAAAAACAAAAACTGCCAGCTCCACGCACAAAGTTTCTAAAAAACTGCCTGCTCCACACACAAAGTTTTAAAAAATAGCCAGCTCCACACACAAATTTTCAAAAAAACAGCCAGCTCCACGCACAAAGTTTTAAAAAAACAGCCAGCTCCGCACAAAGTTTCAAAAAAACAGCCAGCTCCACACACAAAGTTTTAAAAAATAGCCAGCTCCACACAAATTTTCAAAAAAACAGCCAGCTCCACACACAAATTATCAAAAAAACAGCCAGCTCCACGCACAAAGTTTTAAAAAAACAGCCAGCTCCGCACAAAGTTTCAAAAAAACAGCCAGCTCCACACACAAAGTTTTAAAAAATAGCCTGCTCCACACACAAAGTTTTAAAAAATAGCCAGCTCCACACAAATTTTCAAAAAAACAGCCAGCTCCACGCACAAAGTTTCAAAAAAACAGCCAGCTCCACGCACAAAGTTTTTAAAAAACAGCCAGCTCCACACACAAATTTTTAAAAAATAGCCAGCTCCACACAAATTTTCAAAAAAACAGCCAGCTCCACGCACAAAGTTTCAAAAAAACAGCCAGCTCCACGCACAAAGTTTTTAAAAAATAGCCAGCTCCACACAAAAATTTTCAATAAAACAGCCCCACACACAAAGTTTCAAAGATACAGCCAGCTCAACACACAAAGTTTTAAAAAACAGCTAGCTCCACACAAGGTTTCAAAAAAACAGCCAACTCCACGCACAAAGTTTCAAAAAACGGCCAGCTCCACACACAAAGTTTCAAAAAAACTGCCAGCTCCACACACAAAGTTTCTAAAAAACTGCCTGCTCCACACACAAAGTTTTAAAAAATAGCCAGCTCCACACACAAATTATCAAAAAAACAGCCAGCTCCACACACAAATTATCAAAAAAACAGCCAGCTCCACGCACAAAGTTTTAAAAAAACAGCCAGCTCCGCACAAAGTTTCAAAAAAGCAGCCAGCTCCACACACAAAGTTTTAAAAAATAGCCTGCTCCACACACAAAGTTTTAAAAAATAGCCAGCTCCACACAAATTTTCAAAAAAACAGCCAGCTCCACGCACAAAGTTTTCAAAAAATAGCCAGCTCCACACAAAAATTTTCAATAAAACAGCCCCACACACAAAGTTTCAAAGATACAGCCAGCTCAACACACAAAGTTTTAAAAAACAGCTAGCTCCACACAAGGTTTCAAAAAAACAGCCAACTCCACGCACAAAGTTTCAAAAAACGGCCAGCTCCACACACAAAGTTTCAAAAAAACTGCCAGCTCCACGCACAAAGTTTCTAAAAAACTGCCTGCTCCACACACAAAGTTTTAAAAAATAGCCAGCTCCACGCACAAATTTTCAAAAAAACAGCCAGCTCCACACACAAATTATCAAAAAAACAGCCAGCTCCACGCACAAAGTTTCTAAAAAACTGCCTGCTCCACACACAAAGTTTTAAAAAATAGCCAGCTCCACACACAAATTATCAAAAAAACAGCCAGCTCCACACACAAATTATCAAAAAAACAGCCAGCTCCACGCACAAAGTTTTAAAAAAACAGCCAGCTCCGCACAAAGTTTCAAAAAAACAGCCAGCTCCACACACAAAGTTTTAAAAAATAGCCTGCTCCACACACAAAGTTTTAAAAAATAGCCAGCTCCACACAAATTTTCAAAAAAACAGCCAGCTCCACGCACAAAGTTTCAAAAAAACAGCCAGCTCCACGCACAAAGTTTTTAAAAAACAGCCAGCTCCACACACAAATTTTTAAAAAATAGCCAGCTCCACACAAAAATTTTCAATAAAACAGCCCCACACACAAAGTTTCAAAGATACAGCCAGCTCAACACACAAAGTTTTAAAAAACAGCTAGCTCCACACAAAGTTTTAATAAACAGCCAGCTCCACACACAAAGTTTCAAAAAAACAGCCAACTCCACGCACAAAGTTTCAAAAAACGGCCAGTTCCACACACAAAGTTTCAAAAAAACTGCCAGCTCCACGCACAAAGTTTCTAAAAAACTGCCTGCTCCACACACAAAGTTTTAAAAAATAGCCAGCTCCACGCACAAATTTTCAAAAAAACAGCCAGCTCCACACACAAATTATCAAAAAAACAGCCAGCTCCACGCACAAAGTTTTAAAAAAACAGCCAGCTCCGCACAAAGTTTCAAAAAAGCAGCCAGCTCCACACACAAAGTTTTAAAAAATAGCCTGCTCCACACACAAAGTTTTAAAAAATAGCCAGCTCCACACAAATTTTCAAAAAAACAGCCAGCTCCACACACAAATTATCAAAAAAACAGCCAGCTCCACGCACAAAGTTTTAAAAAAACAGCCAGCTCCGCACAAAGTTTCAAAAAAACAGCCAGCTCCACACACAAAGTTTTAAAAAATAGCCTGCTCCACACACAAAGTTTCAAAAAAACAGCCAACTCCACGCACAAAGTTTCAAAAAAACTGCCAGCTCCACGCACAAAGTTTCAAAAAAACAGCCAGCTCCACACACAAAGTTTTAAAAAAACAGCCAGCTCCACACACAAAGTTTTAAAAAAACAGCCAGCTCCACGCACAAAGTTTCAAAAAAACAGCCAGCTCCACGCACAAAGTTTCAAAAAAACAGCCAGCTCCACGCACAAAGTTTTAAAAAAACTGCCAGTTCTACACACAAAGTTTTAAAAAATAGCCAGCTCCACACAAAAATTTTCAAAAAAACAGCCAGCTCCACACACAAAGTTTCAAAAAAACAGCCAGCTCCACACACAAAGTTTCAAAAAAACAGCAAGCTCCACACACAAAGTTTCGAAAAAACAGCCGGCTCCACGCAAAAAGTTTCAAAAAAACAGCCAGCTCCACGCACAAAGTTTCAAAAAACTGCCAGCTCCACACACAAAGTTTCAAAAAAACTGCCAGCTCCACGCACAAAGTTTCAAAAAAACTGCCAGCTCCACACACAAAGGTTTAAAAAATAGCCAGCTCCACACACAAAGTTTTAAAAAATAGCCTGCTCCACAAAGTTGCAAAAAAACAGCCAGCTCCACGCACAAAGTTTTAAAAAAACAGCCAGCTCCACACACAAAGTTTCAAAAAAATAGCCTGCTCCACACACAAAGTTTCAAAAAAACAGCCAACTCCACGCACAAAGTTTCAAAAAAACTGCCAGCTCCACGCACAAAGTTTCAAAAAAACAGCCAGCTCCACACACAAAGTTTTAAAAAAACAGCCAGCTCCACACACAAAGTTTTAAAAAATAGCCTGCTCCACACACAAAGTTTCAAAAAAACAGCCAACTCCACGCACAAAGTTTCAAAAAAACTGCCAGCTCCACGCACAAAGTTTCAAAAAAACAGCCAGCTCCACACACAAAGTTTCAAAAAAACAGCCAGCTCCACGCACAAAGTTTTAAAAAAAACTGCCAGTTCCACACACAAAGTTTTAAAAAATAGCTCCACGCACAAAGTTTCAAAAAAACAGCCAGCTCCACACACAAAGTTTTAAAAAATAGCCTGCTCCACACACAAAGTTTCAAAAAAACAGCCAACTCCACGCACAAAGTTTCAAAAAAACTGCCAGCTCCACGCACAAAGTTTCAAAAAAACAGCCAGCTCCACACACAAAGTTTTAAAAAAACAGCCGGCTCCACGCACAAAGTTTCAAAAAAACTGCCAGCTCCACGCACAAAGTTTCAAAAAAACAGCCAGCTCCACGCACAAAGTTTTAAAAAAAACTGCCAGTTCCACACACAAAGTTTTAAAAAATAGCTCCACGCACAAAGTTTCAAAAAAACAGCCAGCTCCACGCACAAAGTTTTTAAAAAATAGCCAGCTCCACACAAAAATTTTCAATAAAACAGCCCCACACACAAAGTTTCAAAAATACAACCAGCTCAACACACAAAGTTTTAAAAAACAGCTAGCTCCACACAAGGTTTCAAAAAAACAGCCAACTCCACGCACAAAGTTTCAAAAAACGGCCAGCTCCACACACAAAGTTTCAAAAAAACTGCCAGCTCCACGCACAAAGTTTCTAAAAAACTGCCTGCTCCACACACAAAGTTTTAAAAAATAGCCAGCTCCACACACAAATTATCAAAAAAACAGCCAGCTCCACACACAAATTATCAAAAAAACAGCCAGCTCCACGCACAAAGTTTTAAAAAAACAGCCAGCTCCGCACAAAGTTTCAAAAAAGCAGCCAGCTCCACACACAAAGTTTTAAAAAATAGCCTGCTCCACACACAAAGTTTTAAAAAATAGCCAGCTCCACACAAATTTTCAAAAAAACAGCCAGCTCCACGCACAAAGTTTCAAAAAAACAGCCAGCTCCACGCACAAAGTTTTTAAAAAATAGCCAGCTCCACACAAAAATTTTCAATAAAACAGCCCCGCACACAAAGTTTCAAAGATACAGCCAGCTCAACACACAAAGTTTTAAAAAACAGCTAGCTCCACACAAGGTTTCAAAAAAGCAGCCAACTCCACGCACAAAGTTTCAAAAAACGGCCAGCTCCACACACAAAGTTTCAAAAAAACTGCCAGCTCCACGCACAAAGTTTCTAAAAAACTGCCTGCTCCACACACAAAGTTTTAAAAAATAGCCAGCTCCACGCACAAATTTTCAAAAAAACAGCCAGCTCCACACACAAATTATCAAAAAAACAGCCAGCTCCACGCACAAAGTTTTAAAAAAACAGCCAGCTCCGCACAAAGTTTCTAAAAAACTGCCTGCTCCACACACAAAGTTTTAAAAAATAGCCAGCTCCACACACAAATTATCAAAAAAACAGCCAGCTCCACACACAAATTATCAAAAAAACAGCCAGCTCCACGCACAAAGTTTTAAAAAAACAGCCAGCTCCGCACAAAGTTTCAAAAAAACAGCCAGCTCCACACACAAAGTTTTAAAAAATAGCCTGCTCCACACACAAAGTTTTAAAAAATAGCCAGCTCCACACAAATTTTCAAAAAAACAGCCAGCTCCACACACAAATTATCAAAAAAACAGCCAGCTCCACGCACAAAGTTTTAAAAAAACAGCCAGCTCCGCACAAAGTTTCAAAAAAACAGCCAGCTCCACACACAAAGTTTTTAAAAAACAGACGGCTCCACATAAAAAGTTTCAAAAATACAGCCAGCTCCACACACAAAGTTTCAAAAATACAGCCAGCTCAACACACAAAGTTTTAAAAAACAGCTAGCTCCACACAAAGTTTCAAAAAAACAGCCAGCTCCACGCACAAAGTTTAAAAAAAACAGCCAACTCCACGCACAAAGTTTCAAAAAAACTACCAGCTCCACGCACAAAGTTTCAAAAAAACAGCCAGCTCCACGCACAAAGTTTTAAAAAAACAGCTAGCTCCGCACAAAGTTTCTAAAAAACTGCCTGCTCCACACACAAAGTTTTAAAAAATAGCCAGCTCCACACACAAATTATCAAAAAAACAGCCAGCTCCACACACAAATTATCAAAAAAACAGCCAGCTCCACGCACAAAGTTTTAAAAAAACAGCCAGCTCCGCACAAAGTTTCAAAAAAACAGCCAGCTCCACACACAAAGTTTTAAAAAATAGCCTGCTCCACACACAAAGTTTTAAAAAATAGCCAGCTCCACACAAATTTTCAAAAAAACAGCCAGCTCCACGCACAAAGTTTTTAAAAAACAGCCAGCTCCACGCACAAAGTTTCAAAAAAACAGCCAGCTCCACACACAAAGTTTTAAAAAACAGCCAGCTCCACACAAAAATTTTCAAAAAAACAGCCAGCTCCACGCACAAAGTTTCAAAAAAACAGCCAGCTCCACACACAAAGTTTCAAAAAAACAGCAAGCTCCACACACAAAGTTTTAAAAAACAGCCAGCTCCACACAAAAATTTTCAAAAAAACAGCCAGCTCCACGCACAAAGTTTCAAAAAAACAGCCAGCTCCACACACAAAGTTTCGAAAAAACAGACGGCTCCACACACAAAGTTTCAAAAATACAGCCAGCTCAACACACAAAGTTTTAAAAAACAGCTAGCTCCACACAAAGTTTCAAAAAAACAGCCAGCTCCACACACAAAGTTTCAAAAAAACAGCCAGCTCCACACACAAAGTTTCAAAAAAACAGCCGGCTCCACGCAAAAAGTTTCAAAGAAACAGCCAGCTCCACACACAAAGTTTTAAAAAATAGCCAGCTCCACAAACAAATTTTCAAAAAAACAGCCAGCTCCACGCACAAAGTTTTAAAAAAACTGCCAGTTCTACACACAAAGTTTTAAAAAATAGCCAGCTCCACACAAAAATTTTCAAAAAAACAGCCAGCTCCACACACAAAGTTTCAAAAAAACAGCCAGCTCCACACACAAAGTTTCAAAAAAACAGCAAGCTCCACACACAAAGTTTCGAAAAAACAGCCGGCTCCACGCAAAAAGTTTCAAAAAAACAGCCAGCTCCACGCACAAAGTTTCAAAAAACTGCCAGCTCCACACACAAAGTTTCAAAAAAACTGCCAGCTCCACGCACAAAGTTTCAAAAAAACTGCCAGCTCCACACACAAAGGTTTAAAAAATAGCCAGCTCCACACACAAAGTTTTAAAAAATAGCCTGCTCCACAAAGTTGCAAAAAAACAGCCAGCTCCACGCACAAAGTTTTAAAAAAACAGCCAGCTCCGCACAAAGTTTCAAAAAAACAGCCAGCTCCACACACAAAGTTTCAAAAAAACAGCAAGCTCCACACACAAAGTTTCGAAAAAACAGACGGCTCCACACACAAAGTTTCAAAAATACAGCCAGCTCAACACACAAAGTTTTAAAAAACAGCTAGCTCCACACAAAGTTTCAAAAAAACAGCCAGCTCCACACACAAAGTTTTAAAAAACAGCCAGCTCCACACAAAAATTTTCAAAAAAACAGCCAGCTCCACGCACAAAGTTTCAAAAAAACAGCCAGCTCCACACACAAAGTTTCAAAAAAACAGCCAGCTCCACACACAAAGTTTTAAAAAACAGCTAGTTCCACACAAAAATTTTCAAAAAAACAGCCAGCTCCACGCACAAAGTTTCAAAAAAACAGCCAGCTCCACACACAAAGTTTTAAGAAACAGCCAGCTCCACACAAAAATTTTCAAAAAAACAGCCAGCTCCACGCACAAAGTTTCAAAAAAACAGCCAGCTCCACACACAAAGTTTCGAAAAAACAGACGGCTCCACACACAAAGTTTCAAAAATACAGCCAGCTCAACACACAAAGTTTTAAAAAACAGCTAGCTCCACACAAAGTTTCAAAAAAACAGCCAGCTCCACACATAAAGTTTCAAAAAAACAGCCAGCTCCACACACAAAGTTTCAAAAAAACAGCCGGCTCCACGCAAAAAGTTTCAAAGAAACAGCCAGCTCCACACACAAAGTTTTAAAAAATAGCCAGCTCCACAAACAAATTTTCAAAAAAACAGCCAGCTCCACGCACAAAGTTTTAAAAAAACTGCCAGTTCTACACACAAAGTTTTAAAAAATAGCCAGCTCCACACAAAAATTTTCAAAAAAACAGCCAGCTCCACGCACAAAGTTTCAAAAAAACAGCCAGCTCCACACACAAAGTTTCAAAAAAACAGCCGGCTCCACGCAAAAAGTTTCAAAAAAACAGCCAGCTCCACGCACAAAGTTTCAAAAAACTGCCAGCTCCACACACAAAGTTTCAAAAATACAACCAGCTCAACACACAAAGTTTTAAAAAACAGCTAGCTCCACACAAGGTTTCAAAAAAACAGCCAACTCCACGCACAAAGTTTCAAAAAACGGCCAGCTCCACACACAAAGTTTCAAAAAAACTGCCAGCTCCACGCACAAAGTTTCTAAAAAACTGCCTGCTCCACACACAAAGTTTTAAAAAATAGCCAGCTCCACACACAAATTATCAAAAAAACAGCCAGCTCCACACACAAATTATCAAAAAAACAGCCAGCTCCACGCACAAAGTTTTAAAAAAACAGCCAGCTCCGCACAAAGTTTCAAAAAAGCAGCCAGCTCCACACACAAAGTTTTAAAAAATAGCCTGCTCCACACACAAAGTTTTAAAAAATAGCCAGCTCCACACAAATTTTCAAAAAAACAGCCAGCTCCACGCACAAAGTTTCAAAAAAACAGCCAGCTCCACGCACAAAGTTTTTAAAAAATAGCCAGCTCCACACAAAAATTTTCAATAAAACAGCCCCGCACACAAAGTTTCAAAGATACAGCCAGCTCAACACACAAAGTTTTAAAAAACAGCTAGCTCCACACAAGGTTTCAAAAAAGCAGCCAACTCCACGCACAAAGTTTCAAAAAACGGCCAGCTCCACACACAAAGTTTCAAAAAAACTGCCAGCTCCACGCACAAAGTTTCTAAAAAACTGCCTGCTCCACACACAAAGTTTTAAAAAATAGCCAGCTCCACGCACAAATTTTCAAAAAAACAGCCAGCTCCACACACAAATTATCAAAAAAACAGCCAGCTCCACGCACAAAGTTTTAAAAAAACAGCCAGCTCCGCACAAAGTTTCTAAAAAACTGCCTGCTCCACACACAAAGTTTTAAAAAATAGCCAGCTCCACACACAAATTATCAAAAAAACAGCCAGCTCCACACACAAATTATCAAAAAAACAGCCAGCTCCACGCACAAAGTTTTAAAAAAATAGCCAGCTCCGCACAAAGTTTCAAAAAAACAGCCAGCTCCACACACAAAGTTTTAAAAAATAGCCTGCTCCACACACAAAGTTTTAAAAAATAGCCAGCTCCACACAAATTTTCAAAAAAACAGCCAGCTCCACACACAAATTATCAAAAAAACAGCCAGCTCCACGCACAAAGTTTTAAAAAAACAGCCAGCTCCGCACAAAGTTTCAAAAAAACAGCCAGCTCCACACACAAAGTTTTTAAAAAACAGACGGCTCCACATAAAAAGTTTCAAAAATACAGCCAGCTCCACACACAAAGTTTCAAAAATACAGCCAGCTCAACACACAAAGTTTTAAAAAACAGCTAGCTCCACACAAAGTTTCAAAAAAACAGCCAGCTCCACGCACAAAGTTTAAAAAAAACAGCCAACTCCACGCACAAAGTTTCAAAAAAACTACCAGCTCCACGCACAAAGTTTCAAAAAAACAGCCAGCTCCACGCACAAAGTTTTAAAAAAACAGCTAGCTCCGCACAAAGTTTCTAAAAAACTGCCTGCTCCACACACAAAGTTTTAAAAAATAGCCAGCTCCACACACAAATTATCAAAAAAACAGCCAGCTCCACACACAAATTATCAAAAAAACAGCCAGCTCCACGCACAAAGTTTTAAAAAAACAGCCAGCTCCGCACAAAGTTTCAAAAAAACAGCCAGCTCCACACACAAAGTTTTAAAAAATAGCCTGCTCCACACACAAAGTTTTAAAAAATAGCCAGCTCCACACAAATTTTCAAAAAAACAGCCAGCTCCACGCACAAAGTTTTTAAAAAACAGCCAGCTCCACGCACAAAGTTTCAAAAAAACAGCCAGCTCCACACACAAAGTTTTAAAAAACAGCCAGCTCCACACAAAAATTTTCAAAAAAACAGCCAGCTCCACGCACAAAGTTTCAAAAAAACAGCCAGCTCCACACACAAAGTTTCAAAAAAACAGCAAGCTCCACACACAAAGTTTTAAAAAACAGCCAGCTCCACACAAAAATTTTCAAAAAAACAGCCAGCTCCACGCACAAAGTTTCAAAAAAACAGCCAGCTCCACACACAAAGTTTCGAAAAAACAGACGGCTCCACACACAAAGTTTCAAAAATACAGCCAGCTCAACACACAAAGTTTTAAAAAACAGCTAGCTCCACACAAAGTTTCAAAAAAACAGCCAGCTCCACACACAAAGTTTCAAAAAAACAGCCAGCTCCACACACAAAGTTTCAAAAAAACAGCCGGCTCCACGCAAAAAGTTTCAAAGAAACAGCCAGCTCCACACACAAAGTTTTAAAAAATAGCCAGCTCCACAAACAAATTTTCAAAAAAACAGCCAGCTCCACGCACAAAGTTTTAAAAAAACTGCCAGTTCTACACACAAAGTTTTAAAAAATAGCCAGCTCCACACAAAAATTTTCAAAAAAACAGCCAGCTCCACACACAAAGTTTCAAAAAAACAGCCAGCTCCACACACAAAGTTTCAAAAAAACAGCAAGCTCCACACACAAAGTTTCGAAAAAACAGCCGGCTCCACGCAAAAAGTTTCAAAAAAACAGCCAGCTCCACGCACAAAGTTTCAAAAAACTGCCAGCTCCACACACAAAGTTTCAAAAAAACTGCCAGCTCCACGCACAAAGTTTCAAAAAAACTGCCAGCTCCACACACAAAGGTTTAAAAAATAGCCAGCTCCACACACAAAGTTTTAAAAAATAGCCTGCTCCACAAAGTTGCAAAAAAACAGCCAGCTCCACGCACAAAGTTTTAAAAAAACAGCCAGCTCCGCACAAAGTTTCAAAAAAACAGCCAGCTCCACACACAAAGTTTCAAAAAAACAGCAAGCTCCACACACAAAGTTTCGAAAAAACAGACGGCTCCACACACAAAGTTTCAAAAATACAGCCAGCTCCACACACAAAGTTTCGAAAAAACAGCCGGCTCCACGCAAAAAGTTTCAAAAAAACAGCCAGCTCCACGCACAAAGTTTCAAAAAACTGCCAGCTCCACACACAAAGTTTCAAAAAAACTGCCAGCTCCACGCACAAAGTTTCAAAAAAACTGCCAGCTCCACACACAAAGGTTTAAAAAATAGCCAGCTCCACACACAAATTTTCAAAAAAACAGCCAGCTCCACACACAAATTATCAAAAAAACAGCCAGCTCCACGCACAAAGTTTTAAAAAAACAGCCAGCTCCGCACAAAGTTTCAAAAAAACAGCCAGCTCCACACACAAAGTTTCAAAAAAACAGCAAGCTCCACACACAAAGTTTCGAAAAAACAGACGGCTCCACACACAAAGTTTCAAAAATACAGCCAGCTCAACACACAAAGTTTTAAAAAACAGCTAGCTCCACACAAAGTTTCAAAAAAACAGCCAGCTCCACACACAAAGTTTTAAAAAACAGCCAGCTCCACACAAAAATTTTCAAAAAAACAGCCAGCTCCACGCACAAAGTTTCAAAAAAACAGCCAGCTCCACACACAAAGTTTCAAAAAAACAGCCAGCTCCACACACAAAGTTTTAAAAAACAGCTAGTTCCACACAAAAATTTTCAAAAAAACAGCCAGCTCCACGCACAAAGTTTCAAAAAAACAGCCAGCTCCACACACAAAGTTTTAAGAAACAGCCAGCTCCACACAAAAATTTTCAAAAAAACAGCCAGCTCCACGCACAAAGTTTCAAAAAAACAGCCAGCTCCACACACAAAGTTTCGAAAAAACAGACGGCTCCACACACAAAGTTTCAAAAATACAGCCAGCTCAACACACAAAGTTTTAAAAAACAGCTAGCTCCACACAAAGTTTCAAAAAAACAGCCAGCTCCACACATAAAGTTTCAAAAAAACAGCCAGCTCCACACACAAAGTTTCAAAAAAACAGCCGGCTCCACGCAAAAAGTTTCAAAGAAACAGCCAGCTCCACACACAAAGTTTTAAAAAATAGCCAGCTCCACAAACAAATTTTCAAAAAAACAGCCAGCTCCACGCACAAAGTTTTAAAAAAACTGCCAGTTCTACACACAAAGTTTTAAAAAATAGCCAGCTCCACACAAAAATTTTCAAAAAAACAGCCAGCTCCACGCACAAAGTTTCAAAAAAACAGCCAGCTCCACACACAAAGTTTCAAAAAAACAGCCGGCTCCACGCAAAAAGTTTCAAAAAAACAGCCAGCTCCACGCACAAAGTTTCAAAAAACTGCCAGCTCCACACACAAAGTTTCAAAAAAACTGCCAGCTCCACGCACAAAGTTTCAAAAAAACTGCCAGCTCCACACACAAAGGTTTAAAAAATAGCCAGCTCCACACAAAAATTTTCAAAAAAACAGCCAGCTCCACGCACAAAGTTTCAAAAAAACAGCCAGCTCCACACACAAAGTTTCGAAAAAACAGCCGGCTCCACGCAAAAAGTTTCAAAAAAACAGCCAGCTCCACGCACAAAGTTTCAAAAAACTGCCAGCTCCACACACAAAGTTTCAAAAAAACTGCCAGCTCCACGCACAAAGTTTCAAAAAAACTGCCAGCTCCACACACAAAGGTTTAAAAAATAGCCAGCTCCACACACAAAGTTTTAAAAAATAGCCTGCTCCACAAAGTTGCAAAAAAACAGCCAGCTCCACGCACAAAGTTTTAAAAAAACAGCCAGCTCCGCACAAAGTTTCAAAAAAACAGCCAGCTCCACACACAAAGTTTCGAAAAAACAGCTGGCTCAACGTAAAAAGTTTCAAAAAAACAGCCAGCTCCACACACAAAGTTTCAAAAAACTGCTAGTTCCACACACAAAGTTTCAAAAAAACTGCCAGCTCCACGCACAAAGTTTCAAAAAAACTGCCAGCTCCACACACAAAGGTTTAAAAAATAGCCAGCTCCACACACAAATTTTCAAAAAAACAGCCAGCTCCACACACAAAGTTTTAAAAAATAGCCTGCTCCACAAAGTTGCAAAAAAACAGCCAGCTCCACGCACACAGTTTTAAAAAAACAGCCAGCTCCGCACAAAGTTTCAAAAAAACAGCCAGCTCCACACACAAAGTTTCGAATAAACAGACGGCTCCACACACAAAGTTTCAAAAATACAGCCAGCTCAACACACAAAGTTTTAAAAAACAGCTAGCTCCACACAAAGTTTCAAAAAAACAGCCAGCTCCACACACAAAGTTTCAAAAATATAGCCAGCTCAACACACAAAGTTTTAAAAAACAGCTAGCTCCACACAAAGTTTCAAAAAAACAGCCAGCTCCACGCACAAAGTTGCAAAAAAACAGCCAGCTCCACACACAAAGTTTCAAAAAAACAGCCAGCTCCACGCACAAAGTTTCAAAAAAACAGCCGGCTCCACGCACAAAGTTTCAAAAATACAGCCAGCTCCACGCAAAGTTTCAAAAAAACAGCCGGCTCCACGCACAAAGTTTCAAAAATACAGCCAGCTCCACGCACAAAGTTTCAAAAAACTGCCAGCTCCACGCACAAAGTTTCAATAAAACAGCCGGCTCCACGCACAAAGTTTCAAAAAAACAGCCGGCTCCACGCACAAAGTTTCAAAAATACAGCCAGCTCCACGCAAAGTTTCAAAAAACTGCCAGCTCCACACACAAAGTTTCAAAAAAACTGCCAGCTCCACGCACAAATTTTCAAAAAAACAGCCAGCTCCACACACAAAGTTTTAAAAAATAGCCTGCTACACAAAGTTGCAAAAAAACAGCCAGCTCCACGCACAAATTTTTGAAAAAACAGCCAGCTCCGCACAAAGTTTCAAAAAAACAGCCAGCTCCACACACAAAGTTTCGAATAAACAGACGGCTCCACACACAAAGTTTCAAAAATACAGCCAGCTCCACACACAAAGTTTCAAAAATATAGCCAGCTCAACACACAAAGTTTTAAAAAACAGCTAGCTCCACACAAAGTTTCAAAAAAACAGCCAGCTCCACGCACAAAGTTTCAAAAAAACAGCCGGCTCCACGCACAAAGTTTCAAAAATACAGCCAGCTCCACGCACAAAGTTTCAAAAAAACAGCCAGCTCCACACCCAAAGTTTCAATAAAACAGCCGGCTCCACGCACAAAGTTTCAAAAATACAGCCAGCTCCACGCACAAAGTTTCAAAAAAACAGCCAGCTCCACGCACAAAGTTTCAAAAAAACAGCCGGCTCCACGCACAAAGTTTCAAAAATACAGCCAGCTCCACGCACAAAGTTTCAAAAAAACAGCCAGCTCCACACCCAAAGTTTCAATAAAACAGCCGGCTCCACGCACAAAGTTTCAAAAATACAGCCAGCTCCACGCACAAAGTTTCAAAAAAACAGCCAGCTCCACGCACAAAGTTTCAAAAAAACAGCCGGCTCCACGCACAAAGTTTCAAAAATACAGCCAGCTCCACGCAAAGTTTCAAAAAAACAGCCGGCTCCACGCACAAAGTTTCAAAAATACAGCCAGCTCCACACACAAAGTTTCAATAAAACAGCCAGCTCCACGCACAAAGTTTCAAAAATACAGCCAGCTCCACACACAAAGTTTCAAAAATATAGCCAGCTCAACACACAAAGTTTTAAAAAACAGCTAGCTCCACACAAAGTTTCAAAAAAACAGCCAGCTCCACGCACAAAGTTTCAAAAAAACAGCCGGCTCCACGCACAAAGTTTCAAAAAAACAGCCAGCTCCACACACAAAGTTTTAAAAAATAGCCTGCTACACAAAGTTGCAAAAAAACAGCCAGCTCCACGCACAAATTTTTGAAAAAACAGCCAGCTCCGCACAAAGTTTCAAAAAAACAGCCAGCTCCACACACAAAGTTTCGAATAAACAGACGGCTCCACACACAAAGTTTCAAAAATACAGCCAGCTCCACACACAAAGTTTCAAAAATATAGCCAGCTCAACACACAAAGTTTTAAAAAACAGCTAGCTCCACACAAAGTTTCAAAAAAACAGCCAGCTCCACGCACAAAGTTTCAAAAAAACAGCCGGCTCCACGCACAAAGTTTCAAAAATACAGCCAGCTCCACGCACAAAGTTTCAAAAAAACAGCCAGCTCCACACCCAAAGTTTCAATAAAACAGCCGGCTCCACGCACAAAGTTTCAAAAATACAGCCAGCTCCACGCACAAAGTTTCAAAAAAACAGCCAGCTCCACGCACAAAGTTTCAAAAAAACAGCCGGCTCCACGCACAAAGTTTCAAAAATACAGCCAGCTCCACGCACAAAGTTTCAAAAAAACAGCCAGCTCCACACCCAAAGTTTCAATAAAACAGCCGGCTCCACGCACAAAGTTTCAAAAATACAGCCAGCTCCACGCACAAAGTTTCAAAAAAACAGCCAGCTCCACGCACAAAGTTTCAAAAAAACAGCCGGCTCCACGCACAAAGTTTCAAAAATACAGCCAGCTCCACGCAAAGTTTCAAAAAAACAGCCGGCTCCACGCACAAAGTTTCAAAAATACAGCCAGCTCCACACACAAAGTTTCAATAAAACAGCCAGCTCCACGCACAAAGTTTCAAAAAAACTGCCAGCTCCACACACAAAGTTTTAAAAAATAGCCAGCTCCACACACAAAGTTTCAATAAAACAGCCAGCTCCACGCACAAAGTTTCAAAAAAACTGCCAGCTCCACACACAAAGTTTTAAAAAATAGCCGGCTCCACGCACAAAGTTTCAAAAAAACAGCCAACTCCACGCACAAAGTTTCAAAAAAACTGCCAGCTCCACACACAAAGTTTCAAAAAAACAGCCGGCTCCACGCACAAAGTTTCAAAAAAACTGCTAGCTCCACACAAAGTTTCAAAAAAATGCCAGCTCCAGACACAAAGTTTTAATAAACAGCCAGCTCCATACAAAGTTCTAAAAAATAGCCAGCTCCACACACAAAGTTTCAAAAAAACAGCCGGCTCCACGCACAAAGTTTCAAAAAAACAGCCAGCTCCACGCACAAAATTTCAAAAAAACTGCCAGCACCACACACAAAGTTTTAAAAAATAGCCAGCTCCACAAAGTTTCAAAAAAACAGCCAGCTCCACACACAAAGTTTTAAAAAATAGCAAGCTCCACACACAAAGTTTCAAAAAAACAGCCGGCTCCACGCACAAAGTTTCAAAAAAACTGCCAGCTCCACGCACAAAGTTTTAAGGGAAAACCCCTAATCCGAACACAAAAGTTTCCGAAACCGCCAACTCTATACAAAAAAAAATTTTGTCACGGGAGTAACAATCCCCCAATGAAAGAATTATAAAATTTATTCCAACGATTCTAAAGCTACAGTTTCTGTACTTTATTGGAAAAAGCAATTATGAGAGACAACCTGAAGAGGTTGGTATCGGAGGCAATAAACCTCCTGAAGATAGTGGGAGAAGACGGGATCCCGGAGCAAGAGAAGGAAAGAAGGGTGGCAAATCTCCTAATGGAGATCGTTCAATTCGTAGCTGGGTCAGAAGGTGGGAACCCGGAGATGAAGAGGAGGACACCGGACACACTCGATGGGAGTGGTGGGACGGAAGCGACCGCGACGACGGCAGCAGAAGCGACGACACCCTCAACCACAGGTGTCAACCAACCAACTACAGGAGCATCTACAGCTTCTAATCAACAAACGAGTACGAAGCCGTTCTCATTGCCGATACCGACAGCAATGAAGGACAATCAAACCACGAAGGGAAAGGCAAAAGCAAGCTACCCGGAGTGGCACATTCACGGTGCGTGGGCAGGCGCTGTGGCCACCATCAGTTACGACGTAGCAGCTAATGCTACAAACAACCTTACCTCTGGTCTTGTTTTAGTTCGTTCGAAGCTAGACTTAGAAGCACTCCGCCAAACAAAGAAGAGCGGCCGTTGGGCTGCTATCAGCAAAATCCCGCTCACAAAGAGCACCGTTCCAGTAGCATTACCGGTGATAAAAAAGGGTGGCGTCTGCGAGATCAGGCGCGTATTTTACACGCACGTATTTGGTGACGACTTTTCTAAAGCAGCAACTAGCCACCAGATTCCAACTCCCAACCCAGTTCTATTCATCCAAGACTGGGGAAAATCAGCTGAGAAAGAATTGACCGTCAAAACGACCGATATTCTAAAGAAATTGAAGATAAAGGCGGACCCCTTTAGCTACAGAAAGAACGAGTCCCACACCTCGATGGCTTTCAGAGTCCCCAGAAACCAAGTACACGAGGTTCTGGAATACAACAACAGCGAACCCGAAACTGACAAACCCAAGAATGTCTTTTTCAGAAACCCGAGTTGGTCGAACGGAAGTGACGTTTGGCCAACGTTGCAATTCAAAAACGACCTTGGCTTCCTGGCAGCGAAGTCCAAGACTTCTGCACTTGATGAATTCAAAGGAAAATTCTACATGTGCAGGTTTAAAAGCTGTTTTGGACTCCGAGTCCACCCTGACTGTAATATCAGGGTCAGCATTAAGCTCAACGCGGCAATCAAGCCTGCACTGCCCTCGGGCGACAGGTTTGTTATAAATTCGATGGCGATTCGTAAGTACTCAACAGCGCAGATCAGCGACTTCTTGAAGTCCTCACACAACTGGGAACACACAGTTGTTGCTTCTTTCCATAAAGGAGGGAGTACTACAATTGTTGCAATTGCGAAATCTCAACCGCCCAACTTCGTAAGCATAGGTACTAATGAATACCTTGTGATAAACAAAGAAGTTAAACGAACTGACAGAAAACCGCTAGGCCCAACCTACAACCCAGGCGACGCGGCTCAAAAACTAACGGGAACCCTGAAGAGACAAAAAACAACTCCTCAACCACAACAGCCAACTCAGCAGCCGACATCAGCACCAACACCAGCGCCAGCACCATCAGCACCAACGCCAGCACCAGCAACAGCACAAACAACAACACCGCCCACCGAATCTGCTGCTAAGCAGGATAGTGATAAAAACCGTGACGTAGAAATGGAAAGTAACGATTCGGACTTTGATCTCAACTGACTAGATGACGATGAGGATGAACTCAGTCCGACCAACTCACTTGTGGAAAAGGATACGGCTCGTGAACTGCTGCTAAAGGCAGGCGACGTCGAACGCAACCCTGGCCCTGACAACTCTCTCATATCTCTACTGAGCTGGAACTGTCGATCGATGGGGAACAAAGGCGCTTATATTCACAAGCTGCTTAATGCCTATGCGCCTGACGTACTGTGCCTACAGGAGACTTGGACGAATGATGTAATTTCGCACACGGACTATTTCACCTATCGGAATGATAGGGCAACACGAGGTGGAGGGGTTATTTCTATGGTGAAAAAATGCCACACTCAGCAGCGTTTGAACATGGAGCTTCCGCCACACTTTAATGATGTCGAGGTCGTGAAGGTCAACATAGGTGGAAAGATTGACATCATCAATGTTTATGCTCCCCCGGGATGCATGATCAGAGAGTCAGATCTTCCAGTCTCAACGAAAGCAATCGTCGCGGGTGACTTTAATGCCCATCATCCGGTGTGGTCACTTAAATCGACGAGAGCAGGTTCAACTCTACATGCATGGGCAGCTCAAAATGATCTACTGGTTGCTAACAAGATGGGGTCAATCACAAGGCCTTTTCCTGACGTCCCGGGGGGTGGTACCTCGCCAGATGTAGTATTCTTTTCAAACTCGATGGTTCTTGAAGAATTTAGTGCAATTGAAGAAGATAATAAACATGGGTCAGATCATCGACCTCTCTACACCGTACTGGATCCCATGTGCCAACTTGCACGGGCCACGATAGGTTCGAAGAAACGCGTTGTATGGGACTTCAAGTCTACGGACTGGAACTGCTTTGGGACCATGCTCGAAAAGAGAATTAGAAAATCAAGACTCTCCGATGATGCAACTGCGAATGCCAAGCTCTTTAACAACATACTGCATGAAGTGGCGGCTAAATTCATTCGTCGACGTCTCCTTTTCAAAGGGAAACGGAGACGAAAGTGGAAGACGTCAACTCCAGATTCTACCAAATCGAAGGGTGTCCACCTACGTGATCAACTTGACAAGGGTAACAACTTTGCCTTTGCGTTTAAGAAGATCAAAGAACTGCAGCAAGATGCTGGTAAAGATATCAGTGTCAACAACATCTCTGACTGCGATCTACCATCAGCATTCTTGGACCTGTTTGTCTCGAAATCGGAAATATTATCGCTAGAGGCCCCCGCACTCTCAGAAGGTGATAATGAAATAGATATTTGCTGTGATTTCACAATGGCTGAAATTAAAGCTGCGATTAAGAACCTGAAGACCCGCAAGGCTGCAGGACCTGATGGAGTTCACAATGAGATGATCAAAAACTTCACTCCGGCAACAGTGGAATACCTCTTGAGAATTATTAACACTTCCTGGAAGACTTCAAAAGTACCGTACCAATGGAAACAGGGACTAATCAAGCCCATGTTCAAGGCAGGGAAACCTCGTAATGAACTAAAGAGTTTCAGACCAATAACGCTCACCTCGGTTGTTGGGAAACTTGCGGAGAGGCTCGTGTATGACCGACTCATGCACTGGCTCACAAAACATTCGTCGCTCAGCCCACTACAGGCTGGATTCAGAAAGGGGAGAAATACCTGCGAGCAGATCACCGTTCTAGTAGATGCTATCGTAAGGAGCCACATGGAAGAAAAGAGATCAGTGTTCTTGTCATTCGACTTTACTGCTGCGTTTGACAGGATCAACCATAAGATACTTTTATTAAAATTAGTAAAGATGGGTGTTCCGAATGTTATTATCAGATGGATCACAGACTTTCTTACAAACAGGAAGGTTAGAGTTGAAGCGAATGGGTATTTTAGCGAATTCCGTACTCTGGCTAAGGGGGTTCCCCAGGGATCGATCCTGGGTCCTCTTCTCTATCTTATCTACGTTGATGACCTCTGCAAGATTTTGGAACTGGAGAAGGAAACAACGACGTCTGCTCTGTATGCGGATGACACAGCATGTGTGGTGTCAGGATCAAACATGGAAGAAGCTCTTTCGAATGCTCAGTTAGTACTCGACAAAGTGGATCAATGGTGTTTTGAAAACGACATGGCCTTATCAGTCTCCAAAACCTGTGCGCTTAAGATGAATGTTCGCTCGAAGGGCATAGTACTAAACGATACGTGTAATCGCGAACTGCTTTTCTCTAGATCTGTTGAGGAACGCATGCTTAAACTTGACTATGGTGACATCGAGAAGCATATCAATCTCAAATCACCCAGACCCATGCTTCAAAGTGGCGAAACTATTCTTGAAATTGGAGGAATCCCAATCAAGACACAAGAAGAACTCGACAACTTGATGCTGCAATACGTCGTTCGTGAGGACAGCATTATGGTTGTGAGAACAATATTCAAAACTGCCTTTCTGTTACCGATAGTCGACTCAGTAAAATACCTCGGGGTTCACATCGACGACAGGCTCACCTTCCACAAACAAGTAGGCAAGATTCACGAAGAATTAAAGAGGGGGATATCACTTCTGCAGTGCCTCCAGCCGTACGAACTGGACTACAAGACTCTTAACATGGTTAAGAACCTTTATGTAACCGCGAGAATCTCGTATGCGCTTGACAGTTTTGGTTGGCTGATAAGCAGCAGCGTTGACAGCATCGACTTCGAACTGAGGAAGGTCGCCAGACTGGTTACTGGATGCAGCAAGTGTACGCCAAGAGAGTTACTGTTGTGGGAGTCTGACATGTATCCTTTTAAACGTCAGATTGAAAAGCAGACAAAAATTGCGTACTACCGGTATAAAGCCATGACTTGGATACCTAATACAAACAGACTCGCCTCAACACAAAGCTACTGGGCTGGCCTAATCCCTGGCACTGATAGTCAGCGTGAAAGCCAGTGCCTTGTGCAGCCTGACTCGATGGAACCCTGGGTATCTCCGACGAACCTTAGGATTAGCAACAGCTGCGGATTTCCGAAGTCCGCGAACCCTGCGGTGGACAAAGAAAAGTTCATGTCGTACATTGGAACGTTGCCTCCTGTCGACATGGTAATCAACTGCGATGGCTCCTACTCTGCTTCCGGCGCGGCCGGTGCGGCTCATATTGCCAAGTCACGTAGCGGCCTTCGATCTGCTTACGCGTCTAGGCTTTATCAAGCTGACTGCAGCTACAGGGCTGAACAACATGCTCTGAAGAACGCGGCTAGACATCTGAGAACAGTGTTTAGCAAAGATCGTTCAATGAAATCTGTGAGGATATTCACGGACTCAAAATCCCTTCTGGATGAACTGCTGGGTGGAAGGTGCAGACAGAGGAATACCGAGTCCCTCAAGATACTGGAATACCTGCGCATGTGTGAGATGAAAGTGCATTTGCAATTCATCCCCTCGCACATTGGAATCGAGTTTCACGATGAAGTTGACGCGCTTGCAAAGGAAGCAGCGCACAACAAGAACATCCGACCTGTGCTAGTCAAAGGCACGTACTTCTCGCGATCATCACATGTGAAGCGCTGCATCAAAAAGGATCTGCTTAACGTGAGTGGTTACACCTGCTACAAACACCTCATCAGAGGCCGTTCCGTTAAATACCCTCCTGGGATGGAAAGAGCCGACGAGATACGGATAGCGAACTTCCGGACAGGATGTCACCCGCTAATTCAGAACTGGCGCAAGACGATCGACTGCCCATTTTGTGGCGAACCGTCCTCACAGGTTCACCTGCTGCAGGGATGTCAATCTCCCAAACTCGACTCTGCCAGGTTCAAAATCCTGGGCTTCTCAACACTGACCGGCAAGTGGGATCGCGATCGAGAACTTATTATTGCCAACGAAATTCCTAACCTTGAAGCTCTCTTCACTTTGGCGTGGCTTCCATCACTCGCGTTGATCATAAGGTGGATGGAACAAACATCTAACCTTAGACTTTGGAAGTAAAGTAGGTGACATGTAGTCGCCAATATCAATTTGTTATTATTTTAGTATTTTCATCATTATCAATCATCTCCTGGTTGGGTAACTGCACATCACCTTCGGTGTTGTCGCAGTGTCTCATCCAACACTCCTGTCTCCTTCTTCTCCTATTCTCCTTATAAATTTCTCTTGAGGGCAGGCCTTCGGGCTGTTCAAGTGGTCTTTGACCACCGCTCTAGTTATATGCTCGATTCTTTGTTTTTCCTTATCGATGGTAGGAATGGCAACCGAATTAGCTTCATGTGTCCAATTTCAAGGACGCGTGACCATTTATTTTTCCGTTGCCGCTCTTCTTACGTCCTCAGGCGGAGCCTACCTATGTTTCCCGTGTTTTCCAATTTGTCAGACTTAAGTTAAAAAGAAAGTATAAAAGAAAGACAAAACATAGAAGTGAAAAGAACAAAAACAAAGAGTTTGGTAGCACAGACGAGTGTAACCAAAAAAAAAAAAAAAAAATTTATTTTTTGTTGCTGACACGGTGGCCCAGTGGGTGTTACCGCGGTCTTCTGAGGTGCAATTCGCGGGTTCGAACCCGGCTGCAAACCTTTTTTTTTGTTTGCCTCAAAATGTCAACACAATGTTGAGTGACTAACTGTACTGACTAACTGTACTTGATAACTTGAGGAACTTGTTGATAACTTGAATACGAGGTTTTGTGCCGTCAGGTACGGACTGTTGCTGTGGCGAAGGTTATCCTGGCAAAGGCGGTGGAGTTACAATCCTGCGCCCCGATGGCTCTTTGGCACACGAAGATTGATTTTCCGATCATAAACAACAAGCCCTCCTTTGAATCACACCACATTCGTTCGGTCAGGGTACGTCTTTGGGCCAATTAAGCGTCTGACCAACGTTCCAGAGTGTCTGCCCCATATATCCATCCCCTCTGTGTCTTCCGTCGGCTTCATCCCTGGAAGTCATTTTTGCATACAATGATCGATGCATCTTCGTTTGGGCCTTTGTCAACAAGGTGCTTACATCCCTTCAGTGGGTGCTTGTACAGCTGTTGCCAATGTAAGGGCAGTTGGTGCCACTGTAACACCCACCTCCATAGAGACCACCTTAAACGATGTGCTGGTGGTTTGAGGCAATGATGTTAGTACAAGCTAAACATTGGCAGGCGGACGTGGTGCAAGAACGTCCAAAATAATCTGAGAAAAACTCTTTGTGAACTTGTCACGCGTCCCAAAAGTGTCTCCCATCAGAAGCAGGCATGTTTGTTTAGAAAAAATTGTGAGGAGATTTAAAATTACTCAACGCATTTTTCAGAAAAAAAAAAAAGTCTGCCTTAAATTCGGCAAGTTCGATTCCGGGTGGCGGATTTTTTAACCACAGGCCACAAGGCACTTTTTTTGTATAGAGTTGGCGGTTTCGGAAACTTTTGTGTCTGGATTAGAGGTTTTCCCAAGTTTTAAAAAACAGCCAGCTCCACACACAAAGTTTTAAAAAATAGCCAGCTCCACGCACAAAGTTTCAAAAAAACAGCCAGCTCCACGCACAAAGTTTTAAAAATACAGCCAGCTCCACACAAAGTTTATTAGCTTATGGATCTAAAAAGAGATGAATATCAAGAACTATGATCAGGCTGCCTCACATCAGTATAGAAACAACTCACTCATAACACCGCAATGGCTGTTCAGAATGCTGGTTGCCGGACCTTCGGGATGTAGGAAGACGAATGTGGTAATGAGTCTGTTACTCGACAAGAATCTACCCTGTTATGACACCCTCGCAATAATCTCAACCTCTCTGTACTAACCTAAGTATCAACCTCATCCAAATATTCGGAGAGAAGCAAGAAAAGTTATACAAGAAGGCTCAGGATTGTCCAACCATCTTCGAAGCCCATGACTCAATTGATACTTTCGACATCGACACCCTGAATCGGGAGTTGTGGAATCTGATAGTATTGGACGACATCATACTTGAATGTGATCAGAAGAAATCCATTGAGCTCTTCTCTCGTGGACGACACCTCAACATCTCAACCATCTACATCAGTCAATCGTTCTTCAATATGCCAAAGCTAATTCGAGACAACGTGAGTTGCTACATACTTTATAGGATGAACGATCACAAGGTAACTACTATTCACAATCGAGTAGAGTCAGGGGTGAACCGCGACCCTTTCAAGTCGTGGTTTCGAGGGTTGGAGATGCGGTTTCATCAACATCGATAACAACCTCCAGACATGGATATGAGATTCAGGAAGGGGTTGGACACCCTACTGGAGGTTAATCACGGTAAAATAGAAAACACGAACGACAGAATCAAACCTCTGAAACAGATGGAGAGACTCAAGGTGAGGCTGGAGGCTGGCTGATGTCGATAATAGGGAAAGTGCGAGGCTCAAAAAACTGACCTCTGAGCCTAGATTGATGTACAAGGGTATCCAATGCCTTGATGGATGAGAGGGAGAAGCGCAATACAGATCAACTCTGAAAACAATTTCATGTCGAGGAGGATAGGGATGCAACGGCAGATTCATTCGCAATTCCAACAGATGCAACATCGACAGTCATCGAAATCACTAAAGGAGATGGTGCACAATCATACCCTTGTGAAAGATTTAGTACTCAACAGGAAGACCGAACGAATAAATAAATTCCTAACAACGCCTTGATATATTCACAAATGAGATAACAGAGTCTGAGTTTAATCAACTTATCAGTCAACTTGAGAATATTATAAATATAAGAAACTCGCAAGATATGATTGATGAACTTGACAAGCTAAATTACTTTATGAGTGTAACGCGTGGACTAGAGTCTGATGTAATGAGGAAAACAAGTCCTGTTAGTAGAGGGAGGGGGAGCAGATGGATGTTGGAGGTAGTGGAGTTAACAAGGACACAAGGACAGTTCCACAATAAGAGATTGTCAGAAGAGTTTGTCCAAGTTCCAGATTGGATCGTGGAGATAAGGGGGAAGATAGCGAATTCAGAAAGTGTCCAGTCCCTTATTCCTGTTGCTGAAGCAAAGTTGTTAGTTATAAAATCATGCAAATTGTGTACTTGAAACCCACCATCACTTATATTTCCCCTTAACAGCATTGTGGCAAAGCATCTATAATTCAAGTAACAGCCACTTAAGGATACTTGGTTTCTGTTGTGTGTTAACTATTATTTTTACGAATTCTCCTTAAAGTTGATTCTTTCATCTGCAGGTGGTTCGCTGTCAAAGAGAATCAGAGTAAAATCAATAAATGATATATGTATTCCCAATAGTAACATGAACGAAACCGACGATGGTAACAAACGTGATGTATTCGGATATGTAGTTGCTAATGATGTATCGCATGTGAGGTGGTCAGGATCAGCACAACAAAGCGCGCTTCACGAAGAAGTAGCTGAGAAAGGGGGATGGGGGCGGTGGTTGTGGCCAACGAGATCAATTGAGAAGTTAATTTGGTATAATGAAGAAGGATATTACAAGAATTTGAAGTGGGCAACTCGGCAAAGCGGCGTTCTTGACAAACAACATCCAGCGGTTGTACGTGCGTATGAAGAAGTTGAATCTGCTTATAGAGAAGTAGAGCGAGACATACCTCGAACATGCCCAGGCCACGTTTCTGAATCTTCAATTAAGCGCAACTGCGAAAAAATTCTTCACGCGTATGTTCTTCGAAATCGCGAAGTTGGTTACTGCCAAGGTATGAACTACATCACAGCGCTACTGGGTAGAATTGCTTCTGAAGAAGAAGCCTTTTGGCTTCTATCAAATATCGTTGAGCAGATTGTTCCTGACTACTACAAAGGCCTCAAAGGTGTTATTGTTGATTTAGCAGTTCTAGAGCTTATGTTGCAAGAGTTGGAACCAAAGTTGTGGGTCCATCTTAGCACCTTGGGGTTTTCTTGTTCGGCGGTATTTACTCAATATTTGGTCTGTTTATTTGCTAGGGGTACACCGGCGGAAGCAGTCTTGCAGTTGTGGAAGGCTATGTTTAACGCAGAAAATCCAAGGATAGTACTGTTGAGGCTTACTGCTTCGTTAGTAATGCTCCTTAAAGCGGAATTGCTTAGTGCGGAAACAGTTGATGATGCCGTGAGTAGTTTCTTACATGGAACTGCTTCGCTTTATGATCCTTCTGGTCTTGTTGAAGTTGCTAATATGACTAAGGAAATCTTAACTGATGATTGGATCAAAAGAACTCGTCGAATTCAATCCAGGATGATGGCAAGAGGAAGTAACAGCAGTGGCAGCAGCGGCAGCAGCAGAAGCGCGAAGCGTGACAAAGTAGATGATCGATTAGAATTTATAAAAAGATCTGAAATAACAAGAGAATTGATAGAAGAAATCCGCTCCAGATGGAAAGGAAGCCTCGACGGTCCAGTGTCAAGAGACGAGTTGGGAGAGCTGATGAAAGCCGCGGAGATCAATTCAGGGTTTGCGAAGGTTTTTAATTGGGGAAATAATGGCGTGATCCCTTTCAGAGAAATCCTGCTGTCGCTGGTGCTGCTTCAGGAAGGTGATTTCAGTGATAGATTCAGAACTGCAGTAGAAATGTTAGAAGAGGAAGACTGCGGAGATAGTGGCTCTGAAAATGGTATTTCCAAGTCTTATCCCTCACGAGTATCTCTTGCTCTCGAGAACCCACCACTTCCATCTAACGACGACACTAACGAAGACTTCGGTATTGAAAGTCCTGAGGGTGCTCCTCAACCGGATGCAGTTGACTTATCAGCAGTTGAGGATGATGAATTTATTAAGAATCGTCCTATTCAAATACCCGACATTGATGCTATTGAATGTAATGTTTGTTTAAAAGAGTTTAAATGGTTTCGTCGCCGCCACCACTGCCGTGCCTGTGGTCAGGTGATTTGCTCTTCTTGCTCTCCATTAAAAACCCTTATTCCGTTTTTAGGATATAATACACCTGTTAGAATTTGCTTGGGCTGTGAGTGTCACTTTCCCGCAGCTATCACAACGGGGGATGCAAATAACTCAGACAAGAGTGGAGCCTCTCTTAATTTACAGCTGGCAGTACCGCTTTCTCCGACTTCACCAGTACCTTCGTCAAATCTTTCGGAAGGTCTTTGTGATAAGAGTGTGCCAACATAGTATTTATTAATATTACAAAGGTTTCGCCGTTAGTTTAAAACTGACGTTGATGCTCAGTGATGATCCTAATCAGATTGTTGCGGAAGCTGATAACATTATTCTAAAATGTGATCAGTTTTATCTGACATTTGTTTAAACCGAGTTTGTGCGTGTCTCACGATAGTGCGAATTGTGCCATTTATTCTTTTGTCAAATTTATTTTTCTACCGTAAAGACATATTTGTCACCAGCTACTCAGTGTCAGATTATCTAAAGAGAGGCGTGTTCAGCGCAATTTTTGTCTTTAGAGCTGCAACTGAAATTGCTCACACCTCGGTATGCAGTTGAAAAAACACTCCTAGTAAGTTGCAGAATTTTTCTGAGGGTCAGTCTGTTGTTTTACGTTATGTTTAAGTTGTTCCCGCACTCCCGTCAAGTTGCTTTATATTTAATTGCAGTATCAAGTTACTCCAGTCAGTGTATTGTCTTTGTTGTATTATTATCGAATGTATACTTTTAGTAGCTAACAAGTTATTATCAGGGCATGTTGTATCAAAATTGTGTTCCCCATGTGTTTTTATTTCAACCCCCCTTCCCATTTTTGAGAGCACAGGGATTTTATCGATACCAACTGTTAGTCTTTTTTTTTTTTTTTGCATGGCAACTATGTTTGGCCGAACCTTATTTTAGTTTTAGCCGGTTTCCAGTTGCTTTGTGTGTAATTACAGTATCAAGTTACTTCTCCCCCGACGCTTTCCGCGTGGAATTAATTCGTCTCTGTACATTAAGGTGGTTGAATTTTTTTTTCTTTTTTTCTTTTTTTCTCTTTTTTTAATTTTTATTATTCATTTATTTTTTCTGTACGTGATTCCCTCAGACCGTCCATTTGTTCTGTTTACTGTGAGGTACTGTAGCTCGGAGGGGAAGAAAAAAAAAAAAAAAAAGAAGCAAAAAAAAAAAAAAAAAACGATAGGAAAGGAAAAAAAGAAGAAGAAAAACTGCAAAACATAACCGCCGAAAAAAATCTCAAAAAAACGAAAGCAAAGTAAAAATAGGGCATCGGTTATAGGTTAGTTTTCGTCTTATAATTTTAGCATTTGGTATGCAGTGTATTACTTTAAGATTATTGTGGTTGAATATAATATTTGATTCTTCAGGTATTCCAAAGCGAAATTGCTTCGAGTGAAATGACGATATTGTACTTTTTGGACTGAGATACTTATTTTTACAAAATTACTTTTCAACAGGTCGGTAACGATGCCTCGATCGCTGTCTGCAGAAGTTCCTCAGCGGCTGCCGGCGTATGATTACGGGTTAGCAGCTGAGAGATGGAGGTCGAGGGTAATCATGTCTCCGGAGTTTGGTCAGGTCCCGAGAGAGCGAACATCAGCGGCAGCTGCCGAGGGAGTTTTTCCACTCAAAACTAACATCACTACGCAGTCAGCTGATGATGAAATAACTGAGCTGGTTGGTGACATGCAGTGTTCTGAACAACCTAGTGATGCAGAAGCTGTAGAGTCATCTCCTCTAACTAGCTTCAATGATGAGATCGGCGGTTGGGGAACAGTGAAGCCTGTTGCAGTATCTGCTTCAGTTAGTAAAAATGATATTTCTCAAAATAGTACTACTGCTGACGTAAATGTTACCGTTAGCAAAGTACTCAGTCCTCAGACACTTCGAACCCCGGCAACAGATTTACCGCAGTCATCACCGTCTTTTCAACAAATTAACAGTGCGTTAAATTCAAATGCTTTACCTACAACGCAATCTTTTAAAACTGCGGCAACATCATCGGCACCGGCACCGGCATCATCATCAGCATCAGTTCGCAACTGTCGACCTGACACTGAGCCAGAACTGAGGGCGTGGGCCAACTCACTGGAATCCCTAGAACGGGAAATTCGTGAAAAGGAATCGGAGTACTTACAAAAGCTCACGGAAGTAACTCGCGCAGAAACTACTATCTCGTGGAAAACATCCTCACTCGATGCGAAGTCCCACGAGCTAGCCTTTAAGGAGCGCTCTTTGAATCGCGCAAGTGAAGACATTCAAAAGAGAGAATCTATTCTGACAAAGAAAATGGAAACTTTCACGGAGGAGAGCAGCCAAAAGACAGCAGACTTGCGCCGTCGAGAATGTCTTGTGCAGGTCAAGGAGACGGAGCTCTCCGAAAAGCGAGCTCACGTTTCTCAGATGACGATAATGCTAAACTCAAAAATATCGCAACTCGAGCAGCGCGAAGTATCCTTAGCTCACTGGTCACGGGAATTAGAATTAGTGGAAACAGAGTACGTCAAGAAAAACAGCGAACTGAAAAGTGACGAGAGCAGACTACTATCCCTGAGTCAAGATATTAGAGACCAGCAGGCTAGCTTAGCTGAAAAGATAGAAACAATGCAGAAAGAGCACCTTAGACAGCAACAAAACCAGCAACAACAACAGCAACAACAGCAGCAGCAACAACAACAGCAACAGCAACATTACGAAAAGGAGGAAAAGCCATCTGCTCATCTTTGTGATTTTGAGACGAGTTATCAATCGACTGCAAGAATTCTAAACCTCGATGACACCATGACTGATATCCCGAGGGAAGCTATAGAGGTTGAATCAAACAGAAGTGATGAAGATGATAACGACCTCCCTCCAGCCTCAACAGTTGACTCACAAGTTGAAGATTTAGCATTTTTAGGTGGTGTCGTCACAGCCAGCCTTCCATCAATTTTAAATCACGATAGTAATGCTCCAAGTAGATCTACTTTACCACCCCCAAGACAACCTGTTAATGATCTTTAGAAGAGTTTGAAGATAATATAAACGATTGATGGAGATAAATACTACAAAGACAAACTACTGATTTCTGCACAAGTAAAATTCTTTTTCTCTTCTTCTTGTTTTCTATAGTAGTGATGAGAACCCCCCTGGGAATGTTGCAATGCTATTTATTGCATTGTCAAGGAGTCTTCAATTTAAAGTAATGTTGGGTGGAAGACGTTGTGAAAGTAATTCAAACTATGAAGACACCACAGCTGACATTATTGAATCTGAAATATTCTTTTACTCTAATCCTCATCGTTTTGATAATACGTCTGTGATTAATATTTTTTGTACAAAAAAAAAAAAAAAAATAAAAAAAAAATATAAAAATAAATAATTTTATTCTTTTTTTAACAACACACACACATTTTTTTTTTCCTTTCTCTTTTTTTTTTTAATTTCATTTTCTAAAACTCTGTTGTCTCCCCCCACCTCCTAATTAGATTGTTGTTAGAGCTTCTCATTGATTGTTAGCTCACTAGATTTCCTGAGCTGTTGATTGAATGAGATAAGTGTTTGATTTTATTATGATA
This sequence comes from Flectonema sp. DT1601, assembly GCA_964019425.1. Taxonomy (NCBI): domain Eukaryota; phylum Euglenozoa; class Diplonemea; order Diplonemida; family Diplonemidae; genus Flectonema; species Flectonema sp. DT1601. The sequence continues at coordinate 952,471 of OZ025800.1, read as the reverse complement.
AGTATTTCTTAATAGGTGAAACCATAAAAAGAAAAAGAAAGGATTAATGGCTTCTACTCTATGCCGTCAACAACTAATAACTGAATACAAAGAGGCAGAGATGAAAGTACCAAGTGTATATTCCGGCATCTCACTTGTTGATGAGGATCTGACAAAGTGGGCGATTCGATTGAAATTCTTAGAAAATACAGAACTACAACAAGGGCTCAATGCCTATGCAAAAAGAATGGCGGATCCGAAGAAGAACTGTATGGAATTGAGGTTATATTTTCCTTCTGATTATCCTTTGAGCCCTCCAGAAGTAAGAATTTTTGAACCAGTCATGATCCCAAATCCACTCTTTACCTTCGGAGGTGGTGTCGTCAAAACCATATTACTGGGACATGATTGGAGTTCTAAATTAAAAGTAATTGATTTCATTACTGATTTCAAACTTAGATTACTCGATTCAAACTGTCAAGTTCATAATGCACAACACACAGTAAGAAGTTATCCAATCAAACCTGCTACTCAGGAGGCTGTTAGCGTCAGGACATCTGCATTCCCAACTACTAATAATTTCGAAAAAACAGTTCGAGTCTTACCCGTCACGGATTGTCCAGCGAGAGAGTTGTCAGACAGAATCTCATTACCTATTTCAGCGATGCATACTTTGTATCAACCGAACACGAAACTTCCGTTAATATTCGAATTGAAGACTCAAGAAGGTCGGGTTCATCACATGGGTATTAGTAGTGATCAACCATTTATGGAAGTTTTGAAAGATGATGAAGTTGTTGTTCCAACATGGGTTCTTCAAAATTTAAACGTACCACATCCTTCGATGTCTTTAAATCTCAGATGTGTTGAATTAAAAGCAGCTGAACGAATCCTTTTACAACCAAGAAGTAAAACTTTTTACGATGATATGGAATCTTGTAAACATTTAGGAAGTACAGAAACAATATTAAATATCGCTATGAAGGATTCCTACTTAACAGCTTTAACTGTTCACAGTACCATTAGAATTAAATTACCTAAACCAGAAGGAGCAGTTGATCACAGTCTTGAAGTTCTGGATACTCATCCACCAGGAGCTGTTAGATTAATTAGTACTGATACTCAGTGGGAAATTGCTTTCAAAGTTGAATTTGTTCCAGCACCTGATTATGAAGATCAGGAAGACCAGACAGCAAGAGAAACTGCTATCGCGAAACGTACAATGGAAGCGAGTGTTAAACAGCAAGTCGCTGATCAAAAACTTGCTGCTGCACAACAAGAAATGCTAATGACCCTCATCACTATGGAGAAATTACGTTATGAAGACCAAACACCAAATATTGGTAAAAATGGTGAAATATCAATTAAAATCAACCTACCTAATGGTCAAATCCTTGACGGGAAGTTTAAAGAAGGTGTTACCTTCGCCAACGTCGCTTCATTCGTAATACTAAATAGCAGTTGGTCTGAAGATAATTACACATTAATGACAAATATAGAGTTTAGGACTACTATGCCTCCTAAGAAATGGTTGCATACAGATAAAATAACAAAATCTGATCATCATCGACAACGTCTGATGGTTTCGAAGACGTCACCTGAATGGATTCCTGATGAAGTGGCAGCATTGGCGGAAGCTCCAAAATTAATACCAGATTACGAGATAACATCAACGTTACCTAGGATGGGTACTGATAAATTAGAAGACGCTTGGGCTACTGCAACCGAACAACAAAAAGTACGACGACAACTTCGTGCAGAGGAGCGCCCTCCAGCAGAAGACTCTTCTCCAGTTCCGGTACCTCCTGTTGCAGCTGTAGCTGATCCTGAAAAGGTTGCGATGCTGTGTAGCATTTGTCAAAATATCTCAACAGAAATTATTACAGACGTCCTCGCATCGTGTGGAGGTGATGTTGATCAGGCTATGGGATTATTACTCGCAATGAATTAAAAAAAAAAAAAATAATAAAATAAAAATAAAAACAACATTATTGATCAGTAGTATGTTATCCACCCTAACGGCTAACTTATGAACAACTACTCCAATTTAATAACATTATTGAAGACGACATCGTTTGACGGTATGGCGTCCGAAGTGAAAAAAAAAAACTACCATAAAATACTACTATATAAAAGTATAGAACCTTTCAACACATCATAGTTGGGTAGTATTGTTTTATTTTACAGGTCGCTCTATTCTTTTTTTTTTGTAGTCATCATACGTATTCATTGCATCGCTATACCTGAAAGGAGGTTTACTCCGACAGGTTTATCTTCTTTTCTTACAACATAGGACTTTAAAAAAGTATTAAGGGTGTGGCCTTTTGTGTTATAAGTTTTCACGTTTTATTTACAAAAAGAAAAAAAATAAATAAAAAATAAATAAAGAGATTAAAACTCCGCCAAGCAAAAAAACTATTAAATTAAAAAAAAAAAAAGAATGATGTGTTCCCTATCCCAAAGCCAAGGAAACAAGTAAATCTTCAGATAAAGTCTCGTATTTTGTTAAGCGAAAGCAGTCATACCGAACACACGTGGGGGGGGGAGAAATAGAGAACAAATACCATAATAAACAAATATAGCTTCTTAATCTGAAATAGTTTTCTTCTCTGATCTAGTTGGTACAAAGAAAAAAAAAAAAAAAGATCCTTTTTTTTTATTTTAAAAAAAGGAGAGAGATAATACGAGAAAAATTAAAGCAGAATAATAATAATACAAAGATTCCCCTTCCTCTAGTGTGCCTTCTGAGTATTTCTCTTTCTTCTTACTGTATGTGAACTACAAGAAGGACGTTATTGTTTTAGTTAATCATATGTGCAGAACGTGAGCATTTCATTATTCAAAACAGGGGGAGTGGGCTATGCGCAGTAATCTACTTTTAATCAAATCGATTTGCTGACGAGCTTACTTAATAATAATAATATTCTCAGGGGGAGGGGAAGGGGTGTACGATTAAATGTGGTCGTCGTTACTAGCTACCCAGCTGCTGCTGCTACTGCTATTTGTCTCAACTACCAGGGGTGAGATAGACGGTCAGATTAGTGTGCCCGTATGTCAATTATTAATTATTTAGTTTACTTGTGAGAACACACACTTCCTCATCAAAACAACAACAGGAAGGAAATCGAATTGAAATCGACATAACAGATTTTACGTCTCTCATAGAGGAACTGGAAGTGACTATTGAGCTGCGTACCAACACCACAATAGAATTTGTTGGAAAACAGGCCAGTCGAAATATGGTGTCCAGTTCAATTCCGGGTGTTCGCATAAGAGACAGCATGACGTCTGGAATGATAGAGGTGGGAAAAGGAAACTATCATTTGGTTAATAAATCACTTCAGCTAACTGGAAATGCGATTATGACGTTTGATTTTGATGCTACTTCTGAAAGGAAATTTGATACCTTTATCAACCTCAGTCCTTCTCCTTCGGGGTGTGCTAATTGGCAAGCTACACTTGTCGTCTGTAACTGTGGAAATTCAGCTTGCAGCAGCACTCGCACAGTACTAAAACGATGTTTGTTATACTCTTGCTTAGTTCCACGTTCATATACACTTAGTCATGTTAGTAATGATGAAATACTTAGTGAGGCTTCAATAGTTGTTTTAGGTGTTCATATTGGTACACTACTTTGTGTATTTATGTGTATTCTAATTAGTAAAAGAAAACAAATAAAAGCAGCTGATAACATTCAAAGGATAATAAACAATTTACCGGTGGTGGCGAATCCTGCTCCGGAAGTTGTTTGCAGCATTTGTTTAGAATCGGTTCCTGAGGATGAAGATGATCCTCAAAGTTCAGTTACAGATGCCTGGGTCTCATTGGAGTGTAGTCATGTTTTTCATAGACAATGCATTATGACATGGTTATTAAGAGCTGACCCACCTTCATGTCCAGTTTGCAGAGATCCAGTTTTAGCAGTGGCATCAACGTCTGAGAATGCTCCTGATAATGGATAGGTAACAATAATTATATTAATGGTTTTATTTTTTTTTGTTTTATTTTTATTTTTAGTTTTTGTTTGTTTTTTGTTATGTAGTTTTTATTATTTATTATTATTATTGTTTTTTTTTTTTTGATGTTATCTTGAGCTTCAGTTTCTTTTCAATAGTTTTTTTTTTTTTAACGTCAAAAGGAAAGGAGGACAAAAAAAAAAAAAAAAAAAAAAATAACCATAAATAAAAAACTATTTTCCCCCTTTCACAGTCAGATAATATGACGAGCGCTGCTTTGGAACAGAAATTCCAAGCATACAAATATAAACAGGCTGCAAAGGGTAGACAACTATCAGAGCTACCTGCTGGAAGTGGAGAACTTAGGGAACGAGAAGGAAGTCAGTTTATACCACCTTACGAATTAAACGCACTTCGAAAATTAGATGAAATCCGTAAGCAGACAATCACTACACAAAAAGAAATAAGAGAAGAAACAGTAATCCTGGCGAAGAAATCAACAACTTTAATTGAAAGTACATTACAAACAGCTGTTCATCGAGCTGTACGATCTGTTAATAAAATAAAGATACTTCGATCAACAATGATCACGGAGGGGAAGCCTGTTCAGCATTTCGCAGATTCTCCTGAAATGGTATTCGAAGTCGTATCAAAAACTATATCAGATTTTAAGAATTTAATACAAATGGTGGGGGAGGCGTCATCTGCTCACTTTGCTAAGGAGCAAGTCCACAATCGACGTGCGGAGCTACTTGAGCTACGAAATTCATTTATGGCGGATGAGATGCAATTGTGGATCGAATCACATCGAAAGATCTCAATCACTCTTGATAAATCACAAGAGGTTTATACTGAAACTTTATCATACCTCGCGTACATTATGAAAGAGCGTTATCAATGGAAGGCTTCACAAACTCGACCAAATCGAAAGACTGATGATTCCGACACGTTCATAAAGAGGTGTCAACACTTTATGTCACAGACACCACCTCCACAGTATGTCGTAGAATCCAAGTTTATATTTCTTTATTTTGCATTCCTTAAATAAACGTAAACAGCTACCGCTTTGGTGATGAGACAGGTGCAGTTGCTGATAAGTTCGTCAGACTTCTGAAAGGAAAAGGAGCGGCTGATAATGCAAATCATTCAATTGGAAAACCATCATCAGAGATTGATATTTTAATGAAATTAATTAGAAGTATTGAAGCAGGTACCTCTAGTAGTCTTAATACTCAAACTACTACTAATGGAGATCAGGACAATAGTGAACTCGATGAGCAACGTCGTCTGTTTACAATTCGACAGGCTGACGCCAAATGGCATCGACACATCGAAGATCTCTTCACTCCAATTATTACGACAGCGAAGGCAAACATCACTCATATCCGAAATGAAGTTACGGCATTCCAGTCTGTTGTTACGGATACTATCGTAAAGGTGGTGGAGCAAGTTACTAAAATATGCTCGTTAAGTTCACGGGGACAAAAGGGTGGTCAAAAACAGCAAAAAAGCCCCATTGCGATACCGCTGCTTAAAACTGCGAGCCATCCATCACCTGAGCCTTTGTCACTCAGTACAGCTGTTGTAAAACAATTGGATCATCCTCCTCCTTTACCTCCTCGAAGGATGAGTTCAATGAGGGTTCCTCGACCTCCATCTTCTTCAGATGAAAACAGTTTAAGGAAAAGGTCCATGTCTGCGAGATGTATGTCTGAATTACGTGAGAAACGAGATGAGTCTTTTCAGAAAGTTAATTTATCAGTTCCTGACCAGCTTCAAGAAATAGAACTTCACCAGCAGTACTCGAAATCTAATTTAAAACCTGAGGAGGTAACTCCATTACTTTTAGCTATGGAATATTCTGACAAGTCTCGTATCGCATGTGCTGCTGCTGGTATCGCGTTGCTGTCTGTTTGTTGTTTGAATGCCTCTTCGTCACCTTCGTTGTCACAGTTGTCGTGTTTTACTCGTGACGTAGCTCTTCTTGAATCGGGAGAGGTGTTTACCAGCCTTCGTGCTAATCAAATTCTGTTCTCACAGAATGCGATTTATCAAATCGACAAGTTGGAGTCCCTGAAGACATACCAGGAGACTTTACTACAAACTTTTGAAGAGAGCGCACAGCAATCACACGGAGACACAACTTGTGAATCACCAAAAAGTAACCTTTCAGATGTGTATGATACGACAGTAAGTTAGTTAGTAATTAGATTCTTTAAGCGCTCTTTTCTTTTTTGAAATAAATAACTTCATTTACACTACCCTCTCTAACCTATGTCAATGTTCTGGTAATTTTATTTAAAGAAAAAATCATTCAATACGATTAAAAGGGAATTCCTCAACCACCAGACTACTAATAACAATGTCGGCAGTAAAGTACATTCGAAAGGCAATAATGTATAGCACTGTTGGAGCCGGGGTTTATGGATTTCGAAAATCACTGAGAGTAGGCGAGTACATGGAGATAGACGGAGGTATAGCCAGTGGACCTCTTGGTATTCATAGGGCAGCTACACTTCCGACGGATTTCATCGAAAAAGTATCGGCAAAGAGCTTAGCTTCTACTAATGAAAATCAAGTTATCAACACGACAAGTCTATTCGGAGATAATGGAAGTTTGTATAGAAGGATGGATTTTACTTTTTTTGATGATAGTAGTGTTTCAGTTCTTCCATTTCAAACATTAATGAAGTGTAAAAATGAAGTTGAAGAAGACGATGATCGGTGGATGCACGATCAGTGTATTCCTGACTACCGACACGTCCTTCCATTTTACCTTCGTAATATGTGCAAACCTCTAGTAATAGCAGAAAAGTGTTTGGGTCTTCTGAAAAAAGACAAACCCTCTCGAGCACTAGTTGTCGGTCTGGGTGGTGGTGCCTTTCCAGGATTACTACAGGAGTTGTACCCAAACATGTCTATTGACATAGTCGAATTAGAACCACAAGTTGTCAATCACGCTATAACCTATTTCGGATTCAAGCCCAGAAATAACAAAGAAGCTACTACTACAATAACTGTTCAAGACGCAACTCTGTTCTTATCTAAGAAATCAAAAGACATATCAGATGGAATATCTCAGCCATACGACATCGCTATCGTTGATATGTTTGTTGACGGGACACCACCCGTATCGTTAAATAATTCATCATTTTATACCTGTCTTGATTCATGTTTATCACCGTTATCATGTACTGGTATTCATTTAAATAGCAGAGATAGGAATAACGTTCAAATGTGGAAAGCGATGGAATTACACTACGGCTCAAAGTCTTGTGTCTTGCGAGGAAACGCTCCTTTAGAACCAGGTCCGTGTGTAGTGTTTACTCATAAGGGTTGGTCTATTGCGGATCCGCTTAACCTGTCGTTGTTACGATTGTTGTACATTGCTCGTGAATGGTCATTCGAACATAAACTCCCATTTGATGTTAGTCGTAGAATGTCACGCTCAGCTACCCCGTTCTTTTCAGGTATGGAAAATAAATTTCATTTAACGAGAGAGCAACAGACAGCAGATATTGACACCAGTCTTTCTCATCAGCGAGAGATAGAATCTCTGCGACAAGAACTTTACGAACGCAAGAAATCCAAATAATAAACTCTGGTAGGCACGTCATTTACTTTCATTATGAATTATTGCATAAGACTATCGAAATCTTTTTTATTGTTTTTCTACATTATGAATTAGACTGTAGAATGTCATTTCATTTTTATATATTTCCTGAAAAGATAACAAACTGTCCTCTTATTTCCTTCTGCAGGTTGATATCAATTTAAAACTTCGAATAGAATGATGCGTCGGTTGCTGTTGTCATCGCAGAGGAGATGGATGTCAACTGAAGAGAGGATTTCAGAGCTTGAGTCGAGATTATCATCATTACAACCCATGTATGGAATATGCCCTAATGTGTCTACACAAGAGTACAGTAGAATATATGGTGAATGGGAGTATTTCGTTAGAAGAAATCAATCACCCGTATCAATAGCACAAGTTCTTCCTAAAGGAGAGGAATGTTCAGCTGATCATTTAATAAACTTAGCGAGATATGTCTACCATGAGATACCAATCAGACTCGCTCATAGAGGAAGAGACTTAGACAGACTTCCTTATGGACTCTCTCACATGGAGCCGGTTATAGAATTACACAGATCATACTTTAAGTCATTCTGTTCAATGAGACAGTTGCAAATCCCAAGTTCAACTGAAGATCTTGTTAACCTTCTTCCTGTTTTGAGAGAGATTCTTGCTCGTCACGGTCGAACATTAGAACACGTAGCTCGTGGGATTTACAATTTGAAACAGGCACTGAGGCCAACGGCTGATATTAATCCTAATTTATTCGTATGTTTTATTTCACCTCCCACCCCCCCCATCTTGAAAACATGTTTTATACGAAAGATAATTGTGACATAAACAACTTGATTTCCTTCAACACAATAAAACATCAACAGCATCAATCTGGAATTACTCGGGCTCGTGATAGAGGATGGTGGCTTTCTAGTTTCCCAAGACTGCAGACCTTTTTAAATACTTTTAATGAGTCTCGCATAGGAACTAGATTTCTAATTGCACATTTAATGGAAACAATTATTCAAGTTGGAGCTAGAGATGGATGGCTACCAGCTGATAAAGGATTCAGATACAGTTCCTACGGTCATGAGATTGAGAACTATACCGGGCTAGTCCTAAAAGATATGAATCCTTCTCGAGTTGTCGAACACAGTATTGATCAAGTTAGTAAAGAAGCTGAGGCTGTTTACGGTACAGCTCCAAAGGTAACCTTGAACACTCATGGGAGCTCAGAAGGAATTGTATTCGTTCCTCTTTACTTGAATACGATGAGTACAGAATTACTTAAGAATTCAATGAGAGCTGTTATTGAAAAGCATGGGAGGACTAAAGCACAGAGTGGAACAGATCTCATAGTCGTGACAGTTTGCGTATCTGAGAATAAGAAATTAACAATCAGAGTTGATGACAAGGGTGGAGGTATTCGCAGATCAAATATCGATCTCACTCAATCATATCTCTACACCACTGCGAGACCTGCGTATGCTGACGACTCAGCATTGGAAGTTAAGTGTTCTTGGGAAAGTACCGAATTAGGAATATCTCCTCATACTGCTCCACCTCTCTCATCAGTTCCTTGTGCGGCATCTCCATTCGCTGGATACGGTTATGGACTTCCAATAACGAAATGTATCGCGACTTACTTCGGAGGTCAATTTGAACTCATCTCACAAGAGGGACTTGGAACCAGTGCTTACGTCTACCTCGACCCTGCTGTGGCTTATAATAAAAACTTACAATAATGACAAAATCTAATTATGCAAGTAGGCCTTCGACAATGATAATTAACTCGAAACCCTTTTTCCCACTTCTGTGTTAGAAGATGAGACGACAAGAGTCAATTATTTTATGAACCTTCTCAAGTCGAGTATTAGATGCGGTCGCATTACTTTCTTCCCTTTCTTTTAATCAGTTATGACTGTTGCGAGTGTTGTACTTTCGGAAGTTTGTCTTTTCTCAGAGAGTTGTCTAAACAAAGATCATCTCTCTGAGTATTGTAGTCAAGAGTTCAAAAGAGTATTTTATCTTCACAACCGGTCGAATTCATTTTGATGGTGTCAGTGAGGCACTTTGTGTATCAAACAATATTGTTCCATTACAGAGCGTGTGTCTTTTTTGAGTAAAACTTGTTGCCTGCTGTTGCGAGTGTTGTGTATGTTGTGTGGGGAAATACTTTTCTCTTTTTTTACCAAATCCATTTTGTTCCATAGTTCTCTATTCTTGTTGACTTTGTGCGTTGTTTAATTGGAGACCTGCTGTCAACTAGCCGCTTCCCCCCTGAAGTTGTTATAAGTAGCGTTGTGTGAATGACACAAACACTCAACAAGGGAAGGATTGACAGATTGAGAGCTTGTTCTCAACTCTTCAGGTAGATACTGAACGTTGTGTGTTCTTCTTTCGAGACAGTACTGTCTCCCTGCGTAATTGAATTGTTTCAGCTGTTCAGTTTCGACGTCCGCCAACTGCAGTGTAGCCCACCACCTTAGGACTCGCTGTGTTATATGTTCTGTTACAATTCTTTTTATTATTTTGTTTGAAAAACAGTTTCTAAGTATCGCCTTCGTGACTACCAAGTTGTAGTCCCTTTTGAATAGTGTTATTTTTAATACTTTTGTGACTTATTGTAAAGTCGGATACTATTATTCAGAATTGATAACGATAATGTTTATGATGTCTTTTATTTTTGTTAACATAATTTAAATCCCTTCATCAGTGCCATACGATGGACGCAAAGTCCGAAGCATCGGATGCCTTGGAGCGTACTGCAGCTTCTTTAGATCCAAACAGTTCACAAGTCAAAGATAGCACCTGCTCATTTCAACCAATTGCTTCTGTAGAAGGAGGTGGTGATCTTCTTTCTGCATCACCAGAGAGTGTTGGATGCCCAAGTGGTAATTCAATTGTTCATCAAATTGAAGACAGCGAATGTGATGAGAGAGAAGTTCAAGAAACGGAAGTTTTAATTAACTCCGAGAAATCTCCGTCTTACCAACCACCAACAACACCACAGACGGTAAACTCCAGTATTATGTATCCAAATGATGATGATGATGATGATGATGATGATGATGATATAGGTGAAGAAGAGACTGTAGCTGAAGATCCCACAGCTGTTCCACTTTCTGTAAAATCGAGAACTCCATCAGTCTCTGGTCAGTCAGCTCCGATATCTCGTCAGGCTAGTCAAGCTACGAGTATTATCAGAGAAATGCCTCCTCCTGTGGCACCATCGATTTCTGACAGCAGAGTTTGTTTAGAAAATGATCAACCTGAAGTAATTAGCAGAAAGACATCGTCAATTCAAAATATCGAAATTACCTACAACGATGACGATATACAACTTCCAATAGACCAGATAAGTATGAGTACTACTGGTAAAGAGAACAGAGCAATTGCTGAGGCTCGTGAAAGTGTTTCAGAGAGAAGTCCTTCGAATATGAATTCTGCTCCGGGAGCGTCTGTTAATTTTTATGATCCTCCTCCTAGTGTCGAAAAACATTCACCTTTATCACTACTTCATAACACTGTTACTATTGATGTGTTATCTGATTCATTAAGACCTGGTCCATTATATGCTCCTGATGAACCAGCACTACAGCAGTCAACATTAGGCACGACGCTGTTGGCAAATACAGCGAAGACCATTTCCGTTGAAATGCCTTCACCAGTGACAGCACAACAGGTGTCTAAACCAATGAAAAAAAGTCCTACCCCGACTGCATCTACACCTAAAAAGAAAAGAAGCTCTGCGCCAGCTGCAAATTACAGCGAGCAGTTTATTGCAAAGCACAGTCCAAAGCACACCCCTCAGAAGAGGAATGTGATGCGGCAATCAGAAGTTACAAGTCCCCCTGCTGCAATACCACATAGAAGTGTACCAGATCATCAAGGTGGTTACAGCATTGAAGATGCTATTCGTAGGACAGCAATGAGTCTTTGGGATCAGTGTATTAAGGATGAAGTTAGAGAGAAGAGTATTAATCGATCCGAAAAGGATCAAAAGAAAACTTCATTTGAAAAACGTGCTGCTGTCCGCGATGAGATTACTACCCTTCAACAGGGAGAACGTCTAAAGCAGTATCACGAAAGAGAGAAGTATCCAAATAAGAGATTTGCGACCACCTTCAAAATGAGAGAAATTGAAGATGTCAGCAGTCTCCGCGCTACTGAATCTGAACGAAAGTATGAAAAAGTATTTGGTGTCAAACCAGCCGCTAGTGAAGCCATTAACCGCGCTCAGAGGTCAATGAGCCCTCGAAGGTCTGGGTCACCACAAAGAGGATACTCTCCAGTTCGTGCAGCACCAATTCAACCAAGTGTTCATCAAAGTAAAGTAATTCACAGTAGAGCTAGATTACAACCCGGTAGTGAGAATTCGATTGAAGCAATTGCTAGGCTCCGCAAGCTTCAAAAACTTGGAGCGAACACCGCCCTTCTGTCCTGTCCCAAAACACTTTCTTATCAAAGCCGCACGAAATCTGCTCTCAGTCCCCGTCACCCGGAGTGGAGACCTAATCCTGACGGAACATTCCTACTCCCGAATGGGAACATTATGAAATTAGCTGACCATCTTGTTCAGCAATCTGGAAGGAGGTAAGTAGTTGTTGTTTATTGAGCTCTAGCTGTTCCTCTCCATTATGAAACCTAATAGTTACTTCAAAAGGTTACGTTGAGCATCACCATAGTCATCGTGTACTTATTAACAGTTATGTTGTTGTGATACAATGCAGTTTGTATTTTATAAATCAAGCGGTTAACCCCCCCGATTGTGTATGGATTTTAAAAATTTTCCACCTCCCCATTTCTTTGTTCTTGTTTCTCATTTTCCTTGTCACATATAAAGCCTATAAGTTACATGTTGTGGTTACTGTAAATCTACTTCAGATGTCTGTCTGCTTCTGATGACAGGACTTAACGTGGGTACGTCTCTTCGTTGGGAACAATTTTCTTTTCTTTTTTTTTTTCTTTCCGTATTATATTTCTGTATCCACTTCAGTTTGTTGTATCGTGTTTTGTAAAAGTACCAGTTTTTTGATGAAATGTCGAGAAATAATAATAATAATAATAATATTTTCACTTTTTATTCAGCAAGAAAAAAAAAAAAAATAATTCGGCAGCGTGTGATGTGTTCATAGTTTTTTGTATTTATTTATTTGTTTATTTCTTTTTTTTTTTTTTTAAAGTTAGTAATCCTAATGCATACAAACAAAAAAACAAAAACTAATTTTTTTTTTATATGTTATATTGGCAAACAGTCTAATTACATTTTTCACCCAGCGAGGAATAGGGTGGGGGATAACAATGAGAACCCCCTTTGAGAAACACAAAGTAGTGTTCCTCGGTGACTCTTGTGTAGGAAAGACTAGTATTATAACAAGATTCATGTATGATTCATTTGGGAATAATTATCAAGCGACCATTGGAATTGACTTCTTAGTAAAGAATGTGACCGTCGGAGACTCAACTGTTAGACTACAGATATGGGATACAGCTGGACAAGAGAGATATAAATCACTGATCCCTTCTTACATAAGAGATTCGAGAGTGGTTGTTGTTGTGTACGATATTTCTAATTTCGAATCTTTCGATAATGTTAAACATTGGGTTGAAAGCGTACACGCTGAACGAAAAGGAGCTCGTGTTGTAATTGTTGGTAACAAAACTGACATATCCGATGCTGATAGAGTTGTTCCGTATGATGTTGGCTTATCATATGCAAATCAGATTTCTGCTCCTTTTTTTGAAACTTCAGCGAAAAGTGGATCTGGTGTTGCTGCCGTCTTCTCCGAAGCTGCTAAAATGAGGATTGCAGGAACCACGAAAGAGACAATCACTGATCCAGCTTCCGACAGCGATACGCAATTCAAAAAATTAGATCCCTTCACCATTGCACCGGCACAAGAAACAACTCCAAAGTCAACTTGTGGAGGTTGTTATTAAGACATGCAACGTATACTAGTGTCATAAGGTCTTTTATTAGTTGATCACTTGTTGCTTAAGTCGGAGAGAGAAAAGAAAAAGAAACTTTTAAGTGTCACTGTGAGACCATATAAAAGCCGCGTGCTCGGCAAACAGAAGTCAGAGATGCTAACAAAAAGTCAACGTGTTTGTAATCTTTATCGCTTTCTCTTCCAAACTAACTGACGGAAAGGATTGATTACATTAAAGACTGAAAACGACAACGTGCGAAGACGGAAAAAGTAAAAGACTTTTGATATAACAAGAAACGGATTATTTATGAAATGTTGTTTCTAATATAGCATGCTGTGACTAAAACAAGAAATGCTCCTGTCGTGTGGAGTAGAGTGTGTCTGATGGTTCGATTTGGTGTTGTTTTTTTCACCTACCCACAGGACCACGACAAGAACTTGTATCCAGCTTACACTTTTAAAGACTACCAGTTTTCTCAGAGAGAATTACAGCTGACAATAAACCAAAATAACTGTTAGCATGTGTTCTTACCGGAATTAAAAAAAAGAAAGAAAGAGAATTTCAATCAAAGACAAGCTGACAGTCACCTCGTGTTCCCTTACCCTGACTTCGTTAGCTTTCTTCTTTTTTTTCCCAGTTTTTTTTCTTCCGATGTTTCTTTTTCTTTTTTTTTTTTTTTTCGGTTTGCACGTATTATATAGCAAGTATTTGTAGCAAAGAATGTTGTCAGCACTAACGACATTTGCTAAGTCTTTGAGTTCGAGGACCCGTCATCAGCAATTCATTTCTATTTACAGTTGTCGTCTTCTTGAATGGATTTGATATTCGTTGGAGTTAAGTTGCACATCACAGCCTCACAGATAAGTCTGCAGTATTATGAATTGTGTTTATGTTTGTATTAATTTCTTCAGTTTACAATTAGGGCTGTGGTTGAAGGGATTGAGTTTTGCGTCGGTTTAGCTCACGACATTTACTTCTACAGTCTTTACTTCATTTACACAAACAAACTACTGAAATGGGTATCGTTGCCATAGTCGACATTCTTATCACAGCGAACAGCGCACAGGTACAGGTGGAACTGCACGAGCCGCACGTCTGGCAGTACACAGACATCTGGTGTGCGGCGTATCCATTCCCGCCATCGGAGTTTGACGATCCATGGAGTTCGATTCACAATGTACACATATCGAGTCCAACGAACGAGTTGCACAACATGCCGCCGATCCACTTCGACGTGGCGGGGAATGCGTTGTCTTCAGAGAGACCGTACTGGATCAAATGCCATGCTGATGAGATTTGGTACGGAACTGTGTTCCACCACTTCCTGCAGACCATCATCACCACACACGAACCTGACGGTTGCCATACCGGAGTACACTACATCAACCCTTCTGGTGTAGAGAGCCACTTGACTGTACATGGGCCTATCGCAGATGGAAACGTTGACCTGGGACACACGAACTACTTCAAGTTCCCATCAGGTATCCGTGGATTGAATGTGTACGACGTTCCCCGCCCGCTCCCGTCTGGGTCAAGCCTGCAGCTGACGTGCTGCCGTGGTGAAGAATGCGAATTCTGGGTGACGATGTACGTGTGCAAGGAGTGCACGGGCCCGAGACCGGATGGGTTACGTACGGATCTGCTGTCAAGCGGATGGGACTCGGGAATGTGCTCTCCTTGTTTCGATGACGACAGGACAACGATTTCGTTTCACAAGCACGTGAACGCGAACTCTGGAACCTACGTCGAGACCCTTCACAGTGCTCACGATGAGATTGCTGTTGTGTTTGGTCTCGAAGGGTGTGTTTCAGCTCCATGGTGTGCCAAGGCTCCTGGCCCTCATTGGGGTGGAGGTGTAAGTTCCAGCTGCTACAGAAACGGCAACTGTCCTTCTCCATTTGATAGAGCGAACTGATCGAATGAAAAGATTCGAAATCATTTCAGGTAGTATGTTCTATAATTCGTTATTTTCCTCCGCCTCCCTCCCTGAAGCCGAAACCATACCTCCCTTTTTGATATTTTATTTGCTTTCTGCTGTACTCGCCTCACTCATCGATGTTCTTGATTGGTGGTGAAGTGATCTTTCTGTATTGAGCACTTACCTCTCTATATTAGTTGCAAACTGATTGATGGAAAAGAATGTGTTTAACAAACGTTCTTTCCGTAATTGGTTAAATTAAATGAACAGAAATATCTCAGTCTTAACGGTTCTCAAGCCTTAAGCGTTTCCTTTACCTGCTCACTTTTATTATTGTTGTTGAAGTGTTATTAAATTTATTACATTCACAGGTAATTGATGTGAACAAGGTGTTGATAGTTGTGTTTAACACATTCATTTAATCTTTTTAGGTAAACCGAATTTTATAATAATAAAATGGTTTTCACTGTCTTGGCTGCTGTCGATCTCGCTGGAAAGAAGAATTACGAGTTGACTTTCCCCACCATTCCAACAGTAACTGAGTTGAGAGATCGTATTGATGAAGTGTTGAGTGCTGAAGCTGCGATTAGACGTCCTCCTCAGGCAGGTCCATTCCATGTGCACAGAGCACAAGTATTTGATGAAAGAATGGAGATGTGGGTAGACCTTGTCGCATCTAGTCAACTTGAAGACTATTGTCAAGTTTATATCTTTCAAAAGGAAACCGCCTGGCACAAGGACACCCCGGGAAGAATTCCTCCACCGCAGAGACCTGTCGGAGTTGGTAGTCCACAGTACAGAAGAAGTGCTTCACCTCCTCATTATGAATCTTACTCAGCTCCTTTATATGCAGACTTGAGAGATTCAAGTAGTCCTTATAGAGGAGCTGGTGCAGGTTCTCCTTATGGATCAGTAGCGTCACCAAGTAGATTTGATTTTCAATCTCAATCAGGTGATGACACTGCTACTCACAGTGACAAGGTCAGAATGGTTTATGAAGAACTGGACAGCAAGGACAGCAGAAGTGTCCGCCTTGACGACTGGCTCGAGGTTTTCTCGAAATTGAGAATTTCGGGCTCCTCAGAAGGTCTCACCGACGCCACAGTCGAGGATTTGTTCACAAAGAAAGCTGACCGTAACGAAGACGGTCTTCTGTCGTTTCCTGAATTTCAGCACTTTGCGGAGATGTACCCAAAACTGTTAGATTCTATGTATTTCAGATCAAGAAAATTACATCACGAGACCTTACGAAAGGATAAAATTAAAGCTCAACATGAGTTGACTGATGACTACGAGAGACGACTTGATGATGCCAGACAGGCAGTACTCGATGCTGAGTCCGGCACACTTGACATGCAACAGAAGGCGGATGAAGCTGACGGCAAGTGTCAGGACACTAAAGATGAGGAACAGAAGGCTTTGGGTGCTAAGAACGATGCCCACGCCGACTCCGAACGCTCCCGCGCAGCTCTCCGCGATGCCAAAACAGCCGAAGCCACTACCAAGGAAGCTAACCGTAAAAAGGAAGCCGCTAAAAGAGCTGCTCAACGTTCTGCTGAAGCCGCTGAGAAGAAACATCAAATGCAGGTCAACGAAAAAGAGAAACTTCTGAAAGAATTGGAAGCCCTTCAGAAAAAAGTAGCAGAGAAAGAGAAGGAAATAAAGCGCCAGGAGGAAATCATCGACAGGGCGTCCGATGAGGTGAAAACCACTCGTGGCAAGGCCGAGGACGCTGAGGATGCTGATGCCGAACGTGAACTCGACATGTCAGCAAAGGAAGTTCAAAGATGCGAAGGTGACCTCAGAGAATGTATAAACGCAGAAAATGATCGCGCTGCAGACCACCGAACTGCGCAAAGGAATACCGCTCAGTCCAACCAGCAAAAGCAACAACTGGAGAAGGATTTAGCCACAGCTAGGATGAAGGACGGCCAGCGTAAGACTGCTGAACAACGTGCTGAAAAACAGCTCGATGACCATCGCAAGGCACTCGAAGGAATGGAAAGTAGGGAGGCAGAAACTGATGCTCGTCGTGCAGAAGAACAGCGCAAAGAAAATGACCTCCTTCAAATGGAAGTTCGTCTTCGTGAACAACGTGAAGCCGTTGAGAGAAAGGAAGAACACCTCAGAAGGTATTCGTTTTTTTGAATCATTTCTTCTTTTTTTCATGGTTGTAACTCCCATAAGAAAATGTATGAAATGATTGGCAGGGGGGGGGGGGGGGGGGGGGGGGGGCTACAAACGATGTTTTTATATTGATTTCAAACAACTACCCCCTACCGAATAATAAAATAACAATAAAAAAAAAAACAGTGCCCACAGAGATTTCTCCAACGAAACAGGAAGGAGCTCTCCTCCACGTCACCACTAAGAACTTAGGCGCCATTGTGATGTTGTTATGAGATAAGTTAAGCTGTTCGTATACGTCTGTGCATTGTTTAGATGGAGTTTTTAATTGTAGTTTGTTATTAGTTTTACTTCTTTACTCTTCAAGTTACTAGAAGTTTTTTACCCTTGAGGAATCTACCTCCCTTGTTGTTTGTTATTATGGATTGCTTTCCCCCCCCCCTTGTATCCACTGCATCCACCTTGTTTGTATTTCTTTTTTATTTACTTGTTCCCCTTTTGGTTTTTTGTTTTCCCCTGTTCTTTCGAATGTCACATGTCGTGTCTCTCAAGAAAAAAAAAAAAAAAAAACTAAAAAAAAAAAAAAACCGCTGTTAAACTAATACCAGAAAATATTATTTTTTCGAAACTTCGTTAGTCCCGTGTTCTGTTTTATAAAGTCATGAACCTAAAGTTTCTATTTGCCAGCTCTATTATGGTGAATATTAGTTTCTCTCTCTCTTGCTTTTTTTCTTTCTTTCTGATGTTTTTTTTTTACTCGCGTTTGCGTTGTGCGTACTCCCTACTGAGAAGGAAGGCTCAGAAGATGACTGTTTTTTTTGAGAAAAAAAATCAACGAAATACTAAAAAAAAAAGAAAAAAAAGAGACTGACATGCAACGTAACGTGCCACCCCCGCTGGCAAAATTGTTGTGTTTTTTTTCCAGAAACAAGGCTTATTTATTTTTTAACAGATGGGGAAAAAAAAAAAAAAAAAAAAAAAACTTCATGTGGATCGCCTGAGGGAGTTTTGCGGCTGTGCGTTATCTGATCTCTTTTTATTTCCCGTTGCCTTCCAAGGGTTAGTTTTCCCACTTCAATAAGTAACATTTCTTTTTCAGTGTTGACAATATGGCGAGCAGCGCCTCTGCTGCTGCAGGGGTGACAGACCACCCACAGTCATGCACACAAAATTCTGTTTGTCGAGTTCAAAAGCAACCCTGTGGATTCAACTATACAGGTTATGATGGAAAAGCTGTTTGGGGACAGCTACATTCAGCGGTTAATAAAATTCCTTGTGGACCATGTCGACAACATGGAGGGGAAATTATGAAGGTTTGTATTCTCACGACTTTGATGATTTCTTTATAAAGAAAAAAAAAAAAAATTTCCAAAAGAACAAAAATAAAAAAACAAACAAAAAAAATAAAACGAACACAGTTTGTTCACGATTTCGTCAACATCGGTCTTGGTAAGACAGCAGCTCACCCTGGAAATTTTCATAAAATAGCAAAACAAGTTCGATGCGCCGAATCGATGTGCACTCGGCAAAATACCTGCTGAAGGTAATTCATGTCCACCTAGTTATTTTACACAAGAGGATTATCACTCTAGGAAAGGCTGGGTTAGAGCCTTAAGGAAGATATACTGAACTGTGGCTTACTATTGGTTTAAGTTATAAGTAAATAACTCATAACTTTATGCAAAGAATCTTGTTATCACACGAGAGTATTTCGGCAATGCGATTGCATGGACGTAATGTGAATAAATTTTGAAAAAAAAAAAAAAAAAAAAAATGAGGAAGCTTGCCAGGCTCACGAAAAAGGAAGAAGGGAAAAAAAAAAAAAAAAAGATTAAATTGCCTGTTTGCGATTATCGTGTACTTTTTTTTTCGGTATGACAAAAAAAAAAAAAAAAAAGTAATAAAAAAATAAAAAAAAATAGCTGTTGATTACATTGGCCAGCAACACTCCAACAGTTTCTCTCTTTGCGCGTTCGTTTCAAGGGAGTGGACGTCGCACTCGTACTATTGTCTCCGCTCGCTTACTACAATTGTCGACTTACACGACAGTTCTTTTGTTTATCCAATTGGTGTAGCAAGTTTACAGTGTGAAAAGTTTTTATAGTTGTTAGAGATTTTACACCTATTTCAATTATTTACAACAGGTCGAGATCTTAACAACAAGTCATCAACCATGAATCTCACAATAACATGTCCTAACACAGAGTTCTGTGACGTCAACTTTACGACAACGACAGATACTTTAGTGGAGGAAGCGTCAAACACAGCAGCAGATGAATGGGGAGTTGATAGTTGTCGAATAGATCTCAATTATGGAGGAGCTTTACTTCCTTCTAATTCTAAGATAGTATCTCACGGTGTGTCAGTTGATTCTCAATTAGTCGCATCGTTGATTCAAATATTCAGACTCGACCATTTTAAGGATCCTGTCAAGGCGAAGGTAATAAAACCAATATTTAAAGATGAACCAAACAAAATCCTCTACTTAGACAGCCCGACATTCACAACTGACGGAAGTATTGATGTGGATTGGTTTCTGTTGCCAGAAAATGTTAAAAGTATTGTATGGTGTAATCCTAAACCCTCAATTACATCCGCCGCAGATTCGTTTTTATTCGAAACGAGCCTGACTTCAGTAGATTTAACTGGTTTGTGCTACGTCACAACAATCGACGATTCATTTCTGAGAAACTGTGATAATCTTACACACTTAGATATGTCAAGCCTCTGTAATGTAACTTCGATAGGCACTGATTTTCTTCATGGATGTTATTTACTTAAAACTATCGATTTGTCAAAATTTAGTAAACTGACGGAAATACCTGATGCATTCCTCTGTGATAATACTTCCCTAACTAACATTGATATCAGCGGTTTATCGAACATAACTAAAATAGGACATTCCTTCTTAGCCGGCTGTGAATCTCTGCAGACGATTGATATCAGTTGTTTAACGAAGGTAACTTCAATTGGAGGTTCCTTTATGTGTAGTACTGGACTCATGGAGATAGACTTGTCCTCTCTGAGTAATGTTTCACTTCTTGATTCTTCCTTTCTCCGTAATTGTCCTGGTTTGCTTGATGTTCCTGAAATTACTCAGTTTATAAAATCTAAGTCTAAGAAGAGGGTCAAGTCTATGGATTCGCAGATATTAAAAAAAAGAACACTTTGAAAACAACATTTAGAACAAAGAAATGAAGTAATTCTGTTCATATTTACAGTTCACGATTTCCTGTGGTTGCGCTCTCTAAAATTATATCAAATCAATTTCTTACTTTTGGTTAAATCAATCTCAGCGACTCTTGCTGTATCAGCGATGTTCAGTACGCAATGTATTGGACTAAACATAAGGCAATGTCAGCGCTAACTGTTTACAGTTTCATCCTTGATCGCTCGCATTTTCTTACAAGATACTATCCTTTCCCTCTTCACGGTCGTTTTTCTGTAGTGTTTGGTCCGTCGTCGTTATGACCTTAAACTGACAATTCATCTTTTCTGATCTTTTTGTTTTCATTTCTTGCTGAGTGATATGGCCATTGTGCTGCCCAATTTTTATGGCACATATGGTCGTATTATAAAGAAAGATGCTGTACATGGAATAAAAAGATTTTTTTTTAATTTTTTTTTTCACGTTCTCCCCCACTCTATAGTAGTTACTTTGTTATGCTAAGTTACGCATCACCCTTAGTCACTGTATCTAAAATTAATGATTAGTTATCTTTTATGTTTTTATGATAACGCAGTTGAATTTTGCAAAATCGAACATACATCCTCCCACTCCCATAGTAATGTGCTACGAACTATAACAAGAACTGTATTTTTCTTTTAAATTTGTTTAAGTGTAAGTTGTAACGGACTACAGGGCATGTGACGCTCAACTTAATAGTACGTGGTCCCCGAATTACCAGATTCGACAACATCTTCTGGTCAATAAGTTTTCCCTTTTGTGTTTTCGTTTTTTCCAAACGTAATTTTTCTTAGAATTTTTCAAGTACTTGATATTGATTTTGTTTTTAATACCTAAAGTTGTTAATGAAATATAATACTAATAAGTGTTGCTTACTAGTTGAGGGGAGTTTTTGCTCATCAAGGGAACACAAGTAACTTGTGGGATTTTGGCACCCGATGATGCTAACAGTGGTTGATGGATAAGGCTTTTGGTTCCACTCGTCCTCGTCCTCTATCAGCGTAATTCTTATTTTTCAGACTGTACCATGGCCCTCGAATGAAGGAATTCTACTCCTCACCAACACTAAGGAAAATCGCAAGAAAGACGACTACAGCTCCGATGAAGGAGAACTCGCACTCGTAATAAAACGAACAGATGTAGAAGAGATAGAACGCTGATCAAAAGCAAATATATGCTAGCCCGTCCTGGCGAGCTCCGATGGACATTAAGAAATCAGTTCTTTTGAAATAGACCAATTGATGGATCCGATTTATTAATTAACTAGAATGAAGTCCCTTAGAACTTACTGATGAAGGCCTAAGAGGGACAAGTAGTATAAGATTAAGGCCTGAAACTACGTATTCCACATATGTATTATGGAACAGCAGAACAATGTGTTTTTATAATTTTTCTTCTTTTTATATTTTAATTTAGTGCACTTTTTTATAATAAACTCATATTATAACTCATAACTTTACGCAAAGAATCTTGTTATCACACGAGAGTATTTCGGCAATGCGATTGCATTTGAATGAATTTTGAAAAAAAAAAAAAAAAATGAGGAAGCTTGCCAGGCTCACGAAAAAGGAAGAAGGAAAAAAAAAAAAAAAAAATTAAATTGCCTGTTTGCGATTATCTAAAAAAAAAAATAATAGCTGTTGATTACATTGGCCAGCAACACTCCAACAGTTTCTCTCTTTGCGCGTTCGTTTCAAGGGAGTGGACGTCGCACTCGTACTATTGTCTCCGCTCGCTTACTACAATTGTCGACTTACACGACAGTTCTTTTGTTTATCCAATTGGTGTAGCAAGTTTACAGTGTGAAAAGTTTTTATAGCTGTTAGAGATTTTACACCTATTTCAATTATTTACAACAGGTCGAGATCTTAACAACAAGTCATCAACCATGAATCTCACAATAACATGTCCTAACACAGAGTTCTGTGACGTCAACTTTACGACAACGACAGATACTTTAGTGGAGGAAGCATCAAACACAGCAGCAGATGAATGGGGAGTTGATAGTTGTCGAATAGATCTCAATTATGGAGGAGCTTTACTTCCTTCTAATTCTAAGATAGTATCTCACGGTGTGTCAGTTGATTCTCAATTAGTCGCATCGTTGATTCAAATATTCAGACTCGACCATTTTAAGGATCCTGTCAAGGCGAAGGTAATAAAACCAATATTTAAAGATGAACCAAACAAAATCCTCTACTTAGACAGCCCGACATTCACAACTGACGGAAGTATTGATGTGGATTGCCTTCTGTTGCCAGAAAATGTTAAAAGTATTGAATGGTGTAATCCTAAACCCTCAATTACATCCGTCGCAGATTCGTTTTTATTCGAATCAGATCACACACACATGAGACTGACTTCAGTAGATTTAACTGGTTTGTGCTATGTCACAACAATCAAAGATTCATTTCTGAAAAACTGTGATAGTCTTACACACTTAGATATGTCAAGCCTCTGTAATGTAACTTCGATAGGCACTGAATTTCTTCATGGATGTTCTGCGCTTGAAACTATCGATTTGTCAAAATTTAGTAAACTGACGGAAATACCTGATGCATTCCTCTGTGATAATACTTCCCTAACTAACATTGATATCAGCGGTTTATCGAACATAACTAAAATAGGACATTCCTTCCTATCCGACTGTGAATTTCTGCAGACGATTGATATCAGTTGTTTAACGAAGGTAACTTCAATTGGAGAATACTTTATGTGTAATGCTGGACTCATGGAGATAGACTTGTCCTCTCTGAGTAATGTTTCACTTCTTGATTCTTCCTTTCTCTTTAATTGTCCTGGTTTGCTTGATGTTCCTGAAATTACTCAGTTTATAAAATCAAAGTCTAAGAGGAAGGTCGAGTCTATGGATTCGCAGCCTAGAATTTTTCAAATGCCTGATACGAATTCTTTTAAATCTGTTTAAGTGTAAGTTGTAACGGACTACAGGGCATGGGACGCTCAACTTAATAGTACGTGGTCCCCGAATTACCAGATTCGATAACATCTTCTGGTCAATAAGACAAAAAGTATAGTTTTCCCTTTTGTGTTTTCTTTTTTTCCAAACGTAATTTTTCTTTGAGAATTTTTCAAGTACTTGATATTGATTTTGTTTTTAATACCTAAAGTTGTTAATGAAATATAATACTAATAAGTGTTGCTTACTAATTGAGGGGAGTTTTTGCTCATAAAGGGAACACAAGTAACCTGTGGGATTTTGGATTTTCTCTTTTTAAAGGTACCTTTACTCTGATTAACAACAACAAATATATTTTTTCAGAAAACACAATATAAATTTTGTATTAATATCAAAAGTTGTTATTATTTTTATGTCAAAGGTTTCACCCTCACTCGATTGCATCGATACCAACTGTTAGTCTTTTTACATGGCAACTGGATTTGGCTGAACTCTATTTTAGTTGTATTTAATTACAGTATCAAGTTACCGCCCTATTTTTTAACTTAAAAAAAAAGAGAAAATAAAATCATCTTTTTCCTCTTTCTTCCTTTATTGGAATGCCGAACATGAATGTAAAGGCTTAGCCCATCTCGTTGTTTTATTTTCGGAGTATTTTTCTGTAAATTCCGAAAGGAGTGTGTATTGTTATTGTTTTTTTTTTTTTTTTTTAAATTAATTTTCCACTGTTGTACCAAAGAAACAAAGGTGAGAGTCATTCCATCCTCCATCTTTGGTTCATAGTACTTTCGAATAACCTGTGGGATTTTGGATTTTCTCTTTTTAAAGGTACCTTTACTCTGATTAACAACAACAAACATATTTTTTCAGAAAACACAATATATTAATACCAAAAGTTGTTATTATTTTTATGTCAAAGGTTTCACCCTCACTCGATTGCATCGATACCAACTGTTAGTCTTTTTACATGGCAACTGGATTTGGCTGAACTCTATTTTAGTTGTATTTAATTACAGTATCAAGTTGCCGCCCTATTTTTTAACTCAAAAAAAAAGAGAAAACAAAATCATCCTTTTCCTCTTTCTTCCTTTATTGGAATGCCGAACATGAATGTAAAGGCTTAGCCCATCTCGTTGTTTTATTTTCGGAGTATTTTTCTGTAAATTCCGAAAAAAGTGTGCATTGTTATTGTTTTTTTTTAAAATTTAATTTTCCACTGTTGTGACTGGCCAAAATGCTAAAGGAGAATACAGATTCGAGATAACCAAAGAAATAAAGGTGAGCGTCATTCCATCTTTTTCTTTGGTTCATAATACTTTCGAATAACCTGTGGGATTTTGGATTTTCCCTTTTTAAAGGTACCTTTACTCTGATTAACAACAACAAATATATTTTTTTCAGAAAACACAATATAAATTTTGTATTAATATCAAAAGTTGTTATTGTTTTTATGTCAAAGGTTTCACCCTCACTCGATTGCATCGATACCAACTGTTAGTCTTTTTACATGGCAACTGGATTTGGCTGAACTCTATTTTAGTTGTATTTAATTACAGTATCAAGTTACCGCCCTATTTTTTAACTTAAAAAAAAAGAGAAAATAAAATCATCTTTTTCCTCTTTCTTCCTTTATTGGAATGCCGAACATGAATGTAAAGGCTTAGCCCATCTTGTTGTTTTATTTTCGGAGTATTTTTCTGTAAATTCCGAAAAAAGTGTGTATTGCTATTGTTTTTTTTTGAAATTTAATTTTCCACTGTTGTACCAAAGAAATAAAAGTGAGAGTCATTCCATCTTTTCTTTGGTTCATAATACTTTCGAATAGCTTCCCTGAATTAGGTTTTATTTCTTGAAAATGTTTATATCTTTTGCTGGATCTAAAAAAGAAATTATCAAGGACTCTATTCATTTGATTTATATAATTGGCGTTATCAGCCGTCTCTAACACTGTCTGCTCGCGTGGACGGTGGGTTTAGGTAGTCATTTGTTCCAGGTTATTCTACGTCTCTTATCATCTGTGAGAGTCTCACGGTTGCTGGTAGCGATATAGCTGTTACTCTGTGAGCTTTTCCTGGCTTTTGGCTTCCTAGGTTTCGTAAATAAATAAATAAATAAATAAATAAAATAATATATTTGTGAAAACATGTAGCGCCCAGAAAAATATGATGCTAACAGTGGTTGATGGATAAGGCTTTTGGTTCCACTCTTCCTCGTCCTCTATCAGTGTAATTCTTATTTTTCAGACTGGCCTTCGCAACGGACTTTTATTATCTGGCCAGTCCTCTATATGCAACAAAGGACAGAGGTTTTTGTGGCACCATTCTTTCTCCCTGGCTTGTATGGCCTCTTTCTTATCTGCTATCTTTTAAATCCCTTTTCCCTTTCACAGTATTACGGCATGACTGTTGGACTCCTCCTCATAGGGAAGTATCAGTGCTCGGTAAGAAATCTTCATTATGTTTTACGTTATTTGGCATATCTTGTTAAGTCAAGGTACCTCTTAACACGTACTTTGTTTCTCTAAATGGCAGTCACTCATTTTGTCGTTTACGGTGAAGTGTTCCTTGAACAAGTAAAAGAAAGTTCAAACTCGCATCTCCCCCCCAAAAGAATTTCTGTTTTATTTTATTTTATTTGGTATCCCCCTGTGGCATGCGCTTCCTCTCTTGGCGAAAATAGGTGTTATCAACCGTCCTTAACACTTGCTCTTATGTCAAGTGGGTCTTAACACCAATACTGATGGTCACAACATCCCTTCACGCCTACGTTGGAACATTGTCACCAGCCCGGTGGACCAAGTTGTAATTATTGCCCCTGGTTTACTCATCACTCTCCCGTGTGACGGCGGTTATTCCCAAATAACCTGTTGTATGCTTTACCTAAGTCTTTTACTTTTTCTTCTTCGCACACTGTCGGTTTCCACCTTCCATGCAGTCAATCTTGTTCCGCCTTGGTTGTTTTGGAAGAGCTAACCTAAGTGGCAAGGTTTCACTAACAGGTCGACTTTTTGTCAGCATCTTTTATTTTATTTTATTTATTTTTTTTTCTTTGTTTACTTAATTGCGTGGTTTCCTGCTAGTATACCAGACAAGGTGGAAGTAAAGTGTTTCTAGATCTCCTGATCTAGTATGCCCTGTGCTGATACTAACAAAATAATCCCCCTCGGGATTAGCTTCCTACTACCGCAGTATTGAGGACCCTCAGAAGAGCCACCCGGTACTCTTTGAGTGTCTACATAACCGATACTCGGTGGTCTGATGGACTTGATAACATTAATACTAACTTATCTTTGGTAGGTAATTAATCAATATGTTTGTGGTCTTAGCAGCTGTTGATTTGGGAACAAAGTGTAATTTTGAACTATCGTTCAATATCGTCCCAACAATTACCGAACTTAGAGAGAAGATCATTTCGACAATGGGTGCTGAGAATAGTGCGCGGAGAGCTGGACATCCCGGATTTGAATTTCACAGAGCACAGGTGTTTGATGAAAGAATGGAAATGTGGGTAGATCTAGTAGCGTCAAGTCAGTTGGAAGACTATTGTCAAATATATATTTTTCAAAAGGAAACAGCCTGGCACAGAGACACTCCTGGAAGGATCCCTCCACCACAAAAACCATCAGCCGTGTCTTATAATTCACACATGGCACATCATGATCCAGGAACACCAACATCACCATACCAACCAACACCAGCTTCTGCAGCACATCCTCAGCAGTATACTCGTCCAGATGAGGATCCGTTCCTCGCTACTTCTGTTCCATTTTCTGATAAAGTTCGACGAGTTTTTGATATTTGCACATCGATATCTGATTCAAATGTTATTTCAATTGATGCTTGGAGGGATGTATTTCAAAGATTTCGGTTGTGTGGTACCGAATGCCTGTCTTATGAAACTGTTGACGACCTGTTTTATAAGAAAGCAGACAGCAATGGCGATAGTTTAGTAACTTATGGTGAATTTCAGAATTTCTCTGAAATGTTTCCAAAAGTATTAGATTCCCTATTGTATCGATCCCTAAGGTACGAACAAGACTCTCTACGGAAGGAGAGACTAACAGCTCAGTCAGAAGTGGCGGAAGATTTGGATCGGAAAGTTGAAGCAGCCACTCACACTGCTCAACAATGTGAAGATGATAATGAAACAGAGATGTCTCACATCCGATCTTTAGAAACTAATTTACAACGACTTCGACTTGAGGAACGTGAACTCCAACAAGACAAGCTCACTGCACACAAAGACTCTGAAGAATATCGCTCTCATGTTCGCACTGCTAAGACCTCTCTGAACCAGGCTCGTGATCACATCAAAAAGAATAACATTTCAAAGAAGAATGCCCAGCGACTAGTCGACCAACAACAAAAGAAGTTAACAATCGCTCAGTCAGATAGAGATCGGGCGGCTAACGAACTGGAGCGACTACGACAGCAGGTAGCTGATCAAGAGAGAGAACTAATGAAAAAAGAAGACATCATAACAAACATAGAACGCGAACTTGACAACGTTATCTTAGCGGCGAAGGATGAAGAAGATCCACAGCTTGATGAAGAAGTGTCGAGGGCTCAGGATGATGTAGCGACTGCTGAGAAGGAATTGCAATCTGTGATTGATGCGGAGAATGATGTTACGAAGAATCATCGTCAGAAGCAGCTCGAAATCCAACAAATGGAACAAGATCGCCAGCGTCTTGAAGATCAGTCTCGTGACTCCAGATCTCTGTTGGAGTCAAAGAGAGAATCAAAAAATATTCTCGAGCAGCAACTAGAAGACCATCAACAAATCATAGCAGCTACTCGTCAAACTGAAGAAGAAGCTGACCAACGAAGAGACGAAGAGGAGGATAAGGAAAATGAATTAATTCGAATGGAAATTAGGCTCCGCGAACAACGCGAAGCTGTTGAGCGAAAGGAAGAAGTCCTCCAAACAGCACACCGAGACTTTACTGTTGAATCGGGGAGAGGAGGTAGGTCTGCACTTCCTATTTCTCATTACTCTCAAAGACGAGATGTTGTTATGTAACATGCGACCCTCCCATTGAATATCAAATCAAATTTTAATTGAATCGCGATACAGGAATGATATTATTTGAACCACATTAGATGCTATGCTGAATTGTAACCCTTTTTTTTTTTTTTTAAATTTGTCTGCTGTACTTGTATATTTTCTGTCGTTGTTTTTTCTCGGTAACCTTTTTTTTTTTTGATTGATATGCTGATGTTTGTTAAACAAATATTCTCATCCAGGAAACACCTTTAAAAACTATAAGTAAGTGTCGACCACATAATCGTACTAAATGGGAAGACATGATGACGGGTTAAATGTGATAGGAAATTTCTCAGTAGATTCGAGTAAGAGGAATACACGCAATTCGAATAGAAGAAGAACGACAGTACTATCTCTCCCTACTGATCATTATTTGTTGGAGTGCCAACCTCTTCATGGAGGTAGTCATAAGAGGAATTTGAATCCATCTTACCATGGCTATCCTGATTCATAAAGAAGAGTTCTGTATTGGTACATGTTGTATTAATCACCAGGTTTGGTGCATTCGATTACACTCCACTCGTTTACACGTTTCTTTGGAAATTATTAAACTCTCCGTTAACTTACATTGTGGAAAAAAAAGGGAAAATCTTCTTCTTCTTCTCTTTTTATGTAGTGTTTTTTTTTGTGTCGTAGTATTTCTTTATTATTATTTCCTCTTCATATCTCATAACCAGTTGAATTGAATAACATGACTGAAGTCCATCCTCAACTAAACCGATTAGGTGACGACAGTAAAGAAGAAGTCGCCAATGCTCTCGCTCAGCTTCAAGAGTTAGGTTTTAACAGCATTAACGACATTGAAGAATTGATGAGAGCAGCAACTGATAAGTTAACTGATGGATGTGATGGTGAATTAATATCAAAGATTCTCTTACAACTCGTAGGTGTGACAGCTCAGCTAAAACAACTGGCTGGTGGGGCCCTAGATGATGGTAAGCCTACTGAGAACCTTTCTCCTGAAGAACTCATGAAAAAGGTTTGTGTTTATCCTTTACTTTTTACAAAAAAAAAAAAAAAAAAAAAAAAAAAGTAAGATTTATTCACCTCAATCAAAATAATAAAACAGCTTGAACTAAATACTCAGGCTCTTCGAAACCTCTGCTAGTGCTGTTGGAAATAATTCCTGTTGTCTTCCTTTACAGGTAGACATAAATCAGCGTGTTTTCTGTAGAATTGTAAATGCACTCACAGAAACACAGCAGACACCAATAGTACTAAACATTATAAACGATAATATTATTTTATTAAAAGTTTCAACATGACATACCAGAAGTGATTAATCTTCTTAAAATGGAAGTTACATTAATCTCTGATCCGTCAAAGTTGTTTGAAGGAAAGTTCGAAACACTTGTTCGGACTACAGAAGGAGAGATTCTCGACTATGTATGTGAAGGAAAACAAAAAATTGTAAAAACACTCCTCCGAAGGATCTACAGCGTTGCTGAAATGAGATCAGAAAGTGCACAAGAACTGTTAAATGAAAACAAGAGAGTCAAACAATCGAATAAAATGATGAAAGCTGACCTGGACAGAGAAGTTCGAAAAGTTGGTCACTACGATAATTTAATGGATTTTATGAGAAGTCGACTACTCCGCAGAGATGCCCGATCAGCACAAGAAAGAAAAGTAATGATAAGAGAAGTTATCGAGCTAAGAAGTCAACTCTATCGAGCTATTGATCTTGGTCACACTCTTGATAGTGGATTAGCTTTCCCACTTTGTATGGAAGACATGACTAAAGTAACCTCCGATGACACTCTTCACAAAGAAAGAGAAGAAGAAGTATTCGCACTTGAACAACTTAAAGAAGCTCACCTATCACAAGTCCAAGTAATACAACTTCAGTTAGAAGAAGAGGTCAGTTACAGAGAACGTCTTATGAGAGAAGCGGATTCGAAACTACGCGAAGAGATGGAACGTAATAAACAGCAACAGAGATCACTCGAAACTCTTCAAATAGCTGCCATTGATGACGCTGAGCAGTCGTGGATAGAAAAGATGGATCAAATCCAATTTCAACTCACAACAGTGAAAGCTGAATTGAAATGTGAAATTGACAAAACTCGAATCCTTGAATACAGAATCGCTGAAAGAGAAGAAATTCTAAAAGAGAAAAATGGAGAACTGGCTGACTGCATACAAGAGAAGCATCTCCTAAAGAATGTTATTCATCGACTGCAATCAGCTATTGATTCCGCTAAGCTTTCTGACGCAAATGTGACAGCTGGTCAATGGGCACGTCTTGTTGAAACTCAGGTATTCTTCTTTTGATTACTTCTCCTTACCACTCCTCTCTCCCAAGTAACAACCATCATTAAACCAACAACTTACATCAGGTACGGGATGAGACTGAGGCGTCGATATTCAAAGAAATTGTTGTACATCACAAAGAGAAACAGAATAACGATGAGGAAATCAAATCAATGAGAAATGAAATTGAAATTATGACTAAAAATCTTGCGATGAAGGAAGATGAATTTAGAGCAGCAACGTGTGAAAGTGCGAATTGGAGACGGAAAAGTCAGCTTTTAACTAAAACATTCAACGAACTCGAAGCGAAGGCTAAAGATCAAAAGTGCAGTGAAATTTCTCAACTGGAAAGTGAAATTGACGTCCTGATCAGTCTGATTGAATCCATGCAAGAGAAAAAACAAGAATCTTCACAAACAAACGATATCTTCTACATCGCCTCCAGAGATGTCTTCCTTTCTTGTACAGGTATGCTCTCTCTTTATTTTAGAAAACTATTTTATCATTGATGCAGCAACCTAATTACAAAACCAAACCTCCTACAGGAAATACGAAAGCCATTCAACAAGCGATGGTTGAAAAGCTACCAATCCCTGACACCATTCCAACTTCAGGTGTTCGTTCTGTTTTATTGCGAACTGAAGGAGCTGAGTTACTTCGGATTGCGAGAGACGATGCCGTGGAGTGTATTTTAAAAGATGAACTTCTTAGAAAAAATATTCTCAAGAGCACCTGGGATCACGTTGTACGCAGTCTTTCCTACTGCAGTGTTTGTTATGATGTGAAAGAAGAACCTTTTTGGATGACAGAGCCCAGCACTGGGTCTAGACAAGTGTTTCAACGTTGGTTGAAAGTACTGCTCTCTAAACAGTTGCGTAAGCACAGTGTCGAAGTCAGGGAACGACATTGTTCGGAATCGCTTTTTAGAATTTCGAAGTCTTGTGAACCTCTCAAACGAAGACGTTCGAGTTTAAAACTACTTCGTAGATCCTCATCACTCGTTCCAACTGCCCCTTCGAAATGTCAATTGAGAGCAACCGGTAGACTTAAAGCTGTTGTAAAAGACTTAATGAAACCACCGAGTTTTAGAAAAGTTACATAAATACCATCTGATCGTCGATGATTATATTTCTATTTATACCACATTGGTAAGGAAGAGTGGGGACACTTTCCTTAATTGTTTTGTTTCGTCTTCTTCATTTACACCAAAAAATAAGTAGCTTGTTGTTGTGTGTATTAATAATTAATTTTATTTTTTCAGTTCACTGCCCTCCAAGAAATGACCACAACGTTCATTGGTCGTTCGGATGATGAGTTTATCGTCCGTTCTCTACGAGAGAGTGATTACGAGATTGGGTTTTTGGAATGCTTAGGAAACCTGACAGAAGTTGGTAAGGTAACATTTGATCAGTTTACGGCTCAGCACGCTTTGAGAGAGAAACAAGGCTACTTCACCGTAGTGATCGAAGATATTCAAAAGAAGACTATTGTCGGAAGTGGAAGCATTATTTTTGAGAATAAATTCACTCGTTCATGTGGCTTAGTTGGTCACATTGAAGACATCGTTGTGGATAAGTCCTACAGAGGTAAACGCCTCGGACAGCGTGTTGTCGATGCTCTGCAAGAAGAAGCTTGTCGTCGACAGTGCTACAAAGTTATACTTGACTGTTCAGAAGATAACAAGCCATTTTATGAAAAATTAGGATTCGTTGAGAAGGAATTACAAATGCGATACAACGTATCGCAATCTGGTGATGACTATAAAAAGAACAGTCGCTTCGTATACCAGTTACGTAAACATAAAATGACCAGCCGCTTGTAGACGAAACCAAGCAGTGCTGAATTGTTTTATGAACGTTTCCTCTCTAAAAAAAAAGAAATACTTTCCAACTCCTGTTGTTGTAGGCAACGTGTCGCATCTGTTTATCCGAACGTCTTTCGAACGGGACACGATCACCCCCTATAATAACAAAGTGAGACTCATTAAAGGCAATCGAACAGTATGCCTGGTTTGAGCTTGAAATAGTTGCACTGAAATTTATGATTTTTTTTTTTTTTTTTTTTTTTAAAACTCCTATATTTTCACAACAGGTGTAATAAGGAAAACTTCTGCCGATTTAGAAATGATACTCAAGGCGCTTCGTTAACGTCTAGTTGGTTTTCGGTGTAATTCTTTTAAACACAGAAACACAAAGCAAACACTATCGTGTTGAGATCACATAAATAATAATTCACTCATCAGTTGCTGCTCAAACATGACCACCACGTTCACTGGTCGTTCGGATGATGAATTTATCGTCCGTTCTCTACGAGAGAGTGATTACGAGATTGGATTTTTGGAATGCTTAGGAAACCTGACAGAAGTTGGTAAGGTAACATTTGATCAGTTTAAGGCTCAGCACGCTTTGAGAGAGAAACAAGGCTACTTCACCGTAGTGATCGAAGATATTCAAAAGAAGACTATTATCGGAAGTGGAAGCATTATTTTTGAGAATAAATTCACTCGTTCATGTGGCTTAGTTGGTCACATTGAAGACATCGTTGTGGATAAGTCCTACAGAGGTAAACGCCTCGGATTGCGTGTTGTCGATGCTCTACAAGAAGAAGCTTGTCGTCGACAGTGCTACAAAGTTATACTTGACTGTTCAGAAGAAAACAAAACGTTTTATGAAAAATTAGGATTCGTTGAGAAGGAATTACAAATGCGATACAACGTATCGCAATCTGGTGATGACTATAAAAAGAACAGTCGCTTCGTTGACCAATCAGCTACTAAGTAGTCTGAATTATTATATTCCCCCTTTGCCAAACTTATTTATTGTAAGCAACGATTGTTGAACTCTCGCTAAGCTTACAAATGAGAAGTGAATGGAAGTACAGTGTGCAATCACAAGGTTACTCATTTGACCTTCGCTAATCACCTTCTTGCTAAAACAGGTTGCCTGTCCAAAAATGGAGAGCTGGCAGGTGGGAGATGCAACGATCACAAAGCTTGTGGAGTTCTCTTCTTTGGTACCTCCAAAGTATCTTCTCCCTGATGCGGTTGCGATCTTCAGAGAAGATGACGGAGGAGTTGGGGGGGAATACGAAAATTATTTGGAAAACGGAAAACTAATTTTATCCGTCCACATGTTAGTAATCGACATCGGAACCTATCGAATAGCCGTCGATACTTGTGTGGGTGATTGCAAAAAGAGAAGTGTACCATCGTGGAGTAACCGAAATTCAAAATTTGATGAAAAAATGATGAAGCACGGATTCGATCCGACGACCTTCACACACGTGGTACTTACACATATTCATGATGATCATGTGGGTTGGAATTGTAAATTATCGAAAAGTGGATCTTGGGAACCAACTTTCCCAAACGCTAAGTACATAGTGACAACCACTGAGTTTAACTTCTGGACTAAGGATTACACAGCAAAAGAAAATGCTGGCGCCTACAAGGCAGCAATGGAGGACATGGAACTACTACGAGACAGCATCGATCCGATTAATAAAAAGGGACTTCTTCACAAAGTCTCTATGAGTGAGGAACTAGTACCTGGTGTTACTTTAATACCATCCCCGGGACATACTCCAGGACATGTTTGTGTTAAGATTGAATCGAGAGATGAAAGATGTTTTATAACTGGTGATGCTTTTCATCATCCAGTTCAAGTAAGCCACCCCAACATATCAGCGACACCAGTTGATGTTTGTTCTTCTCAAGCATCTCAGACACGTAAAGAATTACTTCCTATCTTTGCGGAGGCATCACTTGTTATTGGAACACACTTTGCTAAACCTGCGGGGGGTGTTATTAAAAAGTATGATGGCAGTGGTGGTGGTAGTGGCTATAGATTTGTTGGCATCCCAGCTGTGAAAAGCCTCTCAAAATTGTAGCTGAATTATTTTTGAGAGCGTGAGCTGCTTTATGGTTTGGAATGAATGACTGTGTTGGATTATTTTTTAATAAATTATCTTTTCTTTCAGTAGGTAGTCATCACATAACAATGCAAACCATCCGTCTCTTCACCCACACTGCCGGAAGAAGATTCGCTTCTACATCAGCTCTTCGTCATGACTGGTCTTGGGATGAGGTGAATGAAATATACAACACACCTCTCATGAATTTAATGCACAGAGCAGCAACTGTACACAGAGAGCATCATGACCCTTGTGAGGTTCAACAAGCGACATTATTATCGATAAAGACTGGAGGATGTAATGAAGATTGTGGTTATTGTTCTCAATCAGTTAATCACAAGACTTTCGTTAAACCAAGTCCAATGTTGAAACACGATGAGATTATTGAAGCAGCAAAAAGAGCAAAGGATGCTGGTTCAACAAGATTCTGTATGGGAACTGCCTGGAGAGAGGTCGGTAAGAAGAACAGTTTCCAAAAGATCGTAAACACAGTCAGTGAGATTTCAAACATGGGACTTGAGACCTGCTGCACACTCGGAATGCTGACAGCTGAACAAGCAAAGCAATTAAAAGATGCTGGTCTTACTGCTTACAATCACAACCTTGACACATCTCGTAAACATTACAAACAAGTTGTAACTACTCGTACTTATGATGATAGATTAAAGACTGTAGCTGTTGTTCGTGAGGCAGGTATCTCTGTCTGTTGTGGAGGTATTTTAGGAATTGCTGAACAACAAGACGACAGAGTCTCTCTACTACTCGAACTTGCAAGTATGCCTGAACACCCTGAGTCTGTTCCAATTAACGCCTTAGTACCTGTTGCTGGAACCCCTCTCGGTGATCGTCAAATCGCAAAGGGAGGTCACATCACATGGGATGAGATGATTCGTGCTATTGCCACAGCTCGTATTGTTATGCCAAAAACAATGGTCAGGCTATCAGCTGGTCGCTCTGAGTTCGATACATCTGTTCAAGCTATGATGGTATGTTGTCTTTAGAGTGAAAACTCGACAGATTAGAGAAAAAACAAAAAAAAAACAAAACAATAAAACAGTTCTACTGTGGTGCTAACAGTATATTCACTGGTGACAAGCTACTCACTACTAAGAACCCAGAGTTTAGTCAGGATGCAGAAATGTTCAAAATGTTGGGATTGAAGGTATGTGGACACACCATTTTATTGTTGAAAACATCGAAACCTTCAAAAAAACAAACAAACACACCACATCATCAACACAGGGTAAAGTACCATTCACTGGTGCTACTGCTAAATTCAACCCTCAAGGATCATGGGATGATGTTGGTGACGAGCCGGTGATGGCGGTTGCTAAAAAAACCATTTCTGGAACCGCAAGCGCCTGAATAGTGTCGTGACTGATTGGAGGAAAACTTCAGCAGTTCGCACATTTGATTAAGGTAAGAAGCGTATTGTATTGGCTTCACACCTCTGATAGTCGTCAGAACGGTCGAGAATATACTTCGACTTCTTTTATATGTGGATAAATATTGATTGGCTACTGTTAAATTTTTGTAACAAAAAGAAAAAAAAAAAAAAACGTGTCCTGTTTCCCCATCCCCATCCTCACACAGCAAAAGAGAACAACGCGCGTGTCTGGAATAATGAATGCTGTGATCGTGGCTAATAGGTGTCATCTGTAGTCTGCGTGATGACGCTATGTCACTTACATTGCAAAAAAAAAAAAAAGAAACAAAAGAAGGAAACACCACACCGCTCCACCAGTGGTGTGATTTCAAAAGAAAAAAAAAGAAAACAAAAAAAAAACAACACCTGTTGTCTCCAAGAACTGCTTTTCATTTGCAGTAACAGTTCGCTTAGCGTAATTGCAAGGACTGATTGCGAATCGCTCTTGGAAAAAAAAAAACAAAAAAAAAAACGTGATGGGCATTTCCCAAGTTTCCCCAGAACCTTAAATACCTGTACTTCTACATCATCGGATGAGAACTTCAACTCGGAGTATGATGCTCAGATTTGAATGCTCTTCCGTTCATCATTCTTTGGTTTGTTAAGAAAACAAGTTTTCTTTCAAGAAAAAGAAAAAAAAAATAAAAAAAAATATAACGAAAAAATAATAATAATAATACAAAAGGGAATTTGTTCCTTTTTTTTTTTTTTTTTTTTTTTTTTTTTTAAAGCCTTTTCTTATCTGTGTGTTATTATCACTTACGGAGTTCTCTTTTTGTTAAACCGGAAAGATAAAATGATGTTTGTTAGATTCGTGTTTCTTTGTGTGCCATCCTCTCGGTTGGTACGTATGTTATTGTTTGTGTAGGGCATTGGCTCGACTTTAGTGAAGATATGTTTTTGTGAACACTTCAGACGGTCACTTTTCTTTCACCTTTTACCCCCATTCCCCTCACCTCAGTAAACACGTTTTCACTATCATTTTATCTTTTTAAAAAGAGTTTTCTTTGATGCTGTTGATGTTTTTCTGTTTTTTTTTTAAAGTGACCGTGTTGTAGTCAAAAGAACATCTTTATTGACCAGCAGTGCTACTTTCACAGCGTGAGTCTGTTATAAACCTGAGGCAGTTCTCCGTCTATGCACTTTAACGTGCTTTTGGACTCAGTTCTCAGTACTACCTACATGTTTGACGTAAGCATGGGGGGGGGGAGAGAGAGATAGTATTTCTTTGCAACACCCTTGCGGAAATATTTATTTACCTCTTTTTTTTATGCTTTTTTTTCAATTTATTATCTGTGTGCAACTGTTATTCGGTTCGTTGACAAATTACTTGTCTATATCTGAACGAGTGTTGCAGCACTGAGTTGGTTAAAAGTAAATTGATCGACCCAAGGGCTAAGCATGTTTTTTTTTTCCAACTGATTAGTTCATTCCTACTTTCATATTATAAATCAGGTGAAGCGAACGAAATGAGATGCTTTTGGATGTCTTTTTCTTTCTATTTTTCAAATAGAAAATTGTACTTATTATCCTTTTCTTTAAAAGTTTTTTTTTAACACTCTAAAAATTGATGTCTTTTCCTACTGATGAATTGAATGCTTGGGTTAACGTCATCGGATCTGAAGCAGATGAAAATGCGAAAAAATTAAAAAAAACAAAAGAAACGACGGAAGTCGTTCAGAACGAGATTAAATCAGCAAACATTGATCACACAAATGAGATTGACGTGACGATGAAAGCTTTAGAAGAAAGCATCCACCTCGAAGAGGAAATTGATGAAAAAAGAAAGAAAAGAGATGCGGAATTCGATACAATTACTGACGCATTAAGGCAAGAAATGATCCAAAAACATTCACCCAGCATTGAGGAAGTGGCAGAAAAATTAAAAAAATCACTTGCGGCGGAAGCAAAGCGCAAATCCGATGAAAATCAAGCGGAGAAAAATTATCTTTCGGTACTCGAGGAGCAGCTAAAAGTTGAAGACCAGCGGGTACGAGAAGAATTAACAAACAAACCAGATGTTGAATGGGAAGCCGCATGCTACGAGGTATATTCAGCAAAGAAGGCAGTTGAAGAAGCACGTAAGAGTGAGAAGAAGAGTATGGAAGACTTTAATAAGTTTTGTAATTCCCTAGACGGTAAAACAAATGATGAAATAATGAGTCAAATAGAAGCAGCTGACATCATAGCAACTCACAACGTCAACAAACAACAAGAACAAAAACAAGTTGCTGCAACCTTAGACGCTATATCGGAATATGTTACCAGCGGACCAGCTGAAACAGCAGCAGATCGTCTTCTACATGTCGGTAAGCTCGTAGATGGTGAACCGACTGATGATTCTGAAGTAGAACGTTTTGATGAAATTGTAAAAGTTTTAGAACAAGGTGTTCCACCACCTGAAACTCTTGAGGCTGCTTTCAGAGAACAAGTCGCAGCATGGAAAGAAATGCGAGTATTAGCAACCAAGTTTCGAAGGCTTGCTCAAACCTCCAGAGATATGGATGAACGAGTTCATTTAACAAATCTTTGTCTTCGAGCAGATAAGTGTGGAGTATCAGATCAGGATGAGGTTTCTGTTTTAATATCTGAGTTTATCGCCTGTACCTTAGAATTTCCATATACTGCAATGCAATTGAAATCTTCTTCTGTAGAACAATTAGAAAACACTCTTCCTGATGCTCTAAGTGATACAACTCGAACATATGCAGCGACTCTTAAATTTGATCCGCAAACACCTGATGGGCTTCTTTTATCGATAGTTGTTCACTTTGGTAGTCTCATTGATGATGTAAATATGATTAAGAGTCCCAACTCTGGTATTAATCCAGTGTTGACATATAGATCTACTGAATTAAAAAATACCAACATATTCTCATTGTGTAAAAGTTTATTGTTGTCTTGTGAATCTCAAAAGCTTTATCCGTATGCGACACCAGATCTATTTCCAATCGTAGATGAGGGAGTCGAAGCATCGTCAGTGTTATTTAAATTGAGTAAATGTCTTTATAATTTTGAATTTCGAAACGATGAGAAAACTTGGGCTACAAAAGCATTTCGATTTGCTTCTCTAAATAAACAAAGTCCAGATGTTGAAGAATTCATAGATTTATTGTGTGAGATACGACGAGTACTTATCTCCATAAATCACTGTTACTACAGTACTTCGATGGGTCAAACGCTTTGTACGAATAGTCCGACTCTTCCAGACTGTATCATGTATTCGGCTTTAATGTTATTGCAGTCTTGTTTTATCACACCTGAGTCCTTGGCTTGTCATAAAGTATCGTATGCGTGGACAGAATTCATATCAAATAATGTAAAAGACGGAAAATTTGAAATTACTCCTCCGAAGAATTTTCTTCAACTAAGAAAACATGTTGACTGTTGGATTGATAAAGCCTTAGATAGAAAGTTGAGAGCTAAATTGGTTGGTCTTTAATAACTTCCCTCCTCTTTTTTTTTTTTTTTTTTTTTTTTTTTTTTTCCCGCTCCTCAGAAATTGCAGTTACACATTTTTGTTAATTTATTATTATTATTTTTTTCTTTTTTAAATTACCTCATTCCTGCCGATCTTTCCAAATAGTTTTTCTTTTTAAATATTTTTGGTGATGGAAATATGTTATTGACAAAAGTTATTTTAACGAGACTTTATATTTTTATTAATCGTAGCCGAAGGAGGGGAAAAAAAGAAAAAAAAAAAATTAAGGCTCTCGATCTGAAGAGTGTGTCTCGCAGCAATCTATTCCTTGTTTGTGCGCAAGCGTTACAAAAATATCCTGGAATATTAGGGGTTGTAAGTACAAAAAAAAACATGGTGACGAAAACGGTGAATCGTGTCATCAAAAAAAAAAAAAAAAAGCTTCTCCCTGACATCTTTTACCTTGTGGTACTTATGTTCTGTTTCCACATTCTTAAAAAATTAATTAGTTCTTTTTTCTTAAAGTTTTCACATTTTCTTAAAATTTTTTTTTTATCTCACATACTTCTCTATAACAGCAATCCACATCAAAAAAAAAAAAAAGAAAAAAAAATACTGAAATACTAAATTTTCTCCCGAAACTGTTATTTAGTTGGTATCGTTTTAAATTATTTTCGTTCATTCATTCAGATGGTGGTCTCTATGGAAAGAGCTTCTCCACCACGATGTGGAGAAGCAATACTCCGAGAATTGGAATTACAAAAGAGAGCTGTTATTCAACAGAACATGGGGTTCAGTGCAAGAGAGAGACAGGAAGCAACGAAAATAAAAAAAGAACTCAAACGAGAATCAGAACTTCACAAGAAAACAGAAGCAATCGAAAGAGCGCGTCTGGTAGCTGAGTTGGGAAGAGAGAAGAAGGCGACGAAGGTTCTGTCGGATTCACTTCGACAACACGAAGCAAAGATTCGAACAACAAAACTCAAAAACTCCATCGACACTTGGGCACAAGAGGAGTTAAAAGAATCTGAGAAAAAGATAGCCTGCGTGAAAACAATACTGGGAAAGAAAAATGAGAACAAATCCTACCACAACCAAGTCATGCATAAGAACATCAGCACCAACAAGGACAAGACAAAAATCGACAACATGATGACAAAGAGAATGCTCCATCAGAACTACATCGATCAGCAACATCGTATAAAAGAAATGAAAGAACTTGTCGCTAAAAAGAGAGGTGCTCAACAAGAAGCAACGAGAGTTCAAAAGATTGCTGAAGATCGACTCAAAGAAGATATTGAAACCAGCTCACACAAGCTCAGCAAACAATTATACCAAAAACAACTCCTAAAAGAAAAGTCTGAACGAGAAGCAACCGAAAAAGAAGCAGCTTCATGGGCTAAATCAGCTCTCGGCCCACGACCACAACTCACACATGCTACGGCTGATTCAAGACGACTAGTTCATTCTCCTATATCTAAAGACCGATATAAGTCTCTCTCCACGGATAGGTATGCTGAAACAGCTGAAATGATTATGCTCACAGGAATGATGGACACTCAACCAATCAAACCCTTTCTTAAAACAAAATGGAAGTAGTTTCAGTTGAGTCCTTATTTAAAGTTTGAGAACTAAGTTAGCAATCACTGGCCCGCACATCACTTGTATCTTAAATTGTATTTATTTTTGTTTCGGTTTTTTTATATTTTAGTTTTTATGTCTGAATAACTTTTACGTTTTTTAAGAATACTCCAATCTCCAGGACTACAAATAATCAGCAGGACGACGACGTGTTGTTGGTGGTCATGAGCTTAGCGTTTCCCTCTCTCACTTCAACTCACTTTTGCAGGAGATGTCAAAATGGGCCAGCGACTATCACCGTCAAGATTATGGAAGAGATAGAGATAGTGGGTGGGACAGAGAACGAGACTGGGATAGACGTGACAGAGATAGAGACAGAGACAGAGATTGGGATCGACAATATGACACAAATAAAGATAAAGGATGGGACTCATCTCGTGATAGAGATTGGAATAGAGACCGTCAATGGGAACAGAGAGATAGAGAAAGAGATGGATGGGGTCGAAGTAATTGGGACCAGTGGGACACTAGAGATGAACCTCCTTCTACAGGTAACCAGTTAGACAGAAATGGTCTAACTGAGCGTCCTATTCCAGTTCCTCAATCGCAACAACAGCAACCAAAGCCTCGGACAAACGGAGCAAATTTCACAGCACTCTCGAGGGCTGTGAAATTTCTCGTATCATCTCAACTCTCCAAGTTCCTCGGACCTAAAAGTATGCCTCTCATCATATTCTACGAAAGGTGTCGGGAGGGATTGTCATCTTCGAATATCAAAGAGCTCTTTGAAATAAAATAAAAAAAACACAAAACAGAATACTTCGCTGGTAGTGAACCAGAGCTTGTTAAAGCCTGTAATCACCTTATTGATAAGGTTTATAATGTGGTATGATATTGTACTGTCGTAAGAAGATGGGTTCTAAATATTAGCAACCTCATCTTATACCAACCGCAAACAGGAAAAGACTAAAGGCCCTGAGGCACACCACAGACGAAAGATGCATGAGGGTGTTGTATCTTATGTGAACGCATACATGGAAAAATATGCCGTCAGAAAGGCAAAAAAAATAAAAACAAGAAGAGATGAACGTGGTGAGGGAGACCATAAAAAGAAGCGCCGCAAGGCAGGAAGGTACGGAGCTGTATCGGTATGTTATGATATTTTACCCCCCGTTTTTTTTTTTTTTTTTTTTTTTTTTTTGAAATTGATATTTGTATGAGGCACACGCAACCAATTTCGTAACTGTGACTAGTTCTGTTACTGGGCGGTTTCCTTGGTTGCGTGTGCCCTGGAAACCAAAAAGCCCTCAACTCACACTAACAGTTGTTCGAGTCTCCTTTCATTATGGACAGCGCCACAGAAGACGAAGGTAGTGACGAGTCTAGTATTGAAAAGCCACTTACAATACCAAATGTCATCTCTCAACCGGATCCCTTAACTCCCTCCCCCATGAGAGATCCGGTTAAAGTTGATTATGGATTTTCAGAAGAACAGGATGAAGAGACGTTTCATCCTTCGATGATGAAAGAGAGTCCTGCAGACTGTTACTTGGTCCAGTCTCAAGCCTCAATTCTTGAGCAAACCAAACAGGTTGATGCTTTATCTGATGGTGAAGAGAGTCCTCCTAACAACGGATTGAAGAGAGAAAAACTACCGGGGCCTGACGACCAATAAGATTTTCTACATAGATTGCAGTCCGGAAAGCAATCACTTGTTGTGAGTAACTTAACAAGGCCTACCTAAGAATCTCTCTCGAGATTTTTATCACAGCAGTACATCATTTCCTGTTGTGAGATCTGGTAGGTTAGCGGACCAGCCCACTGATGGCTATTCAAAGCAACGCTGCTTCTGCATGTGTCCTACTGAGGGTTTCAAAGGTACGACGGAATCATGTTGAACTTATTCTCCCTCCTTTTCACTCTTTTAATTAATCATTATCGTTATGTTTGTAGACTGGCAAATGGTCAAAATTAGGATTTAGAAATTAGTAAAAAAATATACAAAAAAAAAAAAAAAATAAAAAAAAAAATTGAAATGATATTCTCTAAGTCTTTATTATAAATATTAATAGCTGGGGTACCGTTGACAACATTTCTAAAAATCCTATTGTGGTGTAATTGTTAACAGATAATAATAAAAATAATTACTTGGGTAGCTTTAGTTTCTCAAAAGAACGTGTGATGGTTTTCACCATCGTGTCAGT
The DNA here is from genome assembly GCA_964019425.1 of Flectonema sp. DT1601. Lineage (NCBI taxonomy): Eukaryota > Euglenozoa > Diplonemea > Diplonemida > Diplonemidae > Flectonema > Flectonema sp. DT1601. The sequence continues at coordinate 909,042 of OZ025800.1, read as the reverse complement.
CTGATAACTACTACCTGAAACGAATTGTTTGTCCGACCCTCTGTGCAGTTAGGCTAAGAATTTTTTTTGTACCTGTGGAAAAACGCTGTTTGCCAAGTTTTTTCTCTCTTTTTTATTTTTTTTGTTCCTTTTTTTTTTTTTAAAAATCTCAAAATAGTCGCTTTTCGAGAAAAAAAAAAATAAAAACCTACCTTATAAGGACAATCATCAAGGAAGAGCAAACTAAAAATTTACATGAATTGAGAAGTTGCTTTGTCTGCCAGCATCAAGGCACGCCTACCACGGGCAGAGATACCTCGCGTAGTTCTAAAAAGCTGTTTAGGACTTTGGGGGTACTTTCCGCTATCTATATTTTTTTTTCCCTTTTTTTTTCTTTTTTTACTGTAAATCAAGTTGGAACTCAGGTTTCATTTTTTTTTGCCACAATACTGTGTACAGAACGAAATAGAACAGAGAAAAGAAGAAAAAAAAAAAAAAAAAAGAAAGAAAGCAATAAACGAATGAAACAAGTGAGGGCGGCGTAGTAAGTTGTGATATTTTCTCTTAAGTACTGTGTACGTTTTCTTTGGGAGTTTTTTGAACGATGGGAAAAAAAAAAAAAAAAAAAAAACAATTTTTCTCATGCTGCTATGTCCTCATTTCAAAGAACGAAAATTCAAAAAAAAAAAAAAAAAAAAAAAATGGAAAGAAAAGAAAATTCGCATAGTGTGCAACCCCATTCCCCCAGTCACTCAATTAAGAGAACAAAAAAAAAAAAAAAAAAAAAAAAAACTAAAAAATAAGGGAAAACCTACAGATCCACCCCCAGGTTTGGAGAAACGTATACTACGGTCACGGCCTTGTGTAGCTTTTTTGACCTTTTTTCCAAATCGACAGCCCTCTATTCTGGGCGAGATTTTTTTCAAATCCGTGATAGCGCAGTGGTGTTGGTGCCGGACTGAAGCCCTGGAGGTAGGGGGTTCGAGTCCCTCGGGGGGATTTTTTTTTTTTCCGGAATTTTTTTTCTGGGCATCTGTTCATCTCGCTGTTACTCAATTTTTTTTAAGGCTTTGTTAACTTTTAAATACTACCAACGTGGTGCAGCGTAGCAACGCAATGATGCCCTCAAGGTTTGTTATTTGCCAAATCATCGTTAGGGTTAAGCGTAATTAAGGTAAAGAGTATGCTGACAGGTGAGTGATGACTGCAACCGACAACATGCAAGTTAGTGATTCGAACGGCCCAATTTTTTCGTTCAGCTTTTGGGGCCTGCAAACCCAGCCAAGCGTTCATTGCTTTTGATCCTTCAATGTCGGCTCTTCCTAACCTAGACAAGCAGAATTGTCCAAGGGTTGGATAGTTCACCCACTAACAGGACCGTCGTGAGACAAGTTTACCTACTGATGGGGAGAGACCCCCTTGGGGCAGTGTAAGTCGACCGCAATACGGGAGTACGAGAGGAACTCCCGTTTCTAGTCCCTGGTATCTACGGTTCTCCGATCGGAGCCGTGATGCTACACAACACATCCGCAGTGACTGTGCTTGACTATGTTAGCCTTTGAAGTAAGCCAGACTGGATCACTTAGTCACCACTGGTGGTTACTTTTTGATCGTGTTAGGGCTTGCGTCCAAAAGATTACAACAATAAGAATGTTTTTTTATGAACATTACAATTAAGTAACTACATCAATAGTTGACTAACTTACTTCTACACCATGATGAGAGAATAGAGGTTAACAGGACGATGGATTACTCTCTTATGTTAAAGTTAAGTTTAACTTAACTTAAGGAAGAATTGCGCGATGACAGAAGGCTTCCAAGCGAGGTCCTAAGTCGAGTGGAAGTTTACACTATTGACCTTGAAGAACGACCCGCGTGTGAATTTGATGCAGGGTCTTTGTAAGGTACCAATGAGGTTCTGGTGTAAGACTTTCAAACGATGTTGTTAGTCAGCAACCTGCACTAAGCAATGTCTCAGAGCGACGAGTGTCCGAACGTGACAGAACGAATCAGCAGTACGGATACGACGCACGACGTCAGTATACCTGTTGGTCACTGGGGGGGGAAAAAAAAAAAAAAAAAAAAAGACCCGACAGGGGTTCGAACCGCAGCCTAGCGAATGCAAGTCTGGAATCATACCACTCGACAATTTGCGTCGTCTTCGATTTTGCGGATTTAAACACATATGCAGGGGTCAAAAAAGTTACACAAGGCCGTGACCGTAGTGTACGTTTCCCCAAACCTGGGGGTGGATCTGTAGGTTTTCCCAAAAAATAATAAAAAAATAAAAAGATGCATCACTTATGTCAATTATATAAACCGAAATCGTCCCGCGTCTCAAAAACACCTCAGTCAGGGCAGTGTAATGCTAGCGTTTGTAAGCAGTGTGTTTCTTAGTCATTATTTGTCATACTTTGTTTTTTATTTAATATTCGCAAGTCTTTGTTATATAATTACATTCATTCGAAGTCTCAATACAGTTTATTCGTTATAATGCCACCACCAGTTTTCGAGACAGTCTGCGTGTTTTGTATTGCAAGAATATCCGCGTGGTTATATTAACCTTTTCTATAAACAGAAACAAATGTGTTTATTACTTTATACTGATCCAATGCGTTACGGTGGGTTTACTTTAATACCGTTAGTCAACTGTCTTGTAAGACATTACATGAAAGTTAATCGTTCTGTTGTACTTATCTTGAGATCCTCTCCAGAGTTTAGCTACAGGCTACCCTATTGTGTGTTTATATCTTCTTCTACAGAAATAATTTACTAAAAATCTCAGTATGACGGCTGTACTCATTGCGGCGTTGTTCTCTGTAGTTGCTGTACCTCCGTCACCTCTGTGGGATGAACAGTTTTCAGTTCCGATAAATCAAACGATCAGATTAAATGGAGTTCACACCTATAATAATACATTCTGGTACTACTATGATGCTATTAATGGTGTGTCCAGAACTGATCATGGAAAGGGACAGTTTGACGAGCTATGCAGAAGTATCAAGGGAAAGAAATATAGTGATGAACCTTGCTCAATGATTGTTAGCAAAGACGGATGGAGGTACGTTTTATTTCCAGAAGAGTCATCGTGTTGTAAATATTGCAACACTACCGTTGGTTGTGGAATTATTAGCAGAGACTGGCTTCGTAATTCTACATATCAAGGACAGAAAACTATTCAAGGACGCCTATGCAATGGATGGATGAAAAAGGGTGGTGAAAAAAACTACTACTACGCCACCGCAGACTCTCTTCAAGAACCCTGTGAATTCTACGAGGGATACCCAACACTAGCTGATGGTATTAATGTTTGGTTGTACAGCACCACTCAGTATAAAACTGGTCCTCAGGATCCAAAATTATTTGAGGTTTCGTCAACCTGTACGTCAATGTGCAATCTCTCTTAAAGAACAGCCATTAAATTGTGCATCATATTTATATTTATATTAAATCGGAGGTAGGCTTACCTCCCTGAGAATAGTATAGAACATTTTTCAGACTGTTTCTTCACACAAAGACATTACCATGGGATATGTAGGAGTACGGTTCTTGTATTGTTAGGTGTTTTGTTTAAAGTCTCCTCTCTCCGTTAAAACAGGACTTTGTGGAGCCTTTTAAGGGAACCCAAAGACTGTAAACTTTTTATGCTGTTAGCCATTAAGACTGACAGGTTCGAAAAAAAATCTATTTGCATTACTTTTTTATGTATCTTATATTAGGTACTGCCGCATAGTACGTACTTTTAATATAACAACTCTCTTTCAAAACAGTCTTTGTGATAACTAGTTATGAGTATATTCCTCTCTGCTGTGCTCCCTTCAGGATCAACGATTTCGATACCAATTAATGCGACTTCATCCATCGTTGAAGTAAAGGAAGAGATTGCTAATGAAGAAAAACTGGTAACTGATCAATTAGAATTACTGTACGAAGGTGAGCTCGCTGATGATTCTACTTTGTGTGAGATTGCATCAAAGGGAGGAGAAGTCGAAGTTGTGTTATCAAAAAAGGGAATTGCTCTGATCGAATTGGGACAACAACCGACAAAACAACTTGCGATTAATTTCATAACATCAAATAATCTATCCGGGATTATGAATTGTATTGCAGCTGGGATTGGTATTAACACGACATTAAAGAATGGACGTACTGCTCTCTACTTAGCTTGTGAATCAGGTAGTCTTTCAATATGTCAGTACTTGTTAAGAGATCCAGACGTCGATCCGACTATCGCATCTGATGCGGGTTACCAACCATTGTATGTTGCTTGCAGATCGAAGTCTAGAGCTATAGCTAAATTAATAATAAATCATCCATCAGTTGTTGGTAATCAAGAATGTTTGGCAGCAGGCATGAGAGTGACATCAACTTTAGGTGAAATAGAAACTGCGAGAGAGTTGCTACTGAACGGTGGTGTTGATTTATCGTCATCGGTGTATATTCGGTCTCCTCCACTCATAGCAGCTGCTACACATGGTAACGTTGATCTCGTGAGATTATTATTAACCAGACCAGAAATAAATCTAGACAGCTGTCCATCTGCACTTCTTGCTGCATGTAAGGGAGATTCTGCTGACATTGTTCGAATGATTTTAGAAAGGTGCAAACATGGAATCAATAAACTTGACCCTCTCACTAAGGATACTGCATTACATATCGCAGTCAGAAATGGTAATTTAGACATCATTTCATTATTGTTATCTGTCAAAATATGTAAAGTAAATATATGTAATGCTGTAGGTCAATGTCCTCTACGCATAGCATGTTCGTCGGGTAATGTTCAGGTGGTGAGATTACTGCTTGCCATCCCAAGGGTAAATGTTAATTCTCGAGATCTCTATGGTGGAACACCGTTATTCAATGCAGCAAAGAGTGGGGATTTAGAAATGGTTAAAATATTAGCGTCTCATCCTGACATCAACTTCAACAATGGAAAGTCAGCTATGGAGGCAGCTCTAAAGCAGAATCACTTCGATGTGGCTGATTATCTGAGAGGTCAAGTGAATAACGACTTTGATTTTATGTAATCAGTTTAGTGAGAACTAACACCTGTTTTATTGATAATGTTTTTTTTTTTTTTTTTTTTTTTTTTTTTTTTTTGCACAACTATTTTATATTTATCTAACTAGCTATTGGATCTGGAAGAGGGCTGGGTAGGGAGAATGGTCCGAAGAAAGATTATTTTTAATCTTAGCCCGAAACCAAACTTGTTTGTTGTCCTACGAAATTTTGCTTTTTTTTTGATTGACTGATAATTATTAATACTAACTATTGGATCTTACTTCCAATTAGGAGGATTGCTGCGCCCGTGGGGGGTGGCCACGTTGTGACGCGCCGTCCTCCACTTCTTAATATAGGTTCAACAATTCTTGTTACACCTTTTTTTTTTTTTTTTTTTTTTTTTTTTTTACATACCTGCTGTCCTTCTGTTCGATATAATCACTAACTAGCCGTGACTTGACAGCACTTCTTTTTGTGATTTATTTCATACAATTCGACCATACAATTTGTGGTTGTAGATTCAAAATATTTTTTCCTTTGGTAAAGTTATTTAAATTATTACTACTATTGTATCTGTTTGTTGATGAACTTTGTGATGTTTACTTTTTTTTTTTGCTGTCTTTTGTTATTTTATTTTATTGTTACAAAAAGCACCAACTAAATGTTTCGAAGATATCTTCTTGTTTAAATTTCGCGCCTCCTCCCCGCAACAAACAGTTCCAGGAAGGCGGGACTGATCATTGGCTCGGGTACCTTCCTCGAATCGCACAACCCATTTTTTCCTAATTAATATAATATGAGCAGCCAGAGTGTGTCAGCTACACTCTGACATCCCCAGCTTTGGGAGGCAGTGGGTTTCGGTCGCTTGTCCTGGTTAGTCTGTTGTTTCCATTGGCTCTTCGGCGCAAGCTGTTGAGAAAAGGGGCTCAAGGAGGGGCAGCGATGGGGTATGCACTACCGGGGTAAACTTCTGATATTTACTTTTTGCCGTCTTTTGGTATTTTATTTTATTGTTACAAAAAGCACCAACTAAATGTTTCGAAGATGTCTTCTTCGTTTAAATTTCGCGCCTCCAGGCAGTGATGAATATGCTCTACCGGGTAAGATGATCGACATGAATGAAAAGAGGCGTGAATTTGATAAGCAATTACATAGGACAAAAGAAGTGTTGCAAGGTTCGAAGGAAGACCGGCGTGCGGCACGTGGAGAAGTGGATGAAAAGAGAAGTATCGCCTTCAAACAAAAAAAACAAGACAAGAATTCAGAGAAAGTAGAAGAAGAACTAAAACTCAGAGCAATTAACAAATTAAAACAAGAACGTTACCTTGCATTGAACGAGGAAATGAAAGCAACGCTGATAAATGCGAACAGCGGTACGAGCAGCGAAGTCGAGAGGCTAACTATCAAAAAGGAAAAGGTTCTACGAGTCCAACCAGATAGTAGAGCAGCAAAGCGCTTTCGTGGTACGGAAAACAGACATCACCATAGGGATGATGATGATTTAATTTAAAATAGAAATAGTTGTTTTGTCTTTATTAAACCATTCTCTGTACGCGGTACTAACAAACTCCTCGCACAGCATACTTCGAAAGAAAGTATCACTCAGATGTGAACGAGGAAGGAAGGCCGTTTGTGTGACTTTCCTACAACTAAATAATGGTTTCCCTTTCGCTATTATAACACATCCACTTCTCACTTGAGTTAGTCAAACTTACTCAACAGCCATCCCTTATCGTCTGTCTTGTAACAAATCTGAGTTGATGCACCCGTCAACAATAAGTGATGGAAAAAAGAACGGGAGAATCTTTAGACAAGATTGGGACCGAGTGGGAAGATATCAAACCCCACTTGGTAATGTTAACATCTCTCACCATAACACCCAACTGTTGCTTTACTTTGATGTACTTTTAGAGGTTTATTACTGTTTTGTGTTTTGTTAGAATGTCACCTTCCATAGGATCATATGAGACATGGGAAGTAGAGGAAGGTGAGCTTACTGTTTGGAATAGGATACGTTGAGTGGGATTATTTATTCTCATTTCAGATCAAATAAAAAAATGAGAGAAATCGTTTCCATCCAGGCCGGTCAGTGCGGTAACCAGATCGGTTCAAAGTTCTGGGAAGTCGTATCTGATGAGCACGGAGTTGACCCAACTGGTACCTACCAGGGAGACTCCGACCTTCAGTTGGAGCGTATCAACGTCTACTTCAACGAGGCCACTGGAGGAAGATACGTCCCAAGAGCTGTCCTAATGGACCTTGAGCCAGGTACCATGGACTCCGTTAGAGCTGGACCATACGGACAGATCTTCCGTCCTGACAACTTCGTGTTCGGACAGACTGGAGCCGGTAACAACTGGGCCAAGGGTCACTACACTGAGGGAGCTGAACTTATCGACAGCGTTCTCGACGTCTGCAGAAAGGAGGCTGAGAGCTGTGACTGCCTTCAGGGATTCCAGTTGGCTCACTCTCTTGGAGGAGGTACCGGATCCGGTATGGGAACTCTTTTGATCTCAAAGTTGAGAGAGGAGTACCCAGACAGAATGATGCTTACCTTCTCTGTTATTCCATCACCAAAGGTATCTGACACTGTTGTTGAGCCGTACAACGCAACCCTTTCTATCCATCAGTTGGTTGAGAACGCTGATGAGTGCGTCATGATTGATAACGAGGCTCTGTACGACATCTGCTTCCGTACCCTGAAGTTGACCACTCCAACCTTCGGAGACTTGAACCACTTGGTGTCAGCTGTCATGTCTGGAGTTACCTGCTGCCTCAGATTCCCTGGTCAGTTGAACTCTGACTTGAGAAAGTTGGCCGTCAACTTGATTCCGTTCCCACGTCTTCACTTCTTCTTGGTCGGATTCGCTCCTCTCACTTCAAGAGGATCCCAGCAGTACCGTGCCTTGACTGTTCCTGAGCTCACTCAGCAGTCATTCGACGCCAAGAACATGATGTGCGCATCTGACCCACGTCACGGAAGATACTTGACCGCCTCCCAGTTGTTCAGAGGAAGAATCTCAACCAAGGAAGTTGATGAGCAGATGTTGAACGTTCAGAACAAGAACAGCAGCTACTTCGTTGAGTGGATTCCAAACAACATCAAGTCGTCTGTTTGTGACATCCCTCCAAAGGGATTGAAGATGTCGACCTGCTTCGTTGGAAACAACACCTGCATTCAGGAGATGTTTAAGAGAGTCTCTGAGCAGTTCACTGCCATGTTCAGAAGAAAGGCGTTCCTCCACTGGTACACTGGTGAAGGTATGTAATTTGCTATATGTTGTTTCACATCATCATTAATGGTATAATTTAGTTAACTACTTACACAAACCAAACCCAATCACAGGTATGGACGAGATGGAGTTCACTGAGGCTGAGTCGAACATGAACGACTTGGTATCTGAATACCAACAGTACCAGGACGCCACCGTTGAGGAAGAGGGTGAGTTCGATGAGGAAGAGGGTGAGGGCGAGCAGTACTAAGCACCTTAACCAGTGTAACTGTTTTTTCTACTTCTTCTTTTTTTTATTTTATTTTTTAAAATCCTTTTCTGAACAAGAAATAAAAATTGTAAATGGGTGAAAAAAAACCATTCAGATAAGCCTTATATTTTGTTGATCGCAGCTAGTTTTACTGGCGCACAGGGAAATAGATAACATGACATAATAAATAACGGCTCTTAATCTGAATAGTTTCTTCTCCGACTTCGTCGGTGCAAAAAAAAAAAAAAAAAAAAAACGAAAATTAAGAAAGAATAATTCTACGCGGCCCTTCCGAAAAGGGCACCTCAAAAAGAAAACGAAAGAACAAAATAAAGAAGTGCATCTTCACTTGTATGTTTCCAGAAGGGATGTCTAACAACACTCTGGTAAACATCTGTGAACTTCACTGGGAAAGAAAATAGAATTTAAAGGGTTCAAATGTAAAGGCTCCATTGGGATACAAACACCTGTTACGCGAATTGACACACAGATGTCTATAGGGAATGTTATGTATTATTTTTGTTTTTTTTTTCTCTGTCAGGTTCACAATAATCTGCGTGCAGTAATCTTTTCATTAAATGTGATGTTCTCAATTAAATTTATCTTACCAGTGAGGGTAATCAATCCCCCTATCACAATGTCTGTCATCTCTCGAGATGGAATGAACTCTACCGTACTGAGTGACCTCAGTGGTTCTGACAGATCTCGGCAAGACAGCTCTGCTAAGAAAGTACTCTTATTGCTTCAAGTTAAAGACACGGAAATTAGAAAAAAGGAAGCCGACTGCGTTGAATTGAGAAACGCGAAGTATGAATTAGCGAGGGAAGTTGACCAACTGAAAAGATCGCTTTCAACAATAGAAGAAAAGTATATTCAGCAAGTGAGAACTTTAAGCTGTAATGCTGCAACTGTGGAACCGTTGCAGGCAGAAGTTATTTTTTTAAAATCCGAAATGGCGGCTATCACAGACGAGAAGATACAAGTCGTTGCCGAGCTAAAATCTCGACAACGACAACACGATCACACCCTAACTGACATGCAGGTTATCGAGTCTGCGAACACTTCTTATGAAAGTGAATTACGTCGACTGGAATCAGGTCTTGACTACCAACGCAGTTTGAATAAGAACTTATCAGAACAACTTTCACTCAAAACAGAAGAAATCGACGACCTCAGATCTCAACTGAACAGTGCTCAAACAAGTTCTAATCAACATACAACAGATCATTTTAATAAAATAAATAGACTTCAAGAAACAGTTCAAAAACAAGATTCTCAACACGAAGAACTAACTCACAATTACAATAATCTCCTCCGAACAAAACAACAAAACGAATCTGAAATAAATTCACTCCAGGAACAGCTTTCTATTGCAAAGAATGCAGCTGTGACTGCGAGCAACTCCAGAAAACAGCTTGATGATAATATTAGTGTCTTAGATTCAAAAAATAAAACTATTGAAACAGAGAATACCGACTTAAAACAACTTTTAAAATCTCAAAAAGATGAAATTACTTCATTCGCAAGTGAAGTAGGAGACTTTAAGGCTCAATTGGTAACTCTTCAGGTTTCACTGAAAGCGGCTGAAGATGAAAACGCTGATTTGGTTGTAAAGAATCGGATGCTTGACGGAAAGGATTACGAAATTAAAAAACAAAATGTCGATTTGAAATCTTTTTCAGAACAAATTGAAATTCTACAGACTGAAATTGAAAATCTCACCAATGAAAATTCCAAACTATCAAAAGAGATAATAAGGTCACATGCAAAGGAAAAGAAATTACAACTAACTCATGAAAATACTCTCTGCACAGTTGAGGTAATGAAAACAGAACAACAACATTTTGCAGCCGAGGCTGTGCATATTGATGAATACGCTCATCAAATATTAATATTAGAAAAGCAATTATCAGAATGTATCAATCGCTTTACTCAACAAGAACTCCAATTAGAAATTCGTCAACAAGACATTATTGAACTTCACGGTGAATTGTCTGATCAAAAAGAATCACGTGAAGCTGTTGTACTCCAGTTTGAGTCTGATATTCAGTTTTATAAAAGTGAATTACAAAAATCTCAAGAAGATAATAAGGTTGTTAAAGAACAAATCGTATTACAAGAATTGAATATAACTTCAGAAAAGGAAACTTGCGCGAGGTTCGCTTCGGAATTACGAGACATGGAGCTCGGTCATAAGAACGATGTCGAATTGGCTTCGAAGATGAAAAAATGTATTAAAAAACAAAAACAAGAAAAGATAAAATTAAAATCAGAAGCAGACTCTTTAAGACATCAACTAAAAGAACAATCTTCAAAAGGAGTCTCCGACATGCATGCAAGACAAGAAGTACTCTCAGCGATAACAAAAGGAAAATCTGAGCTCACTGACTCTCTAAAAGTACATCAACAGCGGATAGCACTTCTGGAAACTGAGAAACAAAATTTACAAATTGAGCTCAAACAGTCTCAAGAGCAAGCATCTTCGGATAAAAAACATTCGACCAGCCAATCAAGGAAGTTAACTGCTGATATTAAATCACTCACTCAGTGTAGAGACGAAGCTGTGATCGCTGTGACTGACGCTGATGCCATGATACGAAGTCTTCAAAGTCAACTTCAGGATACTACTCAACAAAAGAGTAATCTCTTAACTACCGTTCAAAATTTAAAAAGAAAAATTGCCCTCGAAGGGAATCGATCAAAATCGTTGTCTTTACAACTAGAGAATCACACTGGACAGGAAACTACGTTGCAAGAAAAAATTAAGTTGGAGACAGAAGCAATTTTAAAAAGAGTTCACAAAGAGGACAGACAAAAACGTCGAGTGATTGAAGAGCTTCGTAACGACAAGGTAAGACTGTCTGAGGAATCTAAAAAATTGGCGGACGATTTGAAAAAATTGGAAATTCGCAACAAACGATACCTCTCAAAGGAAGCATCGACTAATATGATTGTCAGCACTCTACGTGATAAGGATAGTCGCAGAATAGAAGCAACTCAAGTATCAGATTGGGAGACGTCTCTCAGTGATAGTATGTTAGTAGTATTCGACTTCTTGTCTAGAACTTTGTTGGAAGTCGTTTCACGAATATCAACTCATTTGAGAGACTCGTCTTCAGCTGATAATTACGAGTCAATTATATTTCCTGATCGGTTTGAAAAAAAGCATCTCATGGACACTTCTCGTCTAGGAAGTCATTATTATCCATCGTTGATCCGTACTATGTGTGCTTTCCGAGGGGGTTCAAAGAATTGTGATCAGAGTGTTGTCAGAGGATGTCCATCTGACTTACAAACTTTATTTATCGATCTAATCAGTAGGAGGATCGCTTTGGAAGCAAAATATATTGCTCTTTGCAATTTAACGTGAGCCTTGGGTGATTTAGATTTTCTGTTTTTTTTTGGATTTGTTTTGTTTTTCGTTTTCTTCCATAGAAATTACTCACGGATAGATCTCTTCTGTAGTACAGACTTTGTGACTATTCTTCCACAGTTGTGATAATAATACCGACGGATGGAATGGATTTCCATTTTTCAATTCGTTTTTTTTTTCTTCTTTTGTTTCTGAGTACAGACGTTCGTACACCGACATTATTGTAGACTATAGAAAAGTAAGTAGAGTCTTGGAACCGTCTAATATATGCATAACTATTCTTGTATCTGCTGACAGGTACCTTTTCATCACAGTGAGAACATATTATCGATAGGGACACAGTAGTAGTCTGTTTTTACTTAGCAAGGTAACCAAATTAATAATAAAAATCATTCAAACAGATCTACTCCAACACATGGAGCTACTGTCGAATGGAATGCAAAGCAGATGGGGACGAATGTTAGAAAGAAAGAAAGAACTACTTCGAACGAGTCGAGAACCTGAAAAACAACAAACGATAAAAGGATCGACAGAGAATAAAAAGAAGAAAATAATCGTAGCTGTTGGACAAGCAGGAGTAGGAACAACATGTCCAGAGTGTATGCGGCATCATAAAGATTTAGAATTAGATTCGTTGCAAGATTTTAAATTACACGTTTTCCAATGTCGAGTTCAAAGTGGAACAAACCCACTTCTACCTGTCGTGTCTTTAGTTCCACAACCACCAAGAAAGCAACCTGACAATCCGAGATACACTGTTGCTACAGAAAGTAGTTTTGATGCAGCAATTCGACGTCCTTCTTTGAGAATAAAACGATATGGAGGAACTATAATACCCTCTGCTGGAGCAAGGCAGTTCACAAACCCTGAAGTAAGTACTGTGTTCTCATCTGGTTATAAACAACATCTACGAGGGAATAAGATGATATCCTCTTCAACAACCAGTTCCACTACAGACAAGTCCGAACCCAGAGACTTCGACAGAGACAGAAGCGAACTCTGCACGAAGGCTAATAGACTTGCACTAAGGAGGCTCATTGCAGTTAAAAAATATCGGAATGATACTGTAGCTGAACAAACTTTACAGAAGTTACTATTCGCAAGTCATCAAGAAGCGGAATTAGACCTGTCTCAAGTTGATATAAAATATGAGGACGTTGCTGTCTTAGCCAGTATTGTTGCAGATCATCCAACAGCAGCATTGCTTGCGATAAATGAAAAGGTTGCGAAGTCGGTGTCGTCTGTGTTGGCTCCGGCTCTAATATCAGTTGCGTCTACAAATAAAAATCTAATGCACATAACACACACTGAACGACTAGGGGACAGATGGTCTTCAAGGCTAGGTAGTTTAATGGAACAAAGCATTCAAGATAGACACTTACAGCATCAGGAACTGGTTGTTGGAAAGTTAAGTCAGAAATATGCAGAATGGGAACAGTTTAGAAAGGACGACATTGATTCGATGAAAAAATCCGAATCAGATAACCGAAAAGAAATCATTCACGAAAGAACAAAATGCATCAAATATATTAAAACAGTTCATAAGAAAGAATTTCACATTTTGGAAATAAAACAACGAAAGCGACAGATTGCTGCAATTAAAAACAAACAGCGAGCGTTGATGTCGTCACGTGAGACTTCTGTTCGTGATCAACTTATTTTTATCGAATTGTCAGACCTTTTTATACTTTTTATTCAAAGAGAGTCCTTACAGAGAGAATACCTATTTCAGAATCAATATTCGAATCGAAGACAACTAAAAACGGTTGAAGAAAAAGCACACAAACACAGCAAAGGTCGGGAACGATCTCGACTCAACCGAGAAAGTACTGCCAGACAAATACTGGATGATACTGAGTTTGATTATAGAACAGAGATAGTTGGAATGCATGAGTCTGCTGAAGCTGTTTTACGATCAAAATTTGAAGAGGGAATCGAATATTTTGATTACCTCGAAAGACAACAAGTTATTAGATATGATTTACAAAAGCTTTACTTATCAATAAAACAATCAATAGAAAAAGATGAGATAGACAGCAGACAATGGATTATTGACAGACGAGTTCACTACACTCAAATGAAAGAACAAGAACGAAGTAAAGCAAGAGAACTCATAGCTGCTGGGGAGAGAACAGATCGCAGTTGTATTTCTGATGATTTCTTAAAAGCCAGCGAGCATCTATCACAAGAAGTAGCAACCAGTCTTGATTGGTTAGCAGAAGTTGTTTCTCTCAAGAATATCGAAGAGGAGTTTGCTGGAGTTATGAAACAACTTCCAAATATATGCATAGACACTCAACTACAGTATAACACGAAACCATTTATGTATTTTGTTCATCCATACACTGAAGTAGAACCTCCCACGTGGATAAACACAGTCGCTAAGTTCATTTGCGTCCTTGAAGACACTTGGGTATCAACACACAAAGCCGTCACTAAGCGACTCCAAACTCAAGTGAGATCTGAACGTGATGCGTATACAGTCCTTAATAGGGTCAAGGCAAGAAATTCAAAATTTTTCGCAAAGATATTTGCGACAGACGAACCAGAAGACGACAAAAAGCGAAGAAATAAAAAATTAAAAGCAAGTGTCCAGGTAGCTGTAAAGATGGGAGCCATGTCAAATATGACAGAAAAGGCTGACGCAACACCAGCCTTATCACCCGAAAACATCTCTGAATGTAAACAAGTAATGTGGGGAGGTTATATAGAAGTATCACTACTACCGAGTGATTCAGATCCTGAATGGTTAGCTGAAGCTATTCAATTGTCGTGTCAGACTTATCTTAATGTTGAAATAGATGGAACTGTTTATAAAGGATCGAATGACTTGAGTGATATGTTAGAAACTCATCCAATATCACAATTTGAATTACCAGCCTACCCAACACCTAATGAGCTAAGTGGAGCAGCAGAACTTGATCCTGTGGTGGTCCCCACAATTCCAAAGACCGACTCTGTTCCTTGTGGACGTGTATTAAAAATCCTTCTTCCGAATCCAGAATCTACCAGTCGATCTGCTGAAGAGATTCTTAACACTGATGTCATAACGAGAATTATTCGATCTTGTCGTTTATGTACAACTGGTCATGGCCTTCCAGCTCCTGTTCTCATTCAAATTCAATTCAAAGCTGTTCTTCTCTTTGATAGCTCCGTTGTTATTAAAAATAGCACCGTCAGACCAAATGAGTTGTCTGAGTCAACTGGAACAGCTGTAATGGGAGTCGTCTTAGCGTTACCATTCATAAGTCAGTGTTCTCGAGGTGGTATTACTGTTGAGTACATTGAAGGTATGAGAGGAGATTTCCTTTATTATTTTTTTTATTAAATTGACTTCTCAACTTATTATCAAACAAATCAACAACAGGAATGAAACCCGAAGAACTACAACTCGTACCCGAGCCGTTTAACCTAACCGACCCACCAACAGTCACAAGACGTAAAGATCAATCACAGTTCAGTGTTATGTCGGGTGGTCATCAGGGAGGGGGATTGTC
Source organism: Flectonema sp. DT1601 (assembly GCA_964019425.1). Lineage (NCBI taxonomy): Eukaryota > Euglenozoa > Diplonemea > Diplonemida > Diplonemidae > Flectonema > Flectonema sp. DT1601. Next base: position 893,709 of record OZ025800.1, on the reverse strand, counting down.
TTTAACAAATTTTCACGATGCTTATGTATCAGTTGAAATAACTGAGGGTTTTACTACAGATGATATTATTTGTATGAAAAACAATGCTAAGGTCCAACTTGAAGGAACGAATTTACTATTTAAAGAAAAAGACAACACCTATCAGGTTGGAACAACAATATTAGGAACCCTACCGAGCTGTAGTGAAGTTCAAGAAAATGTAGCAGCCAGCAGGCTATTCGTTATTCACTTACGCTATGATGAGAATCCAGGGATGTTAGCAGCAGAGCAACTACGACATTTCTTAAAAGCATTGCGATTCGCGAATACATCAGTCGCTCCTGTTGAAGGAACCAGAACAATAGTTGTGAGTATAGCCGATAGTAATCGTTACGTTAGTAGAATGAGTATCATTGTTGATGTTATTGGAGAGGACAATCCAACAGAGATGATCATTCCTCATTTAAAGTTTAGTATCAGATCATCAACTGTTCCTACTCACTTACGTCATTATATCTCTCCATGTGTAATTCCTATAGCTGAGTCTGCTGTAGTTCAAGATGTTGACACAGATAGATTCATAGGAGGATCGTTAACAATAACACTTAACGGTTCATCAAAAGGAGAAGGTATTGCCCTATGTCTTCTACCAGAACTAACGCAAACTCAACTTCTTAATAGCGTCAGAAGTAAGACTCTCAGATCAGAGGAACGGAAATCACCGAGTCCAGATATGGTAAGAAGCGATAACAGTTCGTCAATGCTCGAATCGGCATCACTAAATATATATCAAGCGAGTAGTGTTAATCTTGATATGTCTCTTGGTAATAATGTTCAGCATTGGGTCGATTCTGAACACCAATTCTGTATTGAAAGACCACCAACAGGAAATCCTATTATAAAATACCAAGGAAGAGCAATAGCAAGTGTTGACAAAGGTGAGATTCTGTTACCTGGTAAATCGATTGACAGCATTGATAAAGATACTTCTAATAATGAAGTTGTTATATTGTTTTCAACAACAGGAATGATGTCAATCGAAGCCTGTCAGGAACTTCTCAGAAGTATTGTAACATATAACATAACTACAACTCCTATGAAAGGAACTTTTCGCCAGCTTGACATCGTTCTGAGGATCGGTGTAACTGTCAACGGAGAACCAGAGAAGTCTGAAATTCCAATGGAGTTGCCAGACTACACTCCTGAAGATGATTTTATATTAACTGAAAAAGTTCAGCTGAGACATGCTCCAAGCTTACTAGCGATTCCTGAGAAATATGTGTCTGCTGAGTACAGAGAAGGTTCTGGTCCACAGAGACTTGCCCCATTTGATTTAATTCAAGATAAACAAGGATTTGTTGAAAACTACAACGCAGGATACATAGTAGTTGAGATTATTGAAGGTGCTAATGATGAAGATTCCTTAGCTCTTAGAGAGGATGAGTCCATTAAACTGGTGCAGCACACGCAGTCTACAAAAAAAGCCCCCACAGCCATTCGTAGGTCTTTCACATCAGCTGCTAATGCTGTTTTCAATATGAACAAAATGAGTGGATCTTTAGCAGTTTTTGAAGCACCACTCTCTCCGTTATCACCGACGAGTGCTAGTGGGGATAGTTTTGAAGCTGCCTCTGCTAAGGTGCTAACTCCCAGAACTCCTTCCATAGTACCAAAATCACTTCGAATATCTGAATTAAAAGACAAAGTCAGGGATCATGTCAAAGAAGAAATTCAAAATCGGAGAGGAAGACGCGAATCACTTCTTGGAATGGCTCAACAAGAAGTTCGTAGTATTATTCGAGACCTCACTAAGTTAAAGGACAAGGATGCAAATTTACTCTGCAGCGCCGATCTGTTCTTCAGTGGAACCGAACGACCAATCGCTGTTTATAAAAAACTTGGTCAGGACTTGCTTCATGTTATTTTTAAAGGAGATCAGAATACACTCGTCTCTAGGAAACATGTAATCGCGATACTGAGAAATTTAACGTACTGTAATTTGTCGTCAGATCCGCAGGTTTTAAAAAAAGTTATTCGAGTAACAATATCAGATGCTCCTCCGTGTTCCTCACAGTGCGTATTCGAAATGAATATTCAAGCGGTTTGTTTTTGTTGTTTTTTTGTTGTTAGCTATTACACGACGAGGAAAAAAGGAAAAAAAAAAAAAAAAAAAACAGGTTGATGATGTCACTGAAATTCGTGTCAGAAACACTAAAATACGATACACTCCTTCAGGTGTTGTAAGATCACCATTTTGTTTGTGTCCTAGAGACTCAAGCGAATTGTGCGATGCTGATACTGAATATTTTGATGGTGGTCACCTCACATTTCAAGCAATTACTGGTGGTGCTAAGGGAGACACACTCGGATTCTTGTCACCTCAGCAACAGCTTTCTATTTATCCAAAATATAGTGAAGGAAGACTACGACTAACTGACGACAATAAAAAACTGATGCTTGTCGAAGAGGGAACTGATGATCGACAAGTTTGCTCTGTGACACTCGATAACGAAAAAACTATCTTAAAATTACAATTTGTTAAAAGTTCGGAAAGCAAACTGATGAGCCTCACACGAGCATCATATGTAATGAATTGCGTAACATTTCATAATAACTCAGAATTAAAAAAGGCGACCACTAGAACATTTCAAATACGCGTATCCGACGGCGAAAATCCCGTCGAAGGAAAGGCAAAGCTTCAGGTTGACACTCAAGTACCTCACTGCTACTTCACTCCATGGGGATTCTGTAGTGATGTTGTCTGTAAAGGTGATGATTTAAATATATCATTTAATGATCAGAAATCTAAAATAACAATTCCGACTGAAAAAAATGACAAAGTAATCACTTCTGGATTCGCTTCCATTCAAATCCATTCGAACGAAAGTCCCTGCGCGTTAGTAGTCCCTTCTTCTTTTGTTTATAAAGAGGGAAATCTGTATCAAGGTGCTACTTTTTTATCTAAATTAGATATAACGCCAACGTCTGCTAAGATGGACTTTACGTGGGCATCAAAGATAACAGCAAAGACACTCCAGCAGGTGTTGAGAGGATTCAGCATTCAGTTTGATGAAAAACCAAAAGAGGTTGTGAAGATAGAAACAACTGTCGGAACAGAGTCCAGCACTGTTTGCCTCACTACTCTGAGATACTCGTAGACTTTTAAACAGCCATTTACACTTTGATATATAGCACACGTCTTTTCGTTTCTGCGGTTGAAGTCTGCTATCTTTTTATTATGTTTTTCTAAAACTGATGATTGTTTACTTTACACGTTTCTTCTTTTTCATTTCATTTCATTTTATTTCATTTTATTTTTTCAGAATCTTGCTTCATCCATCACAACAAAGATGGGTAAGAAGGGAACTATTGGACCTGATGGAAAGGTCTCCAGACCACTGTATGTATTTTATAAACCTTTGCATTGTCAATTCCTTCATCAACTGACGTTAATATATCACCAACAGCGCTCCCTTAGAACAGCTGAAACGACAGCAAAAAAAGAAAGAACAAGGAAGAAAAGACAAGGAAAGGAGAGAAAAGAAGTTCAAACAACAAATAGAAGATGATCCTGAAACGTTGCGAAGAAAGGTTGGAGCATTAGAAAAGCAGGATAAGCTAGGGTTGATATCACATAGACAACGTCAAGAAAAATGGGAAATGAAAAAGCTACTCACGGAATATGAACCACAGCTGCGGGAAAGAGACGCTGCTGCTGCGGCAAAGGCAAAATTAAAACCGGCTGAACCTAAAGTTGAAGAACCTGTTGTGGAGACTCCAGAACCGAAATTAGTTCAAAACCCGGCACTGATGATGTCCATGGTCCCTAGAAGTGTAACAAAAAAACGAGCTGTAACCACCAAAGGTAAAACATTAATACCCGGAGGACTGGATATATCACGTGAAGAGTTGGCAACATCTATAGCTCCTGCTGTCCAGATGGTTGAGCCACAAGCACCACCAACACCGAGTTGTGTAATTCCATCAAAGACAACAATCGATCTTGTACCTGACTTTGGTTATAGCAGTGACGATAACTCTGATGACATTCAGGAATACTCTCCGTCAGCACCAACTACTACTTCTTCTGTTTTCTTTAACTCTGGTGGATTAAAAGCTCAAAAACGTACAACTACCGAACTCGATGACGAATACAGTAAATTCATGTCTGAAGTTGGTAAATAACTACAATAATAATAATAATAATATAATAACTGATCACACTTGAATTGACCTACAACGGTAAGAGAGAAATCATTATAAGCAAACACACTAACTAATGCGGTAATTGTTCTTCTTGTCTTTAATGGACATTAAATAATTTTACATGTCAAAAAAAAAAAAAAAAAAAAACTCATTTATTTATTCCACCAGGTGAGCAAACAACCGAATCAACGTACAGTAAGACGACTTTGGGTTAATTGGAGCTGTCTTTGGATTATTATTTTATTTATTTTCCATTCAGGACATGATGACCGTTCGTCACTTACTAGTGACACTTTCGGTTCTCAACATGTTGCAGGCTGTTGTTGGTCAAAATGAATGTTCAGTTGGCAATCTCGGAAACACCACATTTGATCCTATCCCATGTACGTATGGATGTTGTGATGGAGAGAAGTGTGGATCGTTTTTAACTTGTTACATGCCAGTCATAGTAGCAATCGCAATAGCAACATGTGCATGTGGATGTATGTGTGCAATGTTCTTCTTTATGTATAAAAATTGTGCACAACGAAGAAGAGAGAGAGCACGAGAAAGAGGTTCCTCAAGTCAACTGGGAAGTCACGGTGTGAGTCGTAGTAGAGGATGCACGACTCCTTCGATTGGTTCTGTTGGTGTGAAGAGATTATCATCATCGTCTCTGAGTCCAACTAAACAAACAGAAGTTCATATCGTAATAAATACATCTGTTCCATCACCAAGTCCTATTCAGAAGCCTGTAAGTCCACCAACCACAGAGTGGTCACCTAATGGTGACGCTACTCTTGCGATCGTACTTGAGGACCCAGTTGAGGTTAGTGCAGTTATGGATACTTGATGTTGTGTTATATTTTAGTTAGGCCTTCTCTCTATTCTTTACCTTTGAGTTTCATTAAAAAAGAAACTGAAAGAATCATCGCTGCTCACGTAAAAGTAGCAGTTGACGACTGAGCTGTCGTGCTTGCGATTCGATTGTTGGTTATTTGTTTTTTCTCCCTATTTACAAACGGAGCCTACTGTTAATGTTGGTATTTTGCATTCGAGTTTTTTCATCAGTAACGAACTAACTCGTTGCGGATAGTGCACACTGGGCTACTGTTGTTTTTTCTTTTTGTTTGTCATACAATGCTGTTTTCTATACAAGCGAGGCTTAACAAGCTAACTTGATGCGAATTTGTTCACACAAATATTTGTGAAATATTTTACTTTCTTCGATGTATTGTTGTGTGTCTACACCGTAATTAATTTTTTAATTACCCGAGTGTGAAATTACTCACGCTTACTTTTTGCAGTTATCAAGCAGCTTTTCAGGTAGCTCCCCCTCCGTCAAAAAAAAAAAAGAAAAAAAAAAGTAATTTTATCTTTTTTGATTTTCCTTTAATGTTTATTTGATTTATAAAGTGTGAAGGAATGCTATTTTTAAGCTGTAACGGGCTACAGAGCTCAACCTGTAGTACGTGGCCCCCGAATCCCCATATTCGTATGGGGGTTTTGTCGATACCAGCTGCTGATCTTCTTAGGCTTGGCCGAACCTTATATTGGTTTTTGCCAATTTCAAGTTGGTATCGAGTTACCCCCCACCCTAACCGTTTATGAATACAATTGTATTTACGTACAAAATCAAACAGTTAACCCCCCCAACCCAGCTGAGAGTGATCATGTTATTATTAAGCGAAACTTACACTCTGCCGTATTTCATTGTACTCTAGTTTTGGTTTCCCAGCTCACGGCGGAAAAAAGGTACAATTGTAGATAAGTTAAAGCTATTGACTATAATGTAGAGTCTTTTATGACATTTTCGGAGCGTTTGCCTCTACTAATAGTATACAGTCTCATGTTTATATTAGTTTACTTTGATACAATTTGTATCACTATAGGTTTGCTCAAACAGTTAACCTTTTCCTTTTTTTTTTTTTTAAATTTATTCTTTTTGTTTTTTATTTTTCCTGATTTTTTTTTTTTTTTTTAATTTTCTTTCGTGAAGAAGTCTTTGACACATTTTGCTTAAAAATTACGTCTCTTCTCGCCTGTGAGAGTCTCACGGTGTGTGGTAACGAAATTACTAATGCCTCACAGACTTCCTCGGGGGTTTTGAATTCCCTGACTTCGAAAAAAAACAAAAAAAAAACATGCGATTCTTTCAAGGAAGCAGAAAGCGTTTTATATCTGGAAAGTAGAAGTGATGTTTTTATTTATTGCTCCGTATCCTATCCCTGATCATTTATTATTTTCTTTTTTATATTCAACCAAGTTTCTGGCAAGGTGGACAGCTGGGAAGTACTCAGTCCAACCGGAGCAATAAAAAACACAATCTCCGTGATAGGATGGATCCTCTACTGGTGCGGGTTACCCAGACCTCAATCATCGGTTTTGGATTTGCTAAAAAAAAAAAGAAAAAAAAAAAAAAACTGATTTTTTGGTTCGCAGATCAGTCGCATCAGAGACCTGATGGATACCTGTAGAACTATTCTTGCATGACTGTGACCAACTCTTTGTTGCTGAATATCCGCACTATGAGTATTTGGTGACTGTAGACTCATTAATAAAATAATAAAAAGAACGAACCAAATTTAATTATGACCAACTAGTGAAACTCTTTAATGCAGATCAGTCGCACTCAGGAGACTTGATTGGTGACTGTAGATAAAAAAAAAGGAACTTGTATGAGATGATCTCGTTAGTAAGAAAACTCGTAGTCGGTGCTGAAATGTTAAATCTGATCTTTTACAAATGTTCATCGCATCGCCACATTTCAAATCCGCTCGACAGAAACACTAATTTCGTATAAAACAAATTATTACAATTGAGATGACTTCCTTAACAATGAGGGAATTACGAAAATTTTTTTTTTTTCGTCACCTTCCTTTCTTTTTCATTCGATGAATAATCTCTCGGGTAATAAGAAGTTGTTTTTTCAAAAAAAAAGAGATGAGTCCGTACGATTTCTGACTGAGTTCGTTAGTTGTATGTTTTGTGATCAAGATGTGTTTTTATGATAGCAAACGTATTCCTTTCATCCACCTAACCTCTTTATACCATTTATCAATATAACGTTTATGACGTTATGGCGATTCAGTCAAATGGGTTGCTGATATCACTAACGAGTAGCACCTGTGACGAAAAAGGTATTCCTCCGACTTGTATATTTTTTTTTTTTTTTTTTTTTTTTTTTTCCAGATCATTTTTATCGTTTTTTTTTTTTTAATTTTTATAAAATATTGAATCGCCTTATCATTTTAACGAATATGAGATGTGACAATTTTGTCTTAAAATTGTTGACATCTACTGTGTAGAGTAACTCTTGTAGTGCTGCCTTATAGCTTGTGTAATTGATACGTCGAAGCTGACCTTTATAATACAGACATTTTTGGGAGTCTCACTGTTGGTGCCGAATAACTGTTGCCTTCAGGGACATTCTCCTGCTCCTTGCCTCTTTGGGTGGGCATATCACTACAAAAGTTCGCCTCTTCAACGTTCTTGTACTCAATCAAGGTTTGGTTTTCTTTTTCCACCTCATTCGATTACTTTCAGTATCCCTTTGTATCAATATATTAAAGAACAGAATTACTTATCATGTAGTTTGTCGTGTTCCGTTATTTTTTATTTTTATTTTTTTTTTTTTTATATCCGAGCGCTCCGCCGTTTCTCTTTTAGTCTTTTTCCTTTGCTTGTTAGGTATGCTGTTCAGCCTTCGACCTTAGCTATGCTGGTTTACTTACGTTGCCGTTGCTTCGTAGCTCTAGGGAGTTAACCCTATGCTCTTTAGTTTGCTGTATCAGCGATGCACAATATATAACGTAATGAACTTCCTTATCTCTCTCTCTCTCGATTTTTTGTTTAACGTTTCTTATTTTTTAATTTTTTATAAATTTCTTTTTCGAAGCGGGTTCTGATAAGCAGGAAAAAAAAAAAAAAAAAAAAAAAAATCCTTTTCTGTCTCGGTCCCGACTGGCCTGTGATTCCTTCAATTTTTTTTCTTTCCTCTCTTTTACACAAAAAAAAAAAAAAACCATTCGGATTAGCCTTAATATTTCGTTGAACGCAGACAGAATCCTGTCGCATGGAGGAAAATAAATCATGACCGTAAGGAATAACGGCTTTCAATCTGGGTAGTTTCCTTCCGACTGCGTCGGTACAAAAAAAAACTCTTATGGGTTTGTTTTTTTTGTTTTTTCAGTTTTGTATATTTTCCCCCATTTCGTGTGTGGAAGTGAACTATGTTCGTATGTGTGGAAGTGAAAAAAAAAAAAAATTCCATCAGCGTTCTCTTTCTTCCTAGTGCAAAATGTAGACAAAGTCGCATATTAAATGAAATTTTCGTGGGACTCATGTTCATTATGCTTCTTCACAGAGGAATCGTAGCCTCCTCCTCTCTTGTTCTTGTCATACTGTCTACTCGTTTAGCTTTTTTTGTTTCAGTTGAGTGGCGTTATTAAAATAGAAAAAAAAAAAAAAAATAAATCTAGAAACAGACACTTAAGACTGTCCTCAAAAAAAAAAAAAAAAAAAAAAAACTAGGTGCTCTCTTTTTTATAGTGAAGTAATTCAGTCTCAATAGCTGACTGATTTGCTTCTGCGCCACGCCAGGTGATGAGAATAGAGGTAAGTGATATATGGATATATGTGGTTGCCAAACGGGTACTTTAAAAGACTAAGTTGGGGCATCGCCGTAGTTTACCATACAGCAACTATTTCCTCTTTTTTTTTCTTCTTTTTTCAATTCATTGTTTAAAATTTTTGAAAAGTCCGCCCGCTATTCACTTTTCTTCAAAAAAAAAAAAAAAAAAAAAAAAAAAAAAGAAAAGAAGATTACTGCTTGGGTAATCGAACTGCGTTCAGGTCGGACACCTGCACTACTGCGGTTCAAACTAACTTCAAACCGTTTTTTTAATGTCTTTCTTCTATTTATTTGGCTCATTCTATAGGCTTTTTGATAATAGTAAAAAAAGATTTAATTATCTTTTGGTTACTTTTTGAAAAGGAAGAATTTTTTTTTTTTTTTTTTTTTAAATCTATTTTTCCACCCCTCCTTTTTATTTTATTTTTTATTCGTGACAACCCTTTCGACTAACTAACTAACTTGATCAAAAGGAAAGACGTCAAAAATTCAAATTGAGCAAAAGCAAATAAACATTGCTAGCCCTATCCTGGCGAGCTCCGATGGATTTTTATCTTTGAACGATAGCAACTTCAACATAGAATGAAGTCCCTTAGAACTTACTGATGAAGGCCTAAAAAGGGACAAGTAGTATAAGATTAAGGCCTGAAACTACATATTCTATTACCCTTTGATGTTAGGAAACTGCAGAAATGAATACTTTTCTTTTATTGATCTCTACTTTTCTTATTCTCACTTTTCTGTTCTAAAATTAATGATACTAACTTGATCAAAAGGAACCAGCTTTGGTAAAAACGTTTTTTCTTAATCTAGTTGTAATATTCTCTAATTTTCTAAATCAACCATGCCACTGCCGTAACACTGCCTGCCCTGTGTATGCGGTAGGATTTGGTAGTTACCTATTATTGTTGTATCTAAATCAGATCTCGTTGTGAGATGATTCGATGAGCCTTTGGCCCAATACTCAGCTTTGGTGTAGGATCGAATTATCTTTCTGAGGTTGACTTTCCTGACTTCAAAAAAAAAAAAGCAAACTATTTTAAAAAAAAAGAGGAAAACATAAAATAAATATTTTACAATCCTCAAGGTGTGTTGCTTGAATAGAAACCGAATTTCTCGCCTCGCTGGTTATTATTCGGCGTGAAAAAAAAAGTTCATCGGGGCTTTTTTTGCATTCTGGTTTTAATTGGGCGAAAATGTGATTTTTTGATTTGCAGTTGATGATTTTGTTGATATTATTCATCTGACTTCCCAATCTCATCTTCTGCATACAAACCCTTCAATAGGGGTGATTAGAGTTGTATTCACTTAACCTTCCAGCTCCGACAGATGCAAAGAACACAGAGGAATAGTTGTTTCTATTTTTCTGTCCATCAAATAAGTATATTTCGGACGTGGTAATTCTTTATCTTCTTCTTCTTCTTCTCCACCCCCCTTCTTGATTTACTCAAATTACTTAAGAAAGTTGCTTCTCAGATGGTTAATAGCTTCGTACAGACAATAAGATACGAAATCCTATGGGTAGTTTGTCAAGGCAACTTTTTTCTTTGTTCTTTTTTTGTGTTGACATTTCATTTTCTTTTACGGTACGTTAAGTAATTCCAAATCGCATAAAGCTGCATGCACAAAAGTCATGAAGTAAGAGTTGACAGGCATGTGGATTGGATTATTATTATTTTTTTCTTTTTCTCCATTACTTCTTTCGTTCCATCTTTTACGGGAAAACCACAGTTAATTATTTAGGCGTGTTGAGTATTGATTATTGTCAACCTAATTCTATCTTTCAGCAGGAAAAAATACAACAAGTACAGTTACTGATCTTAGTCAAAAGACTTCTGTCTTAACAGAAAATGACAACGACTGGTGAAAGCATCTTAATCAGTTTATTAATACTTTTCTCATTTAAAAAGGATCCCGAAAATGGGGCTACTAGGAGATCCCTGGAGTCTGTATGGTTGGTGGCTGTTCTTTTTATTAGGAGCAGCACCATGGTTAGTTGTAAACGGGATATTCATTGAAATGCCAATCTTCACGAAGACGTTACCCGAAGGAGACAAACTAGCAGCTATTATTGGTGCGGTTGTACAAATTGGAAATGCAGCCCCTTTTGCATATTTACCATTGAGACATAGATTTGGTCTAAGACAAGATGTGACTGTTGGCGTAATGTTGGTTATTGAGGTTTTGGTTTGCCTGTTATTGTGCTTCACATGGAATAAGTATATCGGAGGACATAGTATTCCATTATTATTAACGACTTTCTTGGGAGGTGTTGTCGGATGCACGTCAAAGGTGACATGGTTTCCATTTGCAGGTGACTATCGTAAAGAAGCTATTTCAGCAATGTCAACAGGTATGGGAATGTCTGGTCTTCTGGGAGTAATGTTGGGAGCTGCTCAAGGGGCTGCGAATGATACCCAGAATTTTGATGTTTCGGTTTTCTTCATAATATTGTTGGGTTTGTCATTACTGGGAATGCTTGCTTTTGTACTCATGCAATTTACAAGTTTTGTCCAACGTTGGAAACCTGATTCAATGTACGCTCTCGTGGGAGGTGATGATGAAAGTGCTCACCAAGACATTCAATCGCCTCAGAGTATAATCTCATCGATGCTATCAACAGCACACACAGAGACTAGTATCATAACTGGACCACTTCCAGTTCCTGGAGGCACTGGTGACACAGCAGACGTTGGAACATCTGCAACCTTCAAACAGGCTTTCCGAATTGCAAAAATCGAACTCGCAGCTGCCTTCATGAATAGCTTTCTTAACTACATGGTCATGCCTGGTATGCTTCCATATTTCCAAGCTGATAAAGGAAAGGTTTTCTACGCCACTGCTTTCTATTACCTTGCCAACATGATTGGTAGATTCATTCCAACGTATATTGTTATTGCGAAATTATTACCTCTTATGGTGTTGTTATCCGGAATAACAAGTTACTTACTATACATCGCAATCGAGTTAGATGGTATACCAACGAATGAGAATAAACCTTTCATCTTTGGTAATGTTAACGTATGGTGGTGGAGTGTAGGGGTTCCAGTCTTCTTCTTTTCTCTTCTCAACGGATATACAGCTACCATGGTTGCAAAGGCTGTAAAAATAAAAGAAGAACAGCTAATAATCTGTCCCAGCGAGAGAGAGGTTGTACTCCAAGCAATTGGTCTCCTTAACCAGATAGGTTCCCTTTTGGGTACCTACATCTCGCTTGCTCTTGCCACAGGAGAAGTGTACCGTAAGATAAGTGACGGCTCAAGTTCAAGTTCAGATGGTATACCAATGGATGCCCCTGTATCGTCGTTTTTCTAAGTGAACTTATAACTTTTGGGTGTTCACTTTAGATAATCAACTAAAGAGAAAATAAGTGGGAATAAAAAAGAATAAAAAAAATCCTAAACTGCACACAGCAATAATCCGATAAAGTGGGAAAAACCCACTAACACAGTGTCGCATGTGGATCCCACAGTCCACGTTCTAAGCGTTTCTTCCCTAGCTTTATAAAAAAATACGACATTATCTTACCCTTCAAAGTAAATTTTCTCTTTATGTTTCGCTATCAATGAAAAAGATGTTCAAAACAGCTGAATGTCATTTTCTCTCTTCGATCTTTCCTGTTGTCCAAAACACGATCGTTTATTTTCCCTTTAAATTATATGATTTGTTGTTTTTCGTACTGCCTTGTGTGATCTCTTCATTTGTGATGAGCCTTTTAAACATCGTTAAACATGTTTCTTTGTTGGCCTTTATCGTTGATTAGTTGTTGAGTTTTTTTTAATTTTATTGAGTAAACTTTTTCCAGCCACACTTTTTGTTGTATTCCGTTCTTTCACTCCGTTTTTTATGGAGGCAAAGATGGGGGAAAAAAAAAAAAAAAAAAAAAAAAAACGAGAATAAAGATTACCGTCATCATTAATGGGAAACTCATTGACATATGAGATGGACGAAATAAAAATAATTAATTCTCTATAATCTGTGTGATTTTTTTGTTTTCTTATTATCCCTTTTTTTTTTCACCCAACCAGGATCTTGTCGAGTGGTTAACCGACATATGATTTAAATTAATTAAGTAGAAAACAAACACCCTCCTGGTGCTCAAAGTTTTCGCCTATTTATATGAATTGAGACGCAAGGTTTGGGTCATATACTCAAAGAAACATTGGCACGAGTACGGGAAAATAATAAAAAATAAAGTGCGTAATTTTTCCTTTTCACGTTTACCGTGACTCACTCACATATTCCCTCAACCTGGAGAAGTAAAATTATCATTTTTTCCTACGGAAGCCTGTTCTTTTTAATTAGATCTTGCATTGATCCGTAGTGTGTCATGTTTTTTTTTTAATTTTTTTTAGAAAATTTTTTTTTGTTGTTTTTTTTTTTTGAAAAATGGTGAAATCCGAAAAAAAAAAAAAAAAAAAAAAATGAGAGATAAACATCCACAGTGAATGAGCAGATGTGGTGCACTGCGAATCTTGGTGGAACCTTTTTTTTGTCCCCCTTCTTACAATTCAGCAGGTATTGTATGTGATAAAAGTAATGTTGGGCGGTAAAGCCTTCTTTAGCTTCCTCAGTTTTAAGTCGTTTCATGACACAACAAAAAAACATCAGCAATGTTTTATTATTTTCTGTATAGTAAGTGAAAGCCGATGTCATCCCAGGAATCTTATTGTCACGATAGTTTCGTAAAAAGTATTATTCTCTTTCTCTCGTTCTCTCTTTTCTTTTTTTTTTTTTTATTCCCGTTTGCACCCCACAAGTATAAGTGGCAAGAAAAACGAAAACGTGTTTTACAGTTTTTACGGCATTTTCCGTGCAAAAGATAATCATTTTTTTTAGTGTTTTTATTTTTCATAGGGTATCACAATAATCTCGAACCCAATATTATATTGGTTTCGCTTTTTTTTTTCTCTTTTTTTTCTCCCCTTTTTTTTTTTGTTTTTTGTTTTTGTTTTTTTTCGAAATTGAACAGACCTCAAAAAAAAAAAAAAAAACCAAAAAAAAAAAAAAAAAAAAAAAAACCTTCCTGACTTCCGACTGATGTCCTAACTTTTCCGTTAATTGCTTTCCAAGTGTTGTGCGGTTTTTATCTGTTTTTCTTTAGTTTTTCTCCCCGAAATTGTTTATCTTATTCTTATTGGTATCAATTCGTATTAAAGTCTTTGTACCATCCTCGCAATGGTTCTGGGATGTTGCTAAATAACATTACAAAAGACGACGTATCGATAGGAAATACTTCCTTTGATGTGTCAAAATACTAATTAGTCATCTCATCGGTTTACTTGCTTCACTTGGATAAATGTTTTCTTTTTGTCTACTTGAGTTTGTATACCCAACCAATAGCCGGAGTAATAATGTGTTGTGTGTTGTATTCGTGGTGAAAGAGTATTCCACGCTGTAATATGGAACAGCAGAACGATGTGTTTTCTTTTTTGGTTTTTGATTTTGGTGCCCATGCGAACATTTTTTCTTTTTTCTCCTTTTATTAAACTAGGATGATGAACGTCGTTATGTTCATAATTCTTTTTCGATATCACAGTCTGAACTGATATATCGATATGTTCTTCTTGTGATTGTCTTCGTTTTTTTTTTTGCCTTCGGCTGTTCTGTAGGGTTTGTGTTGTTTCTTTCTCACAAACTCTCCCCCGTGAATCTGTTTTTCTGTTTTATTTTTCCTTTCCGACTCTTTCCGACTCTACCGTGTGCCACAAGAGTGAATCTAAAGATGTATCAAAAAAAGAAGGAAAAAAAAAAAAACTAAAAAAAAAAAAAAAAACGTGAATATATTTAACAAGACACATGTTAGTAACTCAATGAGAGGCAATCGTTTTCAATTTTCATTCTCAAGTCGTGTTTTGGTTAAATAGAACAGTGAGTTGTTGTTTGTAACAATTATGGATACGCTTCTCGCCTTCTTTATAAAACTCAATTCCTTGAGCTCGTCTTTCTTCGATGAGACAGCTTTTTTCTGGAGTCTATATTCCCTGATTTGCTTGCAAGCAGTGCGACCCAGAAGTGTAGTTACTTTTTAAAAAATATCTCCGTAACTTAAAAGTCGCTACCCCATAAAAAGGGGAAAAAAAAAAAAAAAAAAAAAAAAAAGATGTCAGCAGTAGTTATAAAAGTTATAAACACCAGCAGGCAAGCTAAATTTCTTATTCTAATACTGTAGAAGCTGCGAAAAAAAAAAAAAAATCTCCTTGATCTCTATTGGTGCGGTTGCTGTTTGAGTTCTCTCTTTTTTTCCTTTCGTCTTATTGAAGTAATTAATTCTTCCCATTTGGTATTCTGTTTTTTAATTCCACACAAAACAAACCAGGAGGAAGTGAACTTACGAAAAGACGTTGCTTCGCTCAACTGTACACCTTGTGGTGAGGCTCTCTTCCTGTGTTTTGTGTGTCTAAAATTCGTGAATCAATATTTCTTTTTTTACTTTATAGAAGGATCAAATAATTTTCGTATATTCTGGTCCGGAGTACAATTCTATTTCAACTTTGTTGAAACTGTTCCTTGTGTTCGTGTAAGCGCGTTGCAATGTTAGTGCTTACAATTATTTTGGCATTTGACACATGTGATTGTTTCATAAAAGGAGGTTTTACCACTTCTTGCTGATCATTTCTTTTTGTTTCAAGGTCGCGGGTACCCAGACCCCGGAGTCATCAGTTCGAGACAGAGCCAATAGCAAAAAAGAAAAATAACACGTGCGTGTTTTTGATTATGCACATCAGAAACTTAAAATAAATTCATTGTAGTGCTACACCGTCAATAGTAAATAATATTATAAAAGCTTCCGAGTCTGTAGTAACATCTGTAGAGTTCCTAGTAATGGTTTACATCCCGTTGGTGGGTTCATCAAGGCTATCATAACTTTACTACACCCTTGTGGGTCCGCCCCAATGCTCTTGCTTCACCTAACCCAAATGCGAGTAAAACAAAACAAGCTCCCGCTATTTTCCATTCCTCCACCAAAACCCTTTTCACGGACTTAGGCAGAAACAACGGTTGTTGGTTCTGAGAACGCAAGTCAAGAGATATGTCTTCGGAGGTAACCGTTATTATGTGAAAAGTTAGAGTCGGGGGGGGGGGGTGTTTTTTGATTCATTTTTGACCAATCTTTCAAATGCCGATGTCGAGAGAGTTCATTTTATGCACATTTTCGCAGCTTCGGAAGGTTCACCTGATCCCGGAATGTGGTTCAGGCACGAGTAGACGGAACATATTTTAAAAATTTGACAAAAAAAGAAAAAGTTCTCGACCATGTACGTACTTTGAAAAATCGGGGGGTTTTTTTTTTTTTTTTCTTCTTTTTTTTTTGAGCGTTTTTTAAAAAATAACTGATTCATCATTTCCAAACGTATGTCTTACAAGAGCGCACAATAAATGACAGGACAACGAACGTGGAACACGGCGCCTACCAAAGTTCATATTTTTTTCAATTTCGTTTGTTTAGGGAGGCTGGTTAGTAAGGGCACAGCCATGAACCAATATGACTTCTGTTTGTGCCGAGTCGACTCGTCTTCAATCTCTGCTACCCACTTGTTTGCGTTAACGTTTTCTTCTTTCTTTCTTTTCTTTTTCCCCCCATCTTGGAGTGCTTCGGTCTTAATAATTGATTGACTTCTACACCATACTGATGAGAGAGAATAGAGGTAAGAGGTATATGGATTACTCTCGAAACCTAATAGTTACTTTAAAAGGCTAAGTTAAGCATCACCATAGTTCACTGTATCCTTAACAGATGTTAAACTATCGTTATGTTAACGCGATACAAAACAGTTGTATTTTACAAATTCAAACATTCACCCCCCCCATCTTCTTTTTTGCAAGAATTAGTTACTTTTAATAATATTAATAAATTAATAAAAAAAAATAATATTTTTTTATTTTCTTTTTCTTTCCGTAATTCATTTCATATCTGGAGGTTAAAAGACTTAAGGCAGAACAGCAATAAGATATTCAGCTTAGATTAGTTACCGTTACAGTTTCTCGACGTTATCAGCCTTTATTTATTTACAGGTGGCGCCGAATTGCAAAATGAATGAGGGAAAGGTGCAACGGGGCGCAGCTTCCATTCTGTTAAAGCAAGCTCTAGAAGGTCACTACAGCGGTTGGCAACAAAAACAACGAGAAAAGATGACCGATTTTGTGGAAGAACAGATTGACAGAGGGTTTGATAACTTGCACGAACCCATGGCATGGGGCGCTCACTCAGTCAAATTCTTAACAGCGAATGATGGAAAGCCCCGTTGGATGACTGATAATGAGGCTCTCGACTTTTTGTACAACACAGCTGAGGAGATACTGGAAGAAAGGGGCGTTCAAAATTACCACATCGACCACGGAATGCGTGATTTTTCACGAGGAAACGCATTCGTGTTCTTTAGATTATGTCACGATAAGGAAACCTCACTTCATAACTGGCTGACTGATATGCGACACCGAACTGTTGAGTATGTCGAAGATGCTATGCGCAATATGATGCAAGCTGCATCAAGTGGTGATGCAAGCGTGTGGGCCAAACTACCATCTGGTAGGTTTGCTAATTATTTAATAAAAGATGAAGATATACCTGTCGGACTCACTCGTGATGCTGCCGTAAGAGAAATTCACAAAATAGTCAGAAACGTTCTCGCTGATGATTTCAATCTCCCCGACATACAAACAGAGGTGATGGGAAATATTCTTAGTGGCACATGGTTTAAGCTCAGTTATTATATACCTTTACCTGCATCTCCTCCTCTTCAAGGTAGCATTCGTAGGTCACACAACAACAATGCCAATAACAATATAAGTTACAGCTCTCCTCCTTCTTCTTCTCGGAGGATTAAAAAAGTGCATTCTCCGAACAACAACATCAGGTCGTCAGTTAGGTGTGCCAAGTAATATTACACTTGACGAGGCTATGTAAACTAAGCGACGTGATAAACTACCAATTTGAATTGGGTGTTTTTGATAATAGTTACTGAAGGTAACTTGTTTTTTATATCTGTTCTAGCTGAAATAATAATAATAAAAAAGAAAATTGAACAAAGTTTAAATCCGTGAAAATCTTTTCCTATATTTGTCTTGTAACCATACCTCTGATATTTTCCCCCAAAATAAAAAAGAAAAAAAAAAAATTATAATCTTTCCCACAAAACCCAAAGTTCTTTTGTCCTAATGTTTTTTAAAATTAAAAATATGTTTTTTTTTTAATATTATTCCTAAAACAATTCTGAAAATTTTAAATGCCTCTATTTCTCCCATTTCAGAACACTGATAGGAACAAAATGCCGCTGCCAGTCCGGCGAAACTCAACTGCTATGATGATGCCACCGTCAATGTCGTCAACGGAAACAGCAACTGGTCAGGGAGTTGATGAAGAAATCGCTTGTTTGCGTACAATTCTTCAATGTTTAACAAACAGTCTGTTGTCATTAAAAGGTGAATTGCAAGGAAGAGATGACCAACAACTAAGTCTTCATGATACGAGGGAATTTCTAAATTTAGTTGTGAATTTACTTGAGTCAGATACTGACCCTTGTCGTCTTAAAGTCCTGGCTTTGGATAAGGAAATGACTCTTGTTAATGTGCTGTTGGCGTATGCGACTTGTCCAGTGACGGAATTAACACCTAGTTATGTTAACCAACAATCGTTTACTGACGTTGGGATTCACAACATTCAAGTACAGTGCATACAAACCTTAACTAAAATAATAACAGCTTGCTGTACTGCAGCTACAGTTGATCCTTCTATTGAGGCCACGTTGTTTAAGGTTTTAACTTCTATGGGTGCAATTGATATTCTGCTTCACTTTTTTGTCCAACCACCAAATACTGTTGAGCCGTCCAATGCGAATCAAGACATAAAAGCCGCAGCTGCGGAATGTCTATTTGTTTTTGTTAGTAAAGTCACTGATGCGAGAGAAGCAGTGATTAGACTAAGAGCATCTGATTTCTTTTTTGATTCATTCTGTAACGAAACTGTTCCAATGGTACGCAACTATCTCTGTGCTATAATAAAGTTAATCGCTGAAACGTACGCAGAACACCTCCTAGATGTTACAATAATAGAACGAATAATAACAATGCTTCAACACGAACAATCAAAATACGTCGCTATAATGCTGTTTGATATTATATCGTTGGTGTTAGGTTCTTATAAATCATTTTATACAGCTCGTATTCAGACTAGTCCTGTTATTATTGAGTCTTTGGTTCAGCTAACCAGCGCAGTCCTTCAACGGAATAATCAATTTGATATCGTAAGCAGTTCGTGTGGATTAGTTTCGACGATTCTAAAAATTGAAGCATCCGGGAATGGAACTGGATACTCCTCAACAAGACAAAACTTTCTTGAAAAATTCTTAGAACTAAACGCCTGGAGGAGTCTACTAATAGAATCCAGTTCGATTTCGCAAAACGGATTACAATTGTTCAGTCATGACCGATCGTCGGGGACCGAGAGTTGTGGTGTTACTAAAAGATGGGAAACGTTTTTGTTTCTCGTAGAATCGGCAATTACAAAAACCTCTATAGACCTGTTATACTCACAACTAATTGGGAACAACAGCTCTGAAATTTTACACGTCTTACTTCACTCGATAACAAGCGACAAAGTCCAAGAAGCCACTCTTGCTTTATTAATACTCCTGTTGAAGGATCCTCGATGGAGGGATTTGCTCCAGGCAGTACCTCAATCTGAGAGTGAGAAAGATCAATTAAAAAGCACCCTATATGAGAAACTCTCACAAATAGACACAATAGCCTACGAAGAGTATTTCATAATCGACATCAACGGCACGTATATGAACGATCCGGTTGACACTATAAATTATAATGATTTGGCACAAGTGTTTTCAGCAGCTCAATTTCGTGTTAAAGGTCAATACACGACAGATGGACAGCATCTGCCGTCACCTGAAAGGGGATATTATTATGGTGCAAATAATCTATCAAGAAAGGAGAAAAGAATAAAGTTAACAACTGCTTTGTTTGGCTATGTCATAACTGAAACTTTTTCAGTTCCAGCAACAGCAGGAGTTTGTGAAGTAATGCAAACAATTAGTGATAGACCAGTCAGTTATGATGATCTTAATATGGACATGTTGAGGTCACCATCAGAAGTTGCTGCAGGGCATGATATCTACGATGATGCAATGAATGTTGGCCAGACTGGTCCATTTGAACCTGAATCTGTTCCACAAGTACCCGTACCTCACACATCAGTTGTTTCTCGTAGTACAGCCAGTATTGGCAACTTACCAATCGCACCGTTCCCTGGTCACGAACACTTGTTTGATGGAAGTGGTTCTCTAGTTTCAAACATGCCTCGAAAATCGTCTTCAAGCTCTCGCAATTCTCCTTCCAGACAACCAGCATCACTGCAATCCAGTAGAAATACAAGTCCTAGTGGATGGACACCTGGTCAACCGACTAGTTTTAGTCATTTATCTCATAATGATATCCTGGGAAACGTCGCTAGAGGACCATTTATACCGGGATCGAACATGACGAATGTTCAAAAGTACGCGCAGTTTATTGGATCTGGTGCGATACCTTCTGGTGAAGAGCAATCGATACCGTCGTTGCCATCCACAAGGAGGAGGTCGAAGACACAACTCAAGAAGGTACAGCGGTGGAGGTAAACACATATTTAATAAAGATATTCGGTTTTCCTCCCTTCCCATTCCCCCATTCTGCCTTCTTATATCTAGATGTATATTTCTGTTATTATTTTTTTTTTCATTCTTCTTGTATCCTATTATAGATTTCTTTTTTTAAAAAAAATTGGTTAACTCTAATCCAGTACCATAGATTGACTTACAGGTATTCATTGTTTATTATTGTTGTAATTTAATCATCGAATTTATTATATTTTCCAGATTCCCTCTTTCTCTAAAAAAAAAAACAATGAATGAGGGAAGTACATCTTTAGCGTGTGGTATTGTAAACAAAGCATACATACAAAATGCTAACAGTGCCTTACAACGTGTGGAGTCAATGATTCAGAGTTTAATGGCTCAGAGGAGACTTCCTGATGACGGTTGGTCAGATGATGTTATTCAATATTTTCTAAATTATATTTCGTTAATGGACTCCAACAACTACGTTGGTAATGTTGGTGTTGGTGAACGTGAAGGTCGCGTCTACAGCAATCTTGTGAAACAACGTCACAGTGGGCTTTCACATGGTATTGGTCGATCAGGTGACTTAATCGCCAACCAACCAAAAGCAGCTGGCTCATCACTGCTCTATTCACTTACAAACTTAATGGTTGCTGATACTCTTCGATTAGCTGGTATCAAACTAATAGAATCAGCGATGGTTGTTCCACTTGCTACAGGAATGTCATTATCACTTGTTCTTCAATCTTTATCATCGTCATCCGACAGTAGTGATAGTTCATCCGATACGAGTCCTACGCTAAAGAAGAAATGGATTATATGGTCTCGAATTGATCAAAAAACTTGTTTAAAATGCATCTACACAGCAGGATTCAAAGCAAAAGTCATAGAGCTAATTCCAGATCCTGAAAATAAAAATTTTTACATAACTGATATAGAAGGAATGGAGAAGGCAATAGAAGAATGTGGTGGATCAAATAATATTCACTGCGTCCTCTCAACAACATCATGCTTCGCTCCAAGGAGTCCAGATAAAGTATTAGACATAAGTAGGATGTGTAAGAAGCATAATATCCCTCACGTAATAAATAATGCTTACGGGGTTCAAAGCTCTCCTATAATGAAAGCAATAAACTCATCAATTGAACATGGTAGAGTAGACGCTATCATTCAATCTGGTGATAAGAATTTCATGGTTCCCGTCGGAGGATCTGTCATTGCTACGCCAACCGATGCATCACTAAAACACATCGCAGCAACATACGCAGGTCGGGCATCTGGAAGTCCTATTCTCGACATGTTCATAACATTGTTATCCCTTGGGCGTGTGGGTTATAAACGATTACTGTCAGAGAGACAATCAGCTTTAACGATATTTCATTCAAAGATGAACGATTTAGCTGCTGAGTTTGGAGAGACTACATTAATCTCACCCCGAAATGACATCTCCTTCTGCATCACGTTATCTTCCCTGCCAAATCCACAAGTCACTGCACTTGGTTCAGCTTTATTTAATCATTGCGTCTCTGGACCTAGAGTGGTTAAGTTAGGTGAGAAGTATGTGCTTGTTTACTTATCGGAAAGAAGTGATATTTTTCCTAAAAAAAAAAACGAATCAAACACAGAAAGACGATCTGCGGATGTTCCTTCGAAAACTACGGCTCACACTCCAACAATACGAGTCAGCCTTATCTAACTCTGGCTTGCGCAATAGGAATTGAGAGGTATTTTTGATTATTATTTCTTTTTTTTGAGGAATTATGGTGTCACTTTTGTAAGGGAAAAAAATAAAAAATAAAAATAAAAATAGCGGCGACATCGACGTCTTTGCGAAGCGGCTTCGGACAGAATGGGGAAAGCTGATTAAAAAAATTAAAAAAGACCAAAAAAGAGCTAAAAAAACAACCACTGAGGAGGCAACACCAGGTGGAGGGTAGCAGGTCGATTTATAGAAAATCGACACCACAAAAGAGATGTAAAACACGTTTGGCAATTATCCTCGTCACTTACAACGTGTAATGATTGAATGCTACTAAATGGCATCGTTGACCTTATTGATATTTAAGTGGAGGTCAAGTTTATTTATATTTTGTATTTCATCCCCTCGTAGGAATTAATAAATCGTGTACGAGTTTACTTATTTTACTGAGAGTTCCCTGGTTCTGTTGTTTAATTGCAGCTTCAAATTTCAGGAGCCGAATAACAACAAAGATGTTACTATCACTGCTGTCGCTTGCGGTGTTAGCAACGCAGTTCGGTCTCCCTCCAAATAGAGAAGAAGCTTACCGAGTTCTGGGATCTGATTTGGGAAATCCGTTGTTTTCATTTGCGGTCTTCGCTGATACTCAGTACGGTACTATGAAACCTTCAGGCATGAGACATTATAAATTATCCGTTGCGAAAATGATCGAAATGAGGGACTATCTGATTCAAGAAGAACCCTCTCTATCATTTATAACACACCTCGGGGATATGACTCAAGAAAAAGCAAGTCAATACAGAGACGCTATACTGAAAGAGTTACGTGATCCTTTACCGAGGACTTATCATGTGTTGGGAAATCATGATTTTAAAGGAATCTCATCACAAGAGGAAGTTAACAAAGCTTTCAACCTGTCTTCTAGGAAATACGTATTGGATCACCCTGTGATTAGTAGTAGTAATTATAAAATTATTGCAGTGGATACATCTGCTATTTCAACTTTTGGAAATGATCAGACAAGTGCAAACTATAAAGAAGCTCAATCGATGAGCCAAACACTAAAATCATCAGGTCAGCATCATTGGGAAACACATAATGGAGGTGTGGGTGAACAACAACTTCGTTGGTTAGAAAATGAAATCCGAGAAGGATGTGATCAAAATAAAACAGTACTCCTCCTCGCTCATACACCTCTTCTAACTGGATACAATAATAATGATATGCATACTTGGGATAAAAGTAAAATACTCGATATGCTGAGCAACTATAAGTGTGCAAAAGTTTGGCTAAACGGACACGTTCACGTTCATCGCCACGTAACATATTTGGCTTCCAACAATCATCATATTCACTTATGGACTACTTCAGGAATGGTGCAGACAATTAATAATTCATTTGTTGTTGTTGACGTACATGAGGATAAGTTATTACTGCGTGGGGTCTCGTGGGGGACATCGTTCGTGAAGTATTTAAATTTTTCTTCTCCACTCGCTGATCATCGTTATGACTATCTTCCTTTTCCAAAAACTCACTACCTCAGTCGAACTCACTTATCAATTCCAGGAAATAATAACGCTCCAACAAGTATTTTATTTCCTAAAGGTTCTGAACATCCTTCTGTTCATGCCGTTACATTGTTACCTTCTGGCAAAGCATTGCCTGGCCAGATAAAATCCACATCCAAATCTACATCCAAACCCACATCCGCATCTATTGTGAGTACCGCTGACACCTCTACACCTCTCCCCAGTTCAATTCTCGCTGGTAACAATGTTTCCTTCGATTCACCGCGAACATATTCTGTAATAGAAGTTCTTGCGGTGATGACTTACATAACTCCCGTTGTGTTTTTGTTGTATTTGATGAGGAGGAGGAGGCTGGCAAAAGTATTTCCATAAATTGTATGAAACGATACAAGTGAGATTCAACGGTAGCACATAAGGAAACACTCCGCTAGTGCACATGAGATACTGCTATTAGGAGTTAGAATAACACTTATTATTATTGACTGGTTGTTATAAGAATAATGACATCGCTAGACATTACAAATTATTAATTAAATTTAAGCGAATGGTTTCCTGGGTACAGGGACGTTACTATAGCATTATCGTGTTTGTTTTGTTTTAGTTGTTCTTATTAATTAAATTAGTCTCCTCCCTTGCAGGTTTACTGCAAATGTAAGTTTTGGGTAACTTTGATCAGATTTCCTGTGGTAGTGACACAGTTGGCTTCTCATTGAGAGGGAATGAATGGCGAAAACTGTTCTTGATGAGGTCTTGAAAAAGAAACTTCCGACGTGATCAGAAAGAATAGACAAGACATTCGATGAGTTAATTGGTATCGACAAACATTTGATACTTCCGGCAATCCGAAGATTTCTTTACGCAATTCTAATATCACTCACTGAAGTTGATCTCTCTCGGTAGTGTTCCTACTGTTAGGAATTAAGTTCCTCTTTCTGGTCTTAAAAATGTTACTGCTGCTGGATACGATTTCCTCTTTAGATGCTCTCATCGTTACTGTCGGAGGTGACTATCCGCAGTTCACAAAACCAATCAGATCTTGGGAGTCGAAAAACAGTTTTCTCAGCCGTTGGACCTTTACAGTTCGACTTGTCATGGTTGGAAGTCTCACATTTGGAAATTAATTCCTTAGTCAGATCTTGATATGTTACATCTGCGTAATCAATAATAGACACTTACACTTTAGATATGAATGATGTTGATATTATGGAAGTTCTTTTGGTAGCTTGCATTAGTAAGGAGGCTTTTGATTTAATATTTCCTTAAACAGCACATATACGTCTATATCATAAAGGTTTATCTAATTACAGACCCATGGTGCTTTATTTTTAGTATAATTATAATTCATAAACAGCACTTCATCGCATAATCATGGCGCAACAAATGGGTATGCCTGCCGGTATGCCTCCAATGACAGCCAGACAGATGGAAATGTTACAAACTGCTCAGTTTTATCAACAGCTGCATGCGGTGAAACACTCAAAGCATGTTGCCTTAGAAGCGTGTTTTGATAAATGTATGGACCAAGAGGATATTCGAACAGCCTGGAGGAGAGACCTCGATGAGAGAAAGCGTGATAAGGAATACGGAGGAGAGAAGAAATGCGTGTCGTTGTGTCATAAGAAATATCAAAAAGCATTTTCAATGTCAGTAGAAGCCTTCAAATCATCACCAATGCAGGAGGAATTATTGAACTTAGTTGCAGCGAGTCAAGTGGAATCTCTAACACGGGCATCATAAGAATATCACAGCTGTGATTATGTAAATTCTTAGCGGTGCAATCCCCATCAGGACTTTCAATCACCGGACGACAGCGCGCTACGCAATCCAGCGAACGCCTGCATTGGTCCAGATAACTTCACCAAAGAGCTTTTCTCTTTTACGAAGCAACTTAACGTGTACACCACGCGTCCTTCATCAAGCCATTTGGGCTTATGCCCATCCAGTAGGGTTATTGACAAAAAAAACAACTAAAAAAAAAAAAAAAAAAGTCGATTTAATGAGGAGAAAAAAAAAAAAAAAAAGTAACAGAACGGAATGGAAGAAAGAACAGAAGAAGACAAAAAAAAAAAAGTAGAGAAAGAAAAAGTAGCCAAAAACAACATCATAAGACTCAGAAGAGGTCAGTTTTGTTAATTTATAAGAAGTGATTGAAATGTAATTTTATTTTTTTATTCAGTCAGGTATAAAATATTACAACGATTGTGTTGATTAGATCATTTTTTTTGAACTGCACATTTATATAAAAAAGAGAAACAATGGCAGCAGATAGATCAAAACTACCACGGGCAAGACCACAAACTGCAAATGCTTGTGAGGCTACTTCAAAAAAGTCTTCTCTTAAAGCAAAACAGCGTCCAACATCAGCATCACTCAGGAGTGTAGTGACTCCAAGTAATGCAAAACGACAACGAAAAATTCCAATACAACGACCGACCACTGCGGGTATCCTCCGCCGATGTGACTGCGGTGACTGTTGGTGTTATAAGATGCCGGGTATTACTATTCCTCTTTCAGGCGTTGTTGGAAACGCTCATATTCCATTCGAACGAACTCAAACACCAAGTGTCGCTTATTATAATATAAAGTCAGGTGATAAACTTATATTCAGAACCTCTCATGACCAAACCTTCTCACGTGCTTACAACCCATCCAACAGTCTTGATCAACATAAAGGACAAACACCTGGTGTTAGTAATTCTGATGTCCAACCAAAGACTAAAGGAGGTGTTATAGGAAACTCAGAGAGAATTAATTTAATGTATACAACTGGAGGAGGGTCTTTAAAGATACCTTTGAGTAGTGCAGTTGATAGGGAACAGTCTTCTCCTGGTCCTTGTGACTATGCGAGAAAACCTACTAATTCTCGACTATCAATAAAGATTCCTCGTGGGGGAGATGCTAATAGAGTTGTTCTTGCGGCAACTATTTCACCACCTAAACAGATTGAAAAAAAACACTGTTCTTGCTCACCTGGATTCGCAAAATGGAAAAGACCTGAAGCTGAAACACAAAACCCGTTCCTTCCAAAGTGGGCAAACAGAAATGCGATTCGAATAGGTTGCTAAATATTCTGATTATCAGCGTTCACATATTTACACTGCACACTTGTCTGTCATTTTGCAATGTATTCTCTCTTATGTTTATTTCAGTTCATATTCTAATGCTATTACCCAACAATAGGTTGCCAGTGATGGCGATACCACAGTCTAATACTAAGAACGTTCTACTATCGTCTACTTATTAAATAATAAGAATACAATGATACTTTTTATGATTTCCTGTGAGATAGGTTGTTTATAATTAATTTAGATGTTCTTCACTTCTACAGACTTTATTTGATATGTTGAGGCGAACGTTATGTAAGTGTTTTGGTTATGAAGCTGTGGCGGGTAATATGATTCAGGTATGGAGAATGTACGGAGATAGAGTTGGTGAAGTCCATGCTAATATTGAAAACATTCACTGGAGTGTAACTCAAACAATGCTTCAATCGTATTTGGATGCCTTTGTTAAAACAACTGACCTGCAGCTTGACAAAGATCCAAGAAGCAGAAACGGAACCAATGAAATGATCAGACTTGCTGCGGGAAAATCACTCGGCAGTGCATCTCTTGTCTTTGCCCCTGGACAGGACGAGGCGTTAGCTAAGTTCTTCAGGTCAAGACATGTTCTTAATGGAAAAGAGTTACTTCTCCGACCTGCTGTCTCACAACCAGTTTATAATTTTTATTTACCAAACACTCATGAAGATGATGCAAAGGATATGAGTAGCACCACTGTAAGAAGAATGGCAACTCAAATGCTTGACATGTCTCTTTTAATTCACGGTAGGATTAAAAACAATACTGTCGTAGAACTTCAGCAGCTTGCTGACAACCTTCGCAAACAAAAGAAGAATATATCTACTGCAGAGCCAGCAAACCCTGACAAGCCGTGGTTTTATGAGATGAGTGAAGACAAGTGGGGTGACCCTGGTGAAAAGGGTCCCGACCACCCTGCCGCACCTAAGCGCAAACCTATTAGGCAGCCTAAAAACAGAAAAGCAGAAACTAAAGCGGAACGAACTGGTCCTTCAGTTATTGATGAATATATTAAGGAAGCAGAATACGAAGCGCTATCGGAGGAATCCACCTGGACAGGTGGTGTAGCGAAGAGGGACCTTGTTGGGAAGTTTGGTAATATTGACACTGGTTCTGTCAGCGGCAGAGGTCGTCATAGAAGTTAGAACCCTTTTGTACACTACATTAGATATTATAACACTGTATGACAGGGCGCTGTATGACAGGGCGCTGTGTATCTCACACAGTAGTTAAAGATAGCTGACATCATGAGCACATAGTCTATCTCTGTAGGTGAAGTCTTCAAAGCTAAAACCTATTTTATACCTGCGGGTAGCTGGAAGACATTCATTACTCTTCTGTACTGTTTGCAAAGATATAAAGGTGATCGTATTGGAGACTCCAGAAGACTCTATCCTGTGTCTTCTTAGTTACTTATTCGAGTAGAATTATGTGGTTGGTGTTCGTACTACCTAACTGAATAAAATAAGGTTTTCATCCCAAGTATTCTGAGTGCTGAATGTCTAGCAACAGGTTGTACAGAAGACTGACGACAATAACTGTTAAATTGATGATCACATTATTGCAGTCTTTCATCCTTTCCTTCACCAGAATGTTATCATAGCAATTGAAATGTTACGCCGGGGAGTCGTGCTCGCAGATCGACCGATGCACCGGCGGATAAGGGATAAGGACACTGCATCGTTGTTGCGAAAACAGTTTGCACACGCACGTAAAATGAGAGCAACAGACAACAAGACTCAAATGAGAATGAAGATTCAGGTGGAAAATGCTTTACAAACAATGAGAAAAACCAACCATGATGTTGGTGAACAAACGATATCCGTAGCAATAACAACTCTTGGGAAGATCGGATTACTTCAAACCTCAGAAGAGCTTTTTGAGTCTTCAAAAAAACTGAGAGAAACATCAAAAGAACGAGACCCGACCCTATTCAATTCAATACTGATATCAAGAATACTAAATTCACATCCCTCTAACATCACTCAAGCCGTTAAAAAAACATTCTCTGAAATGAAAGCTGAACTAATTCAACCCGACTTGATTACCTTCAACACAGCACTGAAGGGTGTTCAACAACTGCTATCAAAATCAAAACAAGACACAACAGACTCTGCAATGCAACTTAAAGAATATATTTTATCCCAAATGTCTGACATAGGAATAGCACCTGATCATGTTACTTATAATTCATTGTTGTCTTGTAGTTGTCCAAAGACGGTGGAGTTGATTATTTCAGAATTTGAAAAATCAGGTGAACTACCGACCATATCCAGCTACCACGCTGTTATATCAATGTACGTCAGACACGATATGTTTGACTTGGCTGAAAAATGGTTGCGTAAAACCTGCATTGATAAGATGTCGGATTTAATTTGTTTCTCAACATACATTCAGGGATGTGAACGAGGTAGCTTGGATTCAAGAGACCTAGTAAACAAACTGGAGAACGCTTATGACATGATTTTAAGTGAAAAATTAATACCTTCTCTCGAAGTACATCATCTACTTATGATTGGCTATTCTAGAAATGGTGATTTCGAGAACGTTTCCAGACAATATAAAAAAATACTATCACAGAAACTATCTCCCACATACAGAACGTATTCGATATTCATTGATTCGGTTGCGATGAAAATATCAAGTGGATCTGATACTCAAAAATATATAGATATCGCGGAAGCTGCATTCTCTCAAGGAATGCAAGACGGTGTTATTAATAATAAGCGACCATATGAGTCTCTCGCTAAGTTATACCGCGCTGCCGGAGAATACGAGAAAGCAACTGCTATAGCGAACGGTTTTAATAAAATGATGGGTAAGCTTGGAAGGTCTGAAATCTTAGAACAAATTGTCAGAAAAAGTCATACAGCACTCAATAAAAAATAAATAAATAAAATATAAATTAACTAAAAACAAACTGCAAATGTCAATCCCGGAGGGAATGAGGACACTTGTCTTGTACCACAAACCTGACCTTTAGTCAGATTCTATTTTATTGAAATTTCTTCCAACAGTCTGACCACAAATGTGAACACGCGATCTAAATATGACTACTTGCAATCAATTTGAAGATGTAATGATAACTTATAAAAAACTACATCAACATGATGGGGGGAACAGTTCTGGATCTGGATGTAAAGTTATAGTAGGAAATCATCATTCAGGAAAACAAATAAAAAAGAAAAAACTCAAAAGGAGAAACAGCAAGAGAACTGTTGGTCTACAAACAATATGTGAATGGGATAAAGTCGCCTCAGCATCTGAGAGTAGTGGATTTATGAGAAAGGTGATGCTACAACCACGATTACTTGACTGTACATCAACTGATGAAGAGAAGTATTACAGAGGTGTGGCTGAATCTTTTGAAGTAGCTCAGAATACAAAATTACCAAATCGAGAAATGGAAGACTACCAATCATCAGACAGTAGCAGTCATGCTATTCGAGCTGCTTTGGGTTCATTGGCATCAACACCCCTGAGTGTATCTTATCATAGTTCTGACTCATCTAATCAATCTCCTGTTGAGATAATTAAACCACCGGATCCCATCTCATCAAAGAAAAATCAAATCATCCTCAGTGACTTATTCAGAGACTTTACTCTCAGATCTGTCGAATGTACGTACACAGATCAGTTAAATATCTTTAAAGGTATGAGTTATGGTGATTGTGATGCTGACTATTCTAGATTAGAAGCATCTTACAACGAGGCAATGGCAGCCGCAGAAGAAACATTTGATGCATTATTGGGATTAACTTTGAGCGATTCATACGCGTCACACTGCAGTAGTGTTAGTCAGCAAACAGAAATTAGTAGTCGGTCGGTGGCAGTGGAGAGCCTTCCGAGTTTTTTAAGAAAAAGGGCATCTGTTCATAACAACAACGTGTTGCAGAACTTGAATATCTCCACCAGTACTATGGCAAGTATGCAGAATGATCAAAAGACTGTTGTGAAGAAAATAAAAGAAAAGCAAATTTCGAAATCAACGCAACCAATCGATGATTCAAAAACAAATCGGAAAACACATCCTGAAAAAAGTGATCCTCCGAATTCTCCAAATGCATGGCAGCATGCGGCAAGACCAACACTGCGAGCACCAGATAAGATGACTGTTTTTAAAGTCCCGTTGTGCACCACAGCTGCAGAAACAGCTCTTGCACTACAGATAACTCCTCCGTCATCTTCATTTCCTTTTCCAATTCTTGCTGCTCAGTCGGAATCACCTGAATACGAAATGTCGAAGCTTACGGAGGCCTGCACCAGTGTCGTTGTTAATAATATAAACTTATCGGCAAAAAGACACCACCAGATGTCTGGTGGAAGTCGAAAACTTGAGTCCTTTGGTCCAAAGAGTATCTCTACAACACTACTACAGAAAGAACCAGAAGTAACAGAGGAAGACATAATTAGGATAGCCTCAACGGGGTTACTTCCTGAACATATGCAACCTCAGCGTTTTAAAACAACTTTTAATTTACCGGAAGAAGGTTCGAACTTTAAAATACAAAACGATGTTATGTATTACGGGTCAAAGGTCCCTGGTGGTCGAAAATCTACAAAAGATTCCGAACCCGAATTAATTCGAAGAACTAATAAGAATTCGATAGCTGACTCCAGAGGCGATTCATTGCAAGGGGTTGGTTGGTCACTTAGAAATTTAAAATCGTTTACGAAATTTCCGATGAAATCGGCGCTTAAAAAACGACAGAGTAGCACAGTTCGATCTCCGACATTTGCATCAGACGGTGTAACTGACTCAGAAGGGAGTCGTGACAGTCCACTCTCTGGTGCTGATACTCGTAGAAATACTTTCACAATAAATAAACTCAATAGCAATCACACTCGTAAGAGTATTTCCAAATCAGCCTTTGAAAATGTAGAACCACAAGAAGAATATATCCCATTTGCTGAGCCTCATAAAGAGCCTCCAATAGAACCAGTCACACCCGGGTCTACATTAGCAAAATTAACATCACCGCTTAGGCGAAGGATTACTTCCACTTCTTCAGTTCGGTCGGTGACTGCCAGGAGAAGTACCTCTTCACGTATAAAGAAACAATCGATATCCCCTGTTACTCCTTTACAAGGTAGCGGACAAAGACAAAAATCAATATTCGCATCGGAGACTGGTGAGGAACCGATTCAAAAATTATTTCAGACTGTGAGCAACCTAAAGTCAGCCTTAAAATCGACAATTCCAGAACGCACCAGATTACGTAAAGAAGTAGCTATCTTAACCCATCAGCTTACGGAACGAAATGAAGCCGTCTTGAATAAGAAACAGAAGATGGATACCATAATGAAACACACACATACTAAAATAGAACGTGTAACCAAAGCAAAGGAATCCCTTCGCAAACAATGCGCTGGTTTAACAACACAATTACAACAACTAATGTTAGAACGTGATGAGTTAAAAGAACAACGAGACTATCTGCTCGAAGAACTCGGTAAGAATGCGAAGATTCAGGGAGGATCCATGGCACAGAAACTTGTCGGAAAATTGGAAGATGCTCAAATAAAAGTAAGAAAATTAGAAAGAAGAACATCTTTTCAACAAAAGAAGATTCAACTTCTTCAACATCTATGTGAGAAGACGAATGAAGATGCCATGCAAGTAATTGATCACAACGGTGATGATCCTGAACCAGAGCAAATCTCAGACACCAGTCTTCAAGATTCACAAGTCTGGTGCCTCGTCGACAGCATTTGTGGTGACCGAAAAAGTTCACCTGTTTGGTACCATTCACTTCAACAAGAATTATCTGAAGCGATTCAGGTAGCATCTCGTCCTTTGTTAGCTACTCAGAAGTCGAGGAGGTCATCCTCGATATTCGGCAGCAATCATATTTCACTCGCAGATAGAGAAGAAGCAATTAAAACATTAACAACCACCACAGCTACGTTAGTTGATCGATGTTTTGAAGACGCTACTAATTTATTTATGAGATTACATGGATCTTTGAGATCATTTCTGAGAGATGTTCCTCCTCACTTGTCGTTATCAATTCCGAAAGTAGAGTCAGAAGGAATAGAAGATTTGATGGGAGAGGATCAAAGTCTTTTAAAATCACTTGCAGCTAAACTTCGTGATTCCAGAACATCATCAACACCCGCCCCTCCAATTCTTCCAAAAACGACATCACTCGCATTTAATAATGTTTTGCGTGCTGCTGCACTTAAACGAGTTCCATCAGTACAGAAAGTACCACCCCGACATGCACCAGCTGCAAGCACTACTTTAATATCGGGTGATCTACTGGTACCAGAAGGCGGATCAGACGGCAAGTCAATCGCAAAAGCTGCGAGAAAGATGATGCACACGGGATTACTGTGTAATACTGGGAAGTGATTGTTCCTCTTTTTCTTTGATTTTGAATTGACACACTTTCTTATCAGGAGTGTCGTAGTTAGGGTTCATTTACACCATCTTCTGTTGTGTTATTTCAATTTTGGATAATATAAATGTTTAGATTTTAATTTTAATTACTTTATGAAAGCCGTCTTCCCCTCCCTTCCCTCCAAATGGATCGATCAGTCACTTGTGTCATGAGTTTTTTTAATTTTATTATTGAGCTCTGATACAATACAGAGATTTATATTCGTATGAACCTAATCAAACAGTCTTCTCCCCTCCCTCCAAATGGATCGATCTTTTAAGTTAGATAAACGTCAGTTTGATCGACTGTGTTGGAGCAGTCCAATGATATTAACAACTGGCAATGGAGGTATTCGAACGATATATTCTTCTCTTGAAATGGAAGCAAACAAAGTTTACAATACTCAGAATGGTAACACAATTGAGAAGCGACACAGTGGAGTTATTGTTATTAATGGAGAACAAATTCATACTTTTAAAAGAAATAGCAGAAAGGGTTCTTTGATTGAAGCAATGAGTAGACAATCGACAACATTGACAAGTGCGCTATCTGATGCACTGCGAGACTTTACAGAGCCGCAGTTGCAGAAGATATCGCGTCCTGTGGTGACTCGAATCGGTAGTTATTCCATTGAAAAACCGCAGAAAACGTGTTTTGGAGATTTTTCATGCCTCCCTTCCCGAAGGAGAACTGGTCGTAAGAAGTCTGGAATTCCAAAACGATTTACAGCACCGACATTCAACATTTTGGATTCCATTGAGAATATCCAATCATCAGTTGGGTCAAGTACTAGTGGTCACAATCCTGAAGTTGTAATATCTAACGTCCACTTTGCTACTGATGATGAACAATCAACAACAACATGCAGCTCTGTAATATCAAATACATCTCAACGTGAGTTGTTGTCGCCTTCTGAAATCCTCAGCTGCTGTCCAGACCAGTACGAGAAAAGTCATCAAATAATTAATTCAGCAAACATAACTACTGCGACTGTTTCACAGAAATGTCAGGGAGGAGGAATTGTTACCAGGAAAGCTCGAAGTGTTCCCCAACAAGTAGATTTATCACTCAAGAATGAGTTTACAGCTGATGGCGAAAACTTAAATGTCGACACATCTCCCGACACTTTGACAGGCGATGAGTTATTTGCGTTACTTGCGAGAGTCAAATCATCTACACTTCAGACACAACCTCTTCAGAATGAACCACTTGAGTCGGAGTCTAGTACCTGCGTGACTCGTGAAGATTTATTAATATTATTAAATTGTTTAGATCGTCCACATTCATCAGCAGATGATATTTCTAATAGTCTGACACGAGAACAAATTACATCCCTGCTCGCCTTCGCAAAGCAAAATAAGATCACCGCAGACTCCTCCACAACATTTGATACTTTAGAACGTCAACAACTTATAAAAGTATTATCAGATGTCGTTAATAAAGAGAATCCACTCAAAGTAAACACCGACAGTGAAAGTACTGCACTCGACTTAACAAGTGAAGAGATTAATATTATAACAGCCACCTTAAGACAGTTGTGTGGAAGAACAACAGATTGTGATCCTACTCAGAGTACGTTGTCTCAACACGACAATTTCAGCGCGGGAACTGAACTCACTAATCTTTCTCAAAATGATCTGATTGCAATAATTAATAATCAACGGCAACAGTTACCAACTATTCAACCAACACCAACAGAGAGTGAGAAGGATCTCACAAACCTTTCCCAAGAAGAACTACTTAACATCATAAATAATCAACGAGGAAGTACACTAAGCATTAGTAACAAGAATATAACAAACCTTTCTCACAAAGAGTTGTTGTGTTTGATTGCTGGTCAGCAACAATCACATTCATCACCTGGTACGAGTGAGGGTTTGATGGAACTCTCACAAGAAGAACTACTTTCCATAATCAGAACTCAACAGGGTAATGATGTTGCAGATCTTTCTCACAAAGAGTTGTTGTGTTTGATTGCTGGTCAGCAACAATCACATTCATCAACTA
This sequence comes from Flectonema sp. DT1601, assembly GCA_964019425.1. Classification (NCBI taxonomy): domain Eukaryota; phylum Euglenozoa; class Diplonemea; order Diplonemida; family Diplonemidae; genus Flectonema; species Flectonema sp. DT1601. Next base: position 858,608 of record OZ025800.1, on the reverse strand, counting down.
AAGTTACGAGTGAGGGTTTGATAGAACTCTCGCAGGAAGAATTAGTTTCCATAATCAAGACTCAACGGGGTAATTATACGTCACTTAATTACGAACTACCGAATACGATCAATGAAGATATCGAACTCACTAATCTTTCTCAAAATGATCTGATTGCAATAATTAATAATCAACGGCAACAGTTACCAACTATTCAACCAACACCAACAGAGAGTGAGAAGGATCTCACAAACCTTTCCCAAGAAGAACTACTTAACATCATAAATAATCAACGAGGAAGTACACTAAGCATTAATAACAAGAATATAACAAACCTTTCTCACAAAGAGTTGTTATGTTTGATTGCTGGTCAGCAACAATCACATTCATCACCTGGTACGAGTGAGGGTTTGATGGAACTCTCACAAGAAGAACTACTTTCCATAATCAGAACTCAACAGGGTAATGATGTTGCAGATCTTTCTCACAAAGAGTTGTTGTGTTTGATTGCTGGTCAGCAACAATCACATTCATCAACAAGAGGGAATGTCGATAAACTTACAAAACTATCTCGGGAAGATCTGATTAATATAAAAAAGAACCGACAGGAAATTGAAACCCTTCCTCACTCAACTACTTTTGAAGCTTTTCATCAAACTGATCGACAAGATGACGAACTTGGAACACTTTCCAGAATGGAACTGGTTACTATAATTGATGACCAACGAGGTGTCCTCCGCCGACATGTTCCGAGTATTGATAATAAACAAATAGAAGATCTACCTCACAGTGAGTTGTTATGTATCATTGCAAGTCAACAACGAGAACTACTACATATGGTACCCGACAAGGAAGAATCAATAGCAGATAGTGAAGGAAGTAGTAAAGAACTTCTTGTAATGGTTCAAAGACAACAAACAGCATTTGAAAGATTAAAAGAAGTTCCTAACGAAGGATGTGAAGATATCGTTTCAGCCCTCACATCACAACAACAGATGCTACGAGAAATGTTTAATAATAAAGCTGATCAACAGCCTGATGTTGTAGAAGCTATGAGACAGAGTAATTTATTATTGTCATTCTACACGAGTCGTTCAAAGGAAGGATCTGTTCAAAATGATATGCAAAATGGTCCTTCCCTTGCTTGTTGGATGTCACCCTCGGAATCACTCACGGAACCTGTTATGTCGCAGAAATCTGAAATGCCTATCCCTGTTGTTCCAGCTCCTCCTCCAATTGCATCTGTCGCACTGCCACCACCTGTGTCGTCTGGTCAAATACCTGCTGTGGCTTCAGCGGTGGTAAGGCCACCACCACCGCCTGTTGTTCCAGCTCCTCATCTGGTTGCACCGCCGCCACCTGTTGTTTCGGCTCCTCACCTGGTCGCTCCGCCGCCACCAACTGGAGTTGCAAAAATAGCAACACCACCGCTGCCACCTCAAAGTAAAGCTCTTAAGGCACCACCTCCCCCTGGGGTTCCAACAGCACCTCCTCCACCTCCACCACCGGGTGGTAAGGGAGCAGTTCCCCCGCCACCTGGTGGAGGTGGGCCACCACCACCCCCACCTCCTGGTGGTAAAATCCCACCTCCGCCTCCTCCTATGGGAATGGCAAAAGGTCCAAAAGGACCCAAGATGCGGACTATCGCCTGGGACAAAATCAAAGCCGCACAAGTTGCCAACAGCTTGTGGGGTAAGGGGAAGAGTATCGAAGTCTTAAATCATTCTACAACTGAATTATTGACAGAGTCATTTCGGATTGAAGCGAAGACTGGAAGGAAGAAGTCCGACGGATCAACAAAGATGCCAGAAAAGAAGAAGATACTTGACGCAAACAGACAACAGGCTTTGGGAATTGTGATGTCTGTTTTGAAGATGAATTTTAATCAGATTCTTGAGGCGATAATTGAATATGATGATGACACGTTAGACAATGATGGTCTTCATCGATTGTTTTCAGTTTTACCCAACGATGATGAGCAGAAGAAACTAGCGACTGTTCCTGAAAGTGATATTACATCGTATGCAGAAATAGAACAGTTCTGTTGGAAGTTAATAAAAATAAAAAACCTCAGAGATAAACTACAATGTTGGATGTACTCATCAAAACACAAACAACTTGTATCTGATCTGAAGAGATCTGTCCAAGAATCAAATTCTGCATACAATGCTGCTCTTACACACATTGGATTAGAATCAATACTGATGACTATCTTAGCAATGGGTAACGTATTAAATAAGAGTTCCTTTCATGGATCTGCAAGTGGATTTCGTATTGGAAACCTCTCAGATACTTTAACTTCTGTAAAGTCAAGTAATGGAATGCTGACGTTATTTGATCTTCTTGTTGCTCATTGTAAGACTTCTGCTCCTGAATTACTGAACACACCTAAAGAACTAATTCCTTTACTTGAGTATGGATGTTCTCATGGAGTAACTGACTACCTATCACACCATGCTGAAATGATTGCTGGTGTTCGACTCATATCCTCTCAGTTGAATGACGATGATTGTGATGCTCTTTTTTCATCAAAATTCACACTAATTTTAGAATCTGCTACTAGAGACGTCGCTTCAATTGAAATCCTACTCAATGAACTTCAACAACGTCAGCAGCAAGTTTCTGAGTGGTTTGGTGAGCCGGCAAATTTCGATGAAGTTTTGTTTTTTAGAAATTTAGTTTCGTTTTTGAAATCTTTTGAAGTCCATTCACGAGAATCCCTCCCAACCAGAACACCTCCGAGTAAATTATCACCGACTGTGATTACCGCGGCAATCGCTGTTATTTGTACCTCATGTGGTAGTCGGGTAGTGGCTCATCGTAAGCTAGTTATCAGAAGCGCTGCTTTAGTATCAGCATCTTCTAGTGGTTGGTCTCAATCAAGTTCTGCAGATAACGGATTCAGAAACGAGTTATCTGTAATGGAGAATGAACTCACTCGATTGAGAAAAGTTCGAAGAGATGTCGACAGAGAACTACTCGAAGTGGAATCTTCACTTTCTGGAGATGACCTACTCGTCGAACAACAACAACTTCAAATAAAAGATACATCTAATTCAAGTAAATGTGGAGAGTGGTTAGGAAGCGTTGTTAAATCAACAGACAGTCCGGTACAGACGATTAGTGATCCCGATATTTAACTAAGCTAATTGAACTCGTTTTTTCTATTTTTTTTATTTACTTTCATTGGTTTATTTACACTACACTATCTGGGTACTCGTGTGTTGTTTATTATTACGAATTAAAAAAAAAAAACTTGAGACTGATGCTCCTTGCGTACAGTAAAGAGCGTACTTACGTACTCATACTACGCAGCAAAGGGAAGTGACTTTGGTTTCCGAACTTACCTCGGAATCAATTACTGTGTTGGTAATTTTTTCAATTAATATTTGTCTTTTTATTTTATAGATTGGATGGTTATTTTTATATATTCTTCTTCTTCTTAGATGAACCAGATTAACACTTTTTTACTTTTTTTTTGCTTAAACAGGGTCCACCACATGGATCTCAAGATAGTGTTTCCAGACACTGATTTCGGTAGTTTTATATTTAGAGCGCATCCCAACACCCTCGTTGACGATGCGATAAATTCACTTGTAGATGAGTGGTTGATTGAACCTGAAAAGGTTGACATTGCATTCGCTGGAAAAGTCTTACAAAGAGGGACTAAAATATCATCTCATTCACTTGCTGAAGGAGCAGAAATCGAAGTCATTGCCAAGAGAAATGTTTATACGAAAATAGACTTGTTGAATAGTAGGACACGAAAAGAAATTGAGATCCTATTTGGACACAATTCGAGATTAATTTGTTACGTTGATGCTTCTTCAATGATAACAGCTGGACGTCTTGAGACTGGTATCAACTTACTACCTAAAACTGTAAAACGCGTGGTGTTCGTCAATTGTTCAAACGCAACCTCTATCGATGATGATTTCCTATCAGCCAGTAGTGGATTAACACACATAGATTTATCAGGATTTACCAACATCGAATCCATTGGTAGTTGCTTTTTAAGTTACTGTGCATCCCTCTCATCTATTGACCTGTCAGCGTTCACACAGGTTACAACTATAGGAGAAAGTTTCTTATTTTCTTGTAGTTCTCTTAGGAATGTTGACTTAACTCCGTTGGGCGGGTTATCCTCAATTAAGGCATCTTTTATGACTAGGTGTTCAGGTATAAAACAAATTAATTTATCTCCTCTTACTAGTGTCAGTAGTATTGGAGCACATTTCCTAGCATATTGCACATCCTTAGTGTCGCTTGATATCTCTGTGTTTGATGAGGTTACACATGTAGGTTGTAATTTTCTTTATGGGTGTGACAGTTTAACATCGATTGACGTGAGGCCACTACGAGGGGCTAAGCACATTGGTGATTTATTTTTGAAGAATTGTAATAAGCTGACAGTTGATACATCTGAATTACAATTACCTGCTGAGTGTCAACGTCAGCTTACAATTAGCAGCGTCTCACCGAGGACGTTACAAACTATCGGGTCAAGCGATCTGGTGTATGATGAGCCTGCTCCAGCTCAAAAAAAAGAAAAAGACAAACCAGATGAAAAAAAAAAAGAATCGAATTTTTTTATGCTACTGAGGAGGACTCTGTGTGGAGGGAAAGGTGACACCAAATGAAGATAGTTTTGGGGAAAGTAATTTTTTTTTTTTTTTTTTTTTTACATTTAAAGTTTACACTGCTGCAATAAATGAGTTATAAATAATAATGTTTTCTTATCATCGGGTGTGACGCATAGTCCCCCCCATCATCTCAAGCAAATCAGGCGTTCCGCCATAATCCTTCCAGTAATTGTATCACCACACACACTGTTGATACCGGGGACTAGAAGCGAGAGTTTCTTTCGTACCATCTCGTCGTATTACTGTCGACAATACACCATCTGAGGGAGTCTCTCCATCGGTAGGCTTAACTCAAACAACTCATTTTTTGTAGATAATTACTGTCTGCTGCCTTTCTAAGAACTTTTGGATTTGCTATTCTGGAAGTAAACATGACTCAGAGTACTTGTATGAAATCTTTAGGCACATATCATCGATTTACCTACTTCTTTTATATCTGTTCAGTTTTTTTTTCTCTCTCTCTTTTTCTTCTATATTTTTTTTAGGCACTCCCCTTTTCACGTAAAAATAGCAACGGGTTTTGTTAGATAGTTTTTCTTTGTTTTTTCCCTTCCCTCGGATAATTTTTACTGGAAAAAGAAGAAAAAATAAAGAATCTCTGGTTTTTTTCTTTCTTTGTTTCTTTTTTCTTTTCTTCTTATACCAACAAACCCATGGATCAGCGATGCTCTTTAGTTTGCTGTATCAGCGATGCACAGTACGCAATGTATTGGACTTCCTTATCTATCTATCTATCTATCAGTAGAAAGGGTATCCTGCAGAGTCTCTTATTTTGTAAGGATTTTGCACCATAGTTGCGCACAAACAAAACAAGGGGCGTGAGTAAAAAAAAAAGGGAAAAAAAAGTGAAGTTAGTCTTTCCTTTTGGTGTATGAAGTTACTTACTACGGCCAGACCACTTTTTCTTCAAATTCTGTCTATCCACTTCAGCTATAAAGTTTTCTTGGACCAGCTGTCTGAGACATAAAGTTGCTGCTAAATGTATTACGCCACACTAACTAGCTTTAAAAAGAAAAATATAATATATATTGACGCTCTTTTTTTTTTTTGTTTTGTTTTATGTTTAGCTTTATTTGATTACTATTTGATATTTATGCTTTGCTGTGGATCAGGGTAGTCGATCTGTTTCACAAATTGGATGTTCTTTCCTGAAACATGTTGACTCCAACAAAGCAATTTTTTTCGCATAAATAAATGAAAAAACTTTTTATTTTATTTTGGTGCTTTTTTTTTGTTTTTGAATGCAGAGATACAAGCTAACAAGTCTCTTTGATTTTCAAAAAAGCATCAAATCTGTGATTGTAGAAGCGAATTTTCAATAGAGAACATTGAAGGCCGAAGTGGAGAAGGTTTCCGTGTCAACAGCAGTTCAGTCCTAAGGCAAAGTGTAATTGCTCGCCTCAAAGCCCCTCCCTTCTTATATATTTCTTTTTTTAAAAAAACCTTATTGAACTAGAATAAAACGACTGTACTTGACTCTCTGTTATCTTTTCAGGGAAATAATCTCTTCTAATCGTTTCCTATTCGATGAACCAATTGTTTGTTTAGTCAATTATGTGGTTTCAATCTATCACACCAACTAACACCCTTTCTTCAAAACTCTGACTAAACCAGTTAGAGTTTGCACACCAGAGTGGATCCTCCGTTCACTGTGAGGTAGTTCTTAATTGCAGCTACTCTGCTACCTTTGATCTAGGGTATCTTTTTGTACTATTTCTATAGCTTTAGTTTAGTATTGTCAACTACTGTCATTTCTAATTCAAGTAACTTAGTTGAAATCACCGATCCCCATCACGACACAAGTTGCGTCAGTGTTTGACAATTATCCCATACAGATATCTTAAGTAAGTTCTATTTAAGTTGTTGTGGTTCTTTCTATTTTCTCATTGTATCCGCTCAGGTAATTCTAATCCGTGCGCTGGCTCGGCTGACCTATTTCATCTACTCACTGCTGCCCGTGTTGTTTCGGTCAACTGCATTCCGATTCCCAAGGATTTAATCAAGGAAATAACTGTGTTGGACTTTTCGGTGTCTTTTGTTTAATATTGTTAGTCTTAAAAAGTGTTATGGAAAAAAATTGTATCTTTTTGTGAAATCTGTGGGGTTCCATTAATGGTAACCGAACGATGTTTTTTTTTTTTTTTTTTTTTTTTTTTTTTTTGAAAATTTCGTTCATTTTGATAGTGAACTGTTTTATAACAAACTCATATGCGTCTGACAACATATTCTGTACCCCCTTAGATGGAAGAAAAAAAACTTTTTTTTTTTTTTTTTTTTTGCTTTTCGTTATATTTAACAATGCTCTCTGTTTTTTTTTTTTTTTTTAATTTATTTTTTTAAGTACTCAGTTCTCTGGATTTGGTTGTTTTGCAATCATGTGTTCAATGAAAGCAGTTTTTGGTTATTATTTCCACTCCCGCGGGTGACACGATCCCTAGATGATGTTTATCGTGGTTAAATATCTGAGAGGTCAAATACTTGATTCGTTTCATCACTTATTTCTCATCAGCATAACTCAAATGTTACGTTAAAATAGTACTTTTCATAGTGTCCAGTTAGTTAGTTCGTTGTGTTTAATTATTTTTTCACCTTTCAGGGTAAGATCATGGTATGATCACCTCATCACGAATGGTGATTGTACTCGCCGCTACCCTGAACTTAATTGTTAGTTGTGGGTTGGCGGGGATAGCCATATGGAAGAGTGATGGAACAGGTGAAGTAATAGCATGTGTGATTTCAATGGCAATAATATCAGTTGCAGCAACACTTGGGACAGGGTTAGTTGTATTATCAAGAGAGAAATCATGTTATGAAGGGTTTTCAATGGCTTTGTATGGTATTAGTATCTTACAGTTTGACCAAACTTGTGATGAGTGGAATAACTTCGTCGCAGCTCAACTCATTCCATCTGAGATGGAAGACATGGCAAAAGCCATGTGCGATGCAATCACTCAGTTAAGAAAGATAAGTAGATTCATCCCACGGAGATCAAACTCAGCTTCGACTGCTGGAGGAGGGAAAACAAGTGTAGCCCGTGGCTATTCTTCATCGGGTGATATTCATGGGATGCTTGCTGCTGAAGGTTGGGACAGCTACGTTGGAATTGTAGCAACACCACCTGATCAGAAAAGTCTTGACAAAGACACAATAAGATCTTCACAAAGTGACTTGGAAGAGAGCGACGATCCAGAAACGTCAACAATCGCCGATTCCAGCTGTCAGAAGTCTGACTTCGATGCCTCGGAATCGAATCCTGGAACCATATCGTCTTCTCATTCAAGTCCTCAGAAGTCTACTTCAATGCGGGGATTGACTGCGGTCATCGCTGCGAAAAATGCCTTCCTCAGACCTGGCAAGGCCTCTAACGAGTTAGTCTGTCGACGTGTTGTCACAGAGGCAATTCTAAACACAAAAGGTTTTAATGACTTTAGTAAGTCCTATGAACTTGATACAGTAATGAAGTTCCATTCAAAATGGATAGAAGCTTGCACAGCAGACGCAAAGTCTTGCGCTGCTGTTGTTGAGAGGTTTGTTGGTGACGAGATACACGTAAATTTCGGAGGATTGGTTCCGTGTTCAGTACCTGGTCAAAAGGCAGGTAGGTGGTTGTTAAAAGTAAGGGAGCGGCTTGATGCTATGCACATCGCGTTTAAGAATGAACATCGCGACACCGATTCCCCTCTTCACCTCCCTGCAACATACATGGGAGCAGCACAAGGTCCAGCTATATGTGGTACCTTAGGAACCGACGCGCTGAAAGGTTCTGCAGTTCTCGGACGCATTGTCGGAGGTGCAAAAGCTCTTCAAGCAGTCGCTAGAGACACAGGTTTCGATATAATTGTTGATAGAAGAATAGCTGATGAGTGTCAGGGTCATATCACATCTGTTGCTGTTGATGTTATTCAAGTAGGAGTTGATGGTTCTCCCCAGGAGGTCTGTTACTTAGTTGGTAGAAGTGGTACTGTAGAATCTCAAGATGAATGGTTATATTCCCTTGCTGTTGATGGTAATTATGATAAAGCTTGGAAGGTTCTTAGAGCAGGTGATGTTGCTCTTGCATGTGAAATGATGGCTACATACGTTCATCAATCGAAGAATCACACTGCTGCTCTTGTTTGTGCTCGTGTTCAACGTTTTGTTGCTGAAGTTAAAAAAGCAACAGGCGAACTACCAAAAGAATATTGCAGAACAGTTCGAATAATGACGTTTACACCCCGTCCTCTACTAAGTAGAATTCCACGTGCGAGTATAGCTCCAACGAATTTCATACTACCTGTTCCAAGAGCTCCTGGTATGCAACTTCGTAAGGAAGCTCGTCGTAGATCAGTTAGTTTAGCGAGCATTACTTCTCCTCCTCCTCCTATAGCAAACTCCCCAGTACTCAGGTGCAAACTTGAAAGTTATCGTCTTGGGACTGCTGCGAGCCCTCCATTGTCGCCACACTCAAGTATGTAATTTGTGTTTTATGTATAAATAAAATAGTAAATAACAACAAATAACAACTAAAAAAACATAACAGCCGCAAATGACGTTGCAAGCGTTCCTGACTCTGATTTTGATGATAAACAAATAGCCAGCCAACCCTGAAAACGGTACTTAAACTGAATGGTAGTTGTCTTTCTATCTCTGTTGATTGTACTCAACAAGCAGCTAATGAGCTATAATTGGGTTTATAATATTTAGTAAATGAAAAAAAAATACTAAAAATACATGAATGCGTTTGCTGGGAATTCACAGAGATGCTATTCTTGCAAGTCTTCTGAAAAGGAGCTTGCTTATATAAATAAATAAATTAAAAAAAAAATAATGAAAGAAAACACGGAAGGAGGAAAAAAAAAAAAAAAAAAAAGTTGACAATCTCTGTAGTATTTCTCTGAGTGGTTGGATAATGTTCAACTATATTATTATTATTATTATTATTATTATTTTCTTGGTTCTTTATTTTTTTTGCCTGTTTTGAGAACAGGCTAAAGGACAATTATAACGAAATAGTCAGAGCGGGTTTATCTCCTTTTTTTTCTCCCTTTTTTTCCTCTAATCCCCGCGAATGGATAAAAAAAAAAAATGAATGCGAACAACTCTTATGTTTTATGTTTTATGTTATGTCTTAGTGTCAGTTTTATCATTATAATGTATGTCCGTCGCCACCGTCCCTTCCCTCTTTTTTTTTTGCCCCTAGACTTCGCATTATTATCTCTATTACCCTTTCCCTTCATTTTCACTTCTTTTTCGATAGAAATGAACCCAATAAGCAGTTTTTATGTTCTTCTCTATAATTGAGGTCTACGTCTTAGTAGATATTCTTATATTCTTTTTTTTTTTCCCCTTTCGTTGTTTTTATTGGGTTCCTTTGGGCTCAGCAGAGATGATTGGTAGTCTGGTATACAATGTAATTAGTGCTCTTTACGCAGCCTTATCCGATTTTCTCTGAGAGCCAATCCGAATACACTATATAGGAGAATGAAAGGTGCTGCTAGTAGGGGGTTTCCCCTTCTCTTATTTTCTATTTATTACTTTTTTTTGTTCTATTGTCCGTATTGTGGCCACTACTTTTACTTAGCAACGTAGCTGTTACGCTCGCCCTTGGGGAACTAACATTGTATCCATAAAGCAATTGCGAAAGAACACATATCTCTTAAAAAGTCGCTTTTGTATTGGTTTGATTTTATTTTTTTAAAAACTGTCTCCAAGCAGGGCGTGCGGTCATCGGCGCAATAAAGCATTTGGTTTATTTTTTATTTTATTACCCCCCCATTGGTTCTGTATTTTGGATTCTGTGATTGTTTGTTTCGTTGGGCATTTTGTTGGCTGGAGACCCCCCCTTCCCATCTATCACACCTCTCTGTTGTACGCCATAATGACGATGAGAGAATAAAGGTAAATAGTACACGTGTACTACTCTCAGAACATAGCTATGGTACACTGCATCCTTGTCCTCTATCAATCCCGTTTGTTTGAATGTAGAAGTAGTGTACTGTGACTGTGAAGAGTGACCTTATTCTTTTACGACGTATTTTGTAATGATTAGAAGTACTTACATCCTACAAGGGGATGATTTAAGTAAATAGTTTATTAGCTTTTTTTTTTTTTTTTTTTTACCTTGGTGTTTTGTCTGATTCTGTGCGTTTTATTATTCATTTTTATTTGGTCACTTTCTACAATTAAGTTGTAAGCCATTGCTTTATATGTTCGTTTTTTTTCTTCTTTTTTTTTTCTTCTTCTTTTGCATGCTATTGCTTCTAATAATAAATTATTCCAAACTAACTCATTTATCATGAAAGTGTTGTAGTGTGTTCCCGTCTGCTTGGCTATTTAGTTAGTTGAAGTATGTAGTCAACCTACTTCTGAGTTATTTTAGTGATGTTTAACTTCCCTGAGCTGAATTCCTCAAAGATGTATAGGAGGGTCGTGGGTAGTAATAGTTTTGCAGAACGTTTCGTAGACGCTTAATTTTTTTTTTTTTTTTTTTGTTTGTCTGGTTCTCATATTGTTTCGTGTAAACTTGCAGATAATGTTTGCTGGTGGAATTTGTTTTAATTTGATACACTCGTCACTGTATCCAAAGAGTTGAATACAATCCCGAGGTTGCTTCGCACTTTTTCTTGAGGAGATAGCTTCGCAACTTGAAACTTGAAACTTGTTTTTTTTTTTTTTTTTTTTTTTTTTTGAATTTCGCTCTGGAAGATTGAAGGGGATGTGCTAGTTAACAACTTGTGTTCAGTTAGCTTGCTGTTATAGTGGTTCGTGTTTGTAAGTCTTCTTTTTTTATTGGTTCCTCCCTCTCTTCCCCAGACTTTCAAGAAGCGTTTCTCATCCGTGCTGTATAGATAGACTATGATTACATCCGTGCTGTATAGATAGGCTATGATTACATCCGTGCTGTATAGATAGGCTATGATTACATCCGTGCTGTATAGATAGACTATGATTACATCCGTGCTGTATAGATAGGCTATGATTACATCCGTGCTGTATAGATAGGCTATGATTACATCCGTGCTGTATAGATAGGCTATGATTACATCCGTGCTGTATAGATAGGCTATGATTACATCCGTGCTGTATAGATAGACTATGATTACATCCGTGCTGTATAGATAGACTATGATTACATCCGTGCTGTATAGATAGACTATGATTACATCCGTGCTGTATAGATAGACTATGATTACATCCGTGCTGTATAGATAGACTATGATTACATCCGTGCTGTATAGATAGGCTATGATTACTCAACCTTCCCTCCTTAATTTGCAAACAATAGTAGGTGATAGCTAGGCGTTCTCGGATGGCAAATAAATTTCAAACGTTTGTGTCATCCGTCTGTTTTAGTTTAGCTTCCTAACAGTTCACGAATATTTATTTTTATTTTTATCTTTCAACGATCTTGTTTACATTTCTTCTGCAACACATTCTTTTCTACTTCTTTCCCTCGTTACCGATGTGCTTCGAGATATGCTTGCTGTTAGTGGGTTGATTACCCTCTCTCCCACCGAAGCACTTGCACCGAAATTTTCGCACTTAGAAGCACATCAGAAGAATTATTATTGGCTGTTCGAAACAACTACTCAGACTGCAAAAAGAAATCGATTTTTTTTTTGTACCTACAAACCCATTGTTCGGTAGAAAGAGAATTGTGACAGTGTAACTAACCTATTCGTTTATTAGGATTTTGTAACGGTTGCGCACAAAACAAGATTTACGTTATAACGATGACCTTTGCTAAAAGTGATTGAAGTTAAAACGAGTTCTAAGGGTGCGACAACTGAAGAGTATTTTCATTTGAAAACCTTCTCTTCATCACTTAGCTGACGAATGAAACGTTTCGTTGACTTGTCTTGTTGTTTGCTTTGGATACAAAGGGTATCAATAGTTGTTCGTGATAGAGGTAATCAATTTCTTCTTTTTTCCCTTTTTCTTTTTTGCACCGACGAAGTCGGAGAAGAAACCATTCAGATTTAAGAGTCGTTTATTTATTGTGTGCGCGCCAGTATTACTGTCTGCAGTCAAACGAATTTCACTCCTCCCCTCAATCAAGCAAAGAAATCAGAAAAACAAAATAGAGCAAGTGCTTTGGAAGGACGCACATTCAGTGCAAGTTCTCTCCAGTTAAACTAACTCTTTTTATTCTAAAGTGTTTCTTTATTGAGCCCACGCACCTGGTGTGCATCAAATATATTAATAAAACTCGCAAGGACACGATTTTAATAAAAGAAAAAAAAATTGGAAATGAATGAATGGCTGCGTAGTTTAAACATGACTTGTTACTGCTCGTTGTGTGGACTGCGTCTTTTTTCCCTTCCCTACAGATCTCTTCATATAAAAAAAAAAAAAAAAATTCAGTTATTCAGCATCCAGAGTTCCTATTCCCAAATCGGTGCTGTTAAGCCCGGCTCTTGAATGTATAAACTACGTCTCATCATATCCAGAAGTCGAGTTCTTTTGAATCGGAAAAAATAAATATTCAATCCATTTTATGCCATGCCGTAGTTAATACTGATGAGTTCAGCAGCAGTTTTTCTTTTCCCCCCCTTCTTTTTCTTCTTCCACGACATCAAGGAGTATTCTTGCATCTGCGACTTTCAGACAAATCCTTTGCTTGCGTATTTTAAATTCATCATTTTACTTCCCAATGGGGGTGAGATACCCGAAAAAGCTTATGGCATTGAAACATTTGCTTGTTTACTGGTTTCCTGTTATTAATTGCGACTGCTTTTAATTGATTAATCGTACCGTGTTTTTACCCCTCCTTTTTTCTTTTCTTGATCAACGTTGATAATAAGTCTCTAACAGTGTCTGCTCGCGTGGACGGTGGGTTTAGGTAGTCATTTGTTCCAGGTTATTCTACGTCTCTTATCATCTGTGAGAGTCTCACGGTTGCTGGTAGCGATATAGCTGTTACTCTGTGAGCTTTTCCTGGCTTTTGGCTTCCTAGGCTTCGTAAATAAATAAATAAATAAATAAATAAATAAGTACGTCACTTACTACTACCGAAACTTATGTTGAAAAAAAAAATCTACGAAAAAATAATAATGTCTTGGCTCAAACGAAAACTATTTTCCAAAGACACGGAGACGATAACTTTTTCCTCTTTTCCTTTTTTTTTTTTTTTTTTGCACCGAAAAAGTCGGACTGTTCAGATTAAGAGCCGTTTTATTTATTATTATCATGTTACTTATTTTCCTTGCGCGCCAGTAATACTGTCTGCGATCAACAAAATATAAGGCTTATCTGAATGGTTTTTTCTTTCTTTTTTTTTTCCCCCCAACCTTCTGTTCTTTTGTTCTCCACAAGCTCGTTATCGTTCGACTTCGATAGTCAATAAATAGCAAGGTCTGTATTCAAAAGCCTTGTCGTAGCCAAAGTAGAAGTATTTTTCCAGTCAGAATAGACTGTAATTATTATTATTATTTTTTTTTTTTGTATTCTGTTTTATGCAACAGATTGCCTATATATTTGTCACAACTACGGTACTTGACTTGATATGTTAAATAGTATTTACGCATTAGACATAATTAGTTTTTTTTTTTAACATCTCCGAATACACCACCAGATTCCCCCACAACTTCTTGCATCACAATACGCTAATAAGTACCAGGACGAGTCTCACGTTCACTGCAGTTGAGTTTCGAAGGGACATTTTAATTTAGCAGCACCTCAAACCAAAAATACTAATAAAAAAAAAAAAAAACAACTCCATCTCAGATTAAAAAAGAACAATGAATAATGAAATCATCTTTACTACCGGTTCACACCCTAAGCTAGGCTTCGTTTACTACGAGGCCAATGATCCGAAAACAGTTTATGTTACGGATTGGGTCTTCTCCTGTTGTGTTGCTGTGAGCGAGCTCTGGATACTTCATAGTGTCTCAGATGGCAGACAGTAAGTCGACAATTTTTTTTTTTTTTTTTTTTTTTTTTTGCCATGTCCGGTTGTTAGTTTAAGCGTTTGTAGGATAAATTATTTTCATCTTTTGTTTAAAAGTTGAACATTTTTTTCCCATTCAACTTTAAGGTTCATATCAATCAATCAATCATGCCAAGCTTCCTTCTCTAACACCTACGCTCTATCATTGTTAATTGTACCTTGTACCTGATAAAGAGTAGTTAAGCGATATTTGGTAATAGATTGCCTCATTCACAATGTTGATTGTTTTATTATATAATTCGCATTGCTTTCCCACTCAACTTCAAGTTCACGGGATAGACTTAATTTATGTATCACCCACAAATAGCATGGTAGTTTTTTACCATTCTTCTTCTGTTTACAGTCATGTGTGTACGAAATGAAATGTATGGGGAATTTTTTTTTTTTTTTCTCCAATAATTGGTGGCAAAACAATTAAAAAAAAAAAGTGTGGAAAAATAAGGTATAAAAAAAAATAGCGTAATTTTGCTGTTATTTTTTGTGAAAATTTTTTCCACAAACTTATTTTTGCTTACAATTTTCGAACCGGGCTAAGCAAGGTAGTCTAATCCTTTATTTGACGAAAAAAATACAACAACAAAAACTTAAATTTGTTCCCCCCCTCCAAATTGCCAACGCCCAGCTGTTCCTACAATCGCATTCGTTTTTTTCCCCCTCACTGCACTTCCCATGTCCTGAATAATTTTACCCCCATCTGGTTATATGTTTCTTGTCTTGGGTTCTTCTGATTGTTACTTTTTAAAAGTGTCACTTTTATTATCAACTTCTTTCAAATTAAAAGCACACCCAGGAATGGTAAGTAAGTAGTAAATGGATGAGCGAGAAGCACATTCTCTAATAAAAAGGGTTACGGGTGGTGTCGTCTCTGGATTTCCGTATGATTCCAATTCTAAAGAAATAAAAGGAATACTTTATGAAACTAATCACAGCAAACCTCTACTACGAAAAGAACTTCGGGGGTTAGGTTTTAGAGGAGCTGGGCAACCAAAACAGGAAGCCACAGCATGGCAACTTGCTTGGATTTTGGCATGGGTGAAGCATATTGATAAAGTAGTTGAACACCCTCCAGAAGCTTTTTATAATTATATTCAAGAACCTGATCTTAAACAGAAACTAATTGGAGTAATCCGAGTATGGGGCGTGACTGAACATCATACTCAAGGTGTTATTCTTTCAAAAGGTGAGCATCTGACTCCAACTATCGATCCTCATCAATGTATCTTATTAAGAAGAAAGAGTCGTCCAGGTAGTTCCTACATGGGAGTCATCTGTACTATTAGTAATGACTGTGATGCTCTTCTTACTCCATTGTTATTATCAAGGAGGATCTCATGTAGGTATTGGATTGCTGAAGATCGAAAAATCGAGTATTCTGGAGAGTTGATTGGTATGTTTTATTGAATAGCAATCTTGTAACATCATTTAATCACTAATAACAAATAAATCTATTCAAACAGGTATTAGTTGTGGAGTTTTCGCGACCTCAATGCTGACTCTTCCAATCACAGCTTCCGGAACAGCGAATGACATGGTTCACACTGAAGAAGTTAACAGCAGCAGCTACTTATCAAAACCTGAGACTCGTAAAGTATTAATAACATCGATTCGTATTGCTCTTCGTAAATTATTACTTAAACTATCCTTAGGTGGTCATCCAATACTTCCAACTTCAAGACAGGTCCAACCTCTTGAAGAAGGTATGACATTGTTAACTTGTATTAATTATCAATAATTACCTTCTCACAATACCAACAAACAGAAACCTTAATAGACGTTGATGATGACTGTGATTGCAGTGCTATTGATGTAGATCTTGACACCGAAGAGAACGAGTTAATTCACATTGACAGTGACATCACAACCAGAGTTGATAGTACTTCCTCATTGAGTGCGACACAAGGTCAGTATAATGGAAAAGATCTTCCCGTATTAGAACAACCGAAATGTGTTCTTTCTAAAATGCACACCCATCAGCTTCAAGCAATGTCATGGTGTCTTTCTGAAGAACGCAGTGATAAGGCTCACATTCCATCAGATGTAATGTGGAGATCATATATTATACCGACAACACTACATGGAGTTATGACAAGTGACATTTGGGGAGCTACAACAGACAATCAAAGTACTACAAAAGTATGGCTAAATGACTGGTCTGGGGAAGTCTCAAATACACCACCACCTAAACTGCCTCCTTGCAGGGGTGGAATAATAGCAGATGAAATGGGTTTGGGAAAAACTCTAACGATGTTGTCTGTGTTGGCTTATAATATAAAAGTTTCTTCAACGCCTCCGCTATTACAATCTTTGAGGAAGGATACCAATAATAATATCAGTCCTAACATTTCATCATCAAGCTCTTCTTCTAGCAGTTCTTCTTCAGCTTCTGTGAAGGTATCAAATAATAAAACAACACCAGTACCTGTTAGACAATGTGATGTTATTCTAATTAATTCCGATAGCTGTTCAGAATCATCTGACAGTAGAGAGACAAATAGTAAAGTCGATCCAATTAAAAAAGAAACATCAGAAGTAATCATCGATACTACCGACAGTTGTTTTGGTGATGACAGTGCCGAGTCAAAACCTAAAAGTAAGAAACTTACATCAAAGAAGTCTATCCACACAGTTATAAGTGATAGTGATAGTGACAGTGAAAGCAGGCCAACTCCTAAGGCTCGCATAAAACGTAAGAGTGCTACATCATCTTCATCAGATTCAGACACTAGTGACCAATTAACACCAACAGCTGTCATAAAACGAACGAAGAATATCTGCAGTGAACTCGGTCTTTATCCATTACCAACAAAAGAAATCACAATCATCATAGCTCCAGTGAGTCTCCTCTCACATTGGAGAGACGAAATTCATAAACACCTCCTACCGGGTTCACTGTCGGTTGCTATTTATCATGGACCAGGAAGGTCTTCAATAGTCCTTAGTAGTTATAATATTATATTGACATCGTATCAAATATGTGTTTCGGAATGGAATAAAATGGTATCGGCGGGAGTGAACAAAAATCCACTCGCTTTTGATGCCACTTCCAAACATGTTTCACCACTATTTGCAGTGAAGTGGGATAATATTGTACTTGATGAAGGCCACAACATAAGAGAGTCTGCGACGGGTTCCGCTCAGGTATGTTATAGTTCTTACTAAGTTGTATTGTTCTACGTACAACCAATCCCTTTTAACCAAGGAAACTAAAACAGGCTGTTACAGCCCTCCAAGGAAACTATCGGTGGTGTATCACTGGTACGCCTATTCAGAATAAATTGGATGATTTGTGGTCGTTGATTAGATTTTTAAGAGTGCCAATGTTGAGTGAATCATTACAATGGAACACTTTAATTATGAAACCGTTGGCAAAGACTGAGACGAAAGTAGAAACAGACAAAGAACTTGACGGAATCCTAGTTGAAGATGCCGTTAAATCTCTCAGTCGGCTGAAAGGAATTTTGAAAGGAATCGTTCTGAGAAGAGACAAGGCAAGCGTCATATCCACGTTGAAACTTCCTTCTAAAACAGTTACCATCAGAGAACTTGATTTTATTGAAGGTGAAGATGTGTTTTATCGACTTCTAACAAAAACAATGAAAGATCGATTCACCGCCTGGATGAAATCCGGAGCCTTGGGCTCCCGTCGTGCAGGATGCTTAGAAATGCTTGTCAGACTTCGACAAGCATGCGATCACTCCTATTTAGTAATGAATGGTATTAGTAATACAAGTGGTCAGTTGGGGTATCTTCATTCCTTTTTACAAGAACTAAAAGGAACTGAGGGTCTCTTATCACGTAAAATGACTCAACAACAGGCTCACTTGGCTACCCTCATCGAAACCAGTCAAAATATAAATCCTACCTCACCTCCATCTGATATGGTTACCATTAAATCTATCATCGAAGGAGAGGAATGTTTTTTATGTCGGGAAGCCGTTGATACGGAGGATCCTGCTTTACTGCCTTGTGGTCATTCGTTTTGTTATTCTTGTATTGTTTCGAGGTTGCAAGATATGGCTGCCTCTCATGCTTGTCCGAGGTGTCATGTACAGGTTTCAATGAAAAGGTTTGATATTTTGAGAATTTTTGCGTTCTAAGTCGACATTCAATAATACAACAAGACACAACAGAATTCATAGACCCCGAGATCCGACTGCAATCCGTCGAATCGATCCCGACAAGGAATGGAAACACAGTGCTAAAACCAAAGCATTGATCGAAGACCTCCTGTTGATCCCCGAAGGGGAGAAGGGTGTTATATTTTCTCAGTTTACCTCCCTGCTTAATTTGGTCGACATTGCGATGAAGAAGGAAGGAATCTCTCCGAATGCATCCGTTCGTTTCGACGGTTCGATGACACTAAATCAAAAAGACAAAGCCCTCATCAGGTATTCAATTTATTTTTTAATAATTTTTATTTACTCAATATCTGTCTCATCTAAAAAAAACACTACTGGACTAATAACGACAAGAAAAAAAAAAGTAAAACCAACTTTATTTATAATAAAAAACTAGATTCCGAGAAGACCCTACATGCAAATACTTTCTCGTGAGTCTAAAATCTGGTGGTGTTGGTCTGAATCTCTGTGTCGCTAATCACGTATCAATACTTGACCCTTGGTGGAATCCCTCCGTTGAAGAACAAGCAATCGACAGGGTCCATCGAGTTGGTCAAACACGACCTGTCATAGCAACGAGATATATAATGAAAAACTCGGTTGAAGAAAAACTTCTTCTTCTTCAGCATAAAAAGAAATCACTCAGTGCTGGTATACTTGATGACTATGGAGCAGATGAAGCAACAACAGCAAAACTAACAATCGAGGATTTGAAATCCCTATTTGGATACCAATCGTAGCCTCCACATCATCTGGAGCTCATCAATGTTAGCTTTGCGATCTATAAGTATACTCAACCAGTAACATCATCATAGTCCTTTGTGAACATCGACCTAAGGTAACCATTAGTTAAAATCAGTTTTCTTTTTCGGGTCGGTGTTCTAAAGAACTGTGTAATATTTTTAATGAAATCTTTTTCTTCCCCCCTTCTTCTTAATCTTGCTGTAACCTACGCGTAACCGCAGAAATAAACTCTTTTTTTTGTATTCATCGACCAGTGGTTGTAACCACTAAATTGATATTTAATATCAATAACTATGCAGAATGTTCCGTACTCTTATTTAAAATAAGTAATTTATTGAACCTTCACAGGAACACAATGCCCCCTTGTGGTACCAACCAACATGCTGAAGTTTGGGTAAGTGGCGATCTAGTTCACGTTGTATCGGAGGGAGGCGAGACAATATCTGAACTCAAGAGACGAATATGTGGAAGGGTTGGCTTGGATAAATTAATTCCTTCGTTGTTTGATTTACAGATGCCTGATGGCACACCGATTGTTGGCAAACAGAAGCTTAGTGCAGGAACACATGAATTTAAAATGCATATTGCTGGAGATATCCCTTGTCCACACGGAAAGAAATGCCACTGGGGCGCTGCTTGTCGATACAGTCATACGGCACAGCCAGGTGGCAGTACAGAGAAACCTAAAATCTGCGGACACTTTCAAAGAGGAAGATGTTGTTATGGTACTGATTGTAAGTTCGTTCACTCACAACAACTACCTGCGTTGGAAGCAAAACCACGAAAAAAGTGTAAAACGATCTGTGTTCACTACATGGAAAAGTTACAAAATCCTTTCTTACGAGGATGTACCTTCGGAGACTTCTGTAAATACACTCACAGCGATGAGAATGGTTCAACTCCATCAGATCCTCCAGTTGATCAAGACGATTTAATAAAATTACTTAATCAGGTAACAGAAATCTATGGAATAGAAAAGAATTCTTCTATAGAACTCAACAATGGAAACACCAGTCCAGGACTTACCAATGTAAGCTCAGAATTATAATCTCAGTGGGTACATCTGTTGAAAAAAAAACTTGCCGACGACATCTTCAAGTGAGTGTTTCCAGCGACTACTCTCTGCGAGACTCGACTTGTTCTGCTGAAGTCACTAGATTACTAAGATGTACTCAGGGGAAAGAAAAAATAAAAAAAGAAGGATCGATATTTATACAACATATCTGTGAAGGAAATTGATGTAGTCATCTGCGATTGTTAAGATAAAACATAGCCATTCTTATCTGAGATCTGTGAGCATAGAGTACTGATCCAGACATTGATTGTCGTAAACCAGTTTTACGATTTTACTGCTGCTAAGTCAGCATTCACCCCTCTCACCACATAACGTATTTCGGTTGCTAATGCGACACTTTGCGTTTTCCAATTCACTTTTCCTCTCGGTGTTGCAAGGCTTCTGCTGAAGCGTAGCATCCCTTGTTCTGATTAGCGATTTCTGAGACAACCTTTTTACAAATTTTAAAAAGTGTTGTGAAGAACTCATTCAGTCCACTTAACGTAGTTTGTTGTTAATGCAACAATGACGTTTTCCCAATTCAATTCACTACCCCCCCTGAAAATTAACCTAGTCAGGTAAATTCTGTTGATGACTAGGTTCTGTTACCTTCAAGTGTTAAAGTGTGAGTTTTTTGATCTGAAATGAACCAGCTCTTTGACTTTAACATTATATTAACTTCGTAGTGTAGTTACCCATTTTCCTGGTAGGATTCTTGCCCTTCAGTTGGCAACAACTCTATGTCACATCTGTTATAATAAATATAGTTCACTTTTTTTATGGTGTTATATTGATCTGTCAACCCCCCCCCGCTATTTGCTTCTTTATCTTCTTCTTCTTCTTCTTCCTTAATTTAAAAAAAAAAAAAAAATTCTCCCCTAGCACATGTAATCATTCCTAGCCCCATAGTCATACCAGATTGTGGTTTCGTGCAGCAGCTAGTGTAATCTCACTCATAAATTCTACCTTATATTATTTCACTCCCTTCCCTCTTTTTTTTTTTCTTCTTTTTTTTTTCTTCCTTCCCTCCTTTCTTTGATTAACAACTACAAATATTTTTTTTTTCCGTCAAGAATTTTGATATTAATTTTGTTTTAATACCCTAAAGTTGTACTGTTTTTTTTTACATCGTCAAAAGTTTCATCCCATTTCTATTCAATACTGATGATGAGAGAATAGAGGTACGAGGTATGTGGGTTACTCTCGCAACGTATTAGTTACTTTGAAGGTCAAACATCAACACCTAGTCACTGTATCTAAAACTAATGTTAAATTATCGTTATATTGTTTATGATACAATACATTTTGTATTTTTACGTACAAAATCAAACAGTTAACCCTCTTTTTCTTTTTATTTTTTTTTATTGATCACTTAGTCTCTCTCCTGATCGTTTTTTTTTTTTTTTTTTTTTTTTGGATGCCGAAAGTAGTTTTAATTACAGCGTATCGAATTTTCCTCCTAGGAAAAAAATGCGAAGGGAGGTACTGTCGCTGACGTCGACTCAAGTCAAGATACGGTAAAATAAAAAAGCTATCTCTTTTTCCGAACGAACAAAAAGAATATTTTTCTTCTCCCTATTCCCTCTCCCCGCTTCCCTAAGTTAAATCAAATATCTTATTGTAATCAACCATGTTCGTTTTTTATACCTTTTTTCTTTTTACAACCACGAAGCGCCTCATTACTGTTTAATTGTTACACGCATGATTCAGAGGTGGGTTTTGCGCTTATTTTTAATGTTACTGATGATGTGAGATTTACTGTCCTACTGCTACGTTCTTTTTTCCTTTTTTTTTTTCCCTTTCTTCAAAAAAAAAGAAGAACCAAATTGTTTTCCCCTTCGGTTTTGTTTGCGTTAGCGAAATGCATACAAGTTCTTGTTGCTTGTTGCAAGCTCTTATTTTAAGTGTTTTTTTTTAAAACCTGCGTGTATATTATAAGTCATAAGCGCGTATGGTTGTCGGAAAAAAAAAAATGAAGGGACAAAAAAAAAAAAAAAAAAAAAAAAAAACAAAGACAGCTGCTTTATTTCAACGTCTGTTTTGGGAATGCTTTTTTTTTAACTAATTTCTGTATCACATTTTTTGAAGGAGTATTAAAAAAAAAAAAAAAAAAAAAAAAGCCTAGTGGTCTTGGCCACAAGGCTTCAGGTGACGAAAATGTGATATCACAGATGTAGTAGTGTTCAACGGGCCGTGCCCTTTTTTCCCGAGTCCTCTTGTTGGTTTGATACAAAGGGGAAGGAAGAACAAAAAGAAAGAAAGAAAAAAAAAAAGTATTAACTAATCATTCCATTGGTATCGCAGCGTTTTTTAAATAATCTTCTTTCTTTACAACCACCAGTTTAGGATATTGCTATTCTATACTATTATTTTAGAGGAGTTTTTGTTCTCTTACGTTTTTTTTTTTTTTTTCCTCTTTCCCCTCCTTCGTTGTTCGATAATCAATTGTTCAGCTGTCATTATTCGAATCTATCACCTTTCCATTTATTCTCTTGATTATAATTATCCAAAATAGTTTGCTGTGTTTCTTGATCGGAAAGGGAGACCTTGTTTATTTCATTAATTTTTTTTTTTTCCCGCTTCCCAATTTTCTTGCATTATCTGTAAGAAAAAATTTGTTATCTCAAAAAATGGTTTGATCATGGTCGTGGGAGTTTTTTTTATTTTTTTTTTTTATTGTCTTTTTCGGGATCCTGAAAAAAAAAAAAAAAAAAAAAAAAAGAAATTCCTGCTGCCTGAAAAAGAAAGAAAAAATGTGCATGTGGTTAACTAGTACTGGCCTGGTAAAAAAAAACTTTCGAGTCAGGTTGGAAAATCCAAAATATTCTAAAAAGTCAGTTGATGGCTTTTATTTTTGTTTCCTCGTCTCCGTCTCGTATAAGGTTGCACTTCTTGGCTTCCTCAGAAAAGACTGCATTCGCCCTTTTTTTATTCTATTTTTTTAAAATTTTTTTCTTTTTTCTTTTTGACTGTTAACTGAGAAATAATTTTATGCGCGGTGTTAAAAATGTTGCGGATAAGTCTTTTTTTCTTTTGTTCCTATTTTTTTTTTTTTTTGTTAGAATCTGAGGTTAAACGTAACAATACATTTTTCTCATTAGTTGCCTTCCACAATCCAAAATGCGATCAGACATTAGGACATGCATGCTTACTAGTAACTTGGGAAGTGCTGGTGAGGACACCACAGGACAAATACTTGGCAAATGGGCTACTGATGTAAGCGAAATGGTCTCGTCACAGGATATCAAAGTAATGACGATTCACATGCAAGAGCTCGGTGGCAAGGCATTTTGCTCAAACTTCAACGCAAGTCTAGCCAAAGTCATGAAAGCTACTTTCTCTGAAGACACATTCTGGCACAGCGGAGTGATGGCACATTTAATCAACGATAAGCAATTTACTGCTGTTGGTGCGTATGTACTTGTGTCGCGTGATGTATGTTTTCTTTTTTTGTACTTGCCAGACTATCCCTTTACACAATAAATAACAAACACAGGCATTAGAGCAAGTCAAAATGTTTGACGCAACGGAAGATGCATTTGTACCCATTTCAGTAGTGTCTCAAGCGATTGAAAATGTTCACTACGCAAACACAAAATTCAGTGATGCAGGTCCAAGTAGAAAAGGAGCAGTTGTGTACGACTTGGAAGTAGGCGGTGAAAGATCTACATACGTAGCAGTACATCTCTATCACGATGATGACAATATGATTACCGTGGGAAGCAAAAACGGAAGTTCATGTGTAGCACTTCGCAGGAGACGTGCTCTAATAGAAGCCTTGTCAGGAAAAATTAGAAGTGAAAACGTCATTCTTGCTGGGGATATGAATTTCCGTTTAGACGGAGCCAAGTTTATTGAAGCGATTTCAAAGCGGCTTCCGGGAGCAACACCCATTATAGAACGCAAATCATTCACATGGGGGGCTAGTCAAGCAAGCGCAGACACTGCCTACCGTAGTAATTGGTCAGATTTCAGTGATGCTTGTCGTGAAGGAGGGATGTCGTGCCATCATATTTCATCTAATTTGGAACGTTCTTTCTCAGAGCTGCCTATAACGTTCTCTCCAACTTATCCTCTAAATAGAACACCTGAGGATCTGAATTCTTCACTTTCTGATTCTAGTGAGTGTAGCTCATCCACTCCATTGTACTACTCAACTAAGAGATTACCTGCTTGGACCGATCGTATCTTCTTCACTAATCCTAACTTAAATCCTATTAAATATAAGTCAGCAGTCTCTTCTCTGGATCACGCTCTCGTTTATATGACCTGGGACAACTAGCGTCTTTAAGAAGATGTTATCTCTTTTGTGACTAAATTTTATTTAAAGTAAAAGTTACACAAAAGTCTATGTTTTTATACTATTGATGTTTACTTGCTTACTGACATCACGCTTACTTATTACTCAGACTGATCTGCCCTTAAGATTGCAATCAGTATACAACAGAGATGAGAGCATTTAATATGATTGTTCAGTTATTAAGTTTCAAGTCTCTCACGGTGATTTTTTCTATGTTTTCCCTATTTTTTTTCGATGCTGTTAATATGTTGTGAACCCCAGTCTAAGAGTACTGGAGAAACGTAACGTCTCTCTCTCACACACACACACCTTGTGTTCTTTCTCTTTTGAGTCAATATCAGCACAGGGACCTATCAGTGTCGGTTTATGTTGGCTGATAGAACTGTTTTTTTTTTTTTTTTTTTTTTTTTACTTTAGGTTGATTCAACCACACTCCCCGCCGATACTTTTAAAGCAATACTTTCAAAAAAAAAAAAAAAAAAAAAAAAAAGGAAATCCTTTTTTTTCCACAAGAAGATTCTTCCTTTTTTTTTATCGGGAGGACAAAAAAACTGCGTGAAACCCAGGGAGATCTCATTCCCAGAGAACTTTTCTACTCACAACGCAATCTGTAATGGATTGCGTACCGAGAAGTCAAACTCTTTCACTTTTATTTTTCTTTTTTTTAACGTATTGTAGTATTGTAAGAGCTTTTAAAAAAAAAAAAAATGTTGGCATTTCACGCACGAATATCAACAGTATTTTCTTTTTTAAAACTATTTTCTGTATAGTTTAATGCCTACTACTAAGTTTATGCTTGTATAATTTTCTCGATATGTTTTTGTCGACTAATTCGAGGCAGACGTTTAGGAAAGTAGTAAAAATCTTTTTATATTTACATGATGGAACTTCTGAATGATATTGTGATTCCGTTGGGTCGTGTTTTTTTTTTTTTTTGTTGTATTCTGCATAAAGTATTTCATGAAGGGGAGTCCTCTTGTGAAGATATTTGTTTCAAAGCTGTCCGAGTTTTCAGAAAAAACAATTTAGTTTTTTTTTTTTTTTTTTTGAGTAGCCTCCCCTACCGCAATATTTTTTTCATTTTATTTTGTATTTACTACAGCTACGCAGCTATCTTATACGGTGCTTCGTAGCAATGCAGGTTTGTGCCTTTACCTTGTGGTACAGCAGCGATATCGTTTTTTTTTTCTTTACTTCCAGTTTATTTTTAAAGTAATGTTTTTCTTTTTCCTTTTTTTCTCCTTTTTCAGTTATAAAAAGAGTGACGGAGATGCGTCTTCTCACAGTCCGTAAAATATTCCCCACCAATCAGCTGCAAGCTTCTCTACATGTGTGGGGCATGTTGAGTGTCTGTTGGTGAGATGAGTTCTTCGTTTTTCTATTTTTATATACGTCACTCATCATCATAACAATCATTATTTTTTATTGCATTGTCCGTTTGTTTGCTTTAGTCACCCTCCCCTGCGATAGCATACATGTGGTTTTATCGATACCAACTGTTGGTCTTTTGTCATTGCAACCAGGTTTGGCCGAACCCTATATTCGTTTTAGCCAGTTTCAAAATTGCTTAAAAGTTAATCATAGCATCAAGTTTATCAAGTCCCCCTCCTGATTTATTTATCTAGTCCCCTTTTTTTTTCTTCTTTTAGCTTTGTTTAAGTGTAAAAAAAAAAAAAAAAAAGTTATAACGGACTACAGGGCATGGGACGCTCAACTTGATAATACGTGGTCCCCGAATTACCAGATTCGACAACGTCTTCTGGACGACAATTTTTTTTTTTTTTTTTTTTCCTTTTATGTTTTATTTTTTTCTAAACGTAATTTTTCTTTGATTAACAACAACAAATATTTTTTCAGTCACAAGTTCTTTATGTCAAGTGGGTCTTAACACCCAATACTGATGGTCACAAAGTCCCTTCACGCCTGAGGGAGTCTTTACGGTTGTGTGGTATCAAGTAACTGATACCCCGTAAACTTACTATGATGTATAAGTGTTTAGGATATTCAAAATAAATAATTAGTAAATAAATACATTGTCAAAGTTTCACCCCCCTTCCCCCCCCCTTTTTTTTAGATGCTTATACTAACATTATTTTAGTTATGTACGAGTGTAATACATTGTCTAGCTGTTTTTTTTAGCTAATATTCTAAAATGAATCATTTTTCTTTTTTTTTCAGTTTATTTTGGTATTATAAAAACATATTACTGTTTCTTACATTGTTATCTTCTTTTTTTGTTTTGATTTTTTTTCTTTCACCATGCAGTGATACTGTATGTTCACTTTTCTTTTTTTTTTTGGTTTGTTAACAGCTAACTAGGATGCCCTTTTATAATCACTTGGGCTGCAGATGAAAAAAAACAAAAAAAAAATGATAATGTTTGTTATTGTTTTTCTAACTGCTTTAAGCTGTGTTTTTGTCTTGTTCACCCATCATCTTTTTTTTTTTTTTATAATTCTTTTTTTAAATATGAATCTAGTTAAACTTCAACTTTGAGTTCTTCTTGGTTGTAAAGTACTCCATTTCTTCCATGTAATTAATTTGAAAATAAAATAAATAAATAAATAAATTTGGTGCACTCCTATGCCTTAATCAGCTGTTACTTTAGTCCTGTAACTAATCGAGAGACACGCTTAATATTATAATTCCGAACAAGGTGGAAGAGTTTGCGAAAAAGTTCAGATTTTTTTCTTTTTCTTTTTGCATTGTTATATTGTAAGAACGAAAAAGAATGTTGGCCAGCACACGTAAACCTCCTTTAGCTTTATCAGTTTAAGACGGTTCGTGCACAAACAATAAATCACAGTGTTATATTATTATTTTCTGTATAGTTGAAGATAAAAGCCAATTCTTTTGTTGATTAATTTAATGTTATTTAATTTTATTTGTGATAACTGCTACCGAATAGTCGACGACGACTAGTTTATATTTTTCGAGAAAAAAAAAAAAAAAGACGACGAACCTTTTTTTTATATTCGAATTTAGCTTTTAAAAAAAACGTGAACGAAAAAAAAAAAGGGGGAAAAACACAAAAAAAAAAGATTAAACCTTTTTACTTTTTTTTTTTTTTACTCACGCTTTTATTTTGTTTGTGCGCCAACTGTACAAAATCCTAATGGAGAAATTAGTGAGTTACGCCGACAAAAATAAAGTAGCCGCAGAAATTACAACAAAAACAAACAAACCAGCGAAAGGTTTTCATTTTTTTTGATTATCGTCTTTCCCGTTTTAAGTCGACAAGGGACTCCTGTTGTCAATCTCTTTTTTTGCTTCCGCATGCCATTTTGATATCAAAGTGTCTTCGGGTGGAAAAAAATAATAATAAGAAAATGTAGAAAGAGATGGCCTTATTGTTTCTGCTGTTCGCCGGTTTCTGTTTTTTTTTTCCCTCCTTTTTTTAACTATTTTGTTGCTCTTTTATGAGGTGATGGTCAGCAATTCGGCACTCCACGTCTTTCAGCAGTGCTGCTCTAGTTGTTGTCATCCGTTGAGCTTCTTTTTGGTTATTTATTTTTGGGCAAAGCTCTATCCCGCGGGAACAATTGGCACTTTCCTCAAAAAATTGCTCGGGAATAGAGCTGTGTCCTTTATTTTTTGAATAAGCTCGATAACTGTCGAGTTCCAATCAACCAACCGCTTAGTACGTTGTTGAATGTTTGTAGTCTATTTAGTCAGTTCGTCGGAAATTAGACTGGCGAATATCACATTAGAATATTTTCCCTGAACTATACAGCTTGAAGTCATACGGAAAGCACAAATACGGACGTCAAGGAATTATAGATTTCTTTGTTCTAGTCCTCTTTTTGCATTTTCAGTATGAGAAGTAAGAAAAAAAAAAAAGAAAAAAAGAAAAAAAAAAACTCACACAAAACAGCTGTGCAGTGCTGTATGATGTGATCTTTATTTCTTTCTACCCTTTTCGTTTTCCCAAAAAAGATAAAAATATGTCGTTTGCCGACGTGATATATACAGAATACTCACTGTTTCCGATTTTTTAAAAAAAAAAAAAAGGTTTTTTTATTTACGAAACTACTAGTTGTGTTTTTGTTTTTTTAATTTTCCCTTTCCTTTTAACGGACGTACTGCATTCACTTGTGTAGTTCTAATTTCCTTTCCCATTCATCGTTGACCTGAGTTGCTCCGTGTCTTTAAGAAGACAACAGTTTTAGCAACACTCTCATCTTGTTGCGTATTGGTGAAGTTGTTTCGGAGTTAAAAGAAATAAAGTGGGAAACATTACTTACGTTTTGCTTCAACAAATCGAGTTAAACGACTTAAAACGAAAATAAAAAAAAATAAATGAATAGCTCTTAACGACTAATGCCTACGAAGGTACGCGTTTTTCCGACTTCATCTATTTTCCTTGCAGAGTTATCGTTTCTCTCAGAGCTTACGCATCGTTCCGGAAATATAGCAGGATACTTGGTATCGTAGAACCTGATAATTTTCTGAATGTCAATCTTTTGCTCACTCTCTTCCGATCGTTCATTCTTCCTTTCTAAGCTTGTGTAGAAGTGCAAACAAACAAAGCCTTTTAAAGATGACTGAAGCACTTGATTCATGTCATCATATATGTGTAGTGGTGTAGTCGTTTTAGAGTATTCGGCTGCTCGCTTCAAAAATATTTTTATATGAATTCGTCATTTTTTGCTTTCCCGTCCCTGCTTCCCTTTAGTATTTGTTCCGTATTCTACGATTTGAGTAATCGTAGAAAAGTCATCCTGTTTTTTTTTTAAATATTTTTCCTTCTAAATTTTATATATTTTTTTTTTTTTTTTGATAGGGTGCCATAGTATTCTATTCGGTGGGCCCCACTATATTTTTTCTCTTTTTTTTTTGTTACTTTTTGTTAATTTGTATCCATTTTCTTTTACAAATTGCATGCATAGCTGTTTAAAACTTTCTCATAATTAAACTTAACGCAATGTTCTTATGGATGACCGACCCGTGAGCTTGACTTCCCCAACTTCAATAAATATAAAGTTTATTATCCAGGAGGTAGTCAGCAAGTTGCCCAGCTTTTAGTTTTGAGATGGTTAAGTCTTTTCCTTCATGAGTCAGACCCTAACCGTTAGTGTTAGACTCACACTATGTGGTACCAAATAACTACAAACTCATCCGTGCTCTCGTATCCTGGTTGACGATCTCTCTTTGTTTTTCTTTTCCATTTTCACTTCCTCTAAAAAAAAGGAATTGTGGTGCTTGCGCTGTACCTGTTTCTCTGTTTATTTATCGGCTGTCTGGAAGATAGGCTTTTTTTTTTTTTTTTTTTTTTTTTTTCTTCCCGAAAAAGAAAAAAAGATAAATAAATAAAAAAGAGAAGCAGAACGGCTCCAACTCTTTTGCCATACAACCAGAATTGAAAAGAGTGGTCTTATCCTTCTAACTAGTCACTCGGAGTCGCTACACCCAAAACAAACATCTCAAAAACTGAATGAGTGATGTAATTCTTTTTATTAATCACATTTATACAACAACAGGAACATCGGATACACGAGAGGGGGAATTGATTCTTTCATTTTGATAACCCAGTTTTATTACATAATTAAAAGTCACATAGGCATAATGAAATGACAGTCGCAAGAATTGACGGGAAACGGGTCCGAGAATGGCCTGTCGGAATCGGAAGTGGAATGGCAAAGATAGAAATAATCCGGCAAGAAGACGACTACGACTGTGGGTTAGCATGTGCTGCAATGGTAGCTAACGCACTTGGGGTCCTGGAATCACCGAAAGCATTATACACCAGATATTCTGATCTGAGCAATGGTAATACAAGCGTGTGGACAATCGATATTTTCATGCTTCTGGTTGACGTATTGAGAGAAGCAGGTAAACCTGACCCAAGGTTCACTTCAACAATGTGCCAAGTAAATACTGAATACATAACAAATGAGTTTTATTGCTCTTCTTTATTAGATGATTCAAAACGTGTAAACGGACTATTCGAAGAAGCAAAACGAACTGGTTGTGACATCCAAGAACGTTGCATGGATAAGAGTGAGATTATAGCCCAACTGTCTTCTGGTGAGGTAATCTTAATTGTATTGGTCAATTCACATGACTTGGTTAGCCTTATTCCATCAGTATTCTCAACAACGATAATACCAAGAGTGGTCACAGATATTGCTTCTGTGTTGTCGTCATGTTGTGCGGTCATGTCTAAATCGTTCACATCTGAACCTTTATCTCCCCACGATGCTTCTTTTTACGGCCACTACATAATAGCTCGTGGTTATGATGCAGCTACTGACTCTGTTTTAGTATTGGATCCTTCACAGTTAATAACTGATCGCGTTGAGATGTCTCTTTTTGAAAAGGCTCGCTCAGCCTTTGGAACAGATAACGATATAATATCCGTGTGCACATCCGTTGTGAGAAATCCTCCATCTCCAAAACGAGAACGAACGATGACAATGAAAAGGAGGTGAGTCAAAATACTTACCTTTCCATTTTGTTTAATTAATTAATTTATTTTATTTTGTTTTATTTTTTATTTTTCTACCTGTACTAGTGCGATGGTTATTCGCGCTTTCGTTATGGGTGTCGCTGCGATGGCTCTTCGCACGTCTGTTGTTCTATTTGCTTGATGGTAATATTTGCATACAGCAACAGGTCCCATTTCATGTTTATCCACGGTACTGATTGAGGGACACGTTATTTATATGTATTATTTCCAAAAAAAAAAATGAAAATCTGTTTTGTTACATCTTTTGTTATGAAACGTGCCCAAGGTACGTCTTTGTGTTATGTTATATGCTACTCGGGAAGTCTACTCTCGCATGATTTTTTCCCTCCCCTTCTTTTTTCCCCCCTCGTGTACGGTTCTTGCGGAATAGCTGAGAAAAAAACGTTGCCTCGTAGTTCGATGGAGTTAACCCGATGATCTTAGTTCGCTATGTGCCATACGCAATGTAATGAACTTCCTTATCTCCTTATTTATCATTATTTATTTGACGTCCTACGATTGATTTGATTTGATTTGATTTGATTTTTATTTTTATTTTTTGTGATAAAACCGCTAATATAGCCTAACGCCTATCTAATAGGAGACCATTTTTTTCCCCCTTTTTTTTTTTTTTCTTTCTTTTCTTGTAAAGCCTATCCGATATATGTATGGCTGCTGAACATTCAGAAAGCTTCGAATTTCGGTTCTTTTTTTTTTTTTGGTTAATGTTCAACAAAGCTTAGCCCCTCTATGAAAAAAAAAAAAAAAAAGGTTTTATCACAATATGTTATTTATCATGATTACTAATAATACCGTGACGTGTTATTTCTTATGGTATTTCCCAGAACTGATTTTTTATGTGTCTTTTTTTTATTATTTTAAAAAAAAACTTTTTTTCTCAA
Organism: Flectonema sp. DT1601; assembly: GCA_964019425.1. NCBI lineage: Eukaryota > Euglenozoa > Diplonemea > Diplonemida > Diplonemidae > Flectonema > Flectonema sp. DT1601. The sequence continues at coordinate 826,492 of OZ025800.1, read as the reverse complement.
TATCCTTATGCTGTTATTACCTTCTCATTCAATAGGAGACAAACAACATAAGAAAGATGGGTTGATTACGTTAAAATAAATAGTTTGAAAAAAAAAAAAAAATAATCTTTAAGTTTTTATTCCCCCTCATCAGTAGACTAAGAAGTATACTTCCAACTGGTGCGATGGAAGATGGAGCACCTCTTCCGTTGGCGGAGAGATATGTTAATTTTTTAGTGAGGAGGAAGGTACTCGTGACAATAGTAGTGTTCTTAGTTTTGGGATGTTCTGGAGCTTTGGCTCCTAGATTCATGTCGAAAACTTCGCAAACTTTCAATCCACCCTCATCATCAAAAGCCACTCAAGCTAGAAACACGATGGATGTTTATTTCCCATCACAAAAACTCTCAAGTGGAATGGTAATTTATATCGAAAACAGAAACCCCAACGATAAATCTATATTCGAACCGGTCCTATCACCTGAACTCCAAGGATTTACATTCGCTTTCGCTGAAGGCTGTAACACGACTGGTATCGTATTAAACGTTGCTGGATACTACGTAATGAAACTTGCTTCTAACAATATGGCAAGATCGTTTCTTGCTGGAGGTACTGATGGACAACCGGAAACTGCGACAGCAACTTTTTTGAGTTTAGAAATCGCAGCTGGGATGACTGATAAGGCGGCTACAAATTACGCAAAGGACCTAAAGAATACAATCATTCCAATGTTTCAGCAGAAGACGAACACAAGTAATTATGAAATGACATTAATGGGATCTCCTGCATTCTTAGATGTTATGATCTCGAGCAGTACAAGTGACTTAGAGAGGATGGATGCTACTGTCCTTCCTTTAGCAATGTTAATCTTAGCCTATATATTAAAATCTGGAAGATTAGTCATGATTCCTATTATGTGTTTGGGTGTCAGCGCGGCAATGTCATTCGCAATAATGTTTGGAGTTGCATGTGTCACAACAGTTTTTACTGGAGCACCGTCACTTATGATGTCTATTTTGATTGCTATGTCAATTGATTATGGATTATTCATGCTTTCTAGATTCAGAGAAGTACTACTGGATCAGCAATCTCGTCAAGAACAACTGTCTCATGTATTAGCGATTACAGTGATGGTAAGTTCAGCTGGTCATACTATCATCATTTCTGGTATCACTCTGGCTGCTTGTTTCTTTGGTCTAATTTTCTTCCGTTTGGACATTTTACAATCACTAGGAATTGGTTGTGGTGTTGTTCTACTCGTAGTTTTAGTGACTAACTTAGTACTAACACCATTGGTGTTGTTGTGGTTTCCAAACTTTTTCGTTAAATGTATCAAACCTATGAAGCTTCCATCATGTTTGTCTTGTCTCAGATGTAAGGACAAGGAAGAAGGATCTTCCACAGACTCAGAACGTAGTTACTTAGTTCACGGTTCACAGCTGGATAATGAAGAGGATCAGGTGGGTGGTAATATTGTTGGTGAGATCATACCTTTGAAAAAACAATCATTTAGTGCAGTGTCTCACTTTGTTGAACCAGCAAGCCCAAACTCAACATGGTTTCGATTAGGAACTAAGGTCGTGAAGTTTCCATTTAATATCATGATACCACTTCTTGTTGTTGGTCTCACCATACCTTTTGACTTATATGCATTCAACTACACGAGTACTGATAATAATCTTTTATACTTACCAAAACATAATGAAGTAACAAAGGCATACATTAGAATGGGAGACACTTTTGGTTGGGGAGCTGTTTACGCCTATCAGATTCTTGTGTTACCTCAAGATAGATCTCAAAGAGTATTAAATGGTACTGATTCTTTTAAAGTTTGGAAAGCAAGTCAGAATTTCTTATCGAGACTAGCAACAACTCATCTAACTCGTGTACAAGATATAGTAGGGCCTTCTTATGATGGAAGTGGAAGAGGTATTCCTGTTGTTGAAGGTGATGTCATGCAGAGATGTGTTAATCTTCTCTCAGATCCGTCAGCTAAGATTACCTGCGCTACTCTAGAGAGCATTCCTCATAATAATAAAACAAAACCCTGTATGACAAACATCCTACTTGCGTGTAGCTTTATGGACAATGCAACTGACGCTACGGCAATGTGGTTTAGATACACTCCTCACTTTGCTCCGATGGGGAAAGACGGAGAGGATTGGTTGAAAGCCGCGAGAAAATTAGCAGACGAATATCCAACACCTGAAGATCCTATTGAAATCTATTTCATTGGAGAGCCTGCAGATGCAATCGATGCCGTCACAGGAGTTGATGACGACTTTCCGATGATGGTCTGCATCACAACTGGTGTTGTGTTACTATTCGTTGGTCTCAGTTTCCGTTCTTTATTCATTCCTTTAAGATCAGTATTCACTATCGGGTTGACAGTTATTTGGGTTTACGGATTCGCTACATTAACTTACCAACATGGAGCCTTAGAATGGACTCAGTTTAGTGGATTTGACAACACTCATGCGATTGTTTATATTATTCCTTTGATGTCTTTTTCTATAGTAGTTGGTATTGGTTTAGATTATGATATCTTTTTAATTACTCGAATTGTTGAATTTCGAAGAGCTGGATACGAAACAAACGATGCAATTAGTCACGGTCTTGCTAAAACTGGATACATCATCACAGCAGCAGGTGTGATTATGGCTGTTGCGTTTTCTGGATTGTTGTTTTCAGAAGAACCGTTCATGCACCAGTTATCATTTTATATGGTTTTCGCTGTTTTATTCGACACATTCGTAGTCAGATCTGTGATGGTTCCAGCTCTTATGGGTCTTCTTGGTGAAGCAAACTGGTGGCCAATGACGCTAAGCTCTAAGTCAGAACCTTTTAATGATGGTAAGTCGTCGGCATACGACAGCAATTCATCCGAAAATATTCAAGAAGGAGCCTAGTTCTACTTGTAATTAGGTGGATAAAAAAAAAAAAGGAAATAATCTACTGGAGTGTAGTTCTGTATTACTCATCAATGACTTTGTTAGACTTGTTTCAGCACAGGATTTTCTCTCTGTCCATCCTCCTTTAAAAAAAAAAAAAAAATATTGTTAATTTTGTTAAAGCAAAATATTTCTCTTTGCGTCAGGAGTAGGTTACGATGTGCCTAATAATTACTTATGTTTTAATAGGCTGATCTTACTCACAAGTGTAGTCGCAAATGCCTGTATCAACAATTTACTTTTTAAGCCTTGTTATTTTCGGTTTCTTTCAATTTTGGTCAATGTTGCCTTTTCCCCCCCCTTTTCTTTTTCTTAAGCGCAAGCTTGCAGCCGGATCGTCAAATTGTGCAGCGGACATAGCATATGAAGTGGCCAATTTTTCCCCCCTTTTTCTGTTAGTGTAATCGCGTGTAACAATATTTGGAAAAACAGGAGGAGGAAGAATTGCTGCATATCACATTAGGCTTTTGTAGTTGGTTTTGCGTACAAACAAAACTGCTGCCGGTTTTTCGAATTTGGGATGGCTGGAATATTAAATTATTATTATTATTATTATTATTATTATTATTTTTTTTTTTCCCTTCTTGCCTTCTCTACGATAATTACTGACTGCCAACAAGTTGTGCAAAAAAATAAAATAAAATAAAATTGTTTTTAAACAGTTTTCCTTAGTCGTGTTGGTTTTTTTTTTTTTTTTTTTTTTGTTGTGTTGTCAGTTTGCTGCCAAATAAATAGTATCTGCTGGCAGATTGGCCTTGAGAGTGTTTGTAGAAAACAGAGAAAATAATTATCATAATGCTGCACTTCTTTGGGGGCTCTGTGTGTCGTTACTCAATTGGTTCTAAGTTGAGTGAGAAGGAGACTAATCTTCACGTGTGTTTATTGAGGGACCTATATTATTCGTTTTTTTCGTTACCCTCTTCAAAATGTTTTTTTTTCTCTCTCTTTATTTTTTTTTTTTTAATTTTGAACTACTATTGATCGCGCGTGTTAATAAGAGAGAAAAAAAAAAAAACAGGAAACAGAAAAATAAAACTCAAGGGAGGAAGTTCTTACTTCGCAAGCACCCAAAGTGCTTACCCATGGATGGCTGCATGCTCTTTTAAATTTAGAGCACGCTTTTTACTGGATCGTGCAATTTTGGCTCTGCAAACGTACTCGGATTCATCGTTAATATTAATGTAGGAATGCGTTTTTAGTGAGTGAAGTTGTTCCTGGTGAGGGATGTTGTTTTTGTTTTCCTTTCCTTTGTTTTTTATTCGGAGTAGGGAAGAATCACTAGTTGGCTTTCTGTCATTCGTTTCTTCTTTTGATAACTTCAAACCAAACGTTTCTTCCTTCGCGTTTAGTTTAATTGCACGCCATGCAAGCCTTTTGACCGTGCGTGTGTGACTTTATTTCGCTTTCGCTTTCCTTTTTTTTTCTTCTTTTTTCTCCTCCAATCCCCATCCTGTCTGATCGTGTCCTAAATTAAAGTGTTCTGTGTGTTAGAACTTTTCGAGAACAGCGAAGATGACTTTGGAGGGAGAAAGGAGAAAAAAAAAAAAAAAAAAAAAAAAAAAAAAAAACTCTTCACCTCGGTTAGTGAATTCTTGCATATCTGTTTCTATGTGAGTACTACCCAAATGTGAATGCGCAACCAGTTTTTTTTTTTTTTTTTTTTTGTTGTTTCGTCAAAATTCCGTGTTAGGCATGTGTATTGTGATTACCGTTATATTTCTATGACCTATTATTAACTGAACCCGGCTTTCTCGCGGAAAGTTCACTTTGTTCTGATCATGTGGTGAGAGACTTGAAATCAATTCGAGATAGCACAACAGATAAGTTTCTTTTCTGAGCTATCATAAAAATGAACATCACTTGGGATGAATCCTAGTTCCGTCTTTTGATTTCGCAACTGAAAATAAAACTTTTTTTATAAGTCTTTTTTTTCATTCAGCGAGTATATGCACCACGTTGATATTCCAATCAAAGAGATATTTTGTTAAATATTATTATAATCATTATTTTTATTCTTTAGTAAGTGGGAAGTACAGAAGCACAAATATGTCTTCGTCTCCTCAAAAAGAGAAGAATCGGACAACATCTGGCATGTTCGCCAAAGGAACAAATAGGAAGAATTCTAGCGCTCGTCATGAAGACGATCGGAGGAACTCACAGTTCGAAGGACAAGAAATGCTCGATATTGGGATCGATGACTACGACATGACTATCTTTGAGAGAGCTATGCAAATTGAAGACAACATGAACGATAAAATGATTGAGAAGGCGCAAGACACCACCTGGATGAGTGATGACGTTGTTAGGGAGATCTTAAACGAGGGAGAAGAATTTCAAAAACATGATTTCGATCCAGAAGTTATAATGTCAAAAATAAATGATCAGCACGGCATTCTAAGAGACCAACAAGGAAACAGTCACGGAGGTACAAACGGACCATGGTGGTCAACTGAGTCAGACGAGGTTCAGTATTTCAGGAAAATGATGGAAAAGTCTGCAACAGAAGATGAAACCGTCTGGAAAGAAGCAAACCCGACAAAATCAATTGAAGAAGCAATGTCGTCAAAACTCCTCCCTCAGTACACTGCTTCCCCACTCAAACCAGAACAACAATCTCGCTTCAATACATTGAAGTTAGTTGTCACTTCGGAGACTAAAAAGTCTCTCGAACTCGAAGTTGACAAAAACACTGGAGCAGATGCAGCAATTGAGCAGTGTCGCAATCAGTTCGGACTCGAGGGGGAGAATCGAACCTGCAAATTGGTTTTTAAAGTAGCCGGTCGCAAAGATTATATGTGGGGTCCAACCGCTTTAATAAACTTTGCACACATACGAAAATGTGCCTTGTCAAATTTAGTAGCAAAATTAAAAATAACAAGAGTATCACGAGAAGAGGTGGCAACTACTAATAAAATTGATTATAAATATAGCAGTCAACAGGCTGAAGGTGCAGGTGTTTGTTGTTTAGAATCCTCAACACCGACCCACTCTGAATTATCAGTAGACTCACCAGCAACACACTTACTGCGAGAACTATCTCTTTGGGACATATATAGTGATGTTGAGTTAACTATAAACACTTTGTCAAGCATTAGCTTTATTCAAGATAAAAAAGACACTGAGAGAGAAATAAGAGAAGGTGACGACGTATGGGTTTGTATTGTGGGTCAAATATTCCACGGTACAACTCAATTATCAGATCCTCAAAGAACACCATGGCGTGTGTTAAGAGATGTAGTTCCACATAATATGGCAAGTGATGCACAACCTACTATGTATAATACTGTGTGGGGAGCTCCTCATGGAACTCTTCGTTTTCGTATTAAATATGCGAATTTACCGAGAGATGCGAGGCTGTGTTTAACTGCGGTAGTTTGTTGGGACTCATCGGCCAAAGCAATGGATGAAGACGCCAGCAGATTAATCGATGATACGATAGCATCGGCACAACTTGCCCGTCGAGGATTTAAGAAATTAGCTCTAACGTTTGGTGCTCAACTTATTGGTACAGATGATGAAGAGCGTTATCCTTTATTTTATTTAGGATGGGTTAATTTACAACTATTTGATCACAGAGGATATCTCAGAACAGGAACGACTCCTTATCGAATGTGGGTTAAGAATGAAAAAGCCAATCCAATCAGCGTCGTGTCAACATCTAACAGTCGAAAAGATGTTACAAAACAGCTGACCATCGCTGTTCAAAGTCCAGTTTTTAGCAAACCTGTTCGATTCCCGAGTGGCAAAGTTCCAGCGGCTATGACTGAGAGATTACATGACAGTCACAATCAGTTGATGAACGAACTCGATCCGTCACTTAGAAAGAATGTTGTTAACCAACTTCGAACAGTCAGAGAAGTAGTTCAAAAAGATCCTTTATATAAATTAACAGCTGTAGATAAATTATTATTATGGCAGTTTAGAGGTGATCTAACACAAAATCCATCGGCGTTATCGAAGTTTTTACAAGCAGTGGACTGGGCAAGTCCAGCAGCTGTTCAAGGCGCTCTTCATCTTCTTCACCACCCAGACAAGCAGCGACAGTGGCAAACACCTCCCCCTGGTGAAGAGTTAGTAGCATTGGAGTTGCTTGATGCGAGATATGCATCTTCTGCAGTCAGAGAGTATGCGATTTATATTCTGGATAGACTCGGTGATGATCTACTGTCTGATTGTATCTTACAATTAGTTCAGGTTCTGAAATATGAACCATACCACTACTCTGCATTAGCTCGCTTTTTACTAAGACGATGCATTCGATCACCACATCAGATAGGACATCAAGTTTTTTGGCATCTCAAAGCAGAAATGTCAAACTCTGCTGTTCAAGAACGACACGGTCTAATCCTAGAAGAGTACCTTAAGAGAGTACCAGTGTTATCAAGACGTGCTTTAGCTAAGGAAGTTGCTCTCATTGATAAGTTGTTTCAAATCGCAGTCAGTATAAAGGATAAATCAATTAAAGAAAAAGATAGAAATTCAAAAGTCAGACAGGCCTTAGAATCATCGATCCACACGTTACTAAAAGAAGGATCGACATTTACACTACCACTAAACCCAAGAATGGATTGTGGTGGATTAGCAGTAGAGAAGTGTAAAGTCATGGATTCGAAAAAGTTACCAATTTGGATTGTATTCCACAACGCCGATCCGAACGAGGATCCTATTTTCGTAATATTCAAAGCGGGTGATGATCTTCGACAGGACTTATTAACTTTACAAGTAATCGCTATGATGGATTCATTCTGGAAGAGTCAAGGACTTGATCTACACATGTCTCCTTATGGTTGTGTAGCATGTGAAGATGGTGTTGGAATGATAGAAGTAGTCCTTAATAGTGAAACTATCGCAAACATTACTAAAAAACAAGGTGGTGCTGCAGAAGCATTCCATGATCGGGCAATGCTTGGTTGGCTTCGTCAACAACCATGCAACAAAACCCCAGATGGAGTAAAATCGTGCATGTACAATTTTCTTTACTCTTGCGCAGGTTATTGCGTCGCGACATACATTCTCGGAATCGGTGATCGTCACAATGACAACATCATGATGAAGAAGGACGGAACGTTATTTCACATCGATTTCGGTCACTTTTTGGGAAATTTTAAATCTAAATTTGGAATAAAGCGTGAGACCTCACCGTTTATATTCACTCCGATGTACGCAGGCGTATTCGGAGGAGAAAAGACACCCGTCTTCAGACACTTTGTAAAGGTAGCCTGCCACGCATACAACATTGTAAGGAGGTCATCGCATATTATAATATCCTTATTCGCGTTGATGTTGTCAACCGGAATTCCGGAACTTCAAAAAACTGAAGACATTGAATGGCTTTATCGAGTACTTCTTATTGATGAACAAGATGATGAGTACTGTGCTAAGAGATACGAAGAACAAGTTAAGGAATCTCTCTCCAATAAAAAGGCTCAAATTAACGATTATATTCATATCCGAGCTCACTCTTAGATTAATCGAATCTTACCATCTGTGTTGATGTTATCGACGTAATGACGTTACCGTATTTAACTCTGTTGTTCTTTTTTTTTTTTTTTTTTTTTTTTTCTGTTATAAAATAACACAACAGGCATATTCCCCCTTTTTTTTTCTTTCAAATGTTATTTTCAAATCTTATCCTTTTTTTTCGCAAACAACTCGTAGAGAGCATTTTCAATGTTTCATTACGCTAAGTCTTACTATGTGTTATTTTATGCGTTATTCCTTAACACACAAGAGTAGTGTTTACAAACACGTTTTTTTTCCATGTTTTTTCTTCTTCTTTCTAGTTGGCTGCTTTCGTTTGGTATTCTTGAGTTCAACACGTGCTATTTCATTTGGATGTTGTTTTTATGTTTTCTTTTTTTTCCTCCACAGGAGTACATTATGGCTACAGAAATTGCTGCCTCAACTGCTGATGGAAGAATTAATTTAACAGCTGCAGCGGCAACACCAGCCCCAAGAGTTATTCCGTACCTCTGTCAGGAACTTCTTAGTAAAGGTTGTGTTGCTAGACATATGAATCTTTTAATGTTTCAAGAACGATGGCGAGATACATCAAAAGTCAGAATTACAGACGACGATGCTGAAGAATTACTAATGATTCTGTTCATCTGTATGAAAGAAAGTGGAAACGAACACGCCGAAGCTGGCGGAGAAGTAGCTTTTGCGATAATGCACAGCCTGTTCTGTGAACACCATCCGCATGCTAAACACTACATCAGAGGACTGTTATCAATTATGCATAAATTACAGTGTGATAATTCACATTTTTATGAACGAGCCCCGCCGATATCACCACCCGAAGACTACAGATTAACGAGGAAACTGGTGGAACTGCAGGCCGAGAGGGAAAAAGCAGAACGACGGGAAAAACTAAAAGAAGACGTCCGAGCAGCACAAAAATCACTCACCTTGGCTGACATTGAAATTAAAGACGACGGTGATGAAGTCACAACTACTGAGCTACATCAATCTGAGATGAATGCTGTTCGTATTATTGAAGACATCGAGACTGGTTTAGGATCTGCGGGGCAGCTTGTTGAGTCATTGTTGAGGGAGACTGCGGCCGATAGGATCAAAATATTAAAAGACAAATTGAATAATTTGGTTATAGAAGCAGAAACAAATCAAAAACCACTCGAAGAAATAGAAAATGAAGTAGTCATGAGACAGGGAAAGCAACCTACTGCAGTAGAACAGCAACCGGCGGTAGCTCCAGAAATTTATTTTTCACAACCATTGTCGGATGACTTTCCTAAAGCACTTACACAAAGTCATATGGAACTGGATCGTTGGTTGGAAGACAGCTACACACGTGCATTCTGTATTGACTTGCTTAAATGTTGGGACTACAGCGGCATCAACGTCCATTACTTTATGAGTGGAAGAGATAGAATTCATCTTTACATTCCATCACTACATTCTTCAGTCGTGAAGGTTTATCGTGATTTTGCATTCTGTTCTCAGCGACCAAAAGGATCAAATAGCTGGGGTCCTAAAGTACACATTCACATAAAAACAAATATAAAACAAAAATCTGACATAATGTACAGATTCTTACTAGAAGGTTATAACTATGGCACTAACAGTATCATCCACTCTGATGTAAGTGGATATGCTCACCGAAAATGGTCAAAACTAGGTAGGGGAGCAATGGAAGACGCCGGTTGGCCTGATGGTTGGGACAACAACCTCTCTCGCGACTACATGTCTGGAGGTGAGATATCACAATATTATTCAAGCGATGGTTTTGTTGTTCTTCGTCTGTCAGCAAAATCATTTTTTTGCGTCGGATTCTCAGTCTCTGCCTGGCTGGTTGTACTCGACTTCGGTGCTGGTCACCAACTTACAGCTGAAATAATTCATCAAAACCCTGACCTGTAAATACTCAATAGGCTGACTTATTGTTTTGTTTCTTAACTTTTACAACTAATTTCATCCGTCCGTGATTGTGTTCTCATCTCATTGTGGGATACCATCAGTCTTGCATTCTTTCAGTCACTTCTGTAGTCTGATATGCTTTGATATTTGTACATAAAGAAAAAAAAAGAAATGTAAACCCGTAATCAGTAACACATTTACACTTCCCTAATAGTGATAACAATTAAGACTTTCAACTAACGGGAAGCAGAAGTTCTTGGGAGTGAGTTATTTGTTTTATTTTTTTCTTCCTTGGACTAGAGAAACCCCCCCAAAAATGAAAACAGCGAGGAGCAAAGCGATGCCAACGAAGGCAAAGAAAACCCCACAAAAGAAGACTCCATCTAAGAAAACAGCTCTACTAAGAGATCTTCACTCAATTACCGATAGTGTCGAAGCTAAAATGTCTGTCCTTGTTAACATGGCAGGAGACCTAAAAGGATTGAAGTCAAAGACTGACGTCATGAGCATAGCAGTAGAAGACGCAAAAAAAGACTACGACGAGCGACACGGAAAGGTTGAGAAAGATATTGCTGATTTTGAGTTACAAGCTGTCAAGGCGGCGCTTCAAAAATACAACAAACAAGTAATTGACAGCTTTGAGCTGAACGCTCTGAGAGCATTAGAGAATAAGGCAGAACAAGACAAGGGTAAGACAAAATCTGAAGTCGATCACGAGGTCGCTGAAAAAGTTGCCGAAAAGGTTCGTTTCAAGGAGGTCGAATTCGCTGAAAAGTTTGCGGCTATGCAAGCTCAGGAGAAAGCGTTTGAGGCCGAACGTGCCATCCTTAACCAAAGTATTGTATCACTCAGACTCGAAGTAGAATCACAGAAGGCCTTATCTTCTGACATCGCTAAAGCAAACCAGCAGAAGAAAATCAACGACGCGCGTGCCAAGGCAATTCGCGACCTTCAGGCAAAGGAGGACGCCATGAGGGAAGCGCAAATGCACGCCGCTGGAATCGTCGTTCGTAAGAAGACGGATGATGACGACAAAAGAAAGGTATTTTATTCTCTCTTTTTGTTCTTGTACTTAACCCCATCCATTGTTGTTAGCAAACAGCACACTTCATTATAAACTCTTGTGGGTAATCAACTCTGGTGATGCACAGGAATAGACGAATTCTAAAAACCAAACATAAAATAAATCACACAGGCTGATGAGGGTGTGCCGGCCAGAACTAGCAGTGCTACAAAGAGACCTAAAGTGGAACCTGCAAAGAAGTAATTGCGCTGTAAATTTGTTGGTGTGCAACTGGTTCTCGTCCTTTTTTTTGGCTCTGTAAGGAGCAACGAATCTACCCTTCTCTTTTTCATGTCCCCATATCTTTTGCTTTGTTTGTTTGTCTTTTGGTTTAGCTTCCCTCAAAAGAAGTTTGTGTCAAGTCCTTATCTTCCTCCCGTACCTGAATCTTTGGTGTTTTTTTTCCCTTTCCCTTCCAAACGAATTGTTGTCCACACACGCTTGGCGCTCTTGTCACCGCAGGTCTTGAGCTCTGCCTCATCCAGGCTTTCTCCTATTAAATATGCCTCACGGGGGTCTTGAGTTACAACTTGTCTTGCGATAAGCGAAAGATGCGCTGGTGAACAAAAAAAAAAAAAAAAAAAAAAAAGAAAATCTAGAATAAAAAAAGAAAAAAGAGAAAAAAAAGAAGAACGAATTGAAACCTGAAGTGGTATTTGTCTTTCTTGTCGAATCTTAGTGCTGGGTGCTTATTGAAGTCTTGTCGTAATTTCCTTTTAGAAAAGGAAGGAAGAGTCACCTGTGAATTGCCTACGATTGTGAAGAAGGATGAACACAAAAAAAAAGAAACCGAGCCACACACATAACAAATCGCGGGCCCCATACCGAACCGTTAGCCAAATATGATTGTTCCAAATCGTTTTTTTCTGTTACAGAAACAAAGCATCTGTTTCTACAATTAGTAATCGTTCGTTTTCCCTTAAATTTCTGAATAGATTTTAAACAATGAAATTAAAACTACCTGCTGACGAACTGACCTTAGAGATAACATTCTATAAAGAGTAAATGCCAACATAATCACCCCTGTCAGACATAACTACTAAACTATTCAATTAAAATGAAAAACAATGAAGCTGTTGAAGATTCATATTGTAGAACTCTATTAGAAGCAAGAAGGGTGATTACTTTAATGAAAAAGGCTGGTGAAGTAGCGATGGATTTAGAAGGTTACAGCCTAGGAAGGAAGCGATTAGACAGTGATATTGGTAGCATATGTCTTATTCAGGTTTGTGCTGATAATTTCACTGCCATCATCGATGTTGTTGAATTGAAAAAGAATAAGGAAGACGTTGTATTTATGAATGAATTCAAGCCTATTCTTGAGAACGAAGACATCATTAAAATAATGTTCGGATGTCCAACAGATTGCGATTCCCTTCACTCTCATTATGGTATTGTGGTTGCTGGGATTTTAGATTTTCAGTTGTTGGGAGCAATGCAGAAATCTGAAGAAAAAACACCATACCGACTTTGTGGTCTCAGTTCCTTCTTAAAGAACAACACCGTAGACACGACTGATAAAGATAAATTATCTTCGATTATGAAGTCTGGTGATACTAAGTTTTGGATGGACCGTCCCCTGAGTGATGATTGCCTACGATATGCAAAAATCGACGTTGAGGGTCTCTTTTCCCTGAAATCAAAAGCCGACTGTGAGGACATCCGCTCAGGACTTCTTAAGTCATCAGCGTTATATGCAAATTCAAAAATCTGTATTGAAAAAGATGAGGTTGTAAGTGGAGTTTTCCTACAGAATCCGTACCTTCCTTTTGGTATCATATATCCTTTTGATGATATGTGTTCCTTGCTGACATGCGTCAGTTGTACTCGTCAATATCCTAGTGATTACGTTTACTTGGAGAAATCTCAATGTAAAATTTGTTACGCGTTAGTACTTGAAAAGATTGGTCATCCAGACTACAAGGTTGCTATGTCCTATGCGACAGCTATTGCACAAAAGCCAACTGGTAGCACACTGGAACAGCTGCTCTTCGAAAACATGCTTGACGGCAAGAGACCATCTGTTATGATAAGTAATAGATTACGTCAGATAAAAGATGTATTAGATCCTCAAAGGTTAAAGCACTTCCTAGAATACCTAAAGAAGGATGAGGCTGATATTATTAACACGGCGTTGGAACTGATAGAGAACGCCTCATCTTCTGCTGATTCAAAAAAACGAACGAAGAAGGGAGGAACGATTGCTCTTGCGAAGTTGAAGGAAATAGCCGTTCTACCTGGCAGAGGCTTCAAATTAAATACGAAGAGGCCTGCTGGTAACTTCCTCTCTCGTGTCAGGGATTGGACGCCTGAGTATGTTGAAGAGAGAAGCCGTATATATGCGGAAAACCCTCCCCATAACATTCCCTATGACGAGTTTTGCAGTTCTTGGAAAGAAAATATTGAACGACTTTGCATAGAAAAAACAGCAAGTGCTAAAGAGAAGAAGACTTTCAAAGCAAAGTTTATTCGATTTGACGAGGACGACTATTTCATGTTTGGAACTCTTCCGAAATTAGATTTCGGTTTTATCAATGTTTTGGTTTCTGTGGTGAATTTAGGATTCCAAACGAATGATTCGTACCTAGCAATCGCTTCCTTAGTTGCTTCTCCTTCCGAATACAAAGACACTAACAGTGATGATCAGTTAATTAAATTGGAGTTATGCCGAACTAGCTTTTCAGAGGTAGACGAACGGATATTTAAATCAACTCCTTCTAATTTAACAATTCACGAATGTTTATTACCACTAATTAAAATGTATGAAGCCTGTGACACGACTATTCAACCTGGTTTTTTAAATTCATTTTACCCTGAAGCCGTAGATGAAGATGATTTGGGATTACCACATGCGACACCTGATGAGTTTCATCCACCGAGTGGATTAGATGACAGTCAGGCTAAAGCAGTCAGAGATGCAGTGATGTCAGAGTCACCGCTTACAATCATCGAGGGTCCTCCAGGTACTGGTAAAACACGTACTCTTTCAGGACTCGTTGATAAGCTAGATTTTGGAGATTTCTCAAAAATAGTCATGTCAGCACCTTCCAACATTGCTGTCCAAGTTCTTGCCCGAAGCGTTATTAGTTCTATGGCTCACTCCAATAAATCTATGAACGCAATTCTTGTTGGTGTTAGTGACAAGGTACCCGCTGACTTACAATCAATGTCTCTCGATTTCACCGTTCGCAGTGCCATACGTTGGTGTCGTAGTTCGCACGACACCTTGCGTTCGATGAAGAACGTTATTGGAAATGACTTCGTTTCCTGCGTAATAATTGTAAATAATATCATATGCGAGTATGAAGACCACAAGAACAAGCTTATAGTCTTATCTCCGACCATTCAACTACCAGATATGCCTGAGACTCTATCGGAATCAGGTCTTAACCTTGAGTTGCTTGACAAGCATAGGATGGAGTGTGCTACTTGTTTAGTTACCTTTTATGAAATTAACTTAGAAAAAGAGATTGTTGAGAAGGCAGACATCATCTTTGTCACATTAGTATCCAGTGGTAGGGCGATGTTAAAGGATGCCTTGCAGAATCAAGTCACGTGGTTGATTGTCGACGAAGCTGCTCAGGCTCACGAACCAGAACTCATGATCCCTTTTGCGCTTCTTCCCCAAAAATTAATTATCGTTGGTGATGTTAAACAATTAGGTCCTACAACACTCCATGATCCACTTAATTCTTCTATGGACCGATTAATAGAGGCTGGTCATAGTACTTGTAAGTTACAAATCCAATATAGAATGCACGAAGAAATCCTTTCGTTTCCCAGAAACGAATTCTACCAAGACCACAAAATTACTACTGCGGATAGTGTAAACCAAAGAGATGAATATTTTCAAACGCCGTGTCTGTTTTATGATGTTTCTTGTGGAAAAGAGGAATATGTTAGTGAACTCTCGAAGTCTTTTGTAAACTACGAAGAAGCTGGGCTGATTCTTTCTCTCATAGAGAGTCACAGAGTAACCCAAAGTACTCAATTTTCAATTGGAGTAATCTCATTTTACCAAGACCAAGTAACTCTAATTCAGGAAGAATGCAAAAAACTAAAGCTCCAGGCAACGGTTAAAACTGTTGATGGGTTTCAGGGTGGTGAGTTTGATATGATTATTTTATCCTGTGTTAGAGCTAACAATGGTGGTAATGTTGGTTTTCTAAATGCTCGTCGACTTAATGTGGCGCTAACTCGAGCACGTTACCAACTGACTGTTGTTGGAAACTTCCGAACTCTGGTTTCTTCTCGTGATGATACCCCAGCTCACAATTTTGCTAAAAATATAGAATCCAGAAATCTTGTTTGCCAGGTCGATCAGTCATTATGTCATTACGTGGAGAGGAGAGCATACGTCAAGGATACCTTAAAATTCCATCCACGTAAAGCCTAATTATCTGTCTGGTTTCGATTATCATTTTTATTTATTTAGTTGGCCATGTCTCACTCGCTTTTTTTTTTTAAAATAGTTTTGCGCTTGGATAACTAACAGTTAGTCTACTGTAGTTTCTAAGAAGGTGACAATCTGTTGGATTATATGAAAAAAATATGTTTGAAGTCATCTAAACCTGTAGGAATAATATGATGGGCTTATTCTATTTTATTCATTTTTTTTTTTTTTTTTGAAAACCTCATTGTGAAAGTTTCAATATGCCTATGGCACTCAGACTGTTTTCACAATTCAGTTTTTGTGTGGAAAACCAGAAGAACTGATAGTTGCTTACAGTACGATTTATATGTTTTTATTTTTTTTACGTTGAAAAATTAAATTACTTTGCAACGTACATCCGTCGGGTGTCTTCATTTCGTGGCTTGCATAGCTTAGTGTTGCGTAGTACAGCGGTACTACCTCAGCCTGAAACTGGCAATTTATTTTTTTTCATCAATGTTTTTTTTCCCCTCTTTTTTTCTTTTATACGCTTTATTAAAATTCTCTCTCATCAGCGCTGCGGATATTCTTACACGTTTTCAGGTGTACGTAGTCCGTTCTGTTGTTATGAGTAAAAAAAAAAAAACAAAAAAAAAGACTTATTCTCCTCTGGTCACTCACTGCTTTTTGATTGTTATAGTACTTGTTTATGTTTATTTGTGATGTAGCAGTTATTTTTTTTTTTCCCCTTCTCCATAATTTTTTTATAGATTTTCTAGTGGTGTTTTAAGCAGGGAGACTATTTGCAAAAAAAAAAAAAAACCGAAAATTTTCTTCGATCGAAAGCTTTCACAACCCCCTGCTGCCCTCTTTTGGTTTCAAAAAAATTCTCCTTGAAATGTTGTAGCGATTTGAGTTGCAACATAATAAATACGAAAGAGTGATGTGGTCCTTCACAAGTATGCTTCCTTTATAGATTTATAGCAACAATATGAGTGACAAACTTACGTCATCGTCATCGTCATCCTCGTCATCATCGTCATCCACATATGTTGGTGGAGTTGACCTAGGAGAGGGTGAGTTACCGGGAGCAGAATCAGTCTCAGCGGTATCATCAGCGACGTTCATCTCATCTAAAGTTGACAACAATCCGAAAGATGAAGAAGTTGCACCGCAGAGCGAATTAAATGAATCGATCCTCACAACTAGTGAAGTAAACCCTCCATCAGATTTATCCCCTAACGAGAATGGTGTACTTCCTCCTCCACCGACACCTCCAACAGCTGTCGGAGATAATGAAACTACTATTTGGGATATTAACGATTTAGAATCAGTTGATCGTTGTGGAGTAGAAGTAGAAATGTCTGTCTTCATGGCGGGACTAGCAAAGAAGATGAGAAGAGACCAAGAACGAATGATAGTCAAAACCTCTGACAGATTACGAGAGTCAAACAACATACTAATCAGAGATGTCCTAGAATTATGTGAAGATGAAATAATTAAACGACGAGAACTTGAGGAGCTCGAAGACGACTCCTGGTCAGACCTGACAGCAGTCATAAACCCAATCATGAGAAATATCATTGAAGCTGTTGAGCAGCGAATTCGACGTATCCGAAGACGACAACGTAAAATAGACGCACTGAAGAACCTTAAGATGTCAAATGAATATAAACAAGAATTGTCTGAGGAAGCTAGAAAAAGAAGATCTGATTCAGAATGGAACCAATATATTCAAACTATTTATATCCGTGACGCTCAACGTCTTGAAAACATAACTCGTCGGGAACTGGAAGCAAAATTTGCTGCTGCGGAAGCAGAACTTTCAATGCCGTCAAAGGAACTTCAAGTGAGGTCTCGAGACACGATTTACCAATCGATAAACAGAAAAGTTGTCAGTCCTGTACACACATTCGGTCCACTTCCAACTGGGCCATTTTCACCACAACAAGTCTACACTATGTATTAGCAGCAGCACTGCTTATAAAAAGATTACTGCGGGTAATATTTTTCCCCTTGTATTGTATTTGAAATTCTTGTTCTTTTTTTTAATAAATAGTATAATCTTTTTGAATTTCAATAAAACTACTTCCCCTTCCAGCAAGCGTCTGTCACGATGGATTAACTGTTTACTTACATACGAATGATATTCATCAGAGATGTTGTTGTTACAATACCTTTTCTTCAATCCCAGAGAGTTTTATTTAATGCTTCGGTTTATATTTATATTATGTCTAATCTTGGGATGTATGAGTGAAACCCCGACTTGCTATGAAGCATGGATCGCAGACTACCCGAAGTGTGGTAATTATGAAAGAAATGGATACACATGCAAAGGAGGATGGTGCGTAACAGATAGATGCAAGGGGGATTGTACTGCTTGTTCAACTGAGAGAGTTGGATACGTACCAAACTTCAATGTTTGTAGATGTGAAGCCTCAGGACTTCAAATCGCCAGTCCTGCTTTGATCTTTTCAATATTTGGTGTTCTGTCTCTCTTTTTAGTATTTTCATGGTTTCCAATAGTTTCTAGCTGGGCTTTATTCTTCGCCGCTAACTTCTTCCCAAATCCTTACATCGTTCCATGTCAGATATTAATTATGTCATTTATACTTTATAGATTAGTTAGCCAACCATCTTTAATTTCTTGCACGATATCAATAGCTGTGGCTTACGGTCTTCATTCATACTATAAAGTCGGAGGTAAGCTTGAAGGTTATGATGAAATGCTTTCATTTGCAAAAGACAAGGCAGAGATAATGGCCTTATCAGCAATCGAGCATGCTGGCAATCTCGAAGACCTGGTAAAGGTTGTGAGCGACAGGCTTCGTCGGTAAAATTACGACATCTCCTTAGGAGGTGTTATTTATTCTAAAAGAGACTTGTGCAACAATTTAAGCGTGTCTGAGAACGCTCAAAAAAAAAAAAACTATCCCTAGAAATTATATTAATTGTGACCAAAAAAAAAAGGTTAAAAATTGTCTTTATTATTATAATAATTATTATTATTACCAATCAGGTTTAATTATGTTTTTTCGAGATAAGTTGTTGTTGTTGACGTTGGTGAGATTTACTTATCTTAATATAAAGGGTCACATACTATAAAATGAACATCGTGACCTCACAACTGGTACTCTGCACGGTCTATCTTTTGACAGGACCGTCCTTGATAATTCTAAACAAGCATATCATGCAAGAGATGGGCTTTGGTTATCCAATTACCTTAAGTGCATTAGGAATGGTAGCGGCAAGTCTAACCTCATGGGGACTGATCCGAAGCGGTATCACACCTATGAGAGAAGAGACAAAAGAATTATTAACAAAATCAGTTTGGTTGAAAACTTGTTTACCAGTTGGAATATGCAAAGCTGCGACATTGACGTTCGGAAATGCTGCTTACATGGAATTGAACTTGGGATTTATTCAAATGTTGAAAGCATTCTCACCTGTAGTAGTACTGGTGACTGGAGCGGTTCTAAAAGTTGAAAACCCAAAGGGAGGAACAATCTTAAGTGTTATGTTAATATGCGCAGGAACAGTACTAACCTCTGGAGCTGACCCCAGTACTAATGTTAAGGGACTGCTGTTATTCGCTGGAGCCAGTACGACTGAAGCAATTAATTTAGTACTTACCCAATACCTTCTTCAAAATAAGAGTCTTTCTGTTATTGAAGGACAGTATGTATTAGCACCTCCTGGGGTGTTGTTTTTAATGATTGCTGCGGCAGCTTCAGAGTGGAAAACTCTTCTTCAAAAAGGTGATCATCTTACCATACTTAATCACCCATACATGTTCTTAGCTGCTGCTCTTCTGGGGCTTGCTATTAACTTATTAACTTTTCAAGTAGTAAAAGTAACGTCTTCGTTGACTTTGAAAGTTCTCGGAATGGTACGTAATGTTGCTCTAATCTTTGTAGGAATTATTAGGTACAAGGAAGTTGTTCCTCCTGCTGAGGTAATTGGATTCTTAATATCTCTTTCAGGATTTATGCTTTATCACTATTTCAAAGCAAACCCTTCTGTGAATAGTAATGTTGGTTACGTTGTACGACAACGTCTTGGTATCAAATCTCATTCTCCAGATGTCCACCTTCAGAAACAAATCAACCAAGACATGAGGCCTATTTAGGGTTGTATCATGGCAAGTGATTTTTTAAACACCTAGTAAGGTAAACATATGGAGTAGTTGTCGGTCTGAGGTAGATCATATTTCCCTTTGGGGAGTCTATGATCAAACTATGAAAAGAAAGAATTTTTTTTCTGTTTTCTCCTTTTTTTTTCTTTTCTTTTTTTTTTTTTTTCTTCCGTTAAAAAAAACTAAGAGAGATTGATAACACTTATCCGTATTTCTACTTAAATTCAATTCTATCTTCCATTTTTCTTATAACTAATAAGAAGTTGTTTGTTATTTTTCATAAAAGGATTTGAATTCTGACCGCAACAATGCTTGGCGATCAACAGAACCTTTTCTGTTATTTTTTTTTTTCTTTTCTTTTCTTTTTTTTAGGAAAACCCCTAATTCCACATAAAGTTTGAAAAAACCTTCAGCACCACAAAAAACTCATAATATGTGTACAGGGCTTGTCCTCTTACACGTCGTTCCAACCGAATTTCAAGGTCAAGATACCTGCGAGTTACAGACAGCCTGGTCGCAAGCGTCACTCCTGTTTCTGATCGGGTTATCAGGGTATCTAACTCATGCAGTTTTTTTAAAGGCTACTTTGAATTATCAAGAGCGCAGTACTGCCCGAATGGTGGAGCTCGTGATTTTTTCAAACTTTGGTCGAAATCAGCGAATCTAAACCGCAAGCTTTGTGCGGAATTAAAAGATTTCCCCCCCTTTTTTTTTTAATTCTTTTTTTTTTTTTTTTTTTTGAATTTCTCAAAAGTATAATAGGGAGAAGGAAAAAAAAAAAAAAAAATTTATATCAAACAGAACAAAAAAAAAAAAAAAAAAAATCGCCCTTTTTTTGGCGTACTGTAAAAGGAAAATTTGGTGAATTTAATACTCCGAAAGATTGTGGATTTTATCTTCGCAAAAAAATAATTCCTGTCCGATCTATTCTGTTTTAAAGCCTCTATAGATGCTGAGTTTTAATATTATAAAATACAAAGGTTTGTTTTAAGTTTGAGCACCTTGACAACTAATT
This sequence comes from Flectonema sp. DT1601, assembly GCA_964019425.1. Classification (NCBI taxonomy): domain Eukaryota; phylum Euglenozoa; class Diplonemea; order Diplonemida; family Diplonemidae; genus Flectonema; species Flectonema sp. DT1601. The sequence continues at coordinate 805,600 of OZ025800.1, read as the reverse complement.
CTTTTACAGCACATCACCGACTAATACAATTACAATCACTTCATTCAGACATCCAATACGAAAATGACGGTGCCGGTCCGCGCCCGTAAAAAACCAACAGAGGAACGTCGGGTTGAAAGAGCTAGAGAAGTTGCTATAGCAACTGAGAACCAATTAGAGAGACTTGAAAGTGGCGTTGGTAGCACTGGTGCTGCAGGGGGAAAGGAGAAACGGAAAAGGAAAAATATCGGAAAACCAATAAAAAAATCAAAAAAAGTGTCTCAAGATTTCTCTGAAGACTGGAAAGAAGGCAGCAACAACCACACCGAACTCGCTGAAGCTATAAAGGAATTCATACCTACCCTAACAGAGTTCGTTCCTCAATCAACATCCACCCATCTTCGTCTTTGCTGTTTCTGTGTAGGACCTGCAGCATATAAATGTTTTTCATGTACAAGAGGTTATTGTAGTATTCAATGTAGGGATAAGCATAAGAGATTTATTTGTTTTGAGTGATAACTCGCTAGACACTTACTGTATACTTTATGATTCAAGAAAGTTATAGTCATTCTGAGATATTAATATTCTTCATAACAAAAGACAATATTCAAATATGACTGAACTGGAAGGATAGTTTAGAGAAATTCAGATATTCGTTGGATTATGTTTAGACTTTTTGTGCAAACAGAACCTAATATAAAATATGACATCTCCCGACGAACTTCGCTCAAGAGGAGACATCGATGCCGCTATTGCTGGCTACATGACGGGACTGGCTAGAGAGCACATCACTAGAGAGCAAAGAGTTCACAATCTAATTGGTATTGCGAAGTGCCAACAAGCTGCTGCCAAGTGGGATGCCTCTTGTGAAACACTTACGAAAGTTATATTACCTCTGAGTACAACATCTGTCAGAACAGTTGATGAAGAAAGTTATTTAATTGAAGCATTAAGATTAAGAATTGAACATCACTTAGGAAGAAGTAATGTTTTAGCAGCAGCAGCAGATCTCGAAATTCTTGAAAAGGTTTCCATAGAAGACGGTGATGATGTCAGGGCTACTGTAAGCGCCTTTGCGAAACCTGATGTTCCAAAGCTGCCGAGAACATTTGAAAAGCCGTACAACGGATGCCAACACTACTCACGTAAATGTCTTATTCAGTGTTCAACGTGTACATCTTTAGCTGCATGTAGATTTTGTCATGATGCTGAGGAAGATCATGATTTAGATAGGTTTAAGGTAACTCACATTCAGTGTGGTGACTGTGATGAATATCAACCAGCAGCAGCGTCATGCTGCAAGTGTAAAATTACTTTTGCAGACTACTACTGTGAACCTTGCCATCTCTGGATGAACATTCCTGAAGGAGCTCCTAAAGACCTCGTTTGGCATTGCGCACAATGCGGAATGTGCAGAAAAGGCGACGGAGGAATTGGAAAATCAGACTATTCTCACTGCGATAAATGTAACGCGTGTTGGTCAACTAAACTACAAAATCATAAATGCAATCAGGGAGGTTTAAATTCGTGCCCTGTTTGTTTGGAAGATCTCCACAGCAGCTACGAGAAAGTCGATTTAATGAACTGCGGTCACTTCATTCATGTGTGTTTTAAACTTTTTTATCTTTTTTTTACTTTATGATATGCGCAATACTGATCTCAGTTATTTAAAGAAAATATAATTACATAAAACCTAACAGGATGTATGCAAAAAGAAGTTAACAGATTCTGGACAGCTGGGATGTCCACTTTGTAAGAAAACTATCTCTCGAGATTCGGAAAGCGGTAGTCGGATAGCAACAGAAGTGGCAATGAATCCGATGCCTGCAGAGTTCGCATCTCATAAAGCAACAATCATTTGTAATGATTGTTTGCGTAAGAGTACCGTTCCACTTCACTTCATTGCAATGAAATGTCCTGAGTGCCAAAGTTATAACACAACTCAAACACACGAGGCAGTAGCTGTTGGAGACCTCGACCTTTCAGGCGGAGCAGCGCCATCAGACGCAACTATAAATGAAACGACCTAAAGAAATTACGTCTTTTCTGTTTGGGTTTATGTATTCCCTGTCTGAGGGTTGTGCCTTTCGATTTTCTTTGAAATAACAATTTTCTTTTCCATTTGAGGCATCCGCTCGAAAGACTTAACTTGTCAGTCAAGTCTTCAGTCTTATCAATTTGTTAGTTTATGGCGACCGCCGCTGCTCGGCCCATCTATCCAGCCTGACGACAGCAGTGTGGCGCATTTAATAATATGGTTCATATGTTACTTTTGATACTTCCTTACTTACAGGGGAATAAGAAGCATGTTAATAGTTGGGAAGCAGTGTGGTGTTTATAATGATAGGTGTTCCTTTGTACAGTAGTTGTAATATTATATCTTCAAAAAGAAAACAGTACTCCATCAATGATGATGATGATGTATGCACTGTTTATAGGCTTAATCGCAGCGGCACTTGCAGTGATGGCTTTTGCTCTTCATATTACCCGGAAAGTATCTCCTCAACGGGGAACTGATCAGCCAAGATCTGATCAGCCAGGTGTATCTGTTTCAGTTGGGGCATTAAATCTTGAAGCAGCTTTGAACGGTCAATCAGTTGCGATAGATATGAATAACATCGCTGCATTTAGTTCTGGATTGGAATATTTATTAAATAGACCAATGCAGTGTCAGATCTGTTTAGAATACATCCACCCGACCCTTTTTGAAGGTCACACTGAGGTATGCCGAATTCAACAGCAGGCCAGACAACAAACACCGTCAGTCGCATCATCTTCTGAGTCATCTTTTGAAGAAGGAGATGAATGTGTTATTTGTCTTACGAAACAGCGTTCAGTAGCATTCGTACCATGTGGCCATTGGTCTTGTTGTAAAAGGTGTGCTTCGAAAATAACAACCTGTCCAATGTGTCGAGAGCAAGTAAGGGAACATTTATACGTATCGGGTAAGGCGGTGAATAAATGTGCAGTTTGTAAACTTCAGATTCACCCAACTTTTTATACCAGTCACAGAGAGGTTTGTCGTATTCAGATGGCAAGACGAGCAAAGGAAGAATCTGATTTGCAAGAACAGCAACGGAAAATTGAAGATGCGGATGAAATCTTATTATCTGAGACAAGTCAATTAGATTTAAAATCACCCTCATCGGATGATGTTTGTAAACCAAAGTGTGCAGTGTGTAATGACAACCCTCGTGAGATAGCATTCTCACCATGTGGTCATTGGGCTGCATGCACTCTCTGCAGTAAGACAATCACAGAATGCCCTATTTGTAATATGACTATAAGGAATTCTATAGCCATTTTCTCGTAGTTGAATTATCCTTTCTAACGTTATAAGGATGTTTATTCAATCGTATGCGGGCAGCACCTGCGTTCATGTAATCAGCGTTGCTACTATCCTCTAGCGCTTTTATTTTCTTATGTTTTTGTTTGTTCTCCAGCCTTCATTTTTTTTAATATTAGTCCCCTACTTTGTTTTGTTTTCTTTTTTTCCCTCCGCGCGTTTTTGGGTTACGTTTCTTTGAACTCTCAAATTTTGGTTCATTTCCCGGAAATATATTTTCACGATGAGTTCTTTTTTTTTTTTTTTTTTTTTTTCAATTTTTTTTGTTAGAATTTGGCACATTATTCTATCGCCGTTCGCGGCTTTGAGATTAACTGCCATCAGTGAACAGTTGCCTCTGATTCGTAAAATTAATTTTTTTTTGTTTAGTTTGTTCATCTTCTATTCTCTTTGCTCAGCATTCAACGCCGCATTCAGTTACGTTTTTAGTTACTTATAAATATGAGGAGGCGAAAAAAAAAAAGAGTTTTTGGTTAAGCTTATTGTATTCTAGTAGTATAGGAAAGCTCTAACATTTTTTTATAGTAAGTTTAAATCCTAGTTTCTTTCCTCCGTTAGGAATATAAAAAAGGATTTTGAGAGGTCAATTTTTATTTTATTTGTTTTTGATCGTAGAACGTTATTATTATTAGTTTCTTTTTTTTTTTATATTTAAATTCTTTTTTTTTTTTTTTTTTTTTTTTGGTTTGAAAGTTTGAGCACTTTAAACCACAAAAAGAGAATTCACACGTCGTACTGAGAAATTATCTTTTTTCAAAGTCTTCTACACAAAGACTGGAAATAGAATTACAGCTACAATACTGTTTGGTCACCACCATCCCCACTTACGGTAGTATCTCATTGCCAACTTTATTCTATGCTTTTTCTTGTTTTGTTCTTTCCATCAGGCCCGCAACAAAAAAAAAGAAAATTGATCGAAAGTATAAAGTCACGAACCTGATCCTATTCAGTGCAATACAAGATGGTGATATTTATTTTCTTTTTCTTTCAGAAAATAACATTTCCGTTAAATGACATTCCAATAGAGTTGTTGAATGTTCTCAGAGGAGGATGTTCAGATGGAGGACATTCGTGGATATCAGTCCTCGCGAATTATATTCGCTGCGCAGGTTGGAATCTCGTTAGTGACAATCGGAGCAGCTCTCGGGATTGAGCAGATCTCACGAGGAAGTATAAATTATAATCAATTTTCGTGTGTTGAGAAAGTCATGAGTAGTACCTTATTAGGACTTAATGAGGCTGATCTTCTTTGCTCACAACTATCGTCTTCGTGTTCTTCCTCACCAGATGTTAGTATGGTTGGGCCAGCTGTTGCTGTGGCTTTAGTTCTGTCGTTGTCGTTGTGCTTTTTGTTGAAATTATTTATTGATAAAACCCTTTCTATTCCTCTACGTGATTTATCTCATCATTTGGTATCAATTGGTCGTGAAGCAGCTTGGGGGTTCATACCTGAACTCCCTGACACCTGTATGGAGATATATAATCCACTTATACCACATGAAATTAAGTGCGTTGGTTTTGGTGCTCAATGTGCCAGAACTCGAATTATTGAACACCTCCAACTAGCTATAAATGATTTCGGTGAATGTGATCGACTCAACACTGAATTTGTTACCCCTATAGGAGAAGATGAAGATGGAGAGATGTGTTCAGCGCCAGCTGTTGGAAGAAGATCAGGAAGAGCTTTTATATTCGCAGAGCCATCAGGTACTGAAGCTGGACCACTCCCTGCTGTATTATCACCAGGAATGCCACCACTTCATTTGAGTGCACCAGAAGTCGACCCACTTTGTGTCTCTACTGGTTCTCACTTAAGTGAGGGGGCGACTGCAAGAGCAAGAGTTAACTTTACAATACCATCTCCTTCATCTAGAACCTTCTCAAGGGATCGATCTGATACTACTCCGCTTCCTCTTCGAACACTTTCACATAAAGCATCAGAGAGAAGTAGTACCGATCCTCATGGTACTCCAAACCTTTCACGAAATGTCACCTTCGAACCATGGAAGCGTCACACCTGTACATTCTTAACTGTGGTTGTTGATTATAAAGAAAGGTTAGATATTTCTTTTGAAAACTCAACGACATTTGAGAGCATAGCGGACATGTGTCACGCATACGGAGCCCGACTAGAGTGGGCTGGATCGAACAGCTGCAACGTCTGGTGGGTTGGCGGCAAGGAATTGAATATAAGAATTCTTTCATTCTGTTCAAGTTTAGTTCAAATGTTCAAAGCACCTCACAACAGCAGCAGTATTACTGAAAGAAAACCCTCATGGAGTGTTGGTATATCAACAGGTGATTGTCTTACTGGAATGAGTAGAGTCAGAGGAAGGAGTGCGTTAGTACACGGTATTATATCAACACAGCGTGACATTGCAAGAAACTTGGCTCTTTTTGGAAGACAAATAGGAGCTGAGGTCTTATCATTCAATCCATTAGAAGTACCCGGTCAGGCAAATCAAAATAGGGAACCTTGTTTATCTCCTATTCCGAATGGTTCTCCAAGTGGGCTTCGGGCTATTCCTCTTGTTGATGTAGTTGTGCCTGAGAAGGGTGGATTAAAACCTCAGGGTGTTCCAAATCCACGTCCACATAAAACTGTTTATGTTTTAACTGCGGATGCCAGAATAGAACCATTACTCGATATCAATTCCGCAGTCAATGCTCGCGAGCATGAGGGCGCCGTTGCAATCGCTGAGTCCATGAGCGAGAGTCCCCCAGCTGGAGTGCCAATGAAATGGCTTTTGGAGCATTTAAACAACGTCTTATCAGGAAGAACTAAAGACGCTCTCAATCAATCGGACACTTGCATTCAGCCCGCAGACGCGATGCCTACCTTTAGACATGGTCCCAGGCCATCTATTGCTGCAACTTTAAAGTCTGAAAATAGCAACTTAGCTGAATTGATTAGGGCAGCCATCCCATCAGCAAGAAGGAAATCACGCGACGTGTTTAGTGCAGCTGATCCTGTAATGACAATGGTATCATCTTCATCTAATTTATTTAGCCCTGCTCAACAGATTGTAGATGAAGACGCCTGGAAAGCTGCTGAAAAAGCAGCAGAAAAAGCTGAAACCGGACTGGAAAGATTCGCTGCTGTTTTCAGCAATCACGTATCAAAACATTTCTTACATTCGAAACGAACAGGTTGTATGAGCAAAGTTGATAATATATTTGTGGGGGCTGATGTTGTTGCTTGGTTAGTCGACTGCTTTGACATCACTGAAACGATGGCAGTCTCAGCAGGTGAAATGCTTCGCAGTCGAGGATTATTCCAGGGAATTGGACCACATCCGAGGAGCGACTTTAAGAGCAGTACAGAACATTTATATCAATTCAGGCAGTCTATATTCGCTGTCGCACTACAAAAACTTCCCGTCTCCAGTATGGAAGAATGGAAAGATGGAAGACTTGCTCAGTTAGTTGAATTAGTGGATGACGACAACACCGCTGGAATGCTTCAAACAATTGGTGAATTTAACAGCGCGTCAACCAACCTCGATAAGAGAAAGGAAGTTCGTCTACGGAGGTTAACATTAGTAACAAGAAGTGAACAACAAGAGAAAGATGATAAACGAGCAGCTTCTCGATTGCTTCACAAAGATATATGGAATACCCTAAAGATAGCAGTGTTAGTATTTAATTGTGTTAATATTCCTTTACATATTGGGTTTGATTTGCCATATTCGATATTTATGGCAGTGCTCCAATGGGTTGCAGATGTTTCAGTCTACTGGATATCAATTGCAACAACCCTTCGAAGTACTCCACACTACTACAAAACGGTTGCATTTGCTGTGTCAGTGCTAGCGTGTTTTCCGATAGAATTTCTTGCTGCTCTATTTGCTTGGGATGCTAACATGATTTGGGATCCTCCCTTTCGCGCCAATCGACTACTGAACATGTTATCATTTAATCAGTTATTCACCGCATTTGTTGCTAGACACATGTCACAAATATCCCCAATTAGAGTCCAAGCCGTAAAGCTATTACTAGGAGTGTTCTTTATTCTTCACATGTCAGCTGCTGCATTACATTGGATATTATGGACATCAAACATTGATGAGGAGGGTAATGGTGATCAGTATTTGAGATATTTTCAATTAGATAGTAACACCTTTGAGGATAAGGATTTGTTATACAGATATACAACTTGTTTTGATTGGGCAATACGAGCAATGTCGGGATACGGTTGTCGTTGGCCGCAGAGTGATCCCCAGACACTAGTGGTCATGGTAGCTCAACTTGCAGGTGTTGCCGTCTGGGCAACCGTCATTGCTTATGTTGCTGTTTTACTTGATTCTACAAATCCTAATCAAAAAGAATATGAGCGACTAGTTGAGCAGCTAAAGATCTTTCTTGTTGAACGAAAACTTCCAGCACAGTACCGAGCAGAAGTAATCGGATACGTTAGATTCTTGTGGGGATCAACAAGAACATATCACGTTAGTCAGTATGACTTCTTACTTGATGGGAATCACACTGGTTCTGACTTTGATGCTTTATCTTGGCCACTCCCAGCAGATCTCAGATCAACTCTGTCGTATCATTTGAACGCTCATGTGTTAGAATCTGTTCCCATGCTTTATAATGAGGCAAATGATCTTTTTATTTCAGACGTTGTTTCTAAACTTCGTCTTCAAGCATTCACACCTAATTCTGTAATCATCACTCATGGTGAACCTGCATCATTCTTCTATATGATCACAAGAGGTAGTGTTGTAATGTCTCATTCTTCAACTTCTGTCTTAAGTGAGGGAGCGTTCTTTGGTGAGCTTCCCTTACTATTTGGCATTCCATCACCATATACCATCACAGCAAAGACTTATTGTCAGGTATACGTTTTAGACCAGCGTGGGTTTAGTTGGGCGGTTGATAATTACCCTCATTGCTTACAGGTTTGTGTTTTTATTTATTTGGTTATCATACTTGTACCCATAAGGGTGTAAAGTAGGGGCTTGTTACGCTTAATGAAAATAATAATGCTTTTCCCCTTTGGAAAGTAAAGAGCAATCCCTTGTTATCTGCTGGGTTTAGGAAGGTGTGCTGTTGTCGTAAACCTTTTGAGAATACTTCGCAAAGACGCTGCACGTTTCTGAATTCTCAAACGGGAAAAAATTAAACAAGTTTTCCGAGTACCAGACTCGACAACGTCTTCTGGTCGATAAGACGGAATATGTTTCCCTTTTTTTGTTTTCTTTTTTTAAACGTACCTTTTCTTTCAATTAAACATCATCGACAAGGTCAAGGTGAGTAATAATATAAAAACAGGCCGTCTTAGAAATTGCTGATGACAGATACTCAAGATACATTGGTAGGAGGATGGAGTCTCGTAGAGTTGTATGTATTTATTATTTGTGTGTTTGGAATGTAATGATCTTTTTTAAATTAACAATTACTAGACAACTCAACCTTCACTGAGGAGACCAACACTGACTGCGAACAGTATAAGAATGCCTGTATTGCCTCCAAGTGTTAAGAACCCTCTTGATGTGACTGTGAGAGAAGAATTAGAGATGAGTAGGTCGCTAGGTGGTTTAGATCCACAAACAGCGAAGTCTATTGATACTACGTCGGACGAAGAGGATTTCGATGAAACGATTGGACTGTCAAATACTGTTGTGGAATCTAACTTAGCTGTCTCAGCAGTAAAGACGAATACACTGACTCTTCTTACAGTTGAACCACCTCATGACGATGACGGTGATGATCAACAAGTACCTCTTCCATTAAGATCTCCTCTCCCTCCATTACGACAGAGTTCCCAACCCTCAGAGGGATCTCTTTCACCAGCTAATCAACGAGCAAGAGAGCTTGCTCCACTTGTAAAGTCTAGTTCTGATAAGGAATAGCTTCAAGTGATATTGATGGGAAATGTAAAATTACAAAGGAGGGATTGTCAACATCAGTTTTCATTAAATTCAATCCATCGTTTCATTATAAAATAAGAATGGCTAGCTGTATGAGGCATCATCTGTGGGCCAACCCAGTGGTTGATTTAATTAATTTTAACACCTAAATTTTCACACCTAAACCCTACTTTTAGTTCACTGTTTACGTGGCAGGATAGGATCCTGCACACGGTATCTCCTTACCTTTATTTCCAGCTTGCGGTATTTCTTGGCATTCGGAAACCTCTTAATTCTTGTTCGCGACAGATATATCTCTTACCAAAAATTAAGTCCATTTAATTGGCTGTGTAACTAGTCTAAAAAAAAAAAAAAGAAGAAAAAAAAAAAAAAAAAACTGCTATGCTTATTACTTAGTGTTGTTTTTATGTTGATCGATTCTTTTGTTAAAACTCATCAGAATGAACTATTAATTATCTCTCAGTCTGATTGCCGACAGCGCAAACAGAAAATCACTACAAAGATAAGATAAAACGATATTGGAACTAACATTGGTTGTTCTATTCTTTTTAATCTCTTTTTTTTAAACCCTTTTTTTGTTCGCGAGATTGATAATGAGAAAACAAGAGCAAATCAGATTAAGGTTGACTGATCATAATTTCCGTTTCTTGAGCTAGAAATAATTGCTTTGAAAAAGGCAGCAACCTCGGAGCGATCCTTCCCATGTTTTTTTTATATTTTTATTTTCTTCTTCGTTCTATATTACCTCTTTTTTTCTTGCGACGAAACAATTTAACAAAATATTAGTTAAAATGTCTATAATACGTATAGAGTATATCAATGTGCTCTCTTTTTTTTTTTTTTTTTTTTGACTGAATGAATGTCATGTCTGATGTACGACTAACTAACTAACTACGACCTTCCTTACGCGAACTTTAATTTTGAATTAAAAAAGTTACTTCTGATTGGAGATGTCGCAATGTATTGTTCAGGTCGGACTCTTTTTCTGTTTTTATCACCAATCGGTTTGATTGAGGAGAGTTAATTTTTTTAGTTAATAGAGTGATACTTCTTATCTGAGTGAGAAGGTTCTAAGAAAAAAAAAAAAAAAAGGGGGGGGGGAAAAGGGGGGGAAAAAAATTAGAAGCAAAAACACACTGATCCTTTGAGTATTCTTACATCTGTTGTTTTTTTAGGATATTTTTCTGTTATATCACTACCGAGGATTTTGGATTAAGAAAAAAAACGGGATTGTTTCTTTTTTCTTTTTTCTACCAGTTTGGAAGAGGAGGGATTGTTGTCACTGGGGACCCGTTCCCCGAACCTGTGTAGGAAGAAATTTCCACCAACTTTCCGGAATGAGGTATTAAAAGTACAAATATTAGAATTAGAGGGGGGTGTCTTCACGGTATCCTTCTGACCTCAAAAAATATCAATTTTACCCCTGAAAACTATGTTCTTTTTGGTGTGGATTTTGTTCTGGGTTATCCGTTTTTCTTCGTAAATATGTATTCGCTTGATTTTTTCTTGTAACACTCGTTTGTTTCAATGAATTAGAAGGCAAGCTTTTTTTTCTCCTTTTTTCATTCTCTCCTTCCTCAGTACGGTTCGTTATTCTCCTCCCAACTGATATCGCGAGAAGCGATCAAAAGTGTGGTTCGATAGATGTCAGCTTCTTATTGCTGTTCTTCCGCTTTTTAACATTCAAATTAACTTCGTACTCGTGTTATTTTATTTTTTTTAATTTTTCTCCGCATTTGAGTCCGGTTTAGTGCACAAACAAATTATCACAAGGGAGGCATCGATTTTTTTTATTTTTTTTTTTTGAAATTATTTAATTTCAATTTTAGCAAAACGATTGGCGATGAACATATCAGCAGAAGATCGTCTAGCATATTTTATCGGTACTTCCTGTGTCTTGTTTTCCTTTTCCAGGTTTATATAAGTGCGAGTGACACGCGACAACAAACATCTCAAAAGACACCGATGTCTAGCTCTCTAGCGTCAGGGATGGCGATCTTATTTTTTCATTTTTTCCATCCCATGAGAAGGAGCTTTTTTAGTTAGGAAATTCAATCCTGTTTCAGGAGCTCAGAATTCGACGGTGAAAACTGACTGATAACTTCCTTCTGTGTTCTTCCCTCGCCGCTTGGCGTCGCTTTATGGGCTTTTTATCGAAATTTATTATGGTTTTTTTTAGTTGTGTTATGTTTGCTAGAAAGAAAAGAGATGAAAAAAACGAAAAAGGAACCCGTCTATAATCAAAGATTCCCCGAAAGACGTCTGCGTGCTTTAGCTCTTTCGTTCATTTGTTTTTTTATTATTATTATTATTATTATTATTATTATTATTATTATTATTATTATTATTATTATTATTATTTTTTTTTTTTAGTTCTGTAATGGGTTTAGTTGTTGTGATTAACTCAATCATGCAATCCGACACGCGACTTCGTTATCGATACTTTTTATAATATTCTGATTTGCGGGGGAAAAAAAAAAAATAATAACATTAAGTTCCCTTCAGCAGTTATAACTTATTAACAATGCCTGGGAAACGGAAGGCCGAAGATAGCGATAGTGACAGCGACTCATCGAGTGTTAGCGACTCTGAAGAAGCAGAATATGAAACTTATATTTGGGGGGACGTTAATATTTCTAACCCGGGAAATGAAACACGAACCGATCAGGTGTTGGACTTTCCTGTCCACCTGCCGGGATTTTCCGATTTTAAAACGACACCAAAACAGATCGTAAGTGGACACCGCCACACCCTCATTTTAGGATCTAACTCTAAAGTGTATGGATGGGGTTGTAATGCCTTTGGTCAATTGGGTGTTGAACCTAAAAAGTTAGAACAATCCTACGAGTGGATTCCAATCAAGGCACTCGACAAGAAACGTGTTGTAGAAATAGCATGCGGTGCTCACCATTGCTTAGCAAGAACAGATCTGGGATTAGTATTTTCATGGGGAAGTAATAGTAAAGGTCAATGTGGTATGGCTTTAAACAGACCGCTAAGAATAGAACCGCAACCGGTAAAGATGAGTCAAGCAACGAGTATCACTGCTAGCGGAAATACATCTTATGCAACAGATAAGGAAGGTGATTTTTATGTTTGGGGTTATGGTGGTGATGGTCAATGTTGTGCAGCACCTCCACCAGATGGTGTGATCCCAAAACCAACTAAGATCCCAACTTTTGAAACCGATTTAGAAGTTGAAGTAGAAGAAATAGCTGCTGGACCGCAACATGTGATAGTCAGATCTGGAAAACAAATCTACACCTCAGGATTTGGTGAGTATGGCCGTTTAGGAACTGGTACTATCAGAACTATGCAGTCTCCAACAGAAATAAAAATAAACGAAGAATCTGAAGAAACAAACTTCCGACTTGGCAGCGGTCCAGAAGCCTCATTTGTTATATCCGACATCAAAGGGAGATCTGTACTAAGAGGTTGGGGTCGTGTTGCTGCATCATCAACAGATACCTCTTTGACACCTACTGACATATTAGTTCCAGTTGGAAAGATTAAAAAAGTTTGTGGAGGAAAACAATTTCACTCAATGCTATTAGAAGACGGTTCCGTTTGGAACTGGGGTGTTAAATGTAAGTCCTTGTTAGGTAAGGACTACGATATGCGCGAAAGACGACACATACCCCAAATGGTATATTGCCTTGAAGACAAACACATCGTCTCAATGACGTGCTCTTCAACATACGAAATTGTCGTCGTGGACCAAAACAAATCCGATGATAAGGAATATAATATAACAGTTCCATTCTTTGGGAGGTATAACGAAATGAAAGATCGCCTTTCAAAAGGAACAACAATCAGTTTTGAAACAGCACGAAAACAATTTACTCATTCTTATGAAAACAATGAAATGTGTGATGACTGTAGTGAGGCTTCTGTATGTATTGTTTACAACCGTTTTCCGACTCTCATAACTTTCTTATAAAGAATAAAAACACAAACAGTTCGACGGTCCAACACGCGAAGTAATCGGAGCAAGTGGTGTCCGTGAAGGAACCGAATTAAGTCTCTGGGTGGAAAATGTTTGGGCATGGGCAGTTGTTAAAGAGTATGTAGAAACACAATAAATTCTTACTAATAATAATTATCAACAATCAACACTAACCACAGTGTCATTAAACCTGGAAAGTTTAGAGTATCGTGGATAAGAGAGGACTGGAAAGACAAAATGGCAGACATCGATCTCCTGAGCGATGATGAGAATGTTGATTGTGAAAGTAATAACAGATGGACATACGGGTTTTATGAGTATTGGGTGTGTGATTGTACTTCTTAAAGGAATCAGGTTATTGTTTGTTATTACAAAAATTAAAAACAGAAATCCAAAGACTTCGAAGATTCAGATGAAGAAGTTGAAGAAGATGAAGAATCGGATGAAGACGAGACCAGCAACAACTCTGGTCCAACTGACATGGATGTTGATTCTGACTAGTAAGGAATCACAATTACAGAATGATTCATCACTAGTTGGTTTTATGGACTGAGAAGGTGGTTAGCCACAAACCTGTTATCGGTAGTACTCAACTACAGATGCCGCCATCATAATCTGATTAGAGTTTTTGCTTTTAAGCATTTTCTTGTAAGGGAGTCGATTTCTCCCGAATGTTTTGTCCGCAAATGTATAGATGAAAAAAAAAAAAAAAAAAAAAAAAAAAAAGAGTAAACTTTTGGAACTGAGCTAGATTTGTATTTGTTGCAGGTGGTGTGCACTCTTCCACAGCGAAGCAGTTCATATGTGCTAAAAGTTAAAAAAAATCAATTAATTATTATTTTAACTCTGTGCTGAAGCAAACGAGCGGAAGTGTTCGTCCTTCTTGTCTTTTTCTTTTTTTTTTTGAACCTGAAAAAAAAACATGTAAAAAAAACAATCACGGAATGCATGCATTATCTCATTCAGATGCATTAGTGAATTTATTTTTGCATGTCAAAAAAAAAAAAAAAAAAAAAAAAAAATCAACACAACTGGTATTGTGATGGGTTAATTAATATTACGAAGTCAATATATATATTTTTTTTCCTTTTCAGTCTATCCTCAAACAGAATGTCCAGTTCTGATGCGACTTCTGAGTCGACGTCTGCTAGTCCCCTGAGCATTGACACTCCTAGAGATGAAGCTTTAGATAATTTTGTAGTGCAGGGCGGATTACGCAGTTCCATAAGACGAGCAAGGCAAGTCAACCCACTCGACCTCCTCATGATGGCAGCACAAGAGTCTTCGGAGCCAACAGCGACATACAGATGCCTGCAGCTGGCTTTAATCAGCAATGCTGAATCTCATTAGTATTTTTTATTATACTCAAACTCCAGCCCCTACCACTCAAAATAGTTGCGGTTTACAAAGGAATAAGGAAACTAACAAAAAAAAAAAAAAAAAAAAGAAGTGTTTCCAATCTTTTTAACAAATTGCGCATAACTCCCCACCCACATAACGCAAGCACTCTACGGACACTCTGTAACATTCCGCAGTGATTTCTTTTCTTTTCTTTTTTTTTTTTCATGCTAAAAGCAGATGTGACCGTAGGTGCACCCCTATTGGTAATACGATTTGTGCATAATTCACTTCCCTGTTATGGTACGTGGGTTGTTGTAAAGTAGTGCAGTGCGCATGCCATTCCCAAAGTACTAGTGGTACGGATGAATGATCTTCTATCTTCCTCTGTGGTCATATGAAATATTTCCTACTACATGCTAAGTCAATTCATCGCCTCCAACCACATTCCTTTCTTGGCATTCGTCAAGATTTTGCGCATAATTTCTCTGCTGTTACTCCACTCAGACATACAACATATTTAGCGAGTGAATGTCTCTTCTCTGTCCCTACTTCGAGGTAGCAAATTACCTCATCACCGCCCACCACCGGCATCCATGTTCACGCAATTCTTTTATTGTGCTCCATATTGTATCACCGCCGATTGTCATTAGCGAAATATTTTTTTTTCAGTTTATTTCACGCATGTTTTTTTTTCTGCGTACTGATTGTAGAGAACTCTCTACCTCACAGTTATGTGCGACCCCATGACCTCAGTCATCTGAGGAAGTGGTTGTGTTGTAGTCATTTATTTTACTCTATCTGGCTTCTTAGGGAAAATTGCAGTGAAAATCAGAAAGTGCAAGTATTCACTCCTGGCTGAGCGAATTTCTTTTTAACCGAATTTAATTGCACGTATTTTGGTTAGGGGAAGTTGCAAGCGTGAAATATTGTGATCATTATTTCACACCCAGTGAATTTTTTTTTTTTTTTTTGAGGGATTTCTGATAGGATTGTCCTTTCATCTTTTTGAAAGGACAATCCTATCGGTAAATTTTCCCTTCGAAGCCTCCTATAGTAAAATAAATGAAGGTTATCTGATGCAAAATCAGATGCAGATTTTAACTTGTGGGTGGGTTACCGTTTCTTTACCTCACTCGGAAAAAATCCACCCACGCGTGAAAATCAATAGTTATTTGTTTTTTTTATTTTTTTATTGTATTTTTTTATTGTTGTTGTTAGTCTCGTGCTGTTTATTCCATTTTTTATGTCAAACACCGGGTACTGCACGCTGATTGTTATTTTCTCGCTTGCATGTTAAATGCAGTAGATAATCTGCGAATGCAACCCACTCTCTCCCATCAAATTTCGACTGATTGTCGAAAATAACAAAAAAAAAAAAAAAAAGAAAAAAAAAAAAAAACTGATGTAGCTGCCAGGCCTCTTGGTACTGTTTTCTTCAAAGAAGCAGCCTGATTTCACTTTTTTTTTTTCCCCCTCGACAACGAAGATGTTGAGTAGGAAAAAGAAAAAAAACGACGGAAGTTGACGTGTGTGTCCATTACGGAAACCATTAGTTTATTTTATTGGCGAAAAATTGGCGTTGGCCTTCTCTTACACTGCCTGCTTCGTGCATGCGGTGGGTCTGGGAAGTCATTTACTTCTGGTCAAATTGTGACTCTTCTCGTCACGGTGTGTGAGCCTTCTCCAGATGTCTCTGGCTTCCTTGACTCGATAAATAAATTACCAGTAGTTTTATACGTAAAATTCACGATAAAAACCAATTATTATTTTCTCTTTTTTCTTTTACATTTACAAGAAATAGTTTTCTGATATTAATTTACACAATTTTGTTCCTTATATTTTCACCCCCTCTTCCGTTCCTTTCCTTCCTTTCTTTGTCCGGCGCAGTTATGACCTTAAACTGACTGTCATCTTACCTGATCCTTTTGTTTTCATTTCTTGCTGAGTGATACGGCTATGTGCTGCCCATTTTTTGTAGTACTCTTCTAAACCTTTTCGGTAGGCTCACAGTACAATAATGCTTTGGACATCTGGGGGGGGTGAACGGTCCTCGGTACTGTTCCAGGGGTTTCTATTTTCTTTCGTGGTACATGGGCATATGGCACATATAGTCGTATTATAAAAAAAGATGCTGTATAGTACAGTATGGAAGAAAAAAAGATTTTTTTTTATTTTTTTTTCCACCTTTGTCGTAATTTTTCTTTGATTAACAACTACGAATATTTCTTCCAGTCGGGTACTTGATATTAGTTTTATATTACTCACTAACTAATTAATGATACTAACTAACTGACTATTCCAACTTTGTTGTCCTACGAAATTTTACTTTTTTTTGATTAACTGATAATTATTAATACTAACAATATTAATACAATATAGTTACCATTTATTTGTTTGTTGTCCTAAGAACTTTTGCATTCGATTGCATTTTCCCGCCCTCTCCCCTTCTTTTGACTAATAGATATTCATTAATACTAACTATATGATGAAGGCCTAAGAAGGACAAGTATTATAAGATTAAGGCTCCTGAAACTACAAGTGTATTATGGAACACATTTTTCTTTTTTTTTTTTATATTTTAATTTAGTGCACTTTTTTATAATAAACTCATATTATAGCTATATTAATACGACATAGTTAGTTAATTAATTAATAAGATTGTTTTTAATCTTAGCCCGAAAACCAACTTGTTTGTTGTCCTACGAAATTTTGCCTTTTTTTTTTTTTGATTGACTGATAATTATTAATACTATATTAATACCTAAAGTTGTTACTGTTTTTACATTTGGTCAAAGTTTCACCACCCCCCCACTCCCTTGTATTTTCTTTACTTATTTTCCTCTGGGCAACGTGGGAGCTGGGAGTCGATTACTTCTCCCGCAGCTGATACTAATATTAACTTACCTTCTTTGAATACTGGGTAAGGGGGATGGATGGTCCGAGGAAAGATTTTCCAATTTTAGCCCGAAACCAACCATTATTTGTTCGTTGTCCTACGAATTTTTGCATTTGATTTTCTTTGATTGACTGATAATTATTAATACTAACTTTCTTTGAAAAAGGCCAAGCTACTGAGGGGATTCTTTCTTTGCGAGAAAGATCTTTCCGTCAAGTACGTTTTATATTTGATTTGTCTTTTTCATTTGCAATGCGGAATCTTGTCAAGAGGGTAGAAGCGTTGCTTCAGGTTTCGTGTTTTCTCTGCTGTGCGATTCTGTGTTTATTTTTAACACTTTTTGTGACCATGCTCATTTTCTTTTTAATCCTTTGTTTCTTTGACAGTATCTTTTAATGAATTATTGTTATTTAGTTGCCCTTGATTACACTTGAAATTCTTTTCTCCCTACTCCTCTCTTCGGTTTGTTTATACTAACATTACCTTTAGTCACCTGTATCATAACTAGCGTTTAGTTAGCTCTGATGCAATCCAGATATTTAATTTTTCTTAAATATACTCAGAAAATAGCCTGAAGACCCTGTTCTACCCCCAAAAAAAGAATAAGTAGATACTTTACCCCCCCAACTCAACCTGTAGTACGTGGCCCCCGAATCCCTATATTCGACAGCACATATGGCATTTTTATCCATACCAACTGTTGATTTCTTATATTGCAACCAGGTTTGGCCGAACCCTATTCTAGTTTTTGCCAGTTTCAAGTTGCTTTCCATTTAATATTAGTATCAAGTAACCCCCTACATATATGGACTGGTTAGTCAGCACCACAACACGTGTGGCTCTTTCATAGTTTCGGCTGAGGAATCTACGAAGGGTCATCGACCTCGTGGACTCAAAAGCTTTCTGTGTCAAGAAACATGTCGCGTGTCAACTTGTAATCTTAACATCAAGAGGCTAATAAAGTCATATTCTAACTCATCAACACCCTGTTGATTCTGCTTCTTACAAACCAGTTTTATTATTCGTGTTGCCCAATCTTTGTGGTTTTTCTTTGATTATTTCATATGAAGAAAATTTTTTAAACAAATAGAATTGATATTTTATTTGTTACTCCCTGCTCTCCCCCCCTCCCCCCTCCCCATATCATCTAGTCTATTTGAAGAATTCCGTGCTGCACTGAATGACAACATGGAAAAAAAAAGACAATCATATGGATAAGTTAGACACATTGGATATTTAAGTGTGTTTACCTATACTAACATTACCTTTAGTCAACAGTTTTAATGTTCATATTAGTTAACTTTTTGATACATATATTTATATTGCTATAATTATACTCGAACGGTTACAAATAGTCAACACATTTTCTTTTGTTGTTGTTTTTTCAACCTTAGTTCAGACGCTGACAAAGGTGGACAGCTGGGATAATGAGTCTGAAGTTATAAAATAATCCCCGTGATTGAATCTTCTATTGGTGTAGGTTACCACTAGTTTGGGACTTTATTAGCCAACTAATTAGAAAAACAGCAGGTCGCTTCATAATATCGTTTTCAATAACCTTTTTTTTTCGAGTGTCCCATGTAAGACAACATTTGTTCTTACAGCTATTGCGTTTTCTTCATTTTAAAAATTAGTTACAAAAGGAAAAAAAAAAAAAAAAAAAAAAAAACTTATTCATTCCAAATATTAAATTGATCGTTGTTTCCACTGTAGTTAGTACACTTAAAGACTCCAACAAATCCCCTATTTTGGTAGGATTCTTGTTGTTCTATTTTCTCCCACCGTTTTTTTTTTTCCTTTTCACTCTCCCCACACTTTTTTTCATACCTATTTTGCTCTCTTTTAGTGACATGCATGGCTACTGCTGGTACTAACTTCACTACACTTTCAGAACTATTACAAGAGATTTCTAAAATATGAAACAGGTAAAGGCAATGAGGATAGTTAACTTTATAGCCTGTGAGAGTCTCGCGGTTGTAGTTCTGAATAATGTGAGCTTCTGCAGAGGTTTTGACTTTCTCAACTTATATTAACAGAGAACTCATCTCTATAAGAAAATGACGAAGGGAGTAGGATACAGAACACAAACTGATACGAGTCTAGTGTATCAAATACTTGTAGGTGAGATTACAGGTGTTGTGGGAGGAGCATTGGGGTACCTAAATGACTCAATGGTTGACAGTGAAGAAGGTAGACAGATAGTTAAGAAGAAGTACCTTGAGGAATCCGTATTCGTTGGGAGTGTAACAGAAATTGAAGGAATCGGAAAGATAGCAACTTTAATTCTACCAAGATTCGAAAGTGAGATATTCGACGAAGGCTGCAACATAACAAAATTAATCGACGATGCCATGCGACTTGCTCATAGTCTTTCAATTAAATGTATCTCTTTGACAGGTTTGATCCCGTCAGCAACGTCTCATGGAGCAGATCTATTGAACCAATCACCTCCGATTATCACTACTGGTCATGCAACAACCACGGCATGTATTGCAATTAATATTCTTTATTCTGTAGAATTATTCTCAAGAGCCATATCAACCGAAGTCTTATCGTTCATTGGTTTGGGTTCAATTGGTGCTGCAGCTCTTCGACTTGTCGTAACCGTATTGCCGCATTCAAAAGAAATTATTTTATGTGATGTTACTCAACGTGAGCATGATCTTCAAAGTCTTAAAGAAGAAATAACAACGGTTTTAGGTTATAACGGCAAAGTTACAATTGCTTGTAGTACTGCGGGTGCTTCTGTTAACAGTGAGGTGTACAGAAGCAGCATCATCGTAGGGGCTACGAATATTGGAGGTATTTTGAGCGTTGAGAAACTTCAAAAAGGAACTATTGTAATAGATGACTCAGCCCCACATATCTTTAACACAAATGACATGTGGAATCGAATGAAGAATCAACACGATGTAGTCGCTACAGAAGCTGGTCCAATTAGACTATCATCAGTGAAGACAGAGATATTATATGCTCCAAAGAGATGGGTTTCTTCTGAATCACTTCTTCCTCCACTTGGTCATCCATCTGTTATTATGGGATGTACTCTTTCATCACTCATCACTGGTTGTGATCCTAATCATTTTCCTAGACAGCTTGGAACAGTTGATCTTCAAGATTCTGTTAAACATTTCAATCATCTCAAAGCTATCGGATGTACTGGAGCACCTCTCAGTATTGACGATGAGTATCTTACAGAGCAGTTGATTGCTTCTCTTTCTTTATAAAAAAAAAATATGTATTTATTACCCTTACTTTACACTTTGATATTCATCGACGTATATTTACCAAAACGAAGCGAAGCAATTGTTACACGTGCTGTGCATGAGTCTTTTTAACGAACTCTTCTGAAGTATCGAATGCTTTTTGTTTCTTCCCTCGTAAACAGCGATCTATTGTGAAAATATAATGATGTCGTCAGGTCACATTCTAGTTGAGAAGTTTATTTTTTATTTTACATCATTTCTTCTCAGTAATACACGTCGGGGGGTGTCATCTCATCAACATGGCAAGCTCATTCGGCGCGACAAATGTCGTTGTGGCTGTACGTGCGAGACCACTAACCCCGCAGGAGGAAGATCGTGGTGGTTCTCTCGGACAACTGACTCTGGCGATGAATTACTCTGAACGGTCAACGACGCTAATCGATCCGGCGACAGGAGCGAAGAAGAAGTTTCACTTTGATTACAACTACTGGTCGATTGGTGACAGCAATGAGAAGAACTTCGCTTCTCAAAATAAAATCTATGAAGATGTTGCTGCTGCACAATTAAAACACGCCTTATCTGGATACAATGCTTGCATATTCGCCTATGGACAAACATCTTCTGGGAAGACTTACACGATGATGGGACCCCCTTCACCACACAGCGACCACGCGAGGTTTATTGCAAGTACTGGGCTGACACCGAGAATGTGTAAGGCGTTGTTTGATCAAATTAATTCGGAAGTTTCAAAAGCAGAACGGATCTCATTCAGAGTAGAGATGAGTTACTACGAAATTTATAATGAGAAAGTCTACTGTCTGTTAGACCCTGCGACTAATGACTCCTTAAGGCCACGTGAGGATCCAAAGGCAGGACCATACGTTGAAAACTTAAGCGCCATTGAGGTATCACATTATCTACAAGTTGCGGAACTCATGAGATTAGGTAACAAAACGAGACATACTTCTCGTACTAAGATGAACGACCGTTCATCAAGATCCCATGCAGTATTTTGTTTAACTATAACAAAAAGTGAGTTTGATAAGAAGACCGGTGACTCAACCGAATGGATCAGTCGCGTGAACCTCGTCGACTTAGCAGGAAGTGAACGTACCAACAAAGCTGGTACTGAGGGAGACACACTAAAGGAAGGAATTAATATCAATAAAAGTTTAACTTCTCTGGGTATGGTAATTAAGCGCCTTGCCGACATCAATGACCCGTCAGTTCAGACTGATGGAAACTACGTCCCTTATAGAGACAGTACGCTTACTTGGTTGCTGAAGGATAATTTAGGTGGAAATTCAAGAACAGTCATGTTGGCCACACTAAGTCCGTGTTTGATAAATTACGAAGAAACTCTTACTACCCTTCGCTACGCCGAAAGGGTGAAATTGATTAAGAACGTTCCTTCAGTTAACAAACGGGCGTCAAACAGAAGAATTATAAGAGACCTTCGCTCTCAGATACGAGAACTTAATAAGCAACTCCAGCAGGGATCATCCTTATATGGAAGTATTACAGCGGCAGCAGGACAGGGTGAAGCAGCTATTTGTCACAGAGGTACTCCATCAGCATTATGGGCAAGTGTTGCATTCTTACAGACAGAGACAGCATATAATCAACCTTTCATTTGGTTTTTGAAGGACGGATTTACTTTTGTTACTTCAATCTCATCGTACGCTGCACTCGCAGCTGATGATGCCAACTACTCGCCACCAAAGTCTCCATCGAATAGCACGAGTGGTAAACAGCGTAAAAGAAGTTCTACACAAGACAACTCTCTAGAGAGACGTGCATCAGGTTTTGGTGTCAAGAGAACTCCATCATTCATGCAGCCAACACTTGCTTTTGGATTCAAAGATATTGAAGTAGCTGAGCATCTGCGGGGATCAAAACCCAACGAGTGGGGAAGAGACTTGGCTCACACGCTTCTCAAAGAAGAAGACCATGAAAAAGAGCAGCGAAAGGTTCAGAGAGTTCGATCTGCAGAAATCACAACCGGCAAGAAGACAAATCGCCGTCGATCAACATCAGCAAGTCTCGGAGGAAGAAAGGATTCTGCGAGACACAAAACTCCTCGAAGGTTAGTCGACAGCGTCTCTCGTGCACTGGATGCAGCGAATACAAGAATTAATAACGCGGAGGCTGCAGAACTCACAGCAGAAGAAGACATTTTAAATATCAGAGAGGGCGGCTACATTCAAATTGAGCATGAGCAGAGTGAAGGCGAAGACGACGAAGAACCTGCAGCAGCAAATGCCTCAAACACATTGGCTGTACAACACCCAGCAAAGTTACGATCTAGTTCAGTTCTTGGAGTATCTTTATCAACTTTTGGTAAGATGAGAAGAAGTAGCACTGACAGGACTACAGGTAGTCATCCACAGTCACAGTCTAATACCCCAAGAGAGGTAGGACAAGGTTTTGAGTACCAACACTTACTTTCATGTTGGGATGACGCTTCTGCTGGTAAAGTTGCAGTCCCTTGGCCTGACCCCTCAACACTTCCTTTTGAAAACTCTTCAATCCACTCTGTGAAACTCACTGGCCTTTCCCCTCAACAAGACGATGGTGCAACTCAGCCGTATGCTGTATTTCAGGTAGCGGGTGAGAGAATAAGTTTATTACCACTTGGTGATGTTAAATTAAATGGAAATCTAATGAACCCGTCATCGGGATCAGTGCAACTACCGTCGAGGTGCGAGCTCCAGTTCGGAGAGCATCCTTCATTTGTATTAAATAATCCGCTAGCTTCTACTGGAAGAAAACTTTCCATCGAAGTAGAAGGAAATCCATTTTCATGGATTCAAGATCCAAAGAGTAGTAATGGTGTTCCTACTTCAGGTGTTGCTGGATCTGATGTATCGAGAGCTATTCAAAGAAGAGCATCAGAACTTGTTCAAGCCACAATGAATCAAACCAGGGACGACATCGCTTTACAAGAAGCTTCAGCTACTTCAGCACTCCACCAACAACAACAAACTATTCAGCTTCAGCGTGAAGATACAAAGCGACAAGACGAACGCATCAAACTACTAGAAAACGAGTTAACCCGCATGCGAAAGAAACAAACTGAGCTACAAGGTAAACTTGAACAGGGTAAACAACTTACTTTTGAAAGACAAATCAACGGAGAATGGAAGATGTCATCCGACGCCAACGAAGACTTGAAGAATGAACTCATGCTCGTCAGAACCAGTGAAGCCGAGCGCCTCAAAAGAGAGTTACTAACAGAAAGGGCAGAACACGAATTTACTAAACGTGATATGCAGCACTCTGCAGAACAGGAGCGGACGGATACTCTCAGGCAATTGCAGCAAACGCAAGATCGACTACGACTTCTGCAAACATCAAATGCAACCATCCGCGAACAACTCTCTGAATCCACAGCGAAGAATGAAGATCGCGCTGAAATGACGCGCAAGCTCGCAGACGTCACAAAAAGTCTTTCTGAGGTATTATTTTATCTTGTGAAGTGAACATGAACTAAATTAACTAAACTGAACAATCAATCTTATTAATATTTCTTTACTCTACTTACTTAACATAAACAATAACAGGGTGAAACTCAACGTCAAGATCTTACCCGCCAGCTGCGCAAGATGGACACGCTTCTTGAGCAAGAAAGGTATGGTGACTACTTTAATTTAGAAAAGTTAAGACAACAATGCTGCTGACTTACAGCAGCTGTTCAGTTTTAAATTCAAAATAAGACAAAAATAAATTACTGCAATAACATCAGGAGGGAGATGCTTGAAAAGTTGAACTCCGAAGAAGTACAACAACAACATCGAGTCATTCAGTCTGAAGTCAACGATAAGTACAGACAGCTAGATATTTTAAAGGCGCAGATCGGAGTATGTAAAACAGCTTTTTATATTCCTTTCATCCTCACACGATCTTAATAATATAATAAACAACAGGATAAGAAACATGCCGCAAAACACTTACAAGAGTCATACAACGAAAGACTCACTGACTTAGAAAGGGAAGCATGGGATAAACACAGAGCTATAAAGGAGCTCCAGTCAGAAGAGAATGAGGCGACTACAAGAGTACAACAATTAAAACAAGAGGAAGCAAGGTTAAATGAAAAGCTCAGTAAGATAAAGAAGTCAAAAGAAGACATGCTGGACTCAAAGGAATTGAACTCCATAGACGGTTATGAATTCAATGGAGGACTCAGGCTTGATGATGCCATGTTTAGAAGTAAGGGTATTCAATTATCAAGACAAAGTCGAACTCCGATTTGCTTAAGATTTACATCAACATGTTTATTAGTGTTTAATGCTGATGCTATGAAGCAGCAATCGATTGGGGCATCAATTCATCATCAGTCAACTCATAGGCGTGCGCCTAGTCCTGCTGGTGGACGTACTGCTTCATCACAGCATGCTCAAACCTCTCTTGGCCCTGCTCCTGTTGAGCCTATTAAGGAGATCATTTATGAAAAAATTCAAAAGATTCGTCAAGTCGACGGATGTGTTCTTCAAATAGCTTCTCAGGGATATACGAGTGATCTTTCAATTCTCTGTGATAATCGTTTGAAGAGGAATTCAATTCATAAATTATTAATGCTTAAAACAAAAGGAGTAATACTACCAATACACCACAATGAAATTTCTGATATCGGACACGAGGACGCTTCACCGGTTGGATCACCGAACTTTATCCACTCTTCTCCTCCTGTGAAAACCTCGAACGATTATTCACAAGGCTTACCCTCTTCTCGTATTCCAAGAAGGGTCCCGTAGCATTATTTCGTTTATATATTTCCCCTATTTCGAAGATTTAAGTTTCTCTTTTTTTTTTTTTTTTTTTTTTCATTTAAAATTAAATCGTTTTTTTCTTCTTTTTTCTTTTTTCTCTTTTTTTTTCTTTGATAACCTTTTTTGTTGGTTTGTACTATGACGGGATTCGGCGTGGGTAACTACGCTAACGAACGTCATTTTCCTATTTGTGTGGAATAGGTGCAAATTACAAAACAAAAGAACGAAAAAAAACGAAAGGCGTTGGAAATAGGGGAAAAAAAAAAAAAAAAAAACGAACAAAAAAAAATACAAATGTGACTGCTGGTGAGGGTTTTTTTTTTCACAGAAACTCGCATCAACTGCGACTCTGTTAATTTAATTAGATTTCTTTTTTTTTTGTCCCATTGAGCTACTTTACCAGTTTCTTTTTTCTTTTTTCTATTGAATAAAACTAAAAAAAAAACTGTAATGATTCTACGACTATAGTCGAGATGATCTGTTCTTCGAAAGCTGACGAAGAATTATTTTTTTTTTCAATCAAAAAAAAAAAAAAAAAAAAGAAAGGGAAAAAAAAAGAAAAAAAAGGTACGATACTGTTGAGAGGGTTTTTTTTTTTTCTTTCTTTTTTGTTCAAAAGTTTAGATTCAATAATCGATTGGTTGATTCCACTTTCAACCGTTCAGCAGCAGCCGCAATTTTTTTTTTTTTTCCGTCCTCTGTACACAACTATATGTGAAAGCGTTATGCGTGTTCATTTCATTCCGAAAACTAAAAAAAAAAAAAAAAATTGAGATAACGACGTTGGGTGTCCTACCGTTACGAACGTAGCGTAACTATTTTATCTGTGTTTCGTGACTACCCTTTTTTTATCTTTTTCACATGCGTATAATTCCTATAGTTTATGTCCCTCTCTTAAAAGTGAACCACGTGGAGTCCTGCGTCAGTGGAGTATGCTGCCGCATGCAAGCAAAAAAATAACCCACATGGCGTGTGATAAGCCGGTGTTGTGCTTGTATTCTACTGGGAAGGGAATAAAAAAAATGAAAAAGAAACTAATAAGTACGTTTTGGCGAACCATTTGGAAGAAACAAAAAGAAAAGGGGAGAAATCCGTAGATATTCACCTTCCCAAATACAATACACTTGTGCCCTGAGAGACAGACACTGAATTTACCGATGACTGCAAACGCTGGTTGCGAAGCAGAATTTTCTCGCTTTTCTGTTTTTATGGTGATGGCTTCTCTCCAGCTAATGTTTTATTTTATTTTATTTCATTTTTTTTCCCTCTTTTTTTTCAAAGCAATCTCACACTTAGATATTCTTCAAGCAAAAAAAACAAAAAACAAAAAAATAAAACAAAAAATAAAAAATAGAGGATTCTTTTTAATATAAGAAAGATGGAATCGGCGCCTGACTTTGTGCGTTGCCATAATTCTCTTTCGCACGAAACATGTCTGTGGAGAGGGAAAATACACTGAGATCTGCAAAGTATGAAGACACCTGTAACAATCATGCTGAAGCAGAATGATGATGTGGGTGTTGAGCTTATTTCATCCAGTGCTCGAGACAAGCAAAGCATCCTCCAGAGGAAGGATCAATATAAAGCCTTCATATTATTGTGTTGTTTTACTAATTCAGCAACAATGATAGGATCGAACTTCCCTAAAACACGTTTCTTTTTATTTATTGTTTTTGACTCTGCTAGGAGGACCTTGTGCCGTCCCCGTGTGCGGTCCCTTACTTAGATCATTTTATTGCCTTAATTTTTTTCTTTCTCCATTACAGGGAGTCTTTATTTATTTTTTTTTAAAAAGAGAATCTAATTCGAATATTGGCATGCTTATGCGTGGGTAAAGACCACTCAAAGTTTCGAAGGGAAAAAAAAAAAAACAACAAAAAAAAAAAGATTTTTAAAAAAAAAAAAAAAAAGAGGAAAGTGTACCTCAGTGGCGGATTGCCTTGAAATTGATAATTATTTTTAAGTTAACATAGTGATAATGATACGTGATAGAGTTTTTTATTTTATTTTTTTTGTCTTCCAGAAACTGGAAATGATCTCTCAAGAGCAGGATGTCATTAGGCTGGTCGACTCACTCCATTCCAATGACAGTGAAGAACTCTATTCTGAATTGGCAACTCTTTTACCATCAGTGGTAGCAGGCCAGCATCTGTGGGATTGTTTTTTCAACCGAGTCCTCCAATGGGCTGTTCAACCCAAGGAAACCGGTAAGGCACAAGGACACGCAGAAACAACTCTACTCGTAAAGCTGCTACAAAATATTGATCCTTCAAGTAAAAAACAAGCCGAGGCCTTGATAGCTAGGTCGTGCAAACTTTTCATTAGGCAAATAGAGAGGGTGGGTGAGATTATGATGCACGCCTTTACCGATTTCTTTGTTAACCTTTACAATAACGGAGTAGTGGCAGATGTATCCCAATACATAATAAAATACATTAACCATTCTCAAAAAGTTGATGTTCCTCTTCCTTCACTCCGACTGTTGTGTATTAGCATGTTGTTTAAAGCTTGGAGATGTCAGCCGAATGCAGCACGTGATGTTGTAATGAAGCTTCAGACACTAGCTCAGCATCCAGACTTACCTCCGAGATCACTTGCGATTATGTCATACATCAAAAGAATATATGACGTCAAGTTCTACAACCTTGACCCTTACAATCCTTCAACATCCCCGGATCCAATAGAAACCAGTACTATGTTTCTCTCTCATTTTGATCCCCTTCCAGCCTCTTCATTTGCTATTCCACAAACATCTGAGGAAGAGCCCCAAGATCTGGGCGAGGAGGAGGATTGCGGTAAAGATGATCGCGAAGACGGTGAACCTTCCCAACAAGATAAAAAAAAAAAGAAGAAGAAGAAGAAGTCAAAAAAGCGAAAGGAATCCGCTGAGGTTGACGACAAACCTGAAACTGAAAAGGAAAAGAAGCAAGAAGGCGAAAATCTCACCTTCTTTAAAAACTGCACATCAAAACAAGAGCGTAGGAGAGTAGGAGTATTGATAGTAGAGAAAGCTCTTCAACAGGGAACCAATAAGACCTACGGTGCATGCAGACGTAATTTAGAAAAATGGTGCGACGAAAAACAAGTTGCAGAACCAGACAGGAAGCTACTGGTCGAATATTTAAACGAACTGTTCTTAGCAGGGCATTCCTATGAAGGAGTTGCTAGTAAGTCATTCTTACCAATGCCTGAGGGTGTTGATATTACTACTCCTCAGGGAAGACCAACAGAACCAAAATCATTAGATTTCGATGATGGCAGAAGTGACTCGTCGATATCCTTATTAAAATCTATTAAAGATGGTCAATCTCAATTGACTACTTCAAGTAATGGGTTTCGTTATGCAAGCGTACCTGACGACATGACTCTCGATGACCGAACACTCGTTCGTAGAAAGGGATCTCCTGAACCAGTCGGTGGAATGATTCGTTATATCGGGTTTCCAGACTTTTCAGAAAAAGGCCACAGATACGACGGTTGTTGGATCGGAGTTGAACTTGACGAGCCTACAGGTTCTCACAACGGAACAGTTGATGGTATAAAGTATTTTGAATGCACTCCGATGCATGGTGTCTTTGTTAGAGCGAGCAGTCTTAAACAAGTACCTTGTGACTTAGCTGGTCAGATATTTGTTTATCCGCAACATGGAAGAAAGAGAATTCTTCGATTTGATATTCGAATGGAAGCTCTTCGTACATATGGATTCAAGTCTGGTGATCTTATTACTTCAGAAACACAACAAGCTTGGGTAGTTGGTGTGCGTCAGGGAATACTTTGGTGGCATTTAGAAGGTGATAGTGTTATTGGTGCTTCTGCAGCAGCTTCAACTGTAGAAGGCTGCCACACTTTGCTGGAATCATTCACTAAGAAAGGTGAATCAAAGCTACACAACTACCTCAATGAGAAATGGATAAGCAGAGACAAAGATGATACAATAGTGGGAGGCCTCGATCCTAAGGTATGTTTCTTCAACCTCTGTTCCTACTCAACCATTGAAGTATTTAAACGCATTACAACAACTCACACAGACAATAGAAACAATCGGGCTTACGAAAGGATATGAGGGTGGTCTTCAAAAAGAAGAACCTTCACGCTCCTGGGCCGTAAAGAATCTAAGAAAGACGCAGGACGAGATCTTCAAACTACTAAAGATTGGTAAGGGATAATATTAAGTAAGCTGATCACTTAGTTCTACTTGTTCTGTTATTCGAGAGGTCATCATTTCTTTCCCCGCGTAGGATGCAAATAAATCAACCAGCATCCTCAGTCAGTTGAGTTTTCCTAGCCAGAAAGGAAGGACTGATCTCTGTGCGACCTTTCGCCAATCTGTTGAAGATGAAGTTTGATTTCTTACGAAGTGGACCCAAGTCCTTTTTCCCCCTCTTTTTTTTTTTTTTTTTCTTTTTTGCACCGACGAAGAAACTATTCAGATTAAGAGCCGTTATTTATTATGTCATGTTATCTATTAGCTGCTATCAACAAAATATAAGGCTTATCTGAATGGTTTTTTTTTCATAATCATTACTTTTTTTGAGCTCGGCATTGCGGAAATTGTTTTCTTGAAAAAAAAAAAAAAAAAGGAACAAAAACAAACAACAACAAAAAACAAAAACAAAAACAATGACTCTTATGTTGCTCAATAGTGGTGCACTGATATTTCCAGTAATTACTCACTTCAGAAGGCATTATGATTGATTGATTTTTTTTGTAGGCTGCATTTGCTTGCTTACCTTGCTTGGTATTATTATTTGAATTCGAACAACACACACTTTTTTATTATTATTTATTTTATTATTATTATTATTATTATTATTTTGCTTACTTTCTTCTCGTCTTCCGACTCTCATTCGCAAACGCGCGTAATTAGAAGAGAAAAAAAAAAAAAAAATTAGTCTTCCCCCTTTTTTTCCCAACATTCTTATATTCCATATGTAGTGTCCTACCAAATTGATGGTAGGCGCGCTACTGCTTGCAACAATGCTGTAAGCATGGTAGTCCTGAGTGAATCCCAACCCGCTTCTTTTCAGTTTATTGTTAATTTTGCCTTCTAATTGCTCAGTTGGTTTGCAATTTTGCATTTTACTTGACCCACACTCAGTTTTTTTTATGCTATTGAATGAGTCAGTTCTTTTTCATTAAAATAAAGCATACCAACACGTGTATTCCTTTCTAGCTTTCAATTCAATGGTTATGCTGGGCAAGGTGGAAAGCTGAAATCTGTCGTCGTCTAGTTTTTTTTTTTTATAAAATTAAATTACATCTCTTCAGTTGAAACTAATTCAACTATACTGACGTCTTCGGAAACGGCTACGGATTGCTGTGAGTTACCTAGTACTCATAACCGTAATATTGGATCAAATTACTAAACTACGTATTCCACAGTGTGTTATGGAACAGCAGAACAATGTGTTTTTGTAACTTTTTTTTTTTTTTTTTAATATATTTTTGTGCACTTTTTCTATACTAAACTCATATTCTAGCTAAACTTATTTATCCCCCCGTAAAACATCAGCGCCACTCACTAGTTGGTATCTCGCGTTCACTGATATTTATATGGGGGGGGGGACTGTTAAATAGTAAAAGATATGACCATCTTGATGTTGTCCCTTTGCTAGAGTGATGTTTGCAAAGGCAAGGCCTGACACCCTTACTTTCTTCGCTGAAGAGTGTCGGGTAAGGGGAATGGTCCGAGGAAAGATTTTTTTAATTTTTAGCCCGAAACCAACTATTATTTGTTTGTCGTCCTACGAATTTTTTGAATTCGGTTTTTTTTGATTGACTGATAATTATTACTACCGACTAATAAACTCATATTCTATCGGATTGTGGTAGTCTATCTACGAATTTGCGTTATTAGCAATGCCGATTATTTCTTTAACCAGAATAAAAGAAAGAAAGAAAGAAAGAAAAGAGAGGAACGCATTTCCCCGTCTAGTGCAGACTGGTTTCTTCTTGCAATAATTCCTTTTTAAAATTCTGACATCTCATTTTTTTCAGATTTTGGGATGTGGTAATGCACAGTCGTGACTTAAGAAAAAAAAAGGAAATAAAAAGGAAAGAGAGATAAGGTTTTCAACGAGATCCACCAGGCTGGTGACATTGTTTTTAATGTATCACTTGTTTGGGTCAGGATAAGAATGGTCGCGTGGAGTAGAAGTGTGTTCTGAGGGCTTAGCTTGGCATTTTTTACCCACAACTGTGACAGGAAGCAGCTTGCGTCAGCAAGATAGAATTGTAGATAACAAAGAAATAAGGACATATCTATTCTTCACGGCATGAAAAATAAAGAAAATGAAAAGAAACGAAAAAAAAAAAAAAAATCCATTCTTGATTTGACACAGCTTTGCTGCAAACAACTCTGAAATATGTGCAGAAAAAGTGAGACCCCAGATTGACATCACTTACTTTATGTTTTTGTTACGTTTTAATAGTCTCGGTTGAATGGAACGAATAAGATTAAAGTGCAGTAAAATAGAATATGGCGATCAAAATTTGGGTCACGCCGTTGCGTATTCTCGCCCTCTTCGCCGTCGTATTTCTATTTGTATTAATCTACGTGTGACAATAAATTTACTGCGTGCCTCCTTTTGGTACGGTTGCTGGCCTAATAAAGCTTGTTCGTGCACTCTGCGGCCTACGGTGGGACTGATACAGCAGAAATGTGCGACTTGCAACCCCCCCTTACTCAGGTAGATAACTGCTTCGCAAGGTTTTCTGGGTAGTCATTTACTCCTGATCAGTTCGTCTTTCTAACTTGGGAGACTATCGTGTCAAAATGAGTAGAAACCCCACGAACTTTTCCCGAGGTTTGACTTCCCTGCAATAAAGATATAAAATAATCAACAATTGGTCCATCCGTGTTTGTGTAGATTCGATAATATTTTTATGTATCATAATATTATTTTATTTTGAAGTATCCGTATCACCGATTATGTCATAGCAGAAGTATAAACGGAAATCAGATGTTGTTTTTTTTTTTTCTTCCGTATCATTCCCACTTCCCTTTCTTTACGTGATCTTCTTTGGTTTTCTTGGCAAGTACATGTGCATTGCTGGATTGGGATATGTTGAGACCGCATACCTAGCCTTTCTTTACACTCCAAACTGGCAGGCTGCGATGTTCCAACAGCTTCACCTTGAAACTGTTCAGCTCCTAAAAAACACGCACTACAAAATGCAGAGAAAAGTGAAGACGATCTAACGAATCAAATTCAGAACACTGAAAGAGGTACGATGTACCTCAGCCGAGGTTCCCAGTTGTATTTTACTCAACGGTAAAGCACTCCCTTCGGATTCTGTGTGCGAGTACGTCATTTTGTTTTGTATTGCTGTTCACTAAAATTATATTCACAAACAGACTTATGGAAGGAATTGAGAGACCAGATACTTTTACCCCTTTTTCAAGTATGCTATCCAGTCGTAATTTCCATTAAAGAAATAGCATCAAAAAATGAGAGAGCGACTCTAAGAGACAGATGGCGGGAGCCGATGCTACTCATGGGACACATCTCGTCCACTTATTTCTTCAAAAATTTGAAAAGCAGCAATTATTATGTCTGCAGAAACTGCTATTTAAGCCTGTTGACTTCACGGGATTTGAACAAGCTGTGTATGAAGCTGTTCCAAAATTTGCTTTATCGTTGGGGGAGGTGAAATCGTATTCCGACTCACAGAGAAATACTCTTTTAGAATTATTCAAACAAATTGACAGAGATTGTGATGAACATATATCTTGGGACGACATTGGTTCATTGGTGATAGACTTGAGTACAACAAATAGTCTTAAACAGATGAGATTGTATAGTGATGTTCCATCTGATATTACTTTTAGCAATACGACCACTGCAGTTAAAGATGTCATTCAATCAAGTGTGTCCGTTGAAGATGAAACTTCGGATGTTTCCCAAAACACTTCTTCAACAACAATCACAACAATTGGAAAAAAAATTCAGGGAGTCGGACTGTATTGGGAAGACATTGAGTGTTTGAAATATTTTCAACATTTACGAATTTTTTGTCTTGTCGGTGCATCCGACATTTACCTGTTTACTATCAATGATGATAATAAAAAGGCAACAATAGTAACCAAATTAATCGGTCCAACAGCAGCCGTATTTAGCATTTATCATTTTCAACCGATGCAAAAAATTGTTGCTTGCTGTGCTGATCGGTATGTATTTGTTCTTTTAAAATTAATATTGGGAAGGCGTTGGCTGTTGCTTGACTATTTTTATTTTGATTTTTTTAAATAATTGTAAACAGATATTTATACGCTTGGAATGATAACCTCGATAGGTCTACATCAACGGAAAAGCTCAAAGTGAACGCGCCGCAATTGTGCGCGTCGGTTGATGAGATAAACAAATTATTGTTCACGGGTGGAACCGACGGAGCTATTCTGATCTTCGCATACCAAGGAAAAATAACATTATTACATCGTGTTCAATGTAGTAAGGAATGGTTATGTGATTTATTGCTTGTTCAAGAATTAGGTCAGCTAATAACTTGTCAGGCGAATGGAAAAGTTATCGTATGGGATGTTGGCTGGGAAGATGAACAACATGAGATTCTGACGTTCAGAGTCCGATCTGTTAAGAATGCTCACGAGTCATCAGTCAAAACACAAATTACATATTCTCAAAAGTATCGAATAATATTCTCAATTGGGTATGGAAGAAATATCTTATGTTGGAATCCATTCATCTCAAGTCAAACCCACGTCTTACGAGGCCACGATAAACTTCTCTGTAAAATTCACGCATTTGACAGTACCCCTGAAGTCATAAGTGCTGACATCATGGGAAAAATAATTATATGGGATATGCGCACCCTCACCCCAATTCAAACATTAGGAGGATCTGAGAGTAAGTATCCTGTTGGCCAACTAACAACATTCACGTATGATTCTCACAGTCATAATATCCTTACTGTAGGAAAACGTTTTCGATCTTTTAGCTGCAATAAGAGAAGTGGACCTCCTTCTCCTCAAGGTAGTATGACACATATACTATACAGTGACACTCAACGTTCTATAGTTACAATTAATTTGAATGGAATCTTTATATGGCACCTTGCCACAGGTATGGATAGCATTTTTGTAATAGTTTATTGTGTCATGTCTCTCGCTAAGTTTCCTGGACCGGGACGACGAAGCGTATAATGTGTAGTCGGGTAATGTGTGTACTCGTCTCAGAAAATCACGTTTTTCGTGCTTTTGTGATTGTACTGTCTGCGCCTATTGTTGCGTTTCGTAAGAATATCCCTCGTTGAATAGCTACCTGATTAACATATCGACTGGATTGGTGTCTTTCACACACAATTAGTTTTACTCTGAATTTATGTAGTCACTTATTCCAAAAATTAAGAAAAAAACAAACAGGTGAGCTCCAGGGTTCATATAGCCACTTCAGCAGTAGTGAAAAAACAGCAGCGGTGCTGATAAATAATAACAGGGATCTGATGTTAGGTGATATCGATGGCTCAATTCAAGTCATGTCTCTATTAAATGGGTCATGGGGACGTAGAGTCTCATGTTCTGACTCTGTAGTTGGAATTCTGACCATGTTAAGTAATTCAAAAATTGATCAGTGTAGCAATAGTGAATCTCAGCTACTGGTCATAGCAACTCTATCTGGTGTGATTAGTATTCGGAAGTACTCAAAAATATACGACTTTGTTGAACTGTTGAGTTGGAAATCACTACTTGATTCTGTCTCA
Organism: Flectonema sp. DT1601; assembly: GCA_964019425.1. NCBI lineage: Eukaryota > Euglenozoa > Diplonemea > Diplonemida > Diplonemidae > Flectonema > Flectonema sp. DT1601. The sequence goes on along the minus strand of OZ025800.1, from coordinate 770,524 downwards.
TGGATTCGCTGTTCTACTTCAGGACAGTTTTTATGTGTCGCTTCTAAGCGGAGTTGTGAACTTTGGCAAGTCGACGATCAAACCTTAAAAAAATCAATTACGTGTACCTTTCCAATTACCCAATGTCTATTTATACAACAGACTCAATCGTTTATATTAGCTGAGGGCAACGGAGTTCTTCATTTTTATAGCTTTCCAGGATTTTGCTATTTGACGAGGTTTGTGTTCGAGTCCCCGTGTGATGTTTTTTACTTAAATTATCTTCATAATACGAGACAGTTGCTTTGTTCAGCAGAGGGTGTTCAAACTACGATATCATTAACGACATTGATTGCTTTGTTTGATGATAAAGAGAATAGGTTGTTATGGCAAAATAGACATCCATCAGTAAATGGACGCTACTCAAAGCAAGATACTGTCTGGAATTGTAGAGTTTTCACTGCGTACGATCACAGTACAAAATCTAGATTTTCCCTCACAACCACAACTAATAACATCAGTTGGTTGGTTGAAAAGGAAATTCTATCTGGGATCACTCATTCCGACGAGATAGTTTCAGTGATAGATAGCTTTCAAGGATGTCTTAGTCAGGAACAAGACTATGAAAACACAGCGTCATGCTCATATGTTAAGTGTCCATTTACAAAAAGAACGTCATCTCATGCAAGAACTTTATCAGTAAGAAAGCCAACATATCAAGGAGATGCAACGCATAGTTTTACTGGAAATAAAAATCGACTTAGCATGAGACACTCATTCCAAGTGTCAGAATCAAGCTCACCTACGGAGAAACGATCTCGCAGGACGAAGTGCAGATCATTAGCTCCGATGTTTAAAAAACAGCCTTCTGCAGATAAGTGTAGTCAATTGTCTGAAAGTCAAATGTTTTTAAACGATAGCATCTCACTAAATCAAGATCGAGTCCCTGTTTATTATAATCTCTTAGAACCTTTTGACACAGACCTTCTAACCTACGCCAGAGAAAGGTCATCACCATCTCAAGAAATACAACACATCTTATTGAATATCTTAAATGGTCTCGAACACTTAGGTAGATACGGTATCGCAATTCTTCTTTCACCTAATAAGATAGCAAGAATAAAGGGAACATGGAAGATTATTGATGTATCTCATGCCCACATAGTTCAACAGACAGACAAACTGAATGATAATTTTCCAGAACTTCACAAACGATCACAGGATGGGATTGCGATTATTTTAAAAGATATTTTGTGGAAGGATTGCCCTCCAGAACTTGCATTAGTGAAGTGTGGCAAACAAGCAATTTCGGAATTATCGATGTTGGTTGATGTTTGGGGAATAGGTCTTATCATGTGGTCATTCTTCAAGAAAGAACACCTGTTCTCTCAATTTGATGAAGGACAAGGAAATCGGTATTCCAAAACACTACAAAACTTTGATTTACACACATCATCTGTAAAGAAACGAATCCCTTCAGACCTCCAAACAAACCCTATCATGCGACCACTACTGGAGGGTGTACTTACAAAGTCAACAAAGCGTTGGTCAATTCAAAAGATTAAAAATCATTTGAATCAATCGAACTGTAAAATTGACACTCAACTTTGTCACACTAAACCATTTCCTGTTGCGAGATCACTTTTAAATGAAAAGCAACCGATTATTGAATTATTTGAACACTCTGTGATCTCAACAACGGACAATATTCCTCCTTCATCAATTATAATCAATAGATATTATCCTAAGGTAAGAGATTTCTTTACTTGTTCTAAAGTAGTTGACGAACTTGACTGTATATTCACATGTGAAGGAGGTGTATATTCAGCAATTAGCTGTTTTACTCCTGAAGGTGATTATTTAGGATCGTTACCTTCGCAGCAGAATATCGATCAGTCAGAATTATCGAAAACAACAAATTGTGGTACTGATAAGTGGTGTGTACCGGAATATATTAAAAAATATTGTTCTGCTGATCCACAAATTACGAAGGAACAATCACTGGTATCGCCTCGAAGTAAACATTTGTATAGAAAAGATCAACGAGTCGAAAACTACGAAGACATCTCTCCGTTCTTTACAGCTTGTCGTTTCTGTGGAGAAACTGTAACACCTGTTGTACCATTTTACATCCGAGGGACAAGTCGAAAGGGACCTGATTCATCAGGGACGAGTATTGCCAAACAAAGTAGAAAGGTTTCGCCTCTTGACGTTCCCCTTCAACAAGATAAACCTTTGGGAAGGAAGTTGGGATTGGAATTCTTACTAGCAACTCCAAGACAAACACGTTTGGGTGAAACAACTAATGTCTTGTTAGACAAAGCAGCAAAGAAATTAACAACGAAGGCACTAGCTAAACAGATTGCTGACCCGTCAGCGTTTGTTGATAGCTCGTTGTTTGTGTCATCAATGTCGTCGAAATCTCGAAGAGAGCTTCGTGTTGCTAATCAACTTGTTGAACAAAGTAACTTGTCTTCACTCAAGACAGAGAAAGTAAACCGAATACAACCTTCTTCACAGACACTCTTTGACAGTTATGCATCCAAGTCACGTACACCAGATCACATATTGGATCATTCAAAACCGCTTTCTATTTTAATAAGAGAAAGGAAAGCCACAATGCTGGCTGACTCTAAACGACACAGACACGGACCGCCTTGAGCATCCGAAACCTTTAAGTTACCATCACAGCTGCTTCCGCAGATAGTTTTATGGTACCATCGTGTAACTTTGTTTTTGTGTTGTTTTATTTATTCTATCTCCCACTCAGGGTTTATAAATGCACTGGGTGATATACTTAAGTACACATAATCTTTAACTTCTGAAGTCAGTCTTTGTTATTTCTTTCCTTTGTCAGAGCAGCTTCCATCACAATACTATACTAAACTATGATATAAGGACGAAGTGTTCCCATGGAGGAGGATAATAATGTGCAACGATGTGAACACAATAACTACGACAATGTACGAATTTGTAGGAATACGCGAAAGATGGTCCTACGCTGCCGTGACTGTCAGTTTATAATCCGAGGAACAAGTCAACTGTTATGGAATGAGAAAAGATGTGTTAATTTCACAAAGGATGGAAGATGTGATGATGGAGAGGGTTGTGTGTACCTACATATCCACTACAAGAAACAAAAATCTTTATCACAATTACCGGCCAAACCCGCTGCTAGTGCGCCAACTGAAATTACTGCAGACATGGAAGGTTCTCTGAATGGTCTGCCGGAGGAGTCTTTACTCCATACTTATCGGAAGATAATTAAGAGTGCCCGTGATACCATGTAAGCTTGAGCGACTATGTTGTCGGTTTTTTCTTTGGTTAAAAAAAAACAATCGATTTAATCACGTTCATGCTTAAAATAAGTTTCTGTTTACTTGGAGGTCTGGCAAAAAAAAAAAAAAAAAAAGAAGAAAGGGAATTCTAGTTAATTTTTTTAATTTTTTTTTTTTTCGTACTGACGACGTAGTTGTAGAAGAAACTACTCAGATTGAAAGCCGTTATTCTTGTAGTCATGATTTATTTTCACCCCGTGCTTGATTCTGTCTGCTTTCAACGAAAAATAAGGCTAATCTGATTGTCGCAAAGTAAAAAAAAAAAAAAAAAAAACTCTTTTTTCTCGTTTTCCCGCTTCTTTACCACTTGTTAGGGTATGCCCTTGTTTTTTTTAATTTTTTTTTTTTGCATTTAACAAGTATTGTAAGAACGAAAAAGAATGTTGGCAGCACACGTAAACCTCCTTTAGCTTTATCAGTTTAAATCGGTTCACGGTTTCGTGCACAAACAAAAAATCATAGTTTGTTATATCATTATTTTCTGTATAGTTGAAGATAAAGCCAATTCTTTTTTTTGCTTTTTTTAAATTTCTAATTATTGTTGGTGTTGTGGGTCTTTCATGAAACTACCCTTTGACTGAACTAAACTAAACTAAACTAAACTACCCTTTGATAAATCTTCGTATCGTTTAAGAAAAGGTGCTTTTTTTCCCGAACTGTTTTTTTGCTGATTGTTGTCACTTCCACTTCTCATTCTTCAAAGCGGGAATTGCTTGAAGTCCTCAGACGAGACAATAATAACATAATTTGACAGCGGATGCCATATTTGGTCGAAAACCAACACCTGTTGCATCTGCGGGATTCTTTTGTTGATCATTCCGCTAACAACAGCAACAAAAAAAAAAAGGGAAGGGGCGGAAAAGATCCAAATTGCGCATCTCTATCAGCCAATTCGGTTTTCTTTTTTCTTCCACTTTTTTTCAAGGTAGTTCTTTGGATGTTTTCACTAGGTAAAAGTTTCGTGCCACTCAACAAGGGAAAAAATAGGAAGGGGAAAGCTTTCGTCAGTGATGCAGTTGCGACAAGCAGTGCCTAATCAATTTTTGGTACCTTTTCTTCTTTAAGTATTTTATTAAATTTATTTTGTTTTCTTTTTACTGTTCCTCGTTTCCGCTTCAAGTTTTCTTTGCTACTCTTGACGAAAACATTTCCCGATTCCCAGGTGTGGCGACATTCCCACGCCGCAAAATACCCTTTCGCCTTTAATGAGAATAATCAAACAGCTTTCTCCCCCTTTTTTTAAACCCTAAAATGTAAGAGGTAAAAAACCAATTTTTTTTTTTTTTTTTTTTTTTAAATATTATTTATGTTAAAAAACCTTCTTTTCTTTGCATTTATTGGGAGAAACGGGACAACCGATTCTCGTGGTTCTCAGCAAGGCCGGAATCCTTACGCACGATAAACAAATCAATGTTGGTTACCTGTGTGTGTTCCGAGACTAAGTTCGTTTTAAAAGTTGGGCATACGGATCCGTATTTCCCTCCTGACGTCTTTTTGTGGTTGTGGCAAAAAAAAAAAAAAAAAAGAAAATAGAAAAAAATCATTGAAGATTGGAAAGTTAAAATCAAAAAAAAATAAAATAAAATCAAAAAAATTGTTCCTGTAAGGGTTAAACGTCGTTCTCTTTTCAAGTCCACCGGTCAATGGCAACGCGGAAAAAGAGACATGTGTGTAGATTAGTTTGCAACGTTGGTTATAATGTACCGTCTTCTACAATATTTATAAAATGCTTAGCTTTGATACAATACGGTTTTAACTTTATTACTTATTTTAGTATTATAAAGTTTATTACTGTATCTACATTGCCAGGCCATCACCCCCCCTTGGTCAACACCAGATCCAATTACTATTTTCTACAAACTTTCTACATTCATTGTAGAAGAGTGCTCCACTAGTAGTGCGCTACGAAGTCTAATGACAGTGATAAAACTTTCTTTATTACGAACACAATCAAAAGGTAAGTGCACTCTAGACTTGCTAACTAGGGGGTGATTTCTACACCGAGAACATGACACAGACTAAATCACCATACTGTTATCTGATATAGTTACTCAGATGTTAAGATAATCTAAAACAGTTCTTATCAATCATTCTCTTGTACATCATCGCTTGCTTATCTGTTTTCATTAATTTCGTATCACGCAGTTGATTAGTATTTTCTCTTTTCTCTTATTTCGTATTTTAGCTTTTGCGTTCGCCACGTGGGGGGGTCTATGGGGATTATTTTTTCCTCATGTCTCTGCAGAAGGTCATAAACTGAGAAAAAACTGGGAAAACAGCAGCGGGAAATAGGTTAAAAGTGGCGCTTCGTTAAATCTGATTTACATGCTGGGAGTGAACTATAGTTCACCCCGTGTTTTTATTTCCCGTCGTCCCCAAAGGATACTGTATCTGGACTAACCTATATTTATGACAGCAAGTCGCGAAGTCAAGAAGTTAAGGCAGTTGGGCGCACTCGGCCGTATGGATATTTACAGGGTCGCCCCCTCCCCTCGTACCTTGACCACATTGGTTCATCAGACTAGTTGTGATTAATCATGTGTATGATTGGCTTATTATGTTCACGTGGCCGTGTGGCATTTTATTTTTGCAATCGTGAACTACGCTGCCGCTGACGGTTTAGGACCAGTTCTTTTAGTTTTCCTTTTGGTGTGTGAGACTTCGAAGGAAAGTATCAATGGCGGGTTTACCCAGACAAGGAATTATTTAAAAAAAAAATAAAGAATGGTGTGGAGAAAAAAAAAAGAATTTGAGAAAAAGACGAAGTAAATAAAACGAAAAAAAAAAAAAAAAAAAAAAAAGAATAATAATATATTTCTCTTCATATTGGCATTTGGATTGTAGAAATTAAAATGAAGAAGGTTAGAGAGCGGAATGATTGACACCAAGATAAAGTAACTGTGTCTGATGTATTTTGTCTCTCTATGACTCATCGCGCATTATAGCTTCTTTGTTTGCCAAGCTTAGGAACTCAGGCACGACATTCTGCCGAAGTTTCTTTTTATTTTGTATTTTAGACGTTCTTGTCCGATTTTATAGGTTCATAACTATTGCACTTGGCAAATCTTCCCCTTCCCTCTCCCTTCCCCAATCCAGATTCCCCTCCTCTTTTTTTTCTTTTTTTAAAACATTTGAAGCTCTATAATGTAGGGTTTTATCCATCGTATTACTGGATTTCATTATTCTCCGAAAAAAAATGCAGGGTGCAAACAAAAAAAAAAAAAAAAAAAAGGAAACAGAAAGGGGATAGGAATGGTGAGGGAGGGTAAATTTGATACTGTATTATCAAGCTCTGAGGGGGGGTAACTTGATACTAATATTAAATGGAAAGCAACTTGAAACTGGCTAAAACCAGAATAAGATTCGGCCAAATCTGGTTGCAATTTAAGAAAATCAACAATTGGTATCGATAAAAAATCTCACATGTGCTGTCGAATATGGGGATTCGGGGGCCACGTACTACAGGTTGAGCGCCCCATGCATCTGTAGCCCGTTACAGCTTAAAATAGTATTCCTTCACACTTCAAAAGCAAATAAATATTATATTGTTACTACATTATCAACTAAAGGGGGTAATTTGATACTGTATTTTCAAGCTCAAAAGGAACAACAATTTATCCGACAATCTTGACTGTCAGCGGCAGCGTAGTAAGGGGAGGGGGGGTTAAAAAGTTCCAGTCTTAGGGATGAAATTCTTCCTAGTGACTGTTGGTCACTAATAAACAAAAGAAAGAAAAAAAAAAGAAGAAGCAAAAAATAAAGGGGAAGAAGAATAGCGGGTTAAGTTGTTTGAAAAAAAAAAAATAAATAAAATAAAATAAGAAAATGAACAAATAAATAACGAAATTTGGAAAAAAAAAAAAAAAAAAAATAGGAAGGAAAAAAGTTATCTAGGTCGCAAAAAAAAAGAAATAATAGGAAACACAAAAAAATTTTTTTTTAAAAAAGAGAGAACCTAATTTGTTGTGCGTAATGTAATGCTTCCTCTAGAAGGAGAGATGTTGAAAAAAAAAAATGAAAACCGGTACCTTTACACAAGCAATGGAGTTGTACTCTATGTGCTATTGTAAAGTGCGTATATTATTTCGCTTTCTGTTCTGAACTTTGCTGGATTGTAATGGTGATCCCTTCAAAGAGCGCAGCTGTATATTAACTTATATACGGGTTTGTATTTGTACCTTTTTCGCTAGCAAAGGCACGGAAGTTAACTCCACTTGCACATCACGCAACGGTGTGGTCCCCGAACATGATCCGTTGGGAATTAGCGTTTTTGCGGATTTGCAGGATGTCAATCGTGCTTTTGTTAAAAAAACTAATTTTTTTTCCCTTTTTTTTTTAAAAAAATTATTATTTTTTTCTTTGCTATTTTTTTTATTCCTTTTCTTTTTGCTGACTAGGAAGTCTCCTACCCCTGTTTATTCCGTTTTTTTGACTGGAGACGAATTATCTCTTGTTATACCGAGCTGTGTTGATCTTAAGAGCTTGCTGACATTTTCACAAAGCTGCTACTTGCTAGCTTTCACCTTTCTTCACAGGAGGTTTTTTTACCGCAGTTATTTTTATTCAAGTGTGTTTGCCAGACTGAGTGACGCAAGCTATGCAAAAAACTTAAAACTAAAACAGAATTTCTTTTTGAAAAAACGAATGAAAAAAAAAAAAAAAAAAATACAAAGAAATCGTTCCTTTTCCCCGTATGTATTCCCAGAAATGGAATGGATTCTTTCTATATAGTGTGTGCTAACGATGTGTTATTAAACCCTTCTGCTATGCATGGTCTAACCAAACTCTTCGGTACTACTAAAGTTTGTAACTGGTGAATATTCGCAAAGGCTACATGTCGCGATTGTGCATTGATTTCTAGGACAACAAAAAACCAGCCGCGCTGGTCTTAACGACGGATCCAGGCATGAAATCTCTGCTCATAGTTAAGGCACACACAACTAATTTTGCGCATTCTCATTTTCGTTTTTTTTTTATTTCCCTCTTTTCCCTCTTTTTTTTATTTTTTTTTTTTATAATTTTTTTTTTTGAACGTGGACCTTCTTCCAAGGCTTCAAGGCAGCAAGAAAAAAAAAAATAAATAAAAAATTATTTGTTATTTTTTAATAATCTGAAAAAATATAACAACAACAACAAAAAAAAAAAAAAAAACTGTGACCTGACTGACGCCTATGCGTAGTCATTTTTCTTAAAATTGTACTTCTTTTTCGACAACAGAGACGACTGAATATGCTATCATCTGTTTTGAACGAGAGGACTGCTCAGCACCTAGTATTTTAATTTTATTTCCATCCTTAATTCACAGAATCAGATAAGGTAATAGCAACCATTACCATAAAATATGTATGAAGGTCAATCCCTTGACAGACACCTACCAACCAATGTAGTTAATCATCCTGTACTAAGGAGACTAGAACCTGCATTGAAAGATAAAGTAATAGAACAACTTAGATTAATCGCTACCAGAAACAGTGGAATAGGTGGAGCACCAGGGGGTGGGATGGCTTCTTACGGAGTCGGATCAAACTTTCCTGGGATGAGAAGCGGGATGGGAGTAGGTACAAGTTATGAAGAACCAGCACCTCCTAATCACTCGCACGCGATGGCTCAGACTACGTTTCCTGCGGATGCGGCAATTCAAACTGATCCTCCTGAGTTCTTTGAACAACCAGGTAGTGGTGGAGGTGGTGGCGGCAATCATGTTGCTGTAGCAACTTCTCCTCTACCTCAACATCAACTACTACCTCAGCAAGAGAGTTTTGTGTCTCGTGGCCCGCAGCGAATTATTAACAACACCTCTATTCAAGCGGCACCAGTCTCTCCTCCTCGCCCCTTCAACAGTCACAACTCTGCTGGGATTGGTACTTATGCTGATGCAGAAACTGTTGCAAATCAGATGGCTGCTGGTGTGACGAACCCGACGGGTATTCGTTCAGAGGCCCACTCTCGACTACTTGCAGAAAGGGTGCTGGCGGAACGATCTCGAGAGTACCCTGAAATATCCCGAGAGTATAGTCACGCTGCGGGATTAGGTTTCCCAATCCCTGGAGGTGAAGAAGCTCCTTTAGCAAGCGGTGGAATTGGTGTCATGCAACAACAGATTAGAGATGAGTTCTGGAGACATTTCAATACCGAATTCGACAGGGCAGTTATTGCTGCCAGGGATCCAGAAGTTGATTCTATTCTTGCTGGTCTTGATGACAATGAACCTTCTTATGCTGCTGATGGTAATTACCCATACATATCATATGATAAGGATGCTACCTTAAAGAGAGATGATGTTCGTCAAGAAGCACAAAACCTATTTTGGAACGAGTACTCGACCTCACTTGATAACATGATGAAACCAGGGATGAATGCTGAACAGCTCGGTATGTTTTTATAAATTCTGTTTTTTGATTTTTTTCTGGAGACCTACGAAATGCTTACTTTTTTTTGCAAAAATTGCCAAAACCGAAAAGAATGAACTAAAATAAACTAAAATACTACAGCCTTATTCGAGAGTGGCAGCAGACCGCATGCACCTCCAATGCCATTTGCTCAACCCCGTTCGCGATCCCGTTCTGACTCTCCTTATGGAGGTGGTGGTCGGGTTTCGTTATTGTAGCAGGTATCTGTTTGAGTGATTTTCACTTTCCGATAAATACTTGTACGCGATCATTAACGCATCTCGGTCACCTGTTTGTATAATTATCCAACGTAGATCTTTCACACTAAGAAGACTCTTTTTATATTGTATCAAAGTCTCCGTTAACTACACTTTAGAATTTCTTTTTTTCTTTTCCCTCTATTCGTTCTCCTTAAGTTTGTTAGAATCCGATAATAAGTCATTCGTATCATCTGACTTTGAGTCAGTCGTTTAGTTCTTTGTTGAATTAAGCAAGTCAGTATAGTGTCATTTACTTAATTTTTTATATTACTTCTTTTCTAAGCAATGAGACCTTATACACGGCATTGGTTTGAATTTCTTTTCTTTTTTTGAAATGTGTAATCATTCTGTTGTTTACAGGTATCCCTCCCCCCTTAGAAAACGTCGTGCTGCCCCCCAGGTGGCATGGGAGGATGTGGCAGTTCAGAAGAGAAGCCGCGGAGTAGAGTGAAGCCAGAGAAGAGGCTACAGGCACCTCCTGTCAAGGAGACTGCAGAAATAAAATCTGAAGAAGTTGTGAAAGTACAACAGCAGTCAGAAGTAAAAGAGTCACTCCAAATAGATCCTCCTCAAGAATCAGAAATACTCCCAATTGATACCAACACAACAGAACAAAGTAGCATTAGCCCTGCAATGCTTCCAAGAACTCAATACAGATCAGTCTTTCGTTTAGATTCAGATGATTGGATAATAGCTGGCGTGACTATCGCTACGACTAAATTACAAGCCAGTGACATGGTAAAGATCAGACTCCACACATCTGAAAATCAAGAAGGTGAAGACTGCGCCCACTACTACTCTTTGAAAGATGATTGTATCTTATCGACATTTGCTCATCTTCGAGGTCCTCAGATGTTCAGACAAGAAGAATCCATCGGAATTACATGTGAGGAAGACTCTGATTTAATTATAGCTGTTCATCAAGACAATCCATTATGTCTTGGACCTGAATATCAAAGAGTTATTACGAATAATTCTTACTCTCGTATTATAGGTTGTAATTCAATCACTCGGTGTGATTTAATAAAGTGGTATCGGTTATATCATAAGCGGGTTACGAAAGGTGTTCACAATGTGAGATTTACCGCGAAATCATCGTATCGGCGTACAGGAATGAATATTTTTACAATGTTCATACGGCCTTGTGATGCCAAACCAACTCTTGATTTAACTCCTCTCGAGGATGATTCACCGTCGTAATTGATGGAGGGACGTTCGTGTTCAGCCATCACTCCACACACAAACTTAGGTTCTATACCTTTGTGTGACATACTGCAGTTTGCATCGTTTTGCTATTCTATTTTGGAAAATTTAAAAAAAGGGTTCACACAGCCCTGTACTAAACAAATGTATGAATGTACCTGTACCGTAGCTGTCATTTTTCTCACCATGAGCTCTCAATTTGATAAAAGGTTTCTACGGAGCAGTACTTAGTTCAAAACAACGACTCTAATTGGCTTTTTGCGTTACAGTGGAACGCCAATGTGTTGTGTTTTGTTTTTTTGAATTTATTTGAATGTTCTATCGAGTTTGTTTCCTTGACCCCATGAACTGCGAGAATCTTCCCGCCGGTAATTGTATTGTCGCAATTAGGGGAAAGTGAATTTAAAAAAAAAAGAAAAAAAAATTATAGTTTTTTTGTTTAGTGCGAGTGTTGCACCTCAGGTTCGTAACTTTTTTTTTTTGAAAATTTTCGCAACAAACAAAATGTTTTTTTTTTTTTTTTTTTTTTTTTTTTGAGAATATTTTTTTCTCAATTGTTTTCGTTTCTTTTTTCAGTTTTCAGAATTTTTTTAAGTCTTCACTTCAATTGGGTCAGCTAATAAACTTGATTGTTTATTTTTTCCGGAACTTGCTACCTTGTACTGATAATTACCAGCTGAAACAAAAAAGAATTTAAAAAAAAAAAAGAAAAAACAAGGGAGAGGGGGGGAAAAAAGCCTTATATTGTAGCTATACGGTTATGTATTTCCTGTAGTCGCTGACTTCTTATTTTTTTCCCTTCTTTTCCCCCCCTCTCCCTTGGGCGCTCAACCTGTAGTACGTGGCCCCCGAATCCCCATATTCGACAGCACATATGGGATTTTTTATCGATACCAATTGTTGATTTTCTTAAATTGCAACCAGGTTTGGCCGAAATCTATTCTCGTTTTGGCCAGTTTCAAGTTGCTTTCCATTTAATATTAGTATCAAGTTACCCCCCCTTTTTTTCCCACCTTTTAATCCGTTTTCGAGTAATGACGATGTTCTTCGGCAGAGTAACAGCTCGGCTATCGCTCTCCATTGTCGTTGGGATGGAGCGATTCTTCGATGGTAACACTCTGATAGGATGCTATTTCCACATCACAAAAAGAAAGAAAAAAATAAAAGGAAGAGAAAAAAACACTCCGCGTGAGTCAAGTCTCTTTCGTGGGAAGGAGGAAAAAGAAGATTATGAGGACAAGGGAAAAGAAAAAAAAAAAAAACAACAACAAAAAAAAAAAAAAAAAAAAAAAAAAAGAATGAAACTTTTTACGAAAATGGAAACAAGGAAAGTAAAAATTCCGTCGAAAAAAAATAAAAGGAATTTCAACCGATTGTTAGTTAACATAACAAGAAGCCACAAAATAATATCATGTGAACCATTCATTCTAAATTACTTTCATCAGGTTGAGGCAGGGAATACAAATATAAACACCATGCCACATAAATACAGTTTCCCACCTCCTGTCCCTTTATGCGAATCAACTTATTTAGATGTTGGAAAGTCACTAATGAAAAGTTGGTGTTCAGGAATAGCACTGCAACTTGAAATGCAAGGAGGATACTCTTCAGCTGGTGTAAACATTCATAATGCACAGTCTCCAATTGCTGCAGAATGCTGTAGACAGTTACTTCGAAGAAGTGATTGGATGCAGTGCCACGACATTTGGAAAATAAGAAGAGATCCTCCCATTCAGGTAAGTAGAAGACTTGCTGCATGTTGGATCATGTCGACAAGGTGTGTATTTTAAAATTATACCAAAGACAATAACAGAAATCTTATCCAACATCACCCACAGTCACATAATCCCAGAACCAGTCTTGTTTGTGAGCACACCATCAGCTACAAAACAAAGCGGAACGTTATTAGGTTGGTCAGCTCCAGTTCTGGCAACAACGAAACCTCCAACAATGGGAACCTCTACTGAGCTCAGAGGAGAAATGAGAGGAATTAAAATGACTACTGAAGAAGGACCAGCTTATATGTTGTCACCATTTAGTGTCTTTATTAAGAAAAGTGGTTACCTGGACTCTAAAGGAGTAGTGTCAGCAAAATGTGAAATATTCGATCGATTCTCATCGGCAGTTGAAGACGAGGTCTTTAATTTAGAAGAAGTGACTACGCCGTCACCAAGGGATCCGTGTTCTACTTTTATATCTATTTCTCATCATGAAAGATTACAGCGACAACAACTCAATTCTTTAGAGATTCACGCTGGTAGACTACTCCGTAAGAAATTGTTATTCACAATGCTCTTAATCAAAGCCGCTAAAGTTACTTCCCGTTGTACTCGCATTCGAGAACGGATTACGCTCCGTGAAGACTTATTATTTAGTGAAATAATGAAACGAATGCAAATCGAAGAGAGTCAAATCCTCTCTTATGAAAGTATTCACTCTGCTATTGCTCCAGCGATATCTGATTGTAGAGAACGGATAAAGGCAAGGAGTACAAGATTGAAAAGAAGAGAGTCAAAAATAGCGGCTTTAAAAAATATAATAAAACTAGAGACTGACGCACGCGCAGCTGAGTTAGCTGCGGATGCTGAGGAGCAGGAGTCGCAGAGGAGGAAATGGGAAGCGGAAGATTTTCTAATTCCGAAATCTGATTTTGAAATTGAGTGTCGAAACGAATGGGATGATTGGTTTCAGCAACGAAGTCAAAAACACCTCGAAAAGAAAACTTCTCAAATAACTGCTGCTAGCGAAGCGCTTCTCAATTCATTTGGTTGATTAAAAAAAAAAAGGTGAAGATTAGCAAAATCTTTTTGTATTATATTCGTACCCCTCTCTCATGCTTTGCTTAGAGTCAAGCAATATTGTATCTTGTAAACTGACTGAGTGGTCAATGAAAACTAATAAGTTGTTTATTATTTTTTCAACAACTAAGACCCTCTTTTCCCCTCAGATATCTCTATTAAATAAAATGGCGGCATCAGCAGCTGTTGCATCATTGACTAATGGGCCCAACAGGGAAACAGAAGAATCATTGCGGCAAATGTTTATCCAAAATGCTGGTGAAGTTCTAAGGCAACTGCTTCCCATGATAGCTGACGGTTATGGATTGGCGGCGATATTCTTGAGAAGTAAGGCGAGTGAAGCAATTAAATGCGGGAATTTAAACCATTCATTCAACGATGATTTCGTAACTAATATTAAAACAATATCAGACTCACAACCTCAGAATCAACTTACACAACAATTCCTATCTGTTCTTCTTGAACTACACATCAGAGTCCATAACAGAACCCCAACCTCAATCTTATTAAACCCGACACTGGTGTCAGCTCGGTATATCGTACCTGTTTTGGTGGATAATTTTGAATTTTCGCGAAACAATTCCGATGTTTGTACTTACCTTCAGTCAGCTGCACAGGCTGTTGTTGCTGTAAATGTTCAAGAAAAACCTGATCAAAATACCATCCCTGCTTTGGTTATATCAAGAAAATTGCTCAAGTTCGATCCCGTGCAACAACCCATTGCGGAGTGGATTTATGGAGCTAGCCAATCTAATATTTTGCTTAGTGATTCTGATATTTCTTCGGAGGTATTGACATCGATGGGATCTCTGTTTCAGACTGGGTCGTGTGGCAATCAGATTCCTGAAGGACATGCGACTTCTCTTTGTGAGATCGCAATGAAAGAGTGCAACTTGTCATTTCTGAAGGAATATGGCGATTTTTTTGGATTCAGCAACAACGTAATTGAGGGATACATAATCAGAACAATGCAGCTAGAAACCCCCGACACTACATTACTATCGGGTAGCTATGAGGTAATTAAAATCGCAATACGCTATAGTTCCTTCTTAGAAACTCTTAATAACAACGAAGCGACTTATCTTGCTGGTTTATGCAGCAGTTCATCACCAGTAGCTGTGGCTGTTATTGAAGGTTTGTTCAAAAGAACTGGCAGTGCAGTTGATGAGTTGTTCTCTGATCCTCTTCAAAATCCTATTATTGCAATAAGTTCAAATTTATCTACACCCATGAGGACAAGTTGTATCTCTTCACTTGATATTCTTATTGATGTTTTAAATACAGCCGTCTCAGACAATATCGGGAACTGCTATGTAGAATTCCTATCCCAACTCTTAATTGGACAAGGGAATATTTTAGGCCCGAGTGTACCGGAATTAGAAGACTGGTGTTCTATTATTGTCAATGTGTTGGCTGCGGAGTTAACAACAGATGAGATAGGTAACGTGGCTGATAGAGCCATGCCAAGTTTGGTTAATTCAATGAGTATCTGTTTGGATAAAATTGAATATAGAAAATTTATACCACGAGTGTTGTCATCATTAGCGGTTTGCTGTGAGAGGGGGACTCGAACTGAATGTCAATCATTAGCTGTGGTTTTGACTAAATTGTTAACACAATTTAGTGATCCGAAAATAGTTGTTCCTTCACTGGAGTGTTCTGCTGCTGTATTGGTAGCAGGGTTTGAATTTTCTCTTCTGACTAAAGATGGGTTTCAGGACTATGGTCTTAAACAAACAGCCACTATAGCTGCCCAACGCGGTTTACATCAATCTGGTGACATTCTACCCGCAGCAATAGGATACTATTCTCATTTAATGATGGCTGACATTGGTACCATTCAAAATGAACTCACTGTTGTTTTTAGCTCTGTCATCAACGTTCTTGAGGACATTGACTCGGAAGATATTCACACAGGTACTCGAACAGCTGAGATCACGGCTATCAATTTTATATCATCGTTTTTATCGTCTGCATCTTCTGAGCAATTTATTCAGTGTGCGCAAACTATTATTGATATAGTAATGTCTTTAGCCAGACACCCGTATTGTAAAATCGCAACGGCATCTGTTCGATCAATAGAACGCCTTCTCCGAATGCACTCAACGAAAACTTCTCCATGGCTGTCACCTGTTGTGGATGTCCTACTGTTTGTAATGAATTCGTGCATAAATACACCTGACAAAGATCAGCTTGCTTCAGCAGCATGTGATTGCGTTGATTTTCTCTCTGATGATATGTTACCCGATAAAGTCTTGTCTCCGTTAGCAATGTTAAGAAGAAAACTTGAAACACAACTTTAATATATTTATAGACTGAATGAATGCCTTTCCTAAATATCATTTTTAGAAGAGTCAATTACATCGTACCGACGAGGTCTTTGATTGTAGTATCGTGTTTTATCAGCTTTATAAAATTATCGCTCTCATAATTTGCTTTACCTTCTTATGTAATAATTATTATTCATCGCAGGAGGCACAACAAGATGTCGGCTACGAAAACAGCGACAAAAATAAAGAACTTTCAGGCGCAGTTCTGGCTCATTGACCCGCTCATTGTCGAACATGTGGTATGTTTATTTGTACTATTTTATTCGATTATTATTAGTATGAATAATAATCAACCTATCAAACGCAAAACAGTACAATTCTATGGATGGAGATGTCATCAGCACACGTGAGAAGCTGAATGAGATGCAAAAAGATCAAAATGAAGCCATCAAACTATTCAGAGACAAATATAGTGAAATTTCTTGTCAGGACGCGGCCAAGTATTTGGAAAGAGCTGGTTGGAAAGTGTCTGAAGCTAAAGCCATGTACAGCAGTACAAGAAAGCCAAGCAGTACAGATCGCCGTCCAAGTGATATCGACTTAGCGATTAGACTCTCAAAGGAAGAGGCAGCAAAAGAGAGAATGAAGATGGTTGGTGAAGCCGAGGAAATTAGAAGAGATCTTTTCAGCCATTTACCTATTACAGACGTAGAAGATGCTCTCGCCTTCACAGACGGTAGACGAAAAGAAGCAATTATGTTCCTACTCCAAACCACATGCGGTACTGATTATGAATCTGCAGATGAATCTGAAATAGACTCTGAACCAGAAGAAGAAAACACTAAGACACCTAAGGGTTCAAAGTGGAGTGCCGCTAAAAAGAAAGTAATGAGTCCCCAGGCAACCCTCGCAGCATTTAGATCTGCAGTCCCAACTATCACTCATGAGGATGCTCCATTCGAGATTCCACATCACGATGAAGCATTCTTTACAATCGTACCAAAAGATAGATCAAAGAGAGCATGGGATGACTTTGGTAATGTTCGACCTTCAGGAGTAGATGGGGGTGGAACTGGTGTTGCTGGAGTGGCTGCAATGATCGCTGCTCGTAAATCAGACTCTGATACTACTCAACAACATGGATCACCTCCTCCTCCACCAGCACCTGGTGCACCGCCGCCACCACCAGCACCTGGTGCGCCTAAGCCACCACCACCACCTGGCGTCCCTGGGGCTCCTGCACCACCAAAGCCACCAGGTGCTCCAGGTGCTCCACCACCTCCGCCTGGTGGTAAGGCACCTCCTCCACCACCTGGTCCTCCACCACCACCGGGTCCTGGTGGAATGAAACCAAAAAGACAGCTGATGGCCATAAGCGAAGTTGAAAATCAGGACGGAACAGTCTTCGCTGAGGCTGATCACACCTTCGGAGAGGATGATGCTGCCCTGCTGTTGGCAGACTTTAAGAAACCTGACAAGAAGAAGTCTACCACCGTTGCAGTAAGCGACAAGAAACCAGTTAAGAAGAGTCCTATTGACGGGAAGAGAGAGCACTTGGTTGCGTTGTTCTTGTCGTACGTGAAAGCATCACCTGAGTATCTGGTGAAGTCTGTTGTTGAGTTGGATTCAAACGCTGAACGTATTGACGAGCGTACCATCGAAGGGCTGCTTCAGAACTGCCCAACAGCAGAAGAACTGAAGGCAGTATCCTCGCTAACACCTGAGGAATTATTTGACAGCTCAAAGGTAGTGCAGTTCTTCTTCGCAGTTAGTAAGTGTCCAGGTTTTGAAAGTCGGTTAAAGATTTGGAATGCACAGATCACTTTTGGTGAAAACTACAACATTGTAAATGATAAAATAACAGCTTACGAAAGGGGGTGCGCCGCCGCCACAACATCCGACAACTTTAAGAAACTTCTTAGCGTTGTTCTCACGTTATTAAACCATTTGAATGAGAGACAAGCGAAAGGTATCCGAGTGGCTGACTTGTTGAAAATGCAAAATGTCCGCAGCCCGTCTGGAACATTCCTCGACTGGACTGTTTCATATGTTCATAAATCTAACCCTGAACTGATAGAATTCTTGGAAGACTTGTCTCCAATTAAAGCTGCCTCAATAGTAGACATTCACATCATGGAGGGTGAGTATCGTTCACTGTGCGCTGGTTACAACCTCATGAAGAAGGCTGCTACTTCTGACAGTAGTGACGCAAGACTGAAACAAGTTATGACAGGACAGATGTCAATATGGTCTCCACGTATGGAAAGTTTATCGAAGCGTTATGATGAAGTAAAGAAATTATTAGTAAAGATGCTTTGTTACTTTGGAGAACCTGCCAAGTCTGCAGCAGTTGGTGAGGCACCAAAATGGTTAGCAGCGCTACAGCAGTTCTGTGAATTGTACGGCAAGTCACACTCGAAAATTGTTGCTAAATTAAGTCGTCCGCGTTCGTCTCCGGCAGTGAAGTCTAAGAAAGAGAAACCTTCCGCTGCGGCAAGACCAAGCACGGGAGGACCTCGCTTTAAGACTTCTCAGGCTCAGGTTCAAAGGAGAGCTCCTCCAGCAGCACCAGCTCCGGCACCAGCACCAGCATCATCTTCTCAGCAGTTGAGTTCTTCTCAGCAGTTGGGTGCAACTACAATCAAAAAAAAGAAGGAAGAGCTTCTTGACATGCTCTAAATGTACTGGCCTTCTATTTGACTTCTGGCCATGCTTGATGTGCGCAGTTACAGAGACTTGGAACTGCAGTGACTTTGTTTGTCTCACGAGCGGCATTTATTTGATTTCTTTTTCTTTTCTAACACACTGCTTGCGTAAGGCAAGCAGCCCTTCAAGGTATTCTACTGACCATGGAATGTACAGACAATCAGTTATTCTCAAAGCCTATGCTTCAACTTTATGATGCTCGCTTTGTTCGCATTGAAAAGACAAGGTTAGGTTTTTTTGTTTTTGTTCGTAATTATTTGCATTACTTTGCGTACTCGTACGGGCAGATTAATATTTATTAAAAAAGGGGGGGTTGTGGTTGAGCAAAGTAGCTTCCAGTTAAAGTTAGCACCTTTTTAACTCTTTTTGAACTTGTTGGAAAAAAAAAAAAAAAAACAAAAAATGATTTTTGTACGGGCAGAGTTGTGTTTTGTTTGTTCTTCCTTCATCTATTTTTTAAAATTTTTTTTTTTATAGTTGTAACTAACTTAGTCGTTTTTTTTTAATTTGTCTGGCCTCAGAAGCAACAATTGCCTGTCAGAGATTGTTTGGTTTTCCGCAAGTGGATTTTTTCTTTTGTAATATCATACCTCTCCCTTACATAGGGAAATTCCAATTTTTAATATAAAGGGGAAAAACCTTTTATGTCTTGACCTCTTTAAAGTTACCAACTCACTAAACTAATGGAATACAGGTATGATTAATTTTATTATTATTATTTTTTTTTTAATAATCTCGGGAACATGCTTCTTTTGAAATACAAACGCAAAACCTTGCTAACAGAATTCACAAGGAAACAGTAGTATTAGAAAACGAGCAAGTTATACGAGCAAGTGGTAACTTACTCGTGTACCCTTTTTGTTTTTTGTTTTTTGAAATTATAAGAGTTTAAAAAAAAAAAGGAGCAGGGGGAAAAAAAAAAAAAAACAACAAAGATGAATATGTATGAGAAAAAAAAATAGAGGCACAATTACATTATATATACTCTTTCAAGTGTAATTGCTTTTCGAATTGGATCTTCTTGGGAGGCGAGACTTTTTAAGGGGCTCTCCCCTTGGCTTTGCGTCTTCTCGTCTTCTGCATGCGGAACTACAAATAGAATAGTAAAATCTTTTAATAACGGTATGAGCGATTGAGTATAAAAGTAAATCATTCTCCACAAAGCGGATCCACTTGTGCAATGCTTTTACTTCTCAACGCCTTACAATAATACTATGCGGTGGAGACACTGCATCTTATCCCATCCCTGAACCCACTTGCTCCTAATAAATAAATGTCTACCAGAAAGAGAAGACATTCACCAGATGTGTACCGTTTATTGTACAAAGTGGGAATAGTAATTTCATTCCTCTTCTTTTTTTTCGTTCCGTCAGTAAAATGAATGAAATCGACACGGATTGATGACACATTGTTAGTAAAAATTATTTGCAGTAAAAAATGATGTTACTTACTTTCCTTTTTTTTATTATTAATAAATAGTCACAATTACAAAAATGTCGATGGACCAACTTTTTGCGAATAGTCGCAGACGTGATAGCCCTGTGCAAGGGGGTGTGAGAAGAGAAGGTACTCAACAGCATGTTCAAGATTTCCTTTCTCAATTTGCAACTCAAGGAAAGATTACAACAACACCAGGGAAGATGAGACCAAGTCCATCATCAAGATCACCACAAGAAGTTGATCATTCTGGTCCAGTGACGTCGTTTCCTCACCAACCAGGTATGTGTTTATTTTGATGTAGACTTTTTAATTCTGATGTTAATTATAAATAATAAACATCAGGTGGTAGAAACACTCCAGGTAACCAACGCCGTCAGTCAACTGATCGCCGTGGAAACTCACCAACAAGCACTCCAACATCGAATTCACAATGGAGGGTTGTACCATGCTCACATTGTGGTAATAATATGAGAGTTCAGAAATATCAAAAGAACATACAATGTCAGGGCTGTGGTAAAGTACATTCAACAGGTACCCCGATGGGAGGAGGAGGTACTCCAGAAAGAAGACATGCTGAACAGCAGCAGAAACAGCAGCAACAGCAACAGCAGCAACAACTAAATTTGTTGGATCAAGTCTTACAAAAACTTATTGATATTCATATTAGAAAGGCTCCTCCAGACACACGTGACACTATTGAGGGTGCCATGATTCAAATTGAGAAAGCTTTTTGGCAATACCTCGATGAGCTGTCATCTAACTCTCAACTACCAAAATTTGAACGCGGACTTCTTAAAGATTTTACCGTTGAAGTATTAAAAAGAGAACCAACTCTGTGCAACTTATGGCCAGATGACTCCCCTCCAATGGGAGGACTTGATAATGAAAAGGATGAAGTTAACAAAAAGAAGGTCGCAATCTTATTTCACCGAAAACTGTGTGAGTTCAAAATGTCTCAACCGGTTGCTGGAGGAGTGTTAGTGAATGATAAAATGACACATCTACTAATGGTTCGCAATACTCTTTGCCCGAATGGATGGACCTTTCCGAAGACTAAACTCAACAAGGGAGAGACCCCAGAAGAGGCTGCTATCCGTTCTGTGCAGTCGGAGACTGGATTCTGGATGGAACCTGCCATGCCTCGTGCTAAGAAGGTTTCTATTGAAATAGACAGATCGATAGTAACTCAGACACAGACCCTTTATATTGTTGCTCAGGTGTGTATTTCTATTATCTCTTATTGCATTGGTGTTGTTGTGATTGTTATTCATAAACATCTCATACTAAAAAAAAAAAAAAAAAAAAAAAAACAGATTTCTGACTCTGATGTTGTTCTTAAGGAAGGTCTCACAGCTTGGAGACCACTTTCAAGCATGCCATACGTTGATACCATAGTCAAACAGTCTGGTGCGATGTTGACGAGTAGGACAAGACCACCTCTTGAGTATGAAACAGCTGCGTTGTTCATGAAAGGAATTGCAAAGGAATTGGGTGAGGTAGTTCAACATCTGGTATGTGTCTTTAGCTATTTAGTATTATTAAGTTAGTTTAAGAAAATAGAAGAAACTATTTCAACTACAGAAATCTGGCGGAAACCTCGGAGGGCCAGCAGTCGAAGTTAAGGAAATCCCATCACCTCTACTCAATTATGAGCAAAGTAGAATATCAATCATGACACAGACAGGATTAAGTGATAGGTATGTTTAGGTTCCTCTCACAGAGTAGTTGTAGTCCTTTTGGTATTAATAACAAACAGATGGCCTTCATGCAACAACCCCGCACTGCCTCTCCCAGAGAAGAGTGCGGCACGTGTCAGCGCTGTGAGAAAGAAGCTCGCAGCGGACTTCGCAAAGATTCTGCAAGAGTTTGAGAGAAATAACTAAGCGAGGGAGGCTCGTCTAAAAACCTCACCGCCGTGACGTAGTATAAAATAACAATACTAGTTTGAGTTGTTTTTGTACTTGTCTCACGCGGATGTCTTCGGGGGGGTGTTATTTTTGTGGAACATTTGTGACTCGGGAAGACAGATGTTGGAGAAACGCAAATAGTGAAAAAAAAAAAGTTCCGAACTTTTTTTTTTTGCGAAGACGAAGAAAGAGAATAGCCGGACGTCATTGCGGGAAAGCTTCTCTACAATCCAACAGCAAGTTAGTAATCATGTTGGCCCCGTTTCCTTTTTTTCTCTAACTTAGTGTTGCCGAGTAGCGGCTGCAATTTTACAAACATTAGTTTCGTTTCATTAGTGTGACTTTTATGTGTTACTGTTTCTCATACTCTGATCTTCATTTGTGATTAATACATCATTATTTATACATGAGCGTTGCAGCCTGGGACCAAAACACTTTATCAAGTTAGTATAACGAACCTTAACGAAATATTTCTACACAGGTGTTGGTCTAGAAAATGGGTAAAACAATAGGAAATTTTAAAATCCTCCCAGATGGACTACTAGGAAAGGGAACTTACGCAGAGGTGCGTAGGGGAGTAAATCAAGAAACTGGAGCACCGGTAGCTGTAAAAATAATAAAGAAAGATCTTCTCGTAAAGGACAGCAGGTCCACAACGCAACTCTTCAGAGAAATTGCAATTATGCAGAGCCTGGAACATCCTAATGTAGTAAAGTCAATCGACGCTCTTCAGACTGCTAACAATGTTTACTTAGTAATGGAACTTGTTCAGGGTGGTGAATTGTTTAATAAGATTGTTAAGAAAGGAGGCATCGGAGAAACACAAGCAAGAAAATACTTCCACGATCTGATCTGTGGAGTTAGGTATGTACACCACAAGGGAGTAGCCCACAGAGATTTGAAACCGGAAAACATTTTAATTAGCGAAACTGGACTCAAGATATCAGACTTTGGCCTGTCGAATGTTCAAAAAACAACTGTTTCGGGACAAGTTCCAAACAGCATGCAATTACAAACTGTGTGTGGTACTCCTAACTATGTTGCACCAGAGATTCTGGACGAAGAAGGTTACAATGGGTTTACTGCAGACGTGTGGTCATGTGGAGTTATTCTATATGTCATGCTTGCTGGATTCCTTCCTTTTCATGACTCAACAGTGAGCGAGCTGTTGGCTAAGATCCTTGCTGGTTCTTATGAAATGCCGTCGACATTTACAAAAGAACAGGCAAATCTAATTAGAGGAACGCTTCAAAGAGAACCAGTCAAGAGAATAACCCTGGATGAGATTGTAAGAGACCCGTGGTTTTTAACGGAGTTTGATATTCAAAGACTAAGTTTGGGAGGACCCGAGGAAGCTCCACCAGCGCTACCTCATTCAGTGTCGTCACCGAGAGGAGATCCGTCTGCTATGACTGAATCGTGAGCGATGTTTTTATAATGCGTGTGGGTGATTGCGAAGAAACTGGAGAACACACTTCAGACTCGAGCAAAAGGCCTTTGGTCTTCTCTGGCTAACCAACAGGCAGCGGGTAGCGACTGACTTGCTTACCCTTATCGGACGACTTAGTAGGTAGGTTCGGCGATAGCTGTGCAATCAAAAAAGATAACTAAATTTGGGTGGGGGGAAGGAATTTAAAAAAAAAAGAAAAAATCTATTAAAAAAAAAGCAATTGTTTCTGGGCAGCTGTTGTGTTTACATCCTTCGTCTGCTGTAATTACAATTATCACTGGCGTCCCATTCCCAGTCTTGCCTCCTTGGAATTTTTCGTCCATAAGATAGCAAAGAGAGTTTAGGATTTATTTCCGTGTCTCTGCAAGCATCGGCCCTCCCAATCCCCAATTTTTAAGTGGCCTGGTCTGTAACCTTTTTGTTTCGTCCCTTTTTCCTCATTTAAAAAAAAAAAAAAAAAAAAAGAAAACGAAGACCCAGACTGAAAGGAAACAATAAAGAATTTAAAGAAAAACAAAAATAATAAAGAACCCTATTTTACATCGGCGCATATTTTTCCTTGCGATGAGAAAAACAATTTCAATCAAAAAAAAAAAAAAAAAAGAATAAGGCATGATTATCAGGTAAGCGAGTACCTGTAAGCATGCTTGCCCGAAGCCAAGTACGTTTATGGTAGAGTTGATCACCCAACTGAATAGGAAAAAATCTGCAACGTGAGAATCGGATACGAGCTTGTCTGAATCTACGTTTCTTTATAACAAAATGTTATAAACAATCTACCGTGATCAATAGTTGAGCTCACGAC
Organism: Flectonema sp. DT1601; assembly: GCA_964019425.1. Classification (NCBI taxonomy): domain Eukaryota; phylum Euglenozoa; class Diplonemea; order Diplonemida; family Diplonemidae; genus Flectonema; species Flectonema sp. DT1601. The sequence continues at coordinate 745,979 of OZ025800.1, read as the reverse complement.
ACCAAAAAAAAAATCAAACAGATCGGTGTAGTGCTTTCGGAAGCCTTGAAGGTACCGTGGCGCTGTTTAAAAATGCAGATACTTTTTCTACTTAACTATGAGGGCAGGCATTCTTGACTACACCCGAGAATCGTACCTGTCGAAAGTCGCAACCAATAAAACATATTACGTCGATAGTACTCAGTCCAAAGTGTGTCTGGAATCACATCATCAGTTCTATGGGAATGTGATTTGAGTTCTGTTTCCGGCATTCAATTTATTAAAGAGAAAGTCTAACATAATACTTTGTCTTTTCTTTGTTGTGCGAGCAACAGGTACACCAGTAGTCATTTATATACTGGTATGCTATGATTACTGTGAATTGCAGCTTGTGCCGATCAACATGATTTGTGTCCTTTGATTAGGTTTTATGTCATTCGGTTACTTTTTCCTTCCTCTGCCCCCACCTCTTTTAAAAAAAAAAAAAAAAAAAAAAAACCCGTCGGTAAATTTTCTTACTTTTTTCTTCGGAAAAAATTGGTGCAAAGTTCGATCCTTGTATTGATATTTTCGCCGTCTTTTTTGTTTTCTTTTTTTATTATTATTATTTTTTTTTTTTTATTTTGAGAAAAAAGCGTTTTGAACGATAAAAGTAGTTGGAAGACAAAACCGTTTTCCTGCTGTTTTTGTCTCCAAAAAAGTGAAGTTAGGTAGCATACATGTCTCGTGTGATCGTATGCAGCCGAACTGGCTTAGTGCTGAATTCTCTACCTCAAATTAACATAGTTGTTGCAGTGAGACATTGTGTTGAAGTATGCTGAGACGGATATGAATGGATTCTGTGTTAAGCTTTTCAACAACGCTTCCTCCTTGAGTGAAATTACTCTGGGAAGGAATAGTTAATTGGCTCTGATGCTGCAGGGATTTGTCTTTTCTTTATTTTTATTTATTTATTTATTTTTACTTTCGGCCGGGGGGTTATTTTTTTTTTTTTTTTGGCGACCAATTACCGTCAGGCAAAAAAAAAAAAAAAAAAAAGATTTTTTTTTTTCCCCCACGCTCCCCAATTTCTAATTAAACAAAACGATGGCCTTCACGTGTTCCGTCTACATGTACGATCGAAGACATGACAGTCGAGGATTTCTATTGGTATCTACTTTAGTAGCTTTGTTATTGATTGTGAAGTCGTACGCGGACGAACCTGTTTATTTTTTCTTAGCAGAATTACTTGTAGTGTTATTTATTTTTAATCTCTTTGTGCGACTGCGTTATGTTTTTTAGGGGTGAACAAGTCGATCCCCACCCGCCTCTTGATTCAACCTGCAAGAGAGAAAAAAAAAAGAAAAGTTTTGTTTTTTTTCCCCCTTTTTCTGATGGCTTGCGAAAAAGCGAAAAAAAAAAAGTAAAGGAGCTAGTGTTATTTTATCTTTTCACCGTGATATATATTTTCTTTCTTTTTTTTTTCCTTCTTTTTTTAAGTTTTCCTTTTACCGCGGTAGACGCATTCCCGCCCATGCCACTCTGTTGTTGAACTTTAGTGTCTTCCGTTGGAGGATGCAGAAGGTTTTCCAGCTTAGTTTTCTTATTGTTAAGGTCGCTTCTGCTTGCATGCGTCTAAGACGCTTCGATATCGGGGAATATTCTTAAGGCAGATGCACTTCTTCATTCCTTTTTCCCACTTTTTCTTTGATTCAATCGCTTTTGCGTCTTTCCTTTGGTGAAGTAATCCGCTGACGGTGACCAGGAGGCAGGTGTGGTGCCTGCCTTCCTGATATTTTCTGGAAAACTCACCCATGTTTAGGAGGCTGTGCTAGGCCAAGAGGCAAGCAGCTCGCATAACAAAGTTACCCCAGTCTCGAATACCATTTTCTTCTTCTTTTTTATTTGCCTTCCCATTTGAGTACTACTACTTCAACACGGTGGCTATCCGCAGTTATGGACGTGTACTGTTCCTGAATTGCGAGTTTTTTTGTTTTTTGATGATAACGAGAGCAAAGAAAATTTTAAGAGGGAAAAAAAAGAAAAAAGAAAAAAAATGTAATAGACAACATTAAATAAGATAAGACAGGGGGTTCTTGAAAATCTGCCCCGTCTTTGATGTGATCCTGTGTTTTTTTACATCCCAGTGAAAGGTAACAATAATATCTCGGATACCTTAAACAGGCTTCTCTCACCCGGTATCCAGAATTGCTTTTTTATCCTGCGCGTCCAGAGATTGCTGTCACAAAGACGCACCAAAAAGGAAGTAATATTCTGGTTACCTTGTTTTCTTTGTCAATTCATTCTTTTTTTGTTCCCTTGCGCTGTTGCGGTGGCTTTCTCACCGGAAGTTTCTTTATTTTCCCCATTCCCTGTTACGCTTTATGGCCCAGGTAGCGAGAGACTTTTTTCATCCAATCTTTGCTCGGCAGACATTATGAATGATTGGCTGCATTTCTTTTGCACACAAAACGATGGCAAGTCTTGCAATGAGGTTTTTTTTTTTTCTTTTCATTATTTTTCGTTAGGCTCTTTCCCCAATCTCCCGCTCCTCCTGTCAATGTTTACTTATACTAACATTACCTTTAGTCAGCTGTCTCATAATATACTAATTGTTATATTAGTTAACTTTGATACAATACATATATTTATATCATTATAAGTATGATCAAACAATTAACCCCTCCCTGTCAATGGTGATAGTCCTTGTTTGCTTTGGAACACGAAACAGGTTGTTGTTTATTAAGTCTCTGTAGTCTTGCGAAACCAGTGAGTTGAAGAATTCAGCGAGAGCAAGATTCTTGCAATATGGAGCTTGTCTCGGTTTAATTTACCTTATTAAGTGATGCTGAATAGATTTCGCTACAGTAACTCGTAGTTATTTTTACTTATGATTTTTTTTTTTTTTTTTTTTGTTCCCCTTCGCTGTCGTTCATCTATCCTGGCATCTCCCTGTCACGTTTTTTTTATTTTATGCACCACCCACCCCTTTCTTTTTGTTCTTTTTTTTCGAGAAATGGAAAAAAACTTGTGTCTCCCAGGCTATTAGGGACTTGATGGCGAACTGCATGCACTGCTACACATGCATGAGAGCATCTGTAAATTACTTTTCTTTGATCGAAATAATTTTACATACAGGTTGTTGCAACAAACAATTGGAATATGTCATTAATGAGAAGAACCGTTTTAATATTTTTTAATGACTTTTTGTTTTATATTTAAAAAAAAAAGGGAATCGATGAGAACAACAAAATGGATTGGAGGGAAGAATACAGACAACTGAGACTGCGACAGCAAAAGGCAATGTGTGAGAAAATGGTTGAGGTGTGGAACACTGAGCTAGCAGAGTACGATGCAGAGCCTAGCTGGATACCATACCCTGAGATTATTAAATTAGAGAACAGAGTTTTTTCTAACCTACAACATATTAAATTCAAAAAGTCAACTCTAGTCACTAATTCAAATCAACACCAACATCAACAAGAAGTGAGGGTGGTTAAGTCTCCGGAACACCCGTCAAGAGATGAGCCGGCTTCAGATGACGATTTCGCGTGTCTCTTACCAATTGAAGACTAACCTTCTCAACGCATGTCTGAAAAGAGATATTTGCTGCTACTACAGCAGCTTATGTATTCCTTGTACTTCATTTTTATTTCGTTTGTAAAGTCTTTTTAGTAATAGCGTTGTATTTATTAATTCAGCAAAAGAATAAATAGATTACTTCATCTGTTCATAATGTAGCTTCTAAATATTACTTTCACAGTACACAAATGCAGGGACACCGTCAAGGTATGGTAGCTCTCAATGAAGTAGCAAAAGTCCATGAACGACATGAGAAGCAGCTGTTTCTTCATTATGCAAATCTGAGAGCTTTCAAGAAGAAGGAATATCGTATGAGGGAAAAGAAAAAGAGCCAGGCATCTGAGAAGGACGAATTAACACAAATAAAACAAGCATACGATTTGGAGGAAAATGCCACTAAAGTTAGATACGTATTCTCAGCTGAGCAATACCAAACTTTTCGTGAGTTTATATCTCTTCTCGCAACGTTTCCTTCTGAAGAAGCTCGAAACACTATCACTGAAACCGCAAGGGAAAGAGCTGTAAAAAGGCAACGACGGTCTAGGCGGCGGACATTCTCCCCTGGGCGAGTCTCCATATTCGGAAGGAGATCCATGTACATGTAGTTTCTATTTAGGTATAGTGAGGTCCTACCAACATCTTGTCACGTGACCATGGGAAGAAACTTAATGGCAATTTTCAGTTTTTTGGTCCTTTACAGGTCTGAGATACTCACTTTAGTAAAACACACTTTAGAAGGTAAGTAAAGTAGTAGAAGGCTGTTGTTGTTTAATTTTCTTTAATTATTGTGCAGGCGATAAGCAATTCGGCTCCAGTTGATATGTTCTGAAGTAAAGTATTGTGGTCTCTCTAATTGTATAAAGTACTAATACTCAATCAGGTAATTAAAAACAACTATGAGGGCGGTATTGTTATCGGCCGCGGCAGTGCTGCTGTCGGCACCAGCACAGTGTGCATACATTGTTAACGAGATAGTAGTTGATAATATGAGATGGTGCAGTAGTGATGTTGAGTGTGCTGCTAATGGTGACGCTACAGCGATGTGTGGATCCGATGGAAGATGTACATGCACACCAAACACTTTGAATACCGCTACTACATACAATGGTGAAACAGCCTACACTTGTCAACGAGCAAATGCTGTTACTAATACTCACGAGATCTCGTTGGTTATTCAATTCCCTGAGGCACAGTGTTCACAATACGCATACAACAATGATGTTTGGAATGACTGGATGTCACAATACATTCGTAAACATCTCGGAACCACAGCTCCTGTTGCTTCAGCTGTTCGTTGGAACTGCCCGTACTACACAACGGTTGTTAACACTACATTTGCAACCATAGTTGATAGAGTTAGTGGACTTGGTACATACATCACTAGATTTGAGCTTCCAGAGAATCCAGCATTGGCTGATATTCTCGGCTCAAGAATTGAAGTTGATGTTACTGCTACCAGCATGGAGTGTGCTATTGAAAATGCTGAGAAAGCAATTATTGTTGGAGATGGATGCGTTATTGTCTCATGCAATAGAGGATTCTTCCCTTCTTGGTCGCTAAACCACCGTCCATGGTGTGAGCCAAATGTACTTGTCCCTGTCAGTGATGATGATCTATCGGACGCAGACGTTATCGGTACCGTCGTCGGTGTTGTTGTTGGTTTGATTTTTATTATCATCTTCGTAATTGCTGGAGTCATCCCCTGCATGCAGGAAGAACCTTCCCCAAAGAAGCTTCATTAATGACGTACTCTGATGTGTAGACTTGCTTCAACCCGACCTGTATATGTCTTGCATCCCTTCTTGGGGTGAAACCGAAAAAAAAAAAAAAAAAAAAAAAAAAAAAAAAAAGGGCTAGAAGAAAAAAAGAAGAAGGGGAAGCAAAAAAAAAAAAAAAGTAAATATAGCTGTATATTGCGTGTAGCCTCCTTCCAAAAGCGAAAAGAAAATCCTCGTTTTTTCCCCTTAGTGTTGTTGAACGAAACAAAGAAAAAAAAAAAAAAAAAAAAAAAAAAAAAAAAGCAGAATAATAAATAAAAGAAAAGGCAATAACTATAGACCAAGAATTAAAGAAGGTGATTTTCTTTTCCCATTTGATTGTTAAATCTGGACAATATATTTCCCCCATACTCAGAATTCGTTTCGTTTGCTTTTCACATTCGCAAAGCAGCAGTGTTGTCTTCTATTATGTACAAAAGAAAATTTAGGGCGTGGAAAAAAAAAAAAAAAAAAAAAGATATATTTTTGACTATCTCACACTTTTCCCTTTATTCTAAGAGATTTTGTGACTAGGCTCAAAAATGACTTTTTCCTGATTGCAAAAAACAATTACTGGTAGTGCAAAGGATTAGATTAGGTGAATAAAGGACAAAAAAAACAAAAAAAACAGCTGTATTGCTGTTTTCGCTAAACTGCATTTTTGCTTTTGAGGTGCCAGGGCACCTTCACAACAGACACTTGTATATTATACTAACACTTGTCCGATGGTATCATTGTTTTCATTTTTCTCATTTTCTTTTTTTTCCTTTTTTTTTTTTTAAAGTTTGTGTTGGTAGCTCTGAGATCTTAAAGCAATGTAGTAACATAAAGTACAAAAAAAACAAACTCAAGTACCCGATACTGTGTATATGTTGGTATCTTTGTATGGTCACAAACGGTAGAAATTGCCGTACCAAAATAAGAAGACGGATAGACCTCTGCCCACCTCCTGGACTGTCTCCCTATGAAAACACGTTGCTGTTGCCTCCGGTTTTCGTTGTGCCCGAACCCACCCCCCTGTTATGTTTTTTTTTTTTTTTTTTTTATATATAAAAAAAAAAAAAAAAATAATCGTTTTCTTTATCTTAACTCGTTTAAAGTATTTTTTTTATCACTTGTCTATGGATATAAATATGAGATTGTTAAGCAGAAACACATGTCCTGGATAGGGAGCGCTCTTGTAACGAGACTTGACCCCCCAGTACTCCCGTCCCTCGGTCTCTTTCTTTTAGCGCTCTGAAAATATGTGGAGAAGTAAAACAGACAAAACAATCTTGTTGTCCCCGTAGATTCTTGGTGTCAGCTGAAAATAATAATAAAAAAAAATGATTAGAAAACGCCCCCCCCTTAACAAAAAAAAAAAAAGAAAAAATTTTCCCAAAAACCCCTTATTTTCTTTTCACCCCCCACCTTCCCCGCAATAGAAAAAGAATTAAAAGAAAAAAAAAAAAAAAAAAATGCCCAAAGTGTATGTGTCTTTACCACCCTTTTACTTTTCTGTTTAGCGCTGCCTCTTATCGAGGTGGATGAACAAGTTCCATGTTATAAGATACGTGATTCTAATTTATTAATTATTATTTCATATTAATAGGACAGAGATATCGAACAGTAATGCAAAAACCTCTTTTAAATTTTATTTTTTTATCAAATATCATGTATTATGTATTATTATAATAGATTGGTTGGACGGTAATAATGTACACGATTGCGTTAATGTCTCCTATCGATTGCAGTGAAGGGATCAGCGACATAATTGATGGAGAGCCAGTCAGAGCAATACCACTATGTATCCGTAAGCCAACTATTTATAAGTTAAAATTACCACCCGAAAGGATGGAAGAATTCAGAATGACAGATCAACTTATGGCAAATTTAGAAATGGCAATTGGAATCGCAACTTATTTAAATTTTAAGGAATTTAGTATAATGTTAAAAGTATCGAAGGAGATTCGTGAAACATGGAACAGTCAAGCAGTCTGGAAAATACATTATATGAGAGCAACCGGAGTACGAGAATACAAAACATCTACAGACTTCAGAGGAAGGTTGAAGCTGATGAGAATGACACCACAAAGAGATCCATCACACCAAACTAGAATACCTCAACTAACTGAAGACAGCGATGATATTACTGCTGCTAATTCGATTGAAACACTTGAAACAGAAGACCTTCTTCGTCAACTTGATCTCCTCGACAACACAACAGGGAGTTGTATTATATCAGATAATTGGATAGAAAATAAACAACATAATAATTTAATTACTAATTCTGATATCACAAAACTATTTCAAGCTGAATTGAAATCGAACTGCGACAGCAATCCCCTTCAACGATTCTGTCCCCATGAAGGAACTCTTTCTATTGCATCAGGTATAGATACGTGTATGTTAGTAAAGTGTTCTCACTGTGGGGTGTCAGCTTCAATGAAAGTCAAGAATGGTAAAGCAGTCATAACAGGTCCAGACTTAGGACCGATTCGATCATTTCGAAAAAGAGCAAAAAGTAATGATCCTCAACATAAAAAACAACATCAAAAAATGATCCAATCATCAGTTGAGACAAAACCACTCTCAGCAACTGTCACTTCGGTGTCAAATCATAGGAAGGGATCGTTGCCTCCTCTTCTCGTCAAACGGAATTCACGCAGAAATCAATATTGATGCTGTTTAGTTGCCTCTTTTATTACTGTTATGACACTGATGCCTTATGTTATGTTGCTTTGAGTTACACAAAATACTTCGAAAAGATCTGATTGTCTGTCTACGTTGGTTGACCTGCAGCATTGTCTCTCAGTAGTCTGACTTGAAGCTTTGTTGCATTTTTTTATTCTTCCGATTGAGAGGTTTTTGTCCCATTTATATCTACTCATTTACAATGTTATTTACAGAAATTAGAAGATTCTTTTTTGTGTAGGTTTGATTTATCTTTTTTTTTTTTTTTTTTTTCTCTTATGCAGCTCTGATGGCGAGATCATAGAAAGCTTCTGTTTTCCCTCCTGTTATTCGACGGCACATGTGGGATTTTATCGATACCAACTGTTGATGGCCAGTTTCAAGTTGCTTTATATTTAATCACAAGTTACTCTTGTTTTTTACAACTAGATTTGAAGGGGAAAAATGCTTCTTCCATTAATCTTTGCGGAGGCTGACACCAGCATTAGCATGGAAGTGTTTCCTACAATTCGCGTGATTGATGTTAAAAATTACATCGCAGAAGAGATGGACTTGGATACCGGACGGTTCATACTAAAATACGAAGGTGACATTCTCCGTGATGTGGATCTTCTTTTTGATTGCGGCATCACTGCTGAGTCATCTGTTGAGGTGTGATATATCTTTCTCTATCTGTATCTATGATAGCGTTGAGTGCTTTAAATTGAAAAATAAAATATTTTAAATAAACAAACAGATTATTCATCGTAGATCCGTTTCAAACGAAAAGTTCATAGCAGCACTCGTGTCAAAGGATGAGATTGCCTTGGAGTACATAGAAGCAGGTTTTGATGTTATAAATCCACTTAGACCAAACCTCACTTCCCTGAATATGGTCTGCCACGTTGGTTTCGTTAGGGCGTTGAGAGCAATTCTTAGCAATCCAAGAGTCGATGTAAATTCCCGTAATTTAGCTGGACAAACTCCACTATACAAAGCCTGCCTCTCTAAGTCTTATGCATGCATCAATCTGTTATTAAATGATGGCAGAGTAAGTGTAAATGCAATCACTGACTGTATGTGTTTCCAATTAGCCTTTTGGTCTTACTCATCAAAAAAAAAAAAAAAAAAAAAAAATACAGCTGGTTTGTCTTCATTATCGATATTGTGTCATACAGGTTACGACGAGGGAGTGAAACTACTGCTATCGCACTCTGACATAGATGTAAACCAAGTTAATAGCACTGGTTGTACTCCATTACATGTTGCTACTAAGCGTGACCATGTTGAGGTAGTGAAACTGTTGTTGGGTCATAGAAATATTCAGGTATGATAGTTAGTTTACGTTCGTTCAAAATGAAGCATCTCAAATATAATTAAAAAAAGGAAAATAATTTTTAATAATTAAAATCAGATCAATACAAACGACTCCGATGGTTTTACTGCTCTTCACCTTTCCCTTTGCTCTAAATACACAAATACTACTAATATTGCTAATACTGCTAATACTACTAATACTGCTAATACTGCTAATCTACTACTGCAGCACCCAGATATTGACGTTAACAAGAGACAGCCAGACGGTTCAACTGCTCTTCATCTTGCCTGTAAGTTATCGGTAAGGAAAACAGTGATGATGATATTGACAAGACCCGACATTGACGTGTCTGAAAAAAGAGATGGAGTTGCTCTTACTTTCACACAACTACAAGACTTCTTTAAAACTCTCATTAGCGATGATGAAATTATAAATACAATTATGCAAGTTGCTATAAAGAGCGGCATGGAACATGTGGCGGTGATCTCGCTACCTCCGACGACAATGGAAAATAAGCATAGTGCGAGAGAAAATATTAGGCGGGAGCAAAATATCAACCTTCGGAAGAGGCGGGCATGTAATCGCCCCATCATTGCGTTCGGCAGACATGTTGCTGTTTCAGAATTGTTATTCACAGCTGATAATAAGTGTGCCATTCATCAGATACAGCGACAGAATCAAAGAGTTGCGGTGCAGCGAGAAAGGATTCATCAGATACGAGACACGTACTCCATTAGCAGTGAGCGAAGTAACAATCTTGTGCGAAACCAGGAAAGACTTAATCGGATCTCCTCACCAGATGATATACAGAAAGGAATTCCTCCACTTGATCATAAAAGACGAAGGCCGAATCTCCGTATTTTAGGTGGACCGAATAAGCAAAGACCTGTTGATAGAAGTCAGCAGCAAGGTAGCAATAGTCTTCCATCCATCCGCCCATCAAACTAAACATTTATGACAAGTGATGACCTCTCACGATAATTATGTTTATGCTATACTCATTAACCTGATTGGGAAATTAATTAACTCTTGAACTTGTTTGAGTTGTTGAGCTGGGAGTGTATCTTTCGATCATGCATCCTTTGATCCTCTCTGGCAATAATTCCTTCTCCTATCCAATTGTGGTATCGAATGATGTCATAATATTAAATTGTCTTCCTTTCCAGCTTTATTCGAAACGCCTTTTTCTTTGTTATTACTCGGATGCCCCTGTTCTTTGGACAATAAAGCGGCCCGCGTATTTTGGTCTTTCTGTAATGGCTTTCTTTTTTTTTTCGATGAGAGCCATACTGATTACTCAGTGATGTTTCTTGTTACATCATCACCACTATTAAAATGGTTGATTCTTTCAGCTATGCTGAAAAGCTTGGAGCAACTTGCTTCATCCCTTCTTCTTGTTTGCGCAATACATTCGAATCATAGTAAGTAACTAGTAGACTTATTACTAACCTTTAAGTCTATGACTACTGACGTTGGTATAATTAAAAAACTATTATATCGCCAAAATGAAGTTTGCTTTCCCTTATGCCTTGGGTAAGCCTTTCCGTGCGATGCATTTATTTTATTCCTCTTCTAGCTCCTTTTTCTTCGGTTCGAAATTATTACACTTCTTTAGCGATGTTGTGTTGAAGTTATTCACTTTGATAGTTTCTTTTTGTTTTATTCAGACACACGTGTAGATGTGGGTTGCCATAAGGATATTGTTGCCATTGTTTGTGTGTGAGTGTTCAAATTAATTATTTGTTATTCAGGGTTGAGGCGAACCAACGCAAGAGGGGTTGGGGAAGGGTGGAATTAATAAAACGAAAGAAAAGAAAAGAAAAAGATGACTCGCAATCGCAGTAATTCTTGGCTACATCAATCAAGAAACTCTCTCTCAGCTCGGGGATCAGGGCAAATTCATATGAGAATTATATGTATATGTGTAGCGTTGTGTGCACTCGCATTGGCGATAGTACTGTTTGGGGGCGGCAGCAGCTTAATGGCTAAGCAAAGTGTTATATCACCTGTTGTTCCTGTTGTTTCGGAAGTTGTGGGAGAGGATGACGTAGAATCATGGAAGGCACTGGGAATGGGAAGCAAAGAATTTGAAGAAGGTGAAGAAGTTTCTGCATTTGATCACGACGTGGAAGAGGTTTCTATCTTAAGAAATAGCACCAGTCTAGCAAATGAAACAATGGACTTCTCAACTTTTACATCACTCACTGTCAGTTCTAATGAGTTTTCTGAAACCTTCTCAGGTTGTATTCACATCCAACAATACATCTGTCCTGCTGCAGGGTGGGCTTGCTCTGAATGCTCATTTTCAATTCTACTCGGAGGAGTCAACCCTCATCTTCAAGTTAGATTAGTACCCGCATCTAAAAAGTCAACAGAAAACCTCTTCGCTTTTCAAAGCTGCAAAGAAGAAGGAAAGTTTATATCTGCGGAGGGAGGTGTTCGTTTGAAGGCGGTTGCTAAAAATAATTCACAGAAATTCAAAATAGGTTTTTCAAAAACGCTTGTGAACGGTTTTGGATTCTACATTGTTACTAATGAGAAGGTACCGAAATACATTGTTGACAGAGGAGGTCGGGTTACTATTTCAGGTGACCCGAGCAAGAGTGAGAACAAGGGAACTTGGTCTCTCCTACCCGTGTTGCCTGATTGGGTTCATTTTCTAAGTGGAGTACCAAAGTACACCAGCGTCAAGAAACATGATGGAGCAACTTGTATAAAGAGATACAGAGGTTGTTGTTTTCCAAGAAGATTCCTTCCTGAACTCAGAAAGCCATCACCAAAGGAAGCAAAACCAATAATAGCTCCTCTAATCACCAGCAGTAAGGCAACATTACCAGGAAGGATTGATATATTAGAGAGATGGTTATTTAACGGAGACCTGAAACCTGTTATTACAACAGACTGTTACATGCCTACCATGTTAGAAAGGTTTAAAAAACATCCTCCAGCTGCCTGGCTAATCGGACCAACTGGACCATCAGTCAGAGGCCATGCTGAAGTAGTGATGAGAGTGTCACTAGCAGTTCATTGGGTAGTTCATAATTTGGAATTAGAATGGTTCTTTGTGTGTGATGACGACACTTTGGTATTCCCACATAATTTATTATGGGTAGCATCTCACTTTCCTGATCCAAAAGAGGTTCCCTACTATATCGGACACACAACTGAGTGGCATCGTAAAACCAGGTATCATGGTGACATGGCCTTCGGAGGAGGCGGTGTCCTCATATCAGCCGGCATGCAAAAAGCATGGGCTTCGAAATGGAACAACATGCCCAAGGATGCAATCCACTGGTTAGATTCCGGTAATTGGAATCATGCTGGTGGAGATGGAGCAGTTTGTAGATTGATTGTTTGGTTAATGAAAGACACTAAGGGAGCTGATTTTAGATACTTCGCTGAAACAAGAGGATTTCACCAGTTTGATTTAATAGGAAAAGATTACATACTAAAAGACGTTGGAAGAACTTGTCCAAAGTGTCCTCCAATATTTGACCAGATTGGTCACTGGATGGATAGCGCTATCTCAGAACACCCTGTCATCACACTGCATCACTTAGGAGGTATTCGACACGGGGCACTCTTTCCTAATCTTAACGGACCTCAATCAATGGCTAAACTGTACGACGGATATTATTCCGCTCATCATCATTTATTTCTGAGGAGGTTATGTTCTTCAGCGGATGGAAATGGTAAAAACTTTACTTTTTGCATCAACTTTGGTAGATCTGTACAAATGTACTCTTCCGTTGTATCTCCAAAGGATACGATGAATATTCTCTTATACACAGACTTCAAGGGAAAGCCTCAACCTGAGAAGTTAATTAACCTACGCATCCCATCGGGACCTGAGAAGGCTCATTATGACACCGTTTACTTTGAGAACTCTGACTCAGAAAATAATCAAATTTACAAACCATCAGATCTAGTACCAGCTCCTACTCCAGTTAGGAAGAACAATACGATGTTCGTTACGAAAGTTTCAGTTGGATTTATAGATTCATCAGCTAAGTTAACATTCACTTTTCCAGACGATCGAAAGGTAGACGCGAATATTGATATTTCACATCTATTAAAACCAGAAGTCTCTCTTTCAGATGGGGGTGAGTTCATACCGCCAGCAGATGGTAAGCCGACCAAGAAGAGTAAGAAGCGATGAAGCAAATTAGCGAGCAGCTGAACTGAAGCTATTTCACGTGTGTTGCCCTCAACGGTTTGTTCTTCTTCGGCTCGGAAAGAAATCCACAAACTTGGCATTTTCGTGATTTTATATCAGCCCCTTCGGAAGTTGTTACTCTCTGATCCTTTCCCGCAAACCACAATGAATTCGAGGGTAAATTTACCTGCAGCTTGGGGTTCTTTCCTTGGAAAGGGAGTCATTGCTAGCATACTGAAGTGGAGCAAATGATATTGTTATTTAATTACTTTAACAACAGGGTTGTACAAAGGTATATAATCTCCATCGTAATGATACAAAAACCTCACCCCCATCGATATTACAGTTTGTTACTGTTTTTACATTGTCAAAGTTTCATCCCACCATTTAACTTCCGGCGCAGTTATGACCATAAACTGACTGTCATCTTACCTGATCCTTTTGTCTTCATTTCTTGCTGAGTGCTATATGCTGCCCTACTTTTATAAAACTTTCGGTAAGCTTTGGACAGCTGAGGTTGAACGATCCTCGGTACTGTTACGAGATTATCTATTTTCTTTCGTGAGAATATAGCACATATGATCGTATTATAAAGAGAGATGCTGTGTGTGGAAAAAAAAAAAAAAGAACTTCTTTAATTTTTTTCCACCATTCCCTCACCCCGGATTATTTCTCTTTTATTTTCTTTAGTTGTTCTGAACCTGTTAGCCTCTGGGCAAGGTGGGAGCTGACTACAATCTTCGTGATTGGGTACTTAATGATGTGGGCTACCCAGACCTCTCGTATTTCGCAAACTAACTAAATTCTGTGAGCCAAAACGTTAAAGCTAATGTTGTTTACTGCGACTTGCAAGTTAACTAGCCAACAGTAGCTGTTGTCATCGAAGGTCAGCACGTACGACCATCGAAGCTGTTGATCTGCTTATTTTACTTATGTAAGAGTTAAATTACAATTAATCGGCAACTTCTGGTGAGGTTTTTTCTTTTCAGATATTTCTGACGTGTTGCCACTGTGTGAGCTTATCTACGTCTTATTAGTTAGCCACTTGGATTGGGTGAGCTTTCTGATTGTTGAGATGGTTGATGATAACACTCCGTACGTTGTGTTTTTGATAATACTAAATGATGATATTTGGTTTAATTAGAAGTTCATACGTAACTGTTTTCCGTTCTGTGTTCTACTCCTGGTGGGTCGGAGTGAGACAACTCCTACAACCTTACACTTTCTGCAGATGCGGTTTTCTTTTTTGACATTCTTCTTTCGTTCGTTCCCTGCTTGTTCAGGTTTTCTTTTTTTTTTTTCCATTCTTGATTACCCTGATCTAATTTGGTCCGGCGCAGTTATGACCACAAACTGACTGTCATCTTATTTAATCCTTTTGTTTTCATTTCTTGCTGAGTGATACGGCTATGTGCTGCCCAATTTTTGTAGTACTTTTATAAAGCTTTCGGTAAGCCCACAATACAAAAGTGCTTTGGACTGGGTACTGTTTCTATTTCTTTCGTGGTACGTGGGCATATGGCACATATAGTCGTATTATAAAGAGAGATGCTGTATATGAATAAAAAAGGTTTTTTTTCATTTTTTTTCACCCCCTTCCCATTCCCAGATCATTTCTCTTTTATTTTCTTTAGTTGTTTTCAACCTATTAGCCTCTGTGGGAGCTGGAAATCGATTACTTCCAGCCGAAGCTATAAAATTACAATCTTCAAGATTAGAACATTACTGATGCGGGCTACCCAGACCACTTAGTCATCAGTTATGTATTTTGCTAACTATTAATAACAAATTTAATCGCTCCGAAAGTTGTTCGAGCCACCCCCGACAGGGAGAACTTTGATTTAGAAACGGAAAAAAGAGAAATACTAAATAAGGTTGATGGATTTAAAATTAAAAAAAAAAAAAAAAAAAAAAACTTATTCGTCTTAAGGAATCGTTCTAATCACACCCCGCACAGTTTTCACACACAACCAAATATGAGTAGAAACGTATTATCGTGACATGTACTGCCTCGCTTTTGGAGAAAGTTTTATTAATAGCATTATTTATATTTTATAAACAGATTAAAAGCATCTTTTCATTGCATGGGATGCCAACTCAGCCTGTCAAGGAATTGTCAGGAACAGCAGCAACCGCCGTCTCGTGGTGAGCTTCGATTCTGTTCGGGAGATTTGTTAGACATTCAAATACTGTTGTGGAATGTTTTAATTATTTATTCTGGAGATGAGAAAACTCGTAACCATAAGGGAATAAGTAAAGCAATAAAAATAATAAGACAAAGCTCTACTGACATAGGCTACGATATCCCCACTGATGAAGACTTAGCTAGTCGACTACTAACTGATGCGGTAGAACGAGAATCTCAACTTGATGACCTTCACATCGTTCATAAATTAGAAACAGAACAGGAAGTTATAGCGTTAGTTATGCACACGGATAGCACTCCGTTGTTGAAACCTGCTGCTCTTGAAATTCTATGTCAGTGGTATGTTGAGAGTGAGGACTGTAATAACATGATTGATTTGGTCTCATCGTCTCCTATTCAATTTCCAGTAGCAAGTTCGATTCCTCAAGGAACTGATTTTCAAAAATCATCATGCTGTGAAAGCTATCAATCCTTTGCTTGGGAACCTTCCTCTGTCGATAACATCGCCAGTGGAAGTCTTCATGGTGTAGATATGAATTCATTTCAATCTGATTGCAAGTCTTCTACTTCAGTACAAAGACAACGCAGTTCCTCCACAGCCACAGCTGCATCAATCACAGGAGGCTATCAACCATCTTCTTTTATAAGGGAAATTGTAACTTCTTCTCAACTCCGGTTTGTAATTTTCTTTTTGCATCCAAACTTTTGTATGGTAGGAAATATAATTGACCCGATAGATCACAGTTCACATTTCCGTTCTCCGTTTTGCCCTCCGTGTTTTCCTCCCTTTTTTCGGCAAAAATACCGGTTAAGAAAGCAGCAGCAAAGAACAGTAAGAGGGGTCTCGCCTCGGCGGCACACCCATCAAGCTTGGGTTCGTTGCCTCCCCTTCACGGGGATCCCTCATCCAGGGCATGAAAGTCACGATGGCACAATTCGAGTCGCTGTTGTTAGCATCCTGACGAGGATTTGTGATCTTCGTCGGGATGTGGATACTCGATGCGGAACTATCGCCGGCTTTTGTCATTGTTGAGACTGCAGAAAAGATGTTGCGTGCTAACCGGAGCCACAGAAAAATTAGTGCGCAGTTTAGCAGAAGCCGGCCAAGCAGCCGACCCGACTGCGAAAAGCAAAAACGTTTTGTGTGTGTTCGTAAAGGGTTTTCTGATTTCCGACTAACAGCGCCAAGTGATTCTTTAACCCCCATTATAGGAAGTCATTTTTATGTTAATATAGTTTTTTTCACATCAAAATAGCTTCGAAAACCAAATAATAATAAAAATAACAGCCCAACTCTTCAGCAACTCTCATTCTGCTTGCGAGGTGCCTTGAGGACAGCTCTACGTCGATACTCAATGAGGTATTTTTATTGATTTTTCATAACTAAGAAGTTTTTGTTAAAGTATAGTAGGGAGAGCACTAATATAATCAAAACATCACACAGCCACTATGATGAGGAAACACGTGAACAGAAATCGACAAGCCAGAGGCTTGCAGGTTCAGAATGGTCGAAAAATAGAGCGATGGCAATCCAGAGATGTGAAAGTCTAAGTAATCACGAAGGAGGTCTATTAAGACCCGTAACAGAACAATACTCTCTAACAGTTGTATTAGACTTGGATGAGACTCTTGTGTATGCCAGAGAAGGACCACTTTGGGTACGGCCAGGCATAACAGAATTTTTACATAATCTGAGAAAGCTAAACTGCGAAGTCGTCGCCTGGACAGCCAGTAATCGGTCTTATGCCGGAGGTATTCTCTCTAGGTTAGATCCTTTTGGTGATACTATTAGTCAGTGTATTTATAGTCATCCGAAGTGGTTGCGATCAAAGGGAAGAGGTCCACAGGTAAAAGATTTACAACTAATTGGTCGAGACCTCCAACGAACTGTAATCATCGATAACCTACCTGATGCTATAATGGAACACCCTGCTAATGCGATAGTTGTTGAGAACTATGAGGGATACCAATTACAAGATGTTCATGATTTAACTCTTTCTACCCTCACTGAAGTAATAACCGATATAGTCCTCTGTGGTAAATCAGTTCCATCATTCTTACGCGATCATATTCAAACAAAAAACAGAGGTTACCTCCGCTATACAGAACGCAGACTCGCTACTCCCGGAAAAACTGTTTGGTGCTACATGTTGAACAGTGAGCCCTCAAGGTTTGATCTATCGTTGTGATTTGGTTTGCGTAATTTATCGATCCTTTTTTTTTTTTTTATATATTAAATTACTGCTATCTTCTTCACTTGTTTTGTTAAGTTCGTTTAATCGGTAGCTGTGTAGCTACCTACAGTACCCTTTTTTTTTATTTCTTTCTAATGAATAGGGGATTGTAACTATTCATATATGAGGTTCGGTAATGTATATCTGAATAGCATTATCAAACTGAGTAGGCTCTCACAAAACTTACTTTCTCATTTTACTTACTTTAATATGTTATTTCTCATGGCTCTCTATCTTTTCTCATTTCTTTCCCCTTCATTTATTTGATAGAATGCACAAGACTTCAATATTGATGATGCTCAAGCGATCCATAGTCAGCCGAGGTCTGGTATTCAAAAGCCGTTCTTGAGTAGGGGTGCGTGATCCATGCCGCGAAAGAATTGGTGTGAGACTTTCTGAAGCGTGGATGAGTTCAGATCATGTTATTTTTGTATTTGATTGAATTGTCATTCTTGCAAGCCCTCCTCGCCCACCAGGGATATATATATTTTATTTTAAATTTAATTAATGTGCATCTTTTCATTCCATTTTTTTTTTTAATTTTTTTTTTTTATCTTCTTGAGTTTGTTTGTTTAGAGCACTTGATAGTGTTTCTAACATATGTATTCGACTTCTATGATAGGATTCGTAGCAAGGAACCACTCTCTTCAGTTGTTATTTGTAAGATAAGTCAGTTTTGGCTATCTGCTACTGCTACCTGATGTTGGAAAAAAAAAAAAAAAAAATCATGTTGATGTCTTGTTGCATCCTTGTCTACTCAGCCGCAGTCTGACTTTTTTTTACATTGAAAAAAATAAATAAAAAAAATAGATAAAAATAAAAATAATTTTGTTAAGTTAAAAACAATGACAATTCCCATTTGATTACACATTCGGATTTCTTTTTCTCATCTCTTCTTTTTATTTTTTTTACTTTTATATTGTATTTTTTATTATCGATTCCCTCAGCAAGTCAGGGTATTCCAGATCAGAAGTACTGAGGACTGGCAACCACCGTCGGCCTCGAAGAGTTGTGTTCGCGTAAAAGTGAAATAAATAAATCAATTCTTTACTTTTTATATCTTTTTGAGAACTATTTTAATATGCTGATTACGATTTTCCTTTCCTACAGATAGTTCAGTAGTCATTTATAATTAAAAGCCACAAGAACTGTTTATAAATCATCAGAAGAGTCAAGTAGTTAATCTCCCAGTCAATTACTTCCAAATAGGCATCACATCAACATGCCGGCATCACCATTTACTGAAGATCTGGTACTTAAAAAGGTAAATAGAACACCTGTAAGTGGTTATGTGATGTACAAGTTGAAAGGTTATTGTGTCTTTGACTGTGCGAGTTGCGGAAAGAAGAAAACATTGAAGAAAGTAACACGAAATGAAAGCACAGGAGAGATGAGATGCAGATGTTGTTATCAGGAACTGTTACTCGAGAAGTCAAAGGTGACTGTCAAGGATGATGATAAGAAGCTTCCAAAACTCCCGAAGGTGAAAGTTGAGGAACCCGAAGAAGTCAGCGACACTCCAATGGACATCGAAGCTGCTCAGAAGAATCTTGCTACTGTTCAGGCATCGTATCACGATGCTTCGAATGCTTTGAAAGCTGCTCAGCGGGCTCTCAAGGAGGCACAAGAAATCCTCCCTGAAGTTCAAAAGACAGCCAGTGTAGCAGCAGGAAAGGTCTCTGCAGCGCAACGAGTTCTTAACAGAGCCAAGAAGGCTGCTGAAGCACCTGAAGAACAAGAAGAAGGTGCTGATGTCGTTATGAATGATAACACTTCAGAGTCTGGTGACAAGTGTAAGAAACCCAAGAGAGCGAACACCGTCTTCGTGTGAGAAGGTTGAAGAGACTGCAGACTTTTGGTTTTGTACCGTAGTCGTGTTATCAAAGCAGTACCAGTTACTGTGTTATCTGACTGAAGTAGTTACTCTGCTGAACAGTCGAGCAAGTTCGACAGCAGCATCCATACCGAGAGAACCTCTGCGAGCAGAGTACTCCCCCATTTTTGACAAACTGATAATAAAATATTTACCATCACTAGAACATGTTACTATCTGTTAAATTAAGAACACAACCGATTAGTCGATCAACGAGTATTATTTACGGCCCTTCAGGGCGCTGTTATAATCACTGCAGTCATTTATCAGTCAATTACACATTCTCTCACAGGTTGAACACTAATAGAACAAGCCGTTTGTCTGATATGTTTTCACAATTTATAATTTTATTCTCCAGCAGGCACTCCCTAGACAGGGTGAATGTATTTTAAAATGATCATCGTACTGATCTTCGCATTGATCAGAGAAACCTCAGCTGCTGGCGGTGCGAAGTTGTGGGACTTAGGAAAGCGAGTTGAAGACAATCCTCTCACGGTGTTTATAATGTTCGGTTTCGTTGTATTCGCAACGTTGGGAATCGAAGGAGCTAAACACGCAATTGAGAGGAAGACTAGAGATAGCAGTAGACGAAAGGGTATTCAATCAATTTATTCTGAACTGATGATGGTTGGAGTTGTTAGTTTTATGTTAATCTTATCAGCAGAAGTTGGACTGCTCGATATTAGACTGCCTCTTGGTGATTGTACTTCTAATTCAGGTTCTTCAAGTTCAGGATCTGATCAGTGTGGAATAGGTTTTGATATATTGATGTTTGAATATGCTCATTTAGTATTATTCTTTATGGGATTGACATATTGTGTTTTTATATTAGTCACTTTCTATCAACGTGATAGAATGACTGCTCGTATTGCTAAGCTCCAAAAGGTGTCTCTTCACAAGTACATGCGTCATGAATCAACACCAGCATCACTTGCAGGGATTGCAGGTTTTTATTTACATAAAGAGTCCTTGTGGGCTAAGAGTGTGTTATTTATCAGAGGTGCTGTCATAGCAAACAATGAAGCAGAGATCAGAGATATTTGCAACCCAAGCATCAACGTTCACGAGAAGTGGTTAGCTAGACACAAATTAACGAAACCCCCATCACCATTACCTCCTCCAGAGGAAGCTGTTCATCATTTTGACATGGCAAGGTTTACTCACAAGGCTATGAGTGAAACTATTGTTGATTTACTTCACATTCCACCTATTGCTTGGTTTATGGTGTTACTAGCAGCACCTGGAACTAATTTATTACACAAACTGGGTCCAGCACTGAGTACGACAGTAATTGGAACAGCAATCCTACCTCCAACTATTGGAGCTTTTATGTTAATGAGGATATCTGGTCTTCTAAAGAAGATGATTGAGAGAGCATCTGGTCATCCGAGAATAGCACACGTTGAATATATTGGATCTGATGGAGCAACCAACGCTCCATTTGATTTAGATAGATATGAAGAATACGGTCAACGTTGGTCTCAAGGAGGAGATGACCCATGGGATCATGAAAAGAGTTGTTGTTGTGATCCACACAGCAAATGGGATCCACAAAACCCTCCAGCTCTTCGATTCCAAATTCACGTTATCGTTCTTGTCACTTGTTTTCATATTGGGCAAGTTGTTATGTTGACAGGGCTTATTGTTAAGGAAGCTGGTGCTTTAGTTTTAGTCTGCTGGATAGCTCCTCTGTTTCCCCTCCTGTACTTCGTACCTCGAACTGTACTGATCTTCGCACTTGTGCACGGAACGAGAAACATTCCAAGAGAATGGCTTAAGCATGCACTTAAAGCAGAAGATGATCCATATGATGCTCATCATGTTGGTCATCATATTGAAATGTCTCCTAAGGAAGAGAATGAATGGATTAGAGAAATTGAACAAGTTGAAAAGGTTGAAAATCAAGGTTTTCATAGGCCTGCAATCTCAATAAATGAAAGTGAGTTTCCATCTGCACTTCCGGAAGTTGGAAGGGGGAGACAAATGCCACCGCGACGACCAGCATCACAGAATTCAGTTCGTCATCCACGCTTTAGTTCAGTTAGTGGACTCTCAAGTGTTGGGTCGTCATCTAATTATAGTTCTTCTCGTAGAAGGCCTTCAGCTCCAGTCATTAGTAGTCTGAATCGAAATGCAGGTCGAGGTAACGCTCTCAGACCTCCTGCGCCACCATCAAGGGCTCCACATCTCGGGGAGTTACCTCTCGTTGGATAGCGTGGCATCGATCAAATGTCAGACGTGATTTTTATAATTTTCATTCTCTGAACACCTCAATAATTGTAACATAATTGATAAAATAACAACAGACTATGATTTATATTATTCGTGATCTATTCCCGTACTTCTTTCTTGAACACTTGGCATGTACGTTGATATAAATGAATGTAAGAGAACTTCGCTTTCCTTTTTTTTCCTTCTTATTCCCCCCCCCCTTTCTCAAGTTACTTCCTCTTAAGTTTTTATTGCACGGAGCTTTAAAAAAAAAAATTAGAAAGGGAACAAAAACAAACGAAGTGTCGAAGAAGTTGATTATTCAGCACAACGAATAAGGTGATAATATTTATGTGTGTTTTGTTGTGGTAGTTGTTTCTTGGAGCTGGTCGCTTCTCAACTGGAAGAATCCCTTCCTGAGTTGGGCTTCCCCGATTTCGGAAACTATTCTGGTAGTATTTGTATTAGGAATTTTCTCTAAAAAAAGAATAATAGAAAATTAACTTTACAAAGATATCCTTATGTATCTTTTGCAGCCCTGCAGCGCAAAACGAATAAACTACGGGAAGTAGACATCGGCACTTAGGATGTGTTAGGACGTTGGTTTTTGGAACTTGCGAAAAGATGACATCTGCTGAGTGAGGGATATTTCACTCTGCGGGTCACAAAAATGTATTAATATCTCATTTTTATTGCTATGTTTCACATTCTCACATCAAACACACCTCTGCAGACAATCTCCTCCCCCCCTTTTTTAGGCTTTTATGCCATCACATGCAATGGAGGTGGTGAATTAACTGTTTTCATTTTAATTATTATTGTCTCATCATATCTAAAGGAAAAACACGAACCCAATAGTTGGGTTAAAGGTGTGTTTTATTTTTTTTTATTTTTTTTATATTGTTGATGTGCACTGTTTTCATTAGTTTGTTCCTCAGGCATATTAAGGTTTTGTTTGAATAAAAATTACGTAAAAGGTGAAGAGCATCATCCCAGTTCGGGTTAATAAAGAAATATTTCATGCCTTGTTAGTAGTCACTCACTACGTAATTGAAACTTCATGGAGTGGGTGCTAAATTATTGTTATTTGTTTTGTTACGTTCCCTAGTTTTTATTTAGACGCGAGAGCCTGTTTTTGATGAATGTGTCTGCATTTTATTGCATTGGCAAGTTCTTATTCACTTACGAATTTGCGTTTTTCTTTTTCTTTTTTTTTTTTTTTTCTTTTTTTAATGATTTCTTATATATAGGACTGAACTGGAGTTTTTCTTTTTTTCTTTTTCTTTTTCGTATTAACGTAGTCGGAGAAGAAACTATTCAGAATTGAATTATTTCCCCGTGCGATAGGATTCTATGTTCAACGAAATATAGAGAATCGTTCCTGAGCAAGTGTTAGGTAGCAGAAGAACCTACCGTGTGTATGTTACTAAGTCCTGGGTCTTTTTTCGCAAAGATAAAATGATTTCTTGTGTACTCTATTTGGTTACGGATCACTGCTTTATCATTGTTTTCACTCCAGTCATGGTTCGTTTTTTTTTTATATTAGTTTCGTCGTCTGTTTTGGTTTTTTTTTTTTTTTTTTTTGTCTTACAAAGACAATTATATTTATTAGCGAGAAAATACTACCTTCGGTTTGAGTTTGTACTCCAAAGCCTTGGTTCTGTCTTCCTGTAACAAAAAAAAAGCTTTTTGTCAGAAAAATTATATTAAATTGTGTGAAGTAATTCGTTCAGCTCACGTATTTGGTGTTCTCTCTCCGTGAAAATATAATTTTGTTGACACACGTAAAAGTTTATTATGAGTTGTGTTGTGTTCTAGAGGGTTTATTTTTTACTTTCGATTCAGGAACATTCTCAAACACGGAAAATGAAGGAAATAATAGCAGATAAGTTCCCATCAAAAACCAAAAAAGAAAAATGAAGAAGGGGGAACTTAGTAAGTAACTTATCTCTTTATATTCATCACAGAGAATAATATCAATAAAAAAAAAAAAATGGCTCAAAATTTCGATGTCAATTCTCCGGAGAGTGATGACGAGGATTTCCTCTATGAAAATAGCGATAGTGATAGTTGTGAGAGGTTTGTTCCGGACATTCAAAAAGGAAATGCTGATACTCCTCAACCTACTCCGAAGGCTATCGATGTCCCAGATCCATCAAGTAATGAACAAGAGCGACGACAACAATATAAAAAGAAACAATATTGGAAGAAAGCATCCTTAGTGATGTTGTGTATTACAATATCACTGGCAGTTACAATTATATTATCATCACTGTACTTGGTGTATTATCAACCATGTTCACTATTCCTTCAGGAAGTTAGATTAAAGCTTCCGAGTACACAACACTACCTGTCTGATACAATAAAACTGAATATGACTCTCGTTGCTGATAATCCCAACAGAGTCCACGCAGAGATCGAACATGCATACCTTCGTGTAACATTCTCTGATGATGCAAAAAATCTCAGTTATCCCGTTCACGAACCAGTTCGATTCCCTACCGGGAATGTTTCGACCCAGATAAGCCCACAATCTACATCAGTAATGTCATTTCTTTATGATATTAAAGTAGATCAACTCTCTGAAGGTCTTCGTGTAGTAATACTTCTTAATCAAGGATGCTTCACACTTTCGGTAAAAGGTGAGATTTCGTATCGGGTTGCAACCTTCCCACATACAACTCACGTGACGAGATCACAGCGACTGTTCAGTCATCAAGCATGTCCTTATTGTGGTAACGGCCCACCTTTGTACTGAATAACTTGTGAGTCCTGTTTAATGTAATAGTCCCTTCGGAGGGGTTCCAGCATTTCTTCTTCTTTTCGTGTTGCTTCGCTCACAATTCAATAATTAGTATACCATGATGCTGTTTTGGTTAGTTTCGTTCTTTTGTTTTTTTTGATCGTGATTCTTACTTTTTGCACTTTCGTTAAGATATAACAATTTTATTAGAAGTGACGTTTTTTGTTATTCGCATCAACCTCCTCTTTTTAACAGGTGATTCATTATCTGGTTGCATCGTTACACCGTTACACCGTTTTGTATTATTGACTATTATTTTATAAACCATTACAGCATTCAAACATAGAATGCAGCCTCTCACGGCAGATGTTGCTGACGCCACAGCAGCGCTATTTAGAAAATACACAAAACAACCTCCAGTTAGATCAGAGCTGTATAATGAGTTACAGTGGAGAGGGATGGAAAGGTATTCAAAAAGATTAGAAGCAAAAGGTTTTAGGAAATTAATTGAAGTAAAGCAGCTCACGCTTGAGGAGGTAATCGCCATGGGTGTGGCGTATAATGATGCCACAAACATGTTGGGCACGGAACCTGTTGCTGTACAACAGAATGGTCTAACGGTTCAACCTACACTATCAGAGAGTAATAATAATTTCTTTTCAATCAAAGGACATGTAGCTGACAGCTGTGGGGGAATTGGTGGAAATCTAACACTCAATAATGTTAGTCAGGTTCAAGCATCTACGCTATCCACAAATCACATTGGCACGTTCGGTAACAAAAATGTACCTCCACCTCCACCACCACCACCACCGCCACCTCCGTTGCCACTGACAGCGGCAGTGGTTCAACCAGAACTGAATGGTCAATATTCGTATGTTGCTTCGTCAGTCGTATCTCAGAATTTGGTATCTCAGCAGCTGGGGAATCATCAAATACAAAATGGAATTATTTCAAATGGTATTTCACAGCTGGTTACAGAAACTCCTAAACCAGTACCTTACAATTCATTACCAGTTGATAGACAAACTTCCAGAGAAATCGCAATTCAATTGGCAAACAACGGATGGCAAGTAACAGGAAGCCCCACGGATGAGTTGAATGCTTTCATAAATTGGATGACTCCAAGCGTATCATGGAATCAAGCTCAGCTACCAGTTGCTGTAGCTTCAAATGTAGCCAAACGGTGGAAACAGCCAACAGCTGTACAGTCAATTATGTTATCAAATATTTCTTTTGAGAAAGACATATTACTATCTGGTAGTACCGGGTCAGGAAAGACTGCAGCATACGCCCTTCCAGTTATAAAGAATCTGATGGCTTCAGGAGCAGAAAGAAATACTTCGACTTATGCTTTGATCATAACACACACGATGGAGTTAACCGAACAGGTTTTCGAAGAGATAAAGACACTATGTGATGGTACTGACATTCACGTATTCCCTATTCTAGGAAGATGTAGCAGTATTGATCAACAGCGTTCAGCAGTTCATCGCGAAGGAACTCCTCACATATTAATTTCCACCATAGGAAGACTGTATGAGATTTTAACATCAGCAAGACCGTTTTTAGATGTTCGCTCAGTCAGTCACTTTATTGTTGACGAGGCAGATAAAATAGCCGATTCCGGACCTGACACCTGCCTCAGACTTGACTACATTAAAAACCTCCTTCCGAAATCACCTCCTCATCATACTACCGTGTGTTCTGCAACACTTTATGAACCATTACAGCAATTAGTCGGATTTCGTAGTGGTAGTAGAGGTACTCCGCTAATAAAGGAAGGTGCATGGTGTATTACGGAAAATAGTCCTTTAGAAAATAATGCTCGCATTCGTCAGCACATTATAGAAACTCACGACTACAGAAGTCGTTTAGAGAGAAGTATGAGGGAGATTAATAATGAAGTAAGTCAATCATCGAATGCAAAAATAATTTTATTCACTCGCAAGGCGACTGTTTCAACTGTCGCTGATGATATTAGGAGAGGGTGTCAAGGGGTTCAGGTTCGCGAAACTTCCGGTAACTTCACTCATGATCAACGCATAACTACGATAAATGAAATTAGATCAATGGAACAGCCAGTCGTCCTGGTCTGTTCTTACGGTGTTCTGGGTCGTGGAATTGGTATGGTTTTATTGTGTATTTACAACAAGTTAATCATCAAAGAGCTTCATTTCAACTCTTCAATCCAACACAGATATCGATTGCCCTCTCGTAGTCATATTCGATATGCCTGAATCTATTACTGAGTACAAACACGCAATTGGTAGAACTGGTAGGGCTGGAAAGACAGGTATGTTTAAATGTCTTTTTATAACCTAATCAAACTCAAACACACATCAAACAGGTACAGCTGTAGCATTCTACAACAGAGCAAGAGACTCTAAGATTCCAATAGACGAATTAAAAACACTTTTAGAACAATCAGCCGAGAGATACACTTGGACTGTTCTTTAATATCACTTTCTGTATGGTAGTGATCTCAGTGGTGTACTACCACGGAAATAGTTGTTTATCCTGTAGCCATCTTCCAGTCTGGTTGTATTTGTGGATAGTTTTTTTTTTTTGTATTTTATTCGTTCTTAAACAGTACACACAGTATTCTTTTGGAGGAATAATTATCATAAAATTGTTTTATTTTTTTTACCATCAGCGTAGGGGGGAAAAGGGGGAACGATGAGTAATAAGAATCCAATGGTACTGCTTGACTATACTAAACCCAGTAAAAAGCATGCATACGGGTCGGTGTACATGCGAAAGCAGCATCTTAGTGCACCTACACAACCAAAACATAATCAAATAAGCAACGATGCACTAGAAGAGGCAGCAGCCGAGAAACTAATTCAGTCAAGAAAACCGATGGAAGGAATTAATTTAATGGAAAACATTCTTAAAACAAAAATAGCAACACAAGCAACGAAGAGATGGTCTTACGCTGAACATATTGTAGTCACGTGTAATCGGTTAGTTTGCAGCGCATTAGCATCGGGAAATGTTCCTCGTGATAGTACTACTTGTAGATTGTTGTTGGCTAAAGCTGAGAATATTATTTTAAATACTGAGGCTTTGTCTGGATTTCATCCTCTCAGATTATCTCTTCTGGTCTCCACATTTAATAATACCGCGTCAGTAATGTTATCGTCCACTTCATTACATTCTGCGAAGCAAATTCTGGAACGAGCTCTTGTCCTTGAACCAACCTCCCCACTTACTCTGGTTAATACTTCTATTGTTGCTGCTTTATCTGGTGACTTGCAATCCGCTTTGTCTACAGCACAGCATTCTCTCAACTGCGCTCATGATATTTTCACAACACAATTACCTCCTTCTCCTATCCCGTCTGTTACACAAGCTCAACAGGCTTTTCTGTCTTCGTATGGGGTTCTTTTTATGTCATCAGTTAAGTTATATTCGAAACTATATTGTAAACTAAATGGTGTAAAGGATCAAAGTTTTATTACTGACATGGCTACAACTGTTGAGGAAGTATTGGGTGTTGATCATCAACTTGTGTCATTGTCGAATAGTTGGATTCAAAAGTTAGAAAGTGACGATGAGGCTTTCTTTGAAATCAAAGAAGCCGACTTGTCATTATTAAGACAGTCGTTTCCAACACAAATATATCCATCACAGTTGTTGCCATTCAAACCGACTAAAAGTACTGATGGGAATGTACCGATTGGTGGAGTGTCTAACTCACCAGTTAAAATACTATCTCGACCTCCTGGTGGATTCCTTCCTGATATCAGTTGTAACATCCAACACACTACAGCCTCAACAGATCTACCGCAATATGTTCCTCATCATTCTCCTCCACGGTGTCAACCTCCCAGCTCGCAAAAGCAACGTAATTTCAGAGCAATTCAGTTGGAACACAAGTTTGCTACTCAGCAAGTCCCTCGAGCTCATTCTCATATTTTCCAACAAGAAGTAGAATCCAGAACCCCTCGTGCTACTAAGAAGCGTAAGGATAAACCTGCCTCGAGGAAGAAGTCACACAAACCGCATCCACCAAACTCGTCTCCAAAAGACAGAGACAGAGAATCAACAGCTGCTGGTTATGAAAATAGCAGCAGCAGTTTGATTGGAGAGGAACAGAATTCTAATTCAAAACACTCAGAGATATCTCAAAGAGATTGGAATAGATATCAAGCTCTTAAAGAACATGTTCAGAGATTAGTAACAGGAGGAGGTGTTGTACCAAATACTACTCCTCTTGCTCCTTCAGCTCCAAAGATTATAAACACCTCTTCGAGATCTAATCATCAGATTATTGAAGATATCTCACCTGCTCCTCCATCTGAGCCAGCAACGCAGGTGAACCTGGCAAGAATGCGGATTACTAATTTCATGAAACTTCAGAAGGCGGTGTCTGGATACATGTTTGTGAATCAATTAGCTAGTAAGTGGTTACAGGCAACAAGAGACTCTAGAGAAGCAAAGAGAATAGTTCAACTAAGTGCTGCGTTAGCAATTCAAAAGAATTGGAAGATCTCACAGAAACGACAACAAGACTTAATCACTTTGAGAACACGAAGAAGCCTCATTCGACAGCAGAAACAAGTTGCCTTCTTTCTTCTTGTTAGAGTGATGAAAGGAATGAAAGCTCGGAGGAGTGTTTTTGGTGTTTGGCATCGCAGAAATACTTTTTATAATTCCGCAGTTCGTATCCAATCATATTGGAGGGGTTGTACTGCCTTACGTCGTTATAAAGTTATAAGAAAGTCAACCAGAATTATCCAACGCGTTGTACGTCTACTGAGAGCACACAAACTTCTTTGTGTACTCGTTGAAAGACGCAGAGATGATCTTTCGTTCATGTCTTCAGTTGTTAAAGCTACTCTTCAAATTCAACACTTTTGGAGAATGCACAATATTAGACAATCAGCTGTAGCACTCCTCAGTGCGAAGAAACAACGAATTCTACTTTACAACACTTCTCGTATTGAACAAGAAGAGTTACAACAAGTAGAATCAATACGAATGGAACGTCAAAGAAATGCATTTGTAATTATTCACTTTGCAGAGAAAAAACTCTCTGTTGAGTATGTGGAGAAGAGACGAGGTGAAATTGTTTGTGCCGCAGTGTTAGTTCTTCAGAGAACTGTAAGGAAATTCCTATCCCGTAAGACGTACTACCAAAAACGTAGTACCAGATTACGAGAGCAGTCTGAACAAAATTTATACGAATCAGCATTTGAAACTTTGTTAGGAATTCAACGTCTTGGGAGAGGAATGTTGATTAGGTCACGAGTCGCATCGAGGTTTGTCATTTTCTCCAAAATGCGAATCGCTGCAATTCGCATTCAGTCGCAATGGAGACGTTTTGCCACCAGAAATATGTTTCTCCGCCTAAAGTATGCTTGGCAAGAACAGAGATATCTGTACCTTCAGGAATCTCTTAGACATTACTCTGCTGAAGTTATTCAAAAGCAAATTAGAATCCACCAAGATATAGAACATCAAAAGACATCAAAATTAATTAACCAACACGCGATAGTAATTCAATGCTGCTTTCGAAAATCGAAGGCACGGAATCGAACTGAACGACTTAGAAAGATTCGTTGTGAAGAACGTGGTAACTATGTCAAGCAAGTAACAGATGATTGGGGTGCGCTGACTATTCAACTCGCTTACAGGAGGTACGTCGCAATGAAACTTCGTCGCAACTTAATTACTGCTCGGAAGATAAATGATTCACGAGAAGTACTGTCAGATGTTATAAACTACAGTGCGATAAAAATTCAATCGAATTTCCGACGACATGTTTCACAACAAAAGTATACAAGTCGGGTATCCCGTGGAGCAACACGCTCAGAAGAGTCTTTATTATTATACACTATACTACTGTCAAAGTTATATCCAGAAATCAGTATCATACCTGATCAAGAGAAAGAGCATTATCGTCACACTCCATCACCAAGAAATCGAACAGCATTAGGGGCACTTATTCAGCTACAAAAATCACCCACGAGTGATGTTCCTGATCTTGAAACAGTTGTTCAATGTAACGCAGCTTCTGTGATTGCTAATTGGTGGAACTTGGTGTCTGATTTAAGATATCAAAACACATTAAGAGAAATACTCGACGCGATAGAACGCAAAACCCTATTCGGACAAGCCATCAGACGAGCAATAGAACGAGAGAATGCAGCAGCTTTGATTATCCAAAAACAATGGAAATGCTACTTAGCGAAGGAGGAAGTCTGTAGAAGACGAATGAGACTACGAAGGGAAGTCGTGTTGTCATATGTGTTACCACAATTGCTGATGGGGAATCTTTTAGCACTTCCATTAAAGAGTACTCAACTGACACTACAAGATGAGGCTATCATTTATACTCATTGGTCTGTCCTGAGTATTCAGACTTGGTGGAGGTCCGTTATTGGTCGCCGTGCCATGTCTCAATATCGTCGAGACGCTGAACTCACTTTCATCGAATTCACTCGAGATGAAGAATACAATTGGTGTGCTACACTTATTAAGAAAGTTTATAAAGGTTACAGTACTAGAAATGATATTAAACTAAAACATGAGGCAGCCAAAACTATCCAATCAGTTCGTTTAATTATGAATGCAAAAGAACAGGTGCGCAATCTACGAAACAACAGACAGCAATTAATCGAAAATATCAATAAAAGCGAGAGATCTGTTTCAGCAATAGTCATCCAAAAAGCTTGGAGGAGAAGAACTATTTCACAGCCAGTAGCGGGTGTGAATTAGATTAAGTGTGTGAAGTTACCTCCCTGAAGAAGGGTGGTATCGAATTTGTTCTGTGCGTCCCATTTAATTTGTTTATTCTTTTTAATTATTTATTTTGTCTTACTGGGGAGTGGAGGGTCTTTATAAAACTGATAATAAACATTTCTTATTGTTATTTCTTTATTTTCCCCCTTGTTTTTTTTTTTTTTTTTTATATATTCCCCTTACTTTTTCTGTTGTTGTTTTGTTTGTTTATTTGAACCACACTCAGAGTTTTCCATCTCAGAGTGCTAAGGCTTCTTCTTCCTACTTTCAATTAACTACAATTAGTAGTGTACTTTTGCTTTATAGTTTCTGGTTCAGGAAACGTGTATGGAAGTCATCTAGGGATGAAACAAAATAGCTGCTCAGCATGCTTATTAGATTCTTTCGCGCCCCTTTTTCCCAGTTGTTCGTTATGTACCTGTTCAATTATTATTAATAATTCTACTTCTTTTGTTTATTATTGTTCAAAACAGGTTAGTTATAACAGATAAGTGATTGCAATCACCATTCTATTTCTCAGGTGACAAAGACAATACAAAAATGTTGAGCCTACTATTGTATACCCTGCTCGGAGCTGGTGCTTTTGCAGTTGCACTTCTAACTTACTGCGAGCATGCTCGCAAGAAAGAAAAGGGTGTACTTCCAGGAAAGAAGGGACAGTTCGGGTTTGCACTTACGTTTCATGTGCTTAAGTTGATTCGTCAAGGGACTTTCTACGCCTATGTTAGGAAGTGTGCTGATGATTTCGGATGGAGGTCATGGGTCATGCAGGGAGTTGATGGAACTGATTTAGTACTTCAAGACCCTGAAGATGTAAAGTATATGATGTCGACTAACTTTAGTAATTACACTCTGTCTTCAAGAAAAGCTATTTTTGACGATCTTCTTGGTGACGGAATCTTCAACAGTGACGGAGACACTTGGAGGACCCATCGTAGAATGGCTTCATACATGTTCAGTACAAAGCATCTTGGAGCCATGGAATCAGTTTTTCAAAGAAATGGAGAGAAGGTTCGTAAAATATTATCAGTAAACGCTGAATCAAAACAAGCAATTGATATTCAAAAACTGATGTTCAACTACACCTTCGATTCGATTAATGAGATTGCTTTTGGTAGATCTGTCAACAGCTTAGAAGGAAACAAGAGAGACACTGAGTTCTGTCGTTGTTTTGATGATGCTCAGGCAAATGCATTCTCAAGATTTAGTAACCCGATCTGGGTAGTTATGAAATACCTTAACATTGGATCTGAGAAGAGTCTTAAAAAATCACTAAAAGTTGTCAACGACTACATCAGAGATGTTCTCGTTGATCGCGCTGCCAAATCCCTTGAGGAAGCTCCAAATGACGTGCTTCGCTTTTTCATTGAAGCCGCAGAGTCTGAAGGTCAGGAATGCTCCCCTGAAGTCCTTCATGATGTTGTAATGAACTTCTTAATTGCTGGAAGAGATACTACTGCAGCGGCATCCACTTGGTGCTTTTATGAATTAGGTAGAAACCCAGAATGTTTAAGAAAAGTTGAGGAAGAGATTAAGAATGTTACTGGTCCTGCTGACATGCATTACTCTCACGCATGTTTTATTGAAACTCTGAGACTTCATCCTTCAGTTCCTTTAGATGGAAAGTGCGCAGAGACAGATGATACGCTACCTTCAGGTACTAAGGTTTTAGAAGGAACGAATGTTAATTTCCATCCAATATCATTCACCGTTAACCCTGCTCTGTACCCTGACCCAATGAAATTTGACCCAACTCGTTGGTTAGATGATGAGGGTGTCTACACTGGTTTTGACCCGTACAGATTCCCACAGTTCAATGCCGGCCCACGTCTTTGTCTTGGCAGACACATGGCAGCTTTAGAAGTAAAAACTATTCTTGCTGAGGTTCTTCAGGAATTCGATGTTGTCATTGACTACAATCACGTAATCGTTCCAAGATTTAGTGCGGTACTTCAGTCATCAAGTGGCGTAATGGCTCATATTAAGCGTAAGGGAAAGTAAAAATCCTTTCACTGATTTAATCCAAAAGCAAAAGTGTTATTCTCTTCCCTGATCCCTCGTCCCTCACGAGATTGTGTATACAACCAGGTGGACACTATTATCCACTCAATTCATTGTTGTTTGTCTGGCTCAACAGATGTAGTTTCACTCACCCTCCCCA
This sequence comes from Flectonema sp. DT1601, assembly GCA_964019425.1. Taxonomy (NCBI): domain Eukaryota; phylum Euglenozoa; class Diplonemea; order Diplonemida; family Diplonemidae; genus Flectonema; species Flectonema sp. DT1601. Next base: position 712,438 of record OZ025800.1, on the reverse strand, counting down.
TGTAGTATTTCATCCCCCAGTAGAATAACCAGACTCGACAACGTCTTCTGGTAAATAGGGCAAAAAAAATATAATTTTCCCTTTTATGTTTTCTTTTTTCTAAATTTTCTAAATGTACCTTTTCGTTGATAAACAACTATAAATATTATTTCAGTCAAGTACTTGATATTAATTTTGTTTTTAATAATACCTAAAGATGCAACTGTTTTTACATCGTCAGAGTTTCACCCCCCCCAGTAGTGTATACCAACACTAATAGTACCTTTAGTCACTGTGTCTAAAACTAATGTTAAATTATTATTATGTTGTTTATGATACAATGCATTTGTATTTTACGTACAAAATCGAACAGTTAACCCCCAGTAGTGTGCTACGAACTAGCAAAAATAGGAATTGTTTTTTTTTTTGACTTTGTTTAAGTGTAAGTTGTAACAGACTGCAGGGCATGGGACGCTCAGACGTGACCCCCGAATTGCCAGATTCGATGATGTATTCTGGTCAATGCCTCCAGGCCTAAGTCAAACTATCACACGAACTCCCTCTTCGAGAAGGCCCCCCTTTTGACTTCACACGTGGACTACACCTACGAGCCAGGAAACAGCTTTGCTGCAATCGTTGCAACGTATCGAAAAGTCTGAAAGAGGTTACAACAACGTTTTCACGCACAGTGACCAACGACTCTATCTGCCCTATCCCGACTGATCTCACTTGAACATTTCTTCTTATCAATATTTTAGAAACCATCTTGTGACGTCATTGAAGCTGCGTAATAATTGAAATGGCGCTTCTTCTGTTTTTGGAGATATGGATTCTCCATCCCTAGCCTTTCGCAATTTAACTCCCGTCTGTTTTTCAAGCAGTGGCTGAATGAATCTTATTGCTTTTTGCGACGGTGGTTTTATATTTTTTTCTTTTTAAATCCCAAACGTTAACCCGCATCTGTAACAATCAACTAATAGCAGTCGGTTTTCCGATGGAAACACGTGAATGAATCTTTTTTTTCACGTGTTTTTGTGTACCATTCCTGAGAGTGAAGTGATATAATGTTTTTTTTCCTTAATTACTGATTTGACTTTAATTTTTGTTGCAATGTGGTTAGCACCGTACTGTTCTTGACTAACTTGATTCTGATAAAATAATTTAACAAGCGATCCGTTTGATGATATCGAAGTGTAACATCAAAATCTAGCTCTTAAAAAAACTACGACTTGGAAAAAAATATAAAAAACACAAAAAGTGTTTTGTGGACCCGAAGTTCCTCAATAACGTTACGAGCTTCTTTATATGAAAGCAATGGTGATAAGAACATCCCCTGTTCCAAATGATATTTTATTTTTGCTTTATAAACGTATCTGCTCTTTTTTTTCTGTATTCCGACCAAACCTGAACTTCTTTAGGTAAATATTAAGTGTCGGTGACTAGTAACGCTCCTCTTTATGTGTATTTGACGGGTTCTGAATTTGCTTAGCCTGTGAATGTGATTGTTCCCCTTTTTTTCTAATGTTCTTTTTTTTTTTTTAGTACCAGTTGGAAGAGCTGCTTATTTTCTTCAAATATAACTGTGTAACTCAGTACGAGTCATTCGATATTAAAAAAAAATAATGCTCCGCGTGAAGTTAGCCAGACTTTTGTCGGTAAAAAAAAAAAAAAAAAGATTTGACAGTCTTTTTTCGTTTCATCTAAATAGTTGGATGAGAAGGTTTTTTTTTTCTTGTTTATTATTATATATTACTCTCGCTGTTGATGTGCTTATATCTTGTACTCTATTTTACTGAGTCTCTACCCAGCTGCGCAATGTAGTTTCGGTTGTAAAAGTAAACTAAAGTGTTTTCTCAAGATATCACTGACGTGTCTCTCATGTGGATGTAATCCGCAGGGATAATTAAAACATAAAAAAAAAAAGGTATTCAAAAAAAAAAAAAAAAAACCCTTCCCCCGATTTTAAATTTATTAAAACCCAAAAAAGTCTTTCCCGTGCTGTAGGTGAGATAGCTACATCATGAAGCAAAAAGCTTTTGATAAGATCTTGGGTTTGTGTTGTGAAATTATTATTTTTTTATTATTACACCTCACACACAGAGTTACATATAGTCGACACTGATAACATTATGAAATGAGTACAAGTGTTCCCATTTAAGCATGGTAATAATTTTTTTTTTTTCAGACACAGTAGGGAGGCGGAATGGGAAACTTATGTCTAACAAGTCCCTCAAAGGAAAGCCAGGATGCAACTGATGAATTATTTGCGAAAGGAAATAATTCAGGTGTTTCTGGTATGCTGAGAGACTTAGAAGATATTGAAGGTTGGCAAGAAGACTATCAAAAGATTCTCTCAAGAGCAACACCTCGTCAGTTATTTACACTTGAAGAGGTCATAGGAAGTGGATCATTCTCACAGGTGTGGAGGGGATTCGATAAGCGAGACAACTACTCTGTTGCGATAAAAATAATACCACTAACTGACCCTGGGAAATTAGAATTCTGTTTACGAGAAGCAGCTCACCTACTTAAAGTACAACATCACAGTAACATTAGTAGAATATTAGGAGTTTTTAGTGATACTGCTTGGTCTGACTTATGCTTTGCGAGTAGTCTAAGGCTTTGGATTATTGAAGATTATGTCGAAGGACCAACACTGAAAGCATTAGTCGACACTCACACGAATACTAAAAGAACTGCTACAACAGGTGAGGTTGCTACTGTAGTCAGACAGATTGGAGCAGCAATAGTTCATTGTCATTTATCTGGTGTTATACACAGAGATATAAAACCTGAGAATATAATAATTCAGAATGACGGTCGATGTGTTCTCATTGACTTCGGATCCTCTCAGCTGTCAGTAGACACTCGTTGTAATGACGCATTAGTTGGGTCTTGGCAGTACATCGCACCAGAAGCTTATAATTTAAATTACTCAGATAAATCTGATATATTTGCCTTGGGTTGCGTTGCATCTGAATTCTGGCTTGGGGGTCTAACTCCTTTAGAAATAGCGAAATGTGAAGACAACACAACATCACTACTTTCAACTAAAGCCTCAGTCATATTATCAACCGAAAATATCGCTCCGGCGTTGTCGGATTTAGTAGCTGTGTTGAGAGCTGATATTCTACCAACTGCTTATACTCATATTTCTAATAAGGTTTCTGCCTCGTCACTTGCGGAACGCGGATCTCAAAAAGGATCTGCAAAGAGACTCGGAGAACTACTTCTATCAATACTATCAGATGAGCCATCAGAGAGGAGGTTGGAATTGTCATCCCTCGCATGATGTGACCTGAAGAATGATGTTGTATCAGTTTGTTAGTAATCAAACCAATCCAGCATTACACAACAAAGAGAGACACTCTTTGTTGCTGGACTTATGAAGATCTATCCCAACAGGTTTAAATTCGTGAGAGTTTTTTTTATTCAGAATGTAAATTGTTCCTCTTCTTTTGGTAACCTGAATAAAAAAAATCTGGTGAGTGTTGAAACAATTTAGGAAATCTGATCTCTAGCGTTACACCAGAACAGATACCAACCACATGCCACGTGTGTTGATATTTTTATATAAAATTATTTTAAGATCTTTAATGTGATTGAATGTGTTTGTTACATTACTTGATCAGGACAATCGATTTATCTGAAGAGCTGTACGCGTGAAGTCAAAATACTTTATCCATTTCACTAATACAGGGGGAGTGTTAACAATGTTCTGAAACGGAGGTAAAATGAATTATTATTATTGATTTTTATTCATTGCTGTTACAACTATAACCCTTACCCAGATATTTACACGGGAAAAGAAAAAAAAGGTAATAATATGAGAGAAAAAGATGCGAAATCATTTCAGGTACTTCCTGTGGAGATTGTATTCACCTGTTTGTGTTTCTTACGACCAACAGATATTTTAGCAGCGGAAGAAGTCTGCAAGTGGATGCAAAATTTTACAAAAATACATAAACTTTGGAAAGTCATATTTACCCGAAATTGCCTTGGCAATGCCTGGAGACTTCCTGGAGAAGGGAAAGAACCAGATAGCTGGAAGAAATATTACTACTTGTATAAAAGCCAACGGGGACTCAAAATTAATGAAAAGATGCAAAATATCAGCGCTGCCGTGAGGTGGAGAGTTCCGATACCAAAACATTTCAAATCGAGAAAAATTAGAAGTCGAGAATTTAAATTTTCAAAAGACGCCTTAGGAGAGGCAATCACATGGCAAATAGAAGTTGAATGTCTTCTGGGAGTACCAGTGTACCCTGAGATACCTGGTGCTGTTCTACCACATGCTCCACCATACTGCACATCAGCATCAATAGAAGCTAAAAAGAAAGGGAAGTACTGTAATTACAATCACAGTCATCAAATGGCTAAAGTAAGGATATGGACGACTAATACCTGGACACCAGAAATGACTGATCACTACTACGGATCGTATTGCACCATCGTAGTCAGGGACATCTTTGATGAGATTGATATTATCCCTGAAGCAGTTCTCGATATTGACAGTGGTAATAATCTAATGATTGACACTTGTAACTTGTCAGGTGATCGAGAAATAGTACTTCGAATTGATCTAACACTTGCTTTAATGATATCAGCACCCCTTGCCCCTTTGTATACTCTATTGTCTTCAAAAGATGAATCGTGTTGTATAAAAATAGGTTACTGCAGAGCAATATTTGAGATTGCTCGATGCAAACGAAAATACGGATCGACGTTCTCTCACTTAAACAATCGAAGTATCAGTAGTTTGGTAGCGTTGGCTGCAGAGCCTCGGTCATCGCAGAAGCTTCGATCTGAGCTGTTTCAGGCGTTGTTGAACTTGCTATCTCCTGCAGCAGTTTTTATACCTGATGACTTAGCTGGGGAGTTGCTAAGAACATGTATTAATGTCCTTCGAGATACTCCCGTACCTCACTACAATTGTTTTGGTATGAGACAAACTGATGTCAGTCTGGCACAGAATGTCTCTGGCAGCTTATTTAACCTTTTAGTTCACCCAGTTGCAAGAGAGCTAATTGATGAGGCAGCACAACTAACAGCTGTTGGGTTATTAGAGCATCCAGCTTATAGATTATGTACTTTTAGTATTCTAGCAGTGTTGTTAACATCTCTGAATTGGGGGACGCTGTGCAGTTCTTTAGAGGATAAGTTATCAACTATTACTTCGTATTACATGAAATCAAACAATCCTCTCGATACAGACTGTACTGGTGTGGCATGGGATGAGACTGACATAGCTGCATACTTTCTTCCATTACTCTGCTCCTCCAACATCACATGTGTAACTTTTAGTAGTTGGTGTTTAAATGCCTACTATTTTCATACCGCAGTTAATATTTAGTACAAAAATTGAGAATGTGTACCGCACTGAATAGCGTACACAAAAGAATTTTTTTTTTTTCATATAATTGTTTCCTGTGCATATTTCTACACGAGGCTGCATATTTTTATAAGAAGTACCCTTGTGTTATTTACACACATTCTGAACAAGGTGAGCCTTTATGCGTGTATGAGAGCAATATCACGGGAAGTCTCTTACATCCCTTCGCTTATTTTTTTCCCCTCATCTTTTATTTACTCAATGTCACACTTCTTAACTATTAATATTATTATTTGATATGTTTTATTTTCGGTATGACTCATCTTTAGGTTCAGTGAAGAGTGTCTCGTGAACTTTTCTCCTGACTTCGATGGGTTTAAGGAAACGCTAGCGCGGTTTCTTCCTTTCATTCGAAAAAGAAGAAAAAAAAAATAATGAGAGGATACGCTGTTCTGTGATTTGGTAATTAAGTTTTCTTTATTATAATCAAATCGAATCTTGCCTGAAGCGAGTACTCGATGTGTTTGTTAAAAAAAATAATTAGTAAACTGAATATTTACTTTAGTTCAATTTCACTTTTTGTTTTCAACCAACAGATACAATTACTGCTTAAGATGTATTATCTGCTTAGTATTTCATGTGGAGTGTTTTTTTTTTTTCTTTTTTCGAAATTTATTTTTCTCAAAGGTAAAAAGAAAAAAAAAAAAAAAAAGGAAAACTAATCCTGCCCGTGCAATGCCGGGCGGTGATAAAAATGAACGAAAGCTACGGGGAGTCGAAAGCAACCGACATCGGTCCAGCACAACAATACTGACAGACTACAAAGAACGGTCACGGAGCGCAATGAAAGACACCTTGTTTTTGAAACAGCATTGGAGAACGAAGGAAGTTCTTTACAGCAAAGCTGCTCAAGTACCGTTCTGTGGATGTGACTCTTACGCTGTTGCGATGACAAGTGATCAATTGATTTTCTTATCGAGTGGGGAATGGAAAGGATACGAAACACGTCCAACACCAGAAGTCTTAACACCGAGTAGGAATGACTCTCGTAGAGGTGGTGTTGGTGGAAATGTCTGGTCACAAGAAGGAGGATCTCTTTCAGTTTACGAATATGAACCAAGATTTCAAGTTTATTTACACAGCATACTTGAAATAGTAATGACTGAATCCAATGATAAACATCTCGTATTGCATTACCATCCTGAAGGTACTCAGCAACCTAATTCAGATGAGAAGATTCCTTCTCTTGAATGGCAATTTTCAAAACTTTCTTTTGACAATCGAGACTCACGTGATGACTTCGTTGCATGTATTGTAAAACTACGAAAGAAGAAAAAGAATTCGCCACTTCACTTTGACATGGTTCGCGAACCCATACTAAACATGGAAGCAGCGAGACGTACGATATCAGCTGTGAGACTTCGGAGAGCTCTCGAAGAAGCAAATTTATCCGAAATTGAAACCGAAGAAGACTATCTCAATGTTGGTAAGCATACCGGGATTACTTCATTCTTAAAATCTCAAAGTGACTCGGTGATATTCTTATCTTTAAATGTCAGAGTACCAGACCTTGGACATGATTGCTATGCTCTTGTTATAACAGAACGGTGTCTTTATTTTTTTCAACAAACTGAGTATCAATATCGTTATGAAATGCAAATACGAATCGAACAGTTGGAAGCTCTCATCCAAGTCCGTCCAGAAGGAAACAGCAACAAACAGTACATGATTATTCAACAGACGACGTTGGATAAAAAAGATGATCACGAAGAAGATAATATCGACAACAACAAACATCGTAAAGAGCATTACATGGAAGTTCTCCCCTTAGAAGATAATCATCTCACCGCTGAAAGACTGGGTAATAAAATCCAAAGATGCCTAGAAAGACTCTACCTTGAAGTTAAGATTGACAGACTTCCATTTAGAATAGAAAAAATGGCGAAGAGCAGAGTCAGAAAAACTCCAAAAACTGGACCACTAAAACAAGTAATTGCAAAAGTAGTGAAAGCATTCACAAGAGATGGTAAAGGAGAGGAAATTAGTAATAAACGAACTCGATATGAAGCAATGAAATGGTTGTTGTTAATCTGTAGAGTTCGTTTATTTGATTTAATTGATACTTTTACAAAACTAAATGTTGCTCACCAACAATCTCATGAAGACTCAACAAAGAAAACCCGACACGATATGGCGGCAGGTTTTATTGGTAGGAGATTAGGCCTTTCATTAGTAGGGCTGTGTGCTCACTTAGATCTCACTCATCAACTTATTTACGAAGCATTACTTTATGAGCTTATGAGTAACAGTGAACTACAAAGTGATAGTAGTGATCTGTTTGGTGACAACACCTTCGCGATATCTATTCTAAACATCTACACGGGATCAAGAGCAGAACAATACGTCAGGCTGGCTTTGTCTGAACCACTTCAGAAGTTCCTTAACACTTACGAAGCATCCACCGATACTGAAAAAGACTTTGACACTTGTTGTGAGCTATTTCTGACGGCTATACTTAGTTGTACGAAATATTTGCCTCATGAATTGAGGGTGATCTGTGCGGTGATCCATCGTTGCGTTTCTTTTTTGTATCGATCCGATGCATTCTCCCCCGACCTCAACCGCTATATCGGAGCCTATATGATGCAACGAATTTGGACTCCTGCTCTGAAGCATCCGACTGTTACATTGGGACTGGTGTTGGAAAGCGCGCAAATAACATCAGCAAAACGGGATATGTTACGAAGGGTTTCCGAGGCTTTGAATTCATCAATTGGATTAGGAAATGGAATACCCAGAAAATGTATCAGAGAACTATCCGAAGAATATTTAACAAGCCTCGTTGATCCTGAAGTCTTTGAAAGCCTTCACCTCCCAGAAGCTGATGACTTCGCTAATAACAATGATGGAGATGGAGCTGTCGACAGTCATCAAATGCTTCGAAGGAAGCAATCGGTTGTTACAATTCCATTAATGAGACGTGACAGTAGTCATTATGCCGCTATTAAAGCCAGAAGTAAAGCAAAAGAACGAGAGAAGAAAGATTATTCGTTTGAGGCTTTGCGTTTTAATGTTCAATCTGATAATAATACAGCCAAACATGAAGTTTTAACTCTCAGTAAGAATCTTGAATCAGTTCATCAAGCATTAGGTAGAGACACTGAAAGACTAATGGTGAGTATGATTTTAGGACTAAGTGACTTAGACATGAGAATAAAAGAACAACAACAAAGCCTTGCTGAACAAGAACTCAGCAGTAGTCACATTGAGGAGTTAACCTCACCCGCTAAGGCTTTAGTACTTAACTTTGACCGCGCGAAATGCAAAGAAAAAAACGAACAGCGAATGCGAGCAGTGGAAAAGTTATCAGTAATTGCTTCATGTGTTCTTTTAAAGGCGATTGAAGATGCTCCGTTGGTGCTACCGCAACGAGAATTGGACGGAATTCGAAAAGAAACCGTCACTCTAGAGGATATACTTAAACAGAATGTCAGCACCATCGACACGATGACAGATGAGATATTTTCACTGCAAAAGGAAATCGCAAACCTAGAGAAGGAATTGTCAGTCTCAGGGACTCAAAATGATCTCTCTCTAACCAGTGAATTCGGCAAAGAACTCGACAAGCCGATAGTATCTAATGAAAGTATATCAAACCATCCAAGAGCAGTATCACCACAACTAAGTACCACTTACTCTAATGAAAAAAGTAGGCATGCTGGTGTTTATTTTGTAGATCCACATTTCAATGACTTTGAAAGCGAATCTGACGGCAGTGACTACAGAGAGTTTACAACTGATCCAGACTTACAAGATATCCTTCTTGATTGTGTTACTGATATTAGAAAAACTGATGTGAAAAGTCCTCCGTCACCTTCTCCTTCACCAGAGTGTCTCAGGTCTGAAACTGTTGAGAGTGACAGCAGTGATGGTACTCAGACACCTCCTAGTTATCGTTATAAACTCACAACACATGTCTTTGATGATGACGCTGATGATGATGATGACGACTATGACTGCTCTCAATTGGTTGACTCTGCAGAGGTTGCGGAATACTCACCCGACTCACCAGTTGCCTAAGACTATGTGCTGGTTTATTTCGATATTTACACCTTGTTTTCCGAATAGATACACATTCCGTAAGTTAGTGAGGGTTTAAAAGTTATATTTCCCTTCTTTTAATTTAAATAGTTCAGCTGAGTAGTAGTCAGTAACCTTTTTGTGTCATAACCTACCTAGCCTTCATTTAGATTTCTGTAGAAAGTAATAATAGATTTGTTTCTTTATTTTTTGGTATTTTGGTACTTCATCTGCTTAACTTACAATAGTTATGGTCAGCCTCATTCAGTTGCAATTAATATTTGATTTTTTATGTTCTTATTCCCTCACAACAGTGTACAAACAGGAGCAGTAACGGTGAGTGACTACCATGCTGTCGAGAGAGAGAATAGTGAATCTGTCTTTATAATTTATCCTTTTCTCTAACAACAGGAACAGTAATACCTAACAGTTTACGATGAGTGACTACGATGCTGAAGAAGAAGTATACGGCTGCATATTGGATGATATCGTTGATTTGGATCTCACAAGAACCGACACATTAGACGAAAACAGCATTAAAATAGCGATAAAAGAAGGAGGTGAGAATCAAGTCTTTAGAACTATTATTATGCAACTGTTCGAGGAACTGGTTGGTATTACATTGGATACGAGAAAGGCTCTCGGGTTTTATAAAAGTATTGCTGCTGGGTTTCGGTCTGCCAGAATCGATTCTAATTTAAATCTTAAACACCTCCATGCGAGTGAACCAGATAGAAGATATTTAATGGAATATCTACTCGCAGAAACAAAAACCAATCGAATGTTGGAAGCAAAACTGCTATCAGACGCTGGTGAAGACATTGTCGTCTTTGACACAAATGACAGTGATAAAAATATTCAATTCATGCTGAAGACTCTGTGTCAAGTGTTTGACTACAAGAAAGCATCCATAGGCGTTGTAATCGTTAAGAAACTTGAACTCGAACTCCAAGAAAAACTCAAATCAATAATCGATGTCAGTGTACTTCAGCAGCATATGACAAAGTGTATTTCACGAGACGAGATATCTGACGATGATATGAGTACCGTCACAGCAGTGTACCAATTCCTACTCACATCATTTGCTAAGCGCAGAGAAGTTGCGATAAGCAGAGCCGCCACAACTATTCGTTCATTCCAATGGTCTGATAAACCAGGAGTTGATCTTTTTCGATTAAAGAACAAATCAGACGCTCTAATTTCACAATTCGCAAGGAAGCCATCTGTGAGCATGTCTTCACTATTTGCATTCACTCGCCTGTCGTTGTACACATCTTGTTTTATTCCTATATCAGTTAAGGTTAGAACACAATTACTATTCGCACCTCATAAAAACTATAAAATTGGAGCTGTAAAAGACAGAGATGGCAGAGTGAACACATACAACACTGCTGAACGAGTTGCTGATGACATCGAAAGAGTTAACGCCCAGTTGAGGGGAGGAGGTAAGAAAGGAGGTGGCAAAGGAAAGTGGGGCGGCAAAAAGGGTGGTGGTGGTGGTGGTGGTGGCGGAGGCGGATACCACAATAACAATAACAACAACAACAATAATAACAACAACAACTTTAACGAGTCCCGTCCTCAAGGTTATCAAAACCAAGGCAACCGCGATCGCACTGGTAAGGGAGGCAAAAAGGGAAAAGGAGGCGGTAAGAAAGGAGGATTCGCAAATGCTTCACAAAACAATCCCCACGGTGGAGCAGCTTTTAATCAAGGATACCAACAAGAGAATATGGTATGTAAAATAATATTAAAGTACTTCTTTGAAACAAATATAATAATAAACACCCACAGTACTACGCTGGCCGATAGCTGGAGTGCGATGTTACAAATGATGTATTTTTACAACGGAAGATGAGCCTACACAATTCTGCCAACGGACGTGAACTTTTTTTTATGAGAAAAGACTCCCTCGGGGATCCTTCACTTGTTTCAAAGAAATTATAAAGAGAATAAAATAAAACAAAAAAAAAAAAAAAAAAATTGAAAAAAAAAATAATAATAATGAAAACGAAACGTTGAGGAAACTTTTTTTTTTTTTTTTTTTTATAATTTTTTTCATTTTCGGTGTTTTGCTATCTTGTTCTTGAATTCTTTCTCTGTTTTTTTCGTTCAGCTGGTATGCAAAAAACTAATTACTTACCTTAACAAGCTACCCGGCGGATATTCTTGTAGTGTTGTGTTGGCGACCAACTACTATGGTCTTTACCAAGAGTCTTTACTTTTATTCTTGGAACCAATTTTTGTTTTGTTTTATGATCCTTTACACGTCATATTTTTATAAGCCTCCCACTACAATGCCTGTACACATGAAGGATGCGTTAGCAGTAGAGAAGAAGATTGCTGCGCTGATTGCTGGTGGGAGTAAACAGCTAAAAGTGATATCAGATTTTGACTACACCCTCACGAGATATTGGGGTCCAGATGGAGATCAGGCATGCAGCTGCTACAAGGTAATCGAAGACTGTGAGTTTCTACCTGCAAGCTATCACATTGAAGCAAAAAAACTACAAGTTCACTACCACGCAGTTGAAATAGATCCGCATGTGTCTCATGATGAGAAGGTTGAGTCAATGAAGGAGTGGATGCACATGGCTAATGATCTCTTAGCTGAGGCTGGCCTTCGCAGAGACGACATCCCAAAGTTAGTAAATGATGGAAAAATATACTTCAGAGATGCGACAGACAGTCTAATGGAACTGATAGTAAGAGAAGCTATTCCTATTTTAATATTCAGTGGAGGCATAACTGATATCATGCTTGCTGTTATAAAGCGATACAATATTTCTGTCGGAGAATGCACACACTTTGTGTCAAACAAAATGAACTTTTCAGAAGACGGAATGTTTACAGGTCTTCAGGAACCAGTATTCCACGTATTTAATAAGTTCGCAGGAGCCATAGCGAATGAACCATTCATGAAAGCAGAACAACACAGGAAAAATATAATCTTGTTGGGAGACTCTCTCGGGGATATAAATATGACAAAGGGAATGGATACCAACACTTTATTAACAATTGGTTATTTGAATGCAAATTTTGATGATTCAGCACAACTTGAAAAGTATAAAAATATTTACGATGTCGTACTGGTTAACGATAATACTGTTAATTACCAATTGGATTTATTTAAAAGAATTGTGAGTGGGAAGTCTGAATAAACAGACAGCTGACGAAACCGTTACAATGAACGATAATTACCAGCAGTCTTTGATACTTAATACATATAATTTATATTTCAGGAAAGGCACCACAACATGGCGATCAGCATTCGCACATCTAGTACTGTTGTGTTGGCGTGTTTGCTTTGTGCGACTACAGCTGTAGTTACTATTGTTTTCGTTGATACTATGATGTCGAATGTTGACGAAATGACAAGCGCGAGTTCTGTAATGGCAGATGAGTTCGCTGAATTGTTTTTATCTGAGAGAATACACACCGTGAAAGAACAAATAGGAGGTCATATATTACATCCTGTGAAATATGTTCTATCATTAGGGAAGAATACGTACGATACCTATGAGTTAGATAAAAGTTCTGTATACGATGCTCTACGAGTTAGTAGGACTGTCCTCTCACTAGCAGATCAACTACACTACACGAGGTTCATACAAGAAATTCAATTTATAAGTTTTTCTGGTGACTTGTTATCCACGGATAATATCGATATCAAAATGTCGATTGGGTCTGATGAGGGAGATCCTTGGACGGTGTCACAATATAACTTTGAAACCAACATGTCTTCGTTTTACTTTGATAGATATCCGTTACCATTACAAGCTGATTTCATCAGACGTCAATACCATGAGTATCAAACTTTACTTTACTTGCACCTTAACGATCACGATGAGTACACAAATAGCTGGTCCCGCCCTCGAATATCCCCTGAGGGTAGTCTTCGAATCTCACATGCGATACCATTAGAACATGATGAAGAACCGTTTCAATCCCCGTGGTTAGTCACTGATTTCTCAATCTCCTTTCTTAGAACTCTGTTGCAACAAATAGCTTTCGTAGTAGGTGAACCCTTCAGCACACTTGGATATGATGACCCAGATTATATGCCACACTTTAGTGATAACATTCTCTGTTTAGTTGAACAAGATACAGGTTTACTTGTGGAGTGTTCTCACGGATTTGGAATCACGCTACTTGGAAATGGAAGTAGGAAACGCATCGTAGCTTCAGAAAGTGACCATCCAGTCGTGGGACCAATTTTTCAGCATTTGGGCAATCTGAGTGAAGTAGAAGAGGAAACTCTATTTACGATAACATCAACAGGGACATCAAGATTCCCAATAACATCTCAGGAGTATTTCGTTAAAATTACATCTTTACGTCATGATCACGATCACGGTGATCACGGTGGTGAGATTGCAACAAATTCTACAGATCACAATGACACTGGCCATGCAGAGGAAGAAGAACACCACGACGAAGGTCACCATGAAGAAGAAGAACACCACGACGAAGGTGGTGAGATTACAACTACAGATCACAATGACACTGGCCATGCAGAGGAGGAAGAACACCACGACGAAGACCACCACGAAGAAGAAGAACACCACGAAGAAGAACGCCACGACGAAGACCACCACGAAGAAGAAAAACATCACGAAGAAGAACACCACGACGAAGACCACCACGAAGAAGAAGAACACCACGACGAAGACCACCACGAAGAAGAAAAACACCACGAAGACCACCACGAAGAAGAACACCACGAAGAGGAAGATGAAAAAATCAATTCTAGCCCTCCTTGGCTCGCAGTAGCAATAATCCCGCGAGCAAAATTACTCGCTGCATTCGACAAACGCACTCAAGACGTAAGGAAAAATGAAGAAAAAGGAACCATCACCGCACTTATAGTTGCTGGAGTGATCATAATTGGAGGTGTAGCTGTTGTGTTTGCTTACGAAACAGCTTTAATAAATCCTTTATTACAAATAATGAGGGACATGCATGAGATAGAACAGATGAACATGAATCACCTCGGACAAGAACATCGACGACGAATAACACTATTTCAAGAAATAAACAAAATACGATTATCATTTATAGAAATGACTGAGATACTAGTTGAGTATAAGGCTTTTGTTCCTTCATACCTATTGCAAGGCGATGAAAGAGAGCCATCAAGCGATAATGATAATGTCGATAGTGACACCCGAAGGTCTAGCGTATCAAAGAAATCTCAAGTCTCAGCCTGTGGTGTTAGTCCCTTAAAAACACTATTTGCTTTAGACCTACATAATCAATATTGTTCTTTCTTAACAATAACGACTAACTTCGACGACAATCTCACCTCATCTTCTTACAATGAAATCCTTTCATTCCTCGTCGCGACCACAATAAAACTACATCCTCATGTTATGGTATCAGCCGGTTTTATTCAAGTCGTGTTTAATGCCCCAATAAGAATTATTGGATTTTCAGATAAAGGATTTCATTGTGCCAATTTACTAAAAAGAGAATCATTTAGTTTTGTGACTGGAATCTCTTACGAAGTCGGAGAAGCAGAAGTTGGAAATGTTGGATGTCAATCTCAAAAGTGGTACGTTGTAAGAGCTGATGAGCTTATTGAACTTAAAGTGCTTTCGCAATACGCTAGTTATAAAAAAACTCCATTCATTGTCTGTAATGAAAAAGTGACAACAGTTCGCTGTTCAGGATCAAGCTACATATTTGCAGCAGTTGACATCCTCCGAGTCACTCAGAATGTTGTAGTACTGTTCCGAATTATGTGTCAACAAGAAGAAATAGAAGAAGAATGGATGTACGCAGTTCAGTCTGAAGAACAAAGTATTTATTATAAATACAATAAGGGGGTTTTTTACTTCATGAGTGGTCAGTTCGAAGCTGCAAAAAACCTTCTTCTTGAGTGTCACGGAATAGACAGGAGTCTAACAGTTCTACAAAACCTTGTCGCGTCTGTCGATTCTGAGGAACCTTACAGAGGAACGTCGTATCCGTTTTCTGTTTCGTCGGCAACTTCCCCGCTGCCTAATCGGGATGAACTGGAGAATTCTAGTAAAGATAATTGTTGTGATTAGTAGTGCTCATCATACTAATGAAGGTAACAGCTGTAGACAGCTTATTATTGTAGCTCGTATAGCTTATTTTGCATCTCTCTATTTGACTTTGATTCCAATGTTCGAATAAGCACCCTCCTCTCTGCTCTATACCCTGCCTTACAATATGTTTACTGTACAGCTCTTTTACAAGGCTATTCGTTTCCTTTCTGTTTTTGGGTGATTTTTGTCGCTAGTATTTGTGTTGTAGTTTCCTTCTTTTTTTTTTTTTTTTTTGTTGCTTTTTTTTCTTTATGTTTTTAATCCTCTTCTCCTGCTCGGCTTTCTTTCATTTTATAGTTCGGGAACTATTCTTGTGGCTTTAGGATAATGTCTTTATTCTATCAATGTTTAGAAGGATTGAATGAGATAATCCAAAAGGAAATTATTTTTTTATTTGTAGCTCAGCATTTACACATTTTTAGTCTTTTTGCCATTTATTCAACCTCCTTATGATTGAGTTGAAATGTTATAGAGGAGGTGTGAGGATACTAATGACATTTTTACAGTATTTACACCTTTTTGTCATTTCTTTTTTTTTTTTTTACTTCGGTCGATTTTTTCTTATTCCCCGAAGTTGTTTGCCTGCTTAAATCTGCAGTTTTTTTTCTGTAGTTTTTTTCGGTGCTGCTTTTCTCTTCAAAACCATGGAGTTGATTCGTGTTAAAGTATCAATGGTTTTGTTCTAAGGTTAAATAAACCAAGGACCTGCGTCAATTCTAGAATTGCGTGCAGTAAAATCAATATAACTAAACTTCTTCATTACAGGTGGGAAGGGTGTCCGATACCCAAATTGGAGTGTAGGGAGCCTGGCGGAGGGGCAATGCCTCCCGCGGATCCCTGCGTGATAAGTGTGGTGTTAATGGCGACTTGGATCAGTGTTAGTTGGTATTGTGAATTTTTCCTCACCGTCTGGGGATGGGCAAACGTTGATGAGAAAGGAGCACTAGTGCTGCTGCTAGTTGTGTTTGGGGTGTTATTGGTACTTTGCTCATGGTCGTATTATAAAACTGTAGTTACCCATCCTGGAAGGGTACCCGTACGATGGAGAGAGAAGGCTGATCCGCATGTTGTGAATGAAAAATTCCCGTTGGGTGCATCTCACGGCCAAAGGAGGTTCTGTACTTTTTGTTCTCACTGGAAACCACCAAGAACTCATCACTGCAGTACATGCAAACGCTGTATTTTAAAATATGATCACCACTGTCCTTGGGTTGGTAATTGTATTGGTTTTTATAACCATAAACATTTTATATTATTCATCACATATCTACCGATATTGTGTTGGATAATTATCTTATCATCATTTTCCTTTGCGACTAACTGTTTTCACAAACTTACAAGTGACTCACCTCCTTCGAATATCGTCAGCAATAGCTGTCCTCTAGCTGGTTTATCATTAATAAATATGGTCGTTACATATTCGTTGTCAGTGTTGTTTGCTATACTGATAACTTATTTCAGTTTTAATCAGTATCGTCTTCTACTTAAAAATAAAACTGTCGTTGAAGAAAACCACAGTTTAGATGAGGTATGTACCACTGACAGCTTCTTTGCGATTGGTCTACGACATAATTAATAAATTAAAAAAAAAAAAAAAACAGCACGACGAATACAATTTGGGTTGGGAACGCAACTTCTACGCAACTTTTGGTGAGAATTGGTATGGTGTTCAACTATTGTTTTCAGGAGGGAGGAAAAAAAACTAAAATTGTCTTCAAAATCCACAACAAACAGCATGTTATGGCCTTTTCCCATAGCACCAACTGATGTTACTGAGACTGAGGGAATCTTTTACCCTTCTCGAAGGATGTTTGAATCAGAAAGTTCTCCATTACTTGGATCTCGATATTAACGTAGTCTATGAAATGGAGTTCCAAGTCTTAGATTAGAAGTGATCTCGTGCTGCTTACAGTACTGATGTCTCTTGACTATGATACTCCAGCTACAGGTTTTCATCAGAGAAGGTCCCAAGTGACTTCATTTGTTACGCTTATCTAACATTTCTGTAAAATAACAAAAAAAAAAAGAAAAAATGATGAACAAAAAATAAAATAAAATAAAATAAAATGTATGTAATAATGCGGAATTAGGTAACTGTTACTTTGATTGATTTGGTTGGTTTTTTTTTTTAAAAAAAAAAAGTAGAAGAAGAATAAGGTCGTTACAGTTCTGAAGTCCAGAAATTTGCAAATACTATTTTTTTCTGAATATAAATACGTAAATAAATTATTTCTATTTACAGATGACAATTATTAGCCATGAGGTCGTCGTCAAGCCTCTTGGCTCACACAAACTAAAACGAAAAGAAGCAAATCTAAAATCAATGACTCAGAAAGCAGCAGAGCATACCAACTACAAGGAACAGACTCGAATGGGTATTTTTCCTAAACAGTTATTCTGTTTAAAAGAATCGACAGCATCCGGAGTGAGTGAATTCAAGGAAACACATGGCATCTCATGGTTTACTACTTCATTGAGAAGGAGAAACTTAGACAGAGAAGCTCTCAGATCAAAAGATTATTCTCCTTTTAGAGCTTCTCAAAATAGATATTTACATTTAAAGACAAAAATAGATCAAAACATTACTGCTTCACTACTAGAAAATTCAAAGTGTCCTTTGTATTCTTCATTTTCGCAATCTAGAATATTTGACGTGGCTCCCCTATTTCCGGAACTGACTAAAATAAGTCGTCGAGCCGCGACACCAAATCCGTCTTCACAGCCGGTGTTTTCTGTACAAGACATTCGAATTGCGACACCAGAACCAATGAGACATAAAATAATACCACCAATACAACTTGAAGACTCTGTAATTCGAGTTCGTTAGTTGGCTTTTGGTATTGATTTTATGTAGTGTGATTCATTATGTTTTTTTGAAAATCGGAGAAGGGCTTTACAGTCTCTCTCTCAAGGGAGCAAACTGAAATAATTTCGAAGTAAAAACTGTGAATGTTTTTTTTTGTTACTTTTTTTTTTTTAAACAGAAAAAATATAAAAAAAAACAAATGACTTCGCGATACTATAAGAACCTTGGAGGAGATATCGCTCCAGCGATTACTTCATTGAAGTCAGAAGGATACACATGGCTCATAGCTAATATGAACACAATGAGATATGAATCACTGCTTGCCAGAGTTAAGACTTATACTGATTGTTGTTTGTATCCAACAGTCTGTGAAAGAAAATCTCTTTTGAATAAATTGTTGTCGGAGGCAACACCAAACAAAGATATAAAAATATTACACGACACGGCATCAATGATAGGCGTCTTACTTAGGCATGTGGCTCCGACATCAAAGACGATGTTGAAAGACTTTGAAATCGATCCAAAACCCATACTAAGTCTACTCGATGCTCTGTTATTTAGTTCTGATAGAAATCCACTTCAAATTGCATTTCAGGCCGTCACTTCTCTTCTGAATGTGATTCCTAAAATGGTGTACTACTTTCCCAACCCACAACAATTCTGTGAACACGTCTTTGAAACATACTTCCCACTAACTGAGAGTTATAAACGAACTCAATCAAAGGCTGCTTGGTCAGTTTTATTCCTTCTAATACCAATTAGACACATTCAACAAGAACGACTCGATTGGGTTATCGACAAACTGGAAGATAAAAACAAAATGGAGTTTCAAGGAGAAGCATTAAAGTTTTTACAGCGATTCTTAAAAGTTGAAGTCGCAGCCATAGCATCTGGTGAGGAATCTGATAAACCAATAGCTACTCTAAAACACCACATTACGAGAGTATATTCACACATAGCTAGAATGACTCTCTTTGCTAAGGTAGGAAATGCTTTTACAAAAACAGTCGGACTGAGAGCGACCATGTTAGCGCTTCTAGCGAGGTATGAGTTCATGGAGGGTGATCACAGTTTGAGAAACTTAAAACATTTATTATCGATGTGCGCATTATCTTTTATTGGAGCATGTCCTGGAAAGACTGATCGTCTGCTACTTAGACTATGCAGGTCCATCCTTCAACAAGTTCTGACTCACCACAGGCAACAAGGAGGTGCCAGCAGTGCTGTTTTTGAAGAAGATGAAAGTGATGGCGGCGATCCTGAAGACGCAGACAACATCGACGACGAAGATGAACAACTCCCAGACGCTCCTCCACTTGCATCAGCTCTGACGGAGTTTAGAAATTGCTTCGTTGAAGCTGTTCTACCTTACTGTTTGAATTTAATATTAAATCAAAAACACCCTTCGCAAACTGCCGGAATTATTACTTCATACCTCCTACACTTGGACACAAAGAATATCGTCCTACCTCAAATACTAAAAAGGTTATCAATTGCTTCTGAAGTAACCAGTTCTAAGGTCAGTCAAAATAGTAAATTACTTCGATCACTAACACCCGCAATTATATTAAAAGGAGATGAGAGTTCGAGAGCATGGCTATTTGAGAAAGTGTTAGAGGCGATTCATGCTTCTAAGTCTGGGGCTATGCTTCAAGCTGGACTGCAATGCGCATCGTTCTTAGCAGTCTCGTCAGATGATTTAGAAGTGATACCCGAGGGATGGTTTATCAAGATTTACGACAGGTTAATAAAACTAAGCGAATCCATTGAAGCAAGTCGAGTAGTGTCAACTGGAACATTTATTATTCGCTCGATGACATTTTCTGATATTCAGAAATGCTGTGAAGATATTTCTGATACAATAAAAAATGGTTGTCAAGACAGTTCTACGAAAGGGATTAGATTAAAAACGATAGCAAAATTTGTATTGTGTTTGGCAGAAAGAAACCCTGAATGGGGATGTGAAATGTTGAATGACTTAATGAAAAGTATAAAGGAAACAACATCAAGCAGACTCCTTACTTGGTATGCACACATCGCATCGCAACTTATATCAGCCGTTATCAGAGGTACCAAATCATATCCGATTGAATTAATCAGAGAAATCATATTGTGGTCTTCCGAAACTCTACTTTGTGAAGGACGTGAAATGGACTCATCGAAGCAGGTCGCAGAATTATTAAAGAGATCCTTGCAGGCAATCTGTCCTGGTCTACCTCCTGGTCAATACTCAAAAGAATCTGATCTCGAGAAATATGATGAACTTTGTGTGGAGATGATAAATAAGTTAGCTCCGACTAAAAATATAACATCTGAATTACTAACAACTCAGAGACTTGAACATGACTTAGCAGTTCTGAAGGGAATGCGGAATATCATAACGAGAATAAGATTCTCAAACAGTGATTCTCCAGTTGATAAGATGCTAACAGTTGTTCCCATTTCAATGAAGTTGAAGGATCTGAGAGAAGACATCCAGACAGCTGATCAGTTGATAGAGATTGTTGATAGCCGAGTGCAATTCATTCTCTCAACATCACAACCTGATTCTAATCACCGATCCATCACCGACAGAGATTGCTATGCTGTCAGTAAGATGGTTAGTTCTCTATTCACAAATAACTTAGTAAGAAAACGAAGCAATTCCTGGTACTCAGTGATGGCTACACTAAGAGCAGTTTGCGCATCACACTATGCTGGTGGATTGTCAAGTAAAGCAGCTTATTCGATATTCGCTCAGGGGTATTTTTATAAATTACAAAGACGGTTTGAAATGATTGTCGGAAGGACACCACTCGAAGAATTACTACTATCGAAGCTGTCTATTATAACTTGTTTTAACTTCGAAAGGAGTAGAAGTAATTGCACTAGATTGGTATCAGCATATTTATCACATCAGTTTACTGGAGAGTTAGTAGTTGAGGAGTGTCTTAATGTTATAGAGAAGGAAACAGCTAAAGCAGAGCCTTGTAATCACTCCCTTGAGGGCATTCTTCGTGTTTTGAAGGCGCCTATAGTTCCGATTGTTTGGCAAAAGACTGAACTTCTGAAAAAGTTTATCGATGTTACAATAGAAAAGTTCCCAACAGCCTCAAAAGAGTCAGTCAAGTCTCTCCAGCTGTCAGTTATCCAAAGGGTGCTATCAAAAAGAAGAAGAGAACTCCCACCAGACTCTGTCGGTACTGACATCAAAGAAATCGTTCACAACTTAACAATCTCAAAGAGAGAAAGTAAATCCATCAGCGCACTGTACGCCATTGCTAGTATAGTTTCAAATGATGAAGAAGATCTCATACCAGATATGACTATGAAAGTACTGATGGAACATTTAATCTCAGACACTCGCTCCATTCGCGAGCTGACTGTTGCAGCACTTTCACCGATAATGTACAGAAAGAGAAAGATTGCTTCACAAGAAATAAACATCGGACTTACAGCGAGTATCGTAGATTCATGGGTCTTGTTAAATAGAGAATCAGAAGTCAGTATACAGAATTCTCCTTTTCAGAGAGCTGGTGCAGACGACAACGTTGCAAACTCTCCAAAATTTAAAATTCAAAACGCCCAACTCTGGAGAGGAATATTTGAAGTTGGTCAGGACGCTGCTTTGGAATGTGTTCTTAGAGCTGACGTCGCAGGTCTACTAACAGATGACACTGCAACCAGCGTCTTCGAATTAATGGGAGGACTGTTGCGTAGTACAAAATATTTTAAATCTGAGAAAGCAATGGAACTTGTCTGTACTCTATTAAACGCCGCAGCCAGCACTTCATCAACAAAGATCTATGCTGAAATGGGTGCAGGACTTGGTTTTGGTATTACATCCTGTTCTGGTGAACAACTTATTACTATTGATCGTATACTTATTTCTTGGGTAGAGTCAAGTAGAGGGTTACAGTTACAAACTCGTATTTTAAGGCTTCTTATTACCTACTTAACAAAACTTCGTAAAGAGAAGACTTCTCACGTTGAGTCGATAAAGAGACTTTTAACTGTCTTTCATAATAAGAAGTTTAGAACTGAATATGACTGTATTAGATCAAAGATGGGTAAGATAATATCAATCGTAATTGAAAAGGTTGGAACTGATGAAGCTTGTTCTATTGAAACACAGAAACTGTTTGGAGTGGCGCTATCATTTGAGCACTCTGAAGAAGTGATAGCAGATATCGCGACAACGTTGATTTCACGTGATGAGATGTCGGCATTTATTCCGCATGTTCCATCTGTACTTCAGTCAATCATCAACTCCGTCAGCAATAAAAAAGATTATACAAGAGACAGTGAATTAGCATCAATCACTGGATTACTGGTCACATTCTTGAGAGCTCCTCAATTCATTCCGTCGGTAATGCAACTCGCTAAAGAAATACCTCAAGACCGAGTCATCAGTAAGAAAGGATCTCATTTCATAAAATCACTTCTTATAATGGTATCTTATCATTGCTACACTGAGTTAATAAAACCGAGTGTATTCGAAGCTATTAAAGATGTTCTTCTGAACAGATTATCTGGAGGAATATTCCTCGACACAGAATCGAGTAGAGAAGCTGCCAGTGACGTTACTAGTGTATACAGAGCACTATTTCCTGAAATGAAACCTGAACTATTTAACTTCTTCATTGACTTGTCGAAATCTGATGATCCTGAAAAGAGAAAAGCAGCAGCATCTGGTCTCAGTGGTATCGTGCTTACTCATTCTGAACCTACTGATCATACTTGGGAAGCGTTAAGAGTTTTAGTTGAGCTTACTCACGATACCGTGCTGAGAGTACGAAAGAGAGCATCTGATAGTTTATTCTTGTGGAGGCAGAGTATGAAAGAAAGTCCTGTTGTCTGGCATTTCCTATCCCCAACTTTAGAGGGAAAATCACTGATAGCACCACTAGAAGCCGCGCAGTCGGGAGCCTCCTCACAACAGTTTTCGTAGACGCGAATCACATTTTTTTTTTAAACAAAAGAAAAATTGTGATGCTTTGTTTTTCACTTTTTTTCTGATTGCCCCAAAAATGATAGTATTTTGTTTTTTCCCGTCTTCCCACTGGCGGCGTTAGTGTTTTTGATAGTCGTTTAGAGTGCACAGAATATCAGCACACTTCTGAGACCTGTCGAAGATTCTATTCAAAACTGAATACGTTTTATGGTATTTGTGTGTAATATTTTAACAAGAAGAATATTCCCTTACAAAATCAGTCTTAGAGTAGTTTAATTATTAGTAAGGCGTACCAAAAGGTCTACAGGCTCTGATGACCTTTATGTACCATTCCTTTTGGATTAACGTCATGTTTTGTATAATGGGCACCGTCTATGGAGATTGATCTTTCAGTCGCCTGTGAGCTCATCCCTTTTATCATGCAAGTCTCTCACTTTAGTGGGGGTAGAGAATTAGCGCATGTTTCTGGCCGCTTTTATTGCTTAATATGTAGTACAGTGTTTTTTCTTGCAGTTCGCAGGTGTGATTTTAGTCGTTTGGGGGAATTGGCTGGTCATTCTTGTTGAGGATCGCAAACACCTCCCGTTGGAGTATCAAACCTACACGGTTAATGATAGTTTTTGTTAACGCTACTATTACTGCTTTTCCCCTTGCTACGACTCCTAGCCATTTTAAGTTCCTTTTAAGAGGGACTTCACTTTTTAGTGTTTCTACAGCGAAATGGTAATTGCCTCTTGATACCCGTGTTCGAAATAAGTGTCAAAAAAAACAAAAAAGAGAAAATAAATAATAATTTTCGTTGATTGCTGTTTTGTTATTTTTTTTTTTTTTTGTATTTAGTTGACTATTTCACCAGCCAGGAATCATAATCAGAACGTGGTGTCATTCACACCAATATAATCTTCATGAGTAGTGAGTGTTGTTGTTAATATTTATTATTATCCTTTAGATTATTCAATCCAAACACAAAATGAACGTCAAGGAAAACCCCATCTCGAATAACCCGGACTGGCGTGCCGGTGCGAGACCTTCTGAGGTATGTCCTTTCATTAATTATTTTTACTTATAATACTTTTAGTAATTACCTACAACATCATTACAACAGCTTTATGCCGTCAGTCCGGAGGGCGATTCAACGGTGGGCTCCCCAACCGCATTGGCTTCGTCGGCGGTACAAACAGCAAGTGAGCTAAAAGACAAGGGAGCTGACTTGGCTAAAGCTGGAGCAAAGAAATGCTGTACTCCAGAAGTAAAAGATCAGTTTAAAAAGTTAGCCAGCTACACTGCAACTATTTTGATTGCACTTGCGTGGTGGGACTTCATCAGCCAGGGAATCTTTCACCAGATGGATTCAGGCTGGTCTGACAACATCGGATTGTTATGGGCTGGTGCAGTTATTTGTTTAATTCTTGCGATGGTTGTCACCTACTTCACCGGGGAGACCCTTTCTTTCGGAGAAGACTGTTGTTAGTCACATTCACCTTTTCCTTCATCGAGTTGCCCTCAGTCAGGCGGTCAAAGCAAAAAATAAAATTGACTGACGACGTACTGTATTGTTAGTCTTTATTTTCGATTTCTACCACCTTTTACTTGTTGAGGCTTGTTGATTATTTAAAAGGTTGATTTTCCAAACGTTGCGAGAAGAAGAAAAAAAAAAAAAAAAAAAAAAACAAGAGAGTTGAAAAACGAGTTTTTGTTGCCTATTCAACAGTACACGTCACTCAAAAAAAAAAAAAAAAGCAAAAAAAAAAAGCAAAAAAAAAAAATTAAACCAAGTGTGCGTAATTTGATGATGACTTCTATCCTTAGCTTAGAATAGTACAGTTGCTTATGCGACCAGTAACTTCACTGCTTACTGGTTGTTTATCTGTAAACCAATTATAATTATATTAAATCTCCTTTGGAAGACCTTTTTTTTTTTCTCTTCCTTTTTTTGTTCTTCAAAAAAAGAAGGGGAAAAAAAAAAAAGAGACCTCCATTCCTGTTCGTAGTAGTATTTATTTGTAAAACCGTTTTTTTTATATAAGACTTCCACCCCTTTCGTTGTTCCTTTCAGCTTGATAATACAGTATCAATTTACCCCCCTGCCCATTTTTTTTTTCTTTTTTACCCTTTGAAGTTTTCCCTCAAGGGGTATACTTCTTTATACCAACCTTTTCGTGTGTTCAACCCCGCGGACATGGATAAACAAAAATTATTATATTATGCTTTGCCATTCTCCCTTTGAAATAGCTGACTACATACACAGTGAATATATTTTACTTAACAATTGGCTGTGGTCTTCTGGACAACTGCTGACTTGCAGTCCAATTACGCAATCCATCACAGTTATATAATTATTGCGTGAACCCTCTTCTTCTTCTTCTTTTTGAAAACCTTTTTGAAAAACTCTAGTCATTCTAATGTATCAATATTATTTCAGTAAACTAAGGGAAATGAAAACAATGTTCTGTCGGATGGTGAGTGACTGTGGCGTCACTCTCTGTGGACACGCGCCCAGCGCAAAAGATCGTTGCGAGAAAAAACAGAAAAAAAAAACGAAAATGTAAACAAAAAACATGCATTCCTCACACAATTCGACACCTGGGATTCTCAACTAAGTACCACTAACATTGGTAGAGATAGGCAGTAGGATCTCTATACCAATAAACATCTATAGCCCAGCTTCCCTTGTCTCCATTCGTTTTTTTATCTTTTTTATGTCTTTTTTTTCTTTCTATTTTTTTTTTTTTTTTTTTTTTTAGTTAGTTTTGTTTTATTTAATTTTCCTTTTTTTTCT
The DNA here is from genome assembly GCA_964019425.1 of Flectonema sp. DT1601. NCBI lineage: Eukaryota > Euglenozoa > Diplonemea > Diplonemida > Diplonemidae > Flectonema > Flectonema sp. DT1601. Next base: position 686,455 of record OZ025800.1, on the reverse strand, counting down.
TTTTTTCCTCTATTTTTCTTTTTTTTACTCGGCTGTTATTATTTTTTTTTAATGCATATGTTGTGCGGGAACTGTACATTGCTCTGCACTCCACTTCGAATATGGAACAGGCATTGTATCACAGTCACGCACTACTCTAAGGGTTACACCCATCTGTACTCAGATGTATGTTGGCTGCGCATTGAGGTATTAATCAGCCGAGTGAATTTAAAAAAAAAAAAAAAGGGGGGGGGAAAAGAAAAAGGAGAGAGGAGAGTGAAAAAGAAAAAAAAAAAAAAAAAAGAAAAAAAAAGAAAGATAAAAAACGAATGGAGAAAATTGCAGCGAAAACGACCCTTTCCCCCCGCCCTTTTTTATTTCCTGGGGCCTTTTTGTTATTTACTTATGGATTTACTTATTGAGTGATCCTCTTCAGTTTCTTTTCACTGCGTGAATGCTTTGTGTGTAGTATATTTTTGTGTTTTTTCATCCTTTTTTTTTTTTTTTTACATAAAGAAAATATGAAACCAGGTTGTGTTGGGGTGGTGAGAGTTGTTTAATTATATTAATTAACGGAAGCTAACTATAAAAACTAATTTAGAATATCTCTTCAAAAATCAAGGGAACAACAAAATGATGAGTCTCCCACCCACACTGAATCTCTGGCAAGAGATGTTGCAACGATTACAGCTTCAGGGTACAGAGATTTCGGATGTCGCTGACTGCAGTACTACAGTGTTGGCTGAACTTTTAGGAGAACTCGGATTCAACGCGTTACAAAAAGCAAAACTACAGACAGAATGGGTAAAGAGAACCGCCACACAACTAACACCTGATAATAACATTCAAATAATGCAAAGTCTTGTTCCGGAACATATTAAAATAGTTCGAGTCGATCGTATTGAAAATGACTATTTACAGGAACTGTTCGTTAATAACATACGAGTATCAGGTAGTGTAAATTCTATTTCTTTATCCTTCTATAAACCTTTTATCAAACACTATGTAACCATCAAATTAATAGGTACAACTCCGGTTGGTCTTTGGTACCACCCTAGTAGGCAAGACGATACACTTTGCGCTGCTCGTGTTGGATTTTCGCTGCCATCTATCGGAGAGCCTCTTTGTTTTTCAGATATTCCACCTTCTTGTCATTCCAATAGAATATTATTTTGTGATGTGTGTAGTGTTGATCCTTACAATGTTAGACACATTGAGGAATGTATACCTCGGCTGTTGGTGACAATTAGAGAAGTAGGAGGGAGATTATCACCACCACCGGTACCTGTTCATAGTCCTGAAGTTATAGGAAATAGACTAACTCATGGAATCATTTCTCCATCTCTCGCATCGATTGACAGAGCTGGGTCGCCTGTTGCTGCTATTGCGGCAGCTGAAGCGGAAGCGATGCGACTTCAATTCGATCTCCTGTCTCTTCCACACCACATGAGAATCGAACCATCACCATCGATATCTCAACACCAAACTCTTAACCACGCGACAGTTGATAGTGCTGTTGCAAAAGAACAAACACTTCGACTACTATCTGAGACAGATCGTTTGATGGCAGAGTTACACAAACCTCTTATTTATAATGAAACTAACCCTCCAATTGGATGGATGCAAGCTCAGCAGGTATGTCGTTTAGTTTGAGTCTTTTAGATACTTCTTTACCAAATATACTTCCTCTTTGTTCTCTAACAACAAACACCTAACAGGCCATGGAAGAAGCCGAAGGATTAGAAAGGAGAAAACGACAGGAAGAACTAACGAAACAGAGGCGAGAAGAAGAAGCCGAAAGGAGGAACGTGCAAGAAGAACAAGAGCGTGCGAGGAATAAAGTTCAACAAGAAGGTGAAGAACATCAGCCTCAACCGAATCCTGAATGTGATCCATCAAAAGATCCGAATACGGACAACGTAGAGGAAGAGGTTCCCGTCAAGGACTCTGCGGTGGCAACACTTTTCCGAGAATTAGATAACAATCGTCGATTATCAATAGCTGACGCTGAACCGATTCAGAACCCAGCGAGAAGCACTCAAGAGCTACGAAGGGAGATGAGAAACTCTCAGACAGCGCCTGTTCCACAAAGTCATACTGCTGGTGGACTAAATGAAAATGAATTCATAAGCAATGCGGCAAAGGAAGCCATGACACGGCAAAGCAGAACCAGTCTTACAAGTGGAATCCTAAAAGACGGTCACACTACTAAGAACTCAACAATAGTAACTGATGAAAGTCAACGTTATAGTTTGTCGAGTGCAAGTGACGTACTAAAAGAAGGAAATGCGACAACAGAAGCACCTGCGGGGCAAAGCAGAAATAGTCTCGGAAATAGTTTAAAATACAATACTTCCAACAGGAATTCCGTGGCTAGTGAAGAGCAACGAACTAACGAGACAGCAAGACAAAGTAGAAGCAGTCTTGCAAGTGGACACAGAGATCAGTCTGACAGATATTCAACTGGTGAAGAATTAACTGGTCAAGGAAGCACTGTCAGGAGTACTCGCAACACGGAAGAGTTACGAGGACAGAGTCGGAGTAGCCTGGCAAGTGGGACAAGAGATGACAAACGACACAGCGTTCACATTGGTTCCACAACTAAGGCAGACAGTGATCCCTCATTAGGTTCTAACCCGAAGACTGATGTTGTTGTAGACAATGCTGAACCTGATCAACATACGCTCAATACCACCACTGCGAGAAGTAGTCTAGTTGGGAGTGTTAGACAAGTACGAGTCAGCCTACCAGAAGTTACTGAGATGACTCTCTCGAATATCAGAACTGTGAGAGACACTGTTGAGGTACCTGCAGATGCGAGGCTGGCCTTAGCTGCGGAATCTGAAAACATAAACAGCAATGCAAGTAATAATAGTGAAAGCGGCACTCAAAATCGCAATCGTGAGATCCCAGAACAACTTTCTGAGAAGAGCGACCAGCTTCCATCATCAAAGCAATCTCTGGGAGGTACTTCGGACGTTCTTCAAAATCAAATTAAAAAACTCCAAGTGGTCGATGATCCGAATGCTGGGATTCGATTCTCAACTCTTCAACCAGCTAGTCGTACAGCCAGTGTGTGTACATCACATGATGAGAGAGAAGTTTGTTTAGATACTCAAATATTAAATACTTCTTTAAAACAACAAATTGCTGACAAACAACAGCTCACCCCTATAGAAGGGACTCCTATCCGTCCTCAAGAAACAGACGATGTCAGGCGCTCTGTCGAGGGAGCTGCAAATTTCACGCTGCTGCCAGCAGCTTCAAACACTTCCAACGCCTCCAATACGGAACATAATTTGCATGACGCCAGCCAGCAAACTCTTCCGATGGCACAACCTGCACCCGGCAGTTTACATTCAACAGCAAGTAGCGTTTCCTTTGCGAAAAGAGCTACAAACAGCGTACAAGCATTCGATCAAACAGTCACCTCAGCCTCATCCTCAGCCCCAGCCGCAGTTGAAGTTCCTCCGCAGCAGATGAAGGAACTGACGAGAATAGGTGTTGAGTTGCGTAACACCATCGACACCAATTTAACTCCATCAATACCAGTCAGTGGCGTCAAAAAGGTGGCAAGCGATGTTCCAAAACGTCAGACTCTTCCTATCGGAGCTGCAGAAGATCCAACCTTCCCCGTCGTGAACAGATTTCGTAACGACAGCATTACTAGCGCGTTCCGTGATGGGGCTGATGATATTCGAAGACATTTAGAAAATGGGGATGTCGTTCAAGTTGCTGTTTCTGAACCGTGTAAGGTATGATACTTTTTGTTTGTTTATTTATTAGTGTTTTTCTTTCTCGCGTACTTCTTCACTATAAATTAAACAGATGTTGCCCCGCCCTCCGAGTCCAACTCCAAAACTGAATCCAATCGCAGTTAGGGAAGAGGTTGAGGAAACTGTTATGGAGAGAGCAGAGGAAACTCGAAAACAGGAAGAGGACGATTGGGAAGTTCGAGTGAAGGAAGCCTTATCGAGAGTATCAACTATCAGTTCTGGGATTGGGAAGAAATCTCAGCAGGAGAAAGACAGCTTCGGTACTACACTTCGTCAACGTGCCAAACTGAGCAGCACTGCGAGTGTACCTGCTCGAGTTAAAACACCTTCCTCTCCTATTTCAATAAGTCATCCTGCTTATGGATTACCAAGTCCTGAACACAACACTAGTCGAGTTATAAGTCCAGAGAGAGAAGGTAGTTTAGCAATGGCTGGGAGATGTAGAGCAGAACAGGCTGCAGACTTAACTCGTAATTTGTTAGGAAATAATCTCCGCGATTGGGTCAGCACTGCAGAAGCTTCATCAGTCCTCGGTAGTGGTCAACTTCCGAGTATTGGAGGAATCGAATCGTTTGAAGAGACGCTACAGAAGATTGAACTCTCAGCTAAGACTGACTTTGATGCCGTCACAAATAAATTAGAAGCCTTGAAAGGAAAGATGGATGCAACTCGCCAGAGTTGGATGTCAGTACGGCCTCAGCATTCAGGAAAATCGAGATGGGTAGGAGCAGACCTCCCTGGTGGTGTTTGGGGACCTGCTTTCTCCGAATTGCAGGATGAGTACGCTCGCGCCCTGGAAGCGACAGTCGAATCGATGTAATAAACTTACAGTTTAATCTCTGTGTGCAAATACATTGTTGACTTATAGTATGCGTACACATTCTATTTCGGCATTTATTGCTGTGACCAACTTGTAAACTTATCCTTACTAATATTATGAATTTTAATTGTTGTGTATTACTGTAGAGTTATTTCCCTACTCCATTATTGCCTCTATCCTGTTGTGGGATATGAGATGTGCGGAATTTCCTGCATACTAATTGTATTGTATTGTTCTTATTGTAAAAATAATATTAAATAAATAAATGAATTGTTATCTTACAGGCCATCAGCAACATGAATAGGGTTGCAATAGTCTGGTTTGCTGCCCTGGTAGGTCTCTGTCATGGGCATGATGACCAGCGGTATGATGATGATGAGGCGATTGCTTTATTTGCAGACCACTTAGTACCGGATGCTAACCCAAGTGAGAGTTATCCATTTTTTAATTTAGCATTTTGTAGACCACCTTCGATGGTGTACAAAACACAAACTTTGGGTGAGGTATTAGGAGGGTCCCGTAAGATATATTACACCAACTACAAGTTACATTTCAAAGCAAATGTACCAACAACAGAACTCTGTACATTAAACCTAACTCCTGAAGACATTACTTCATTTAATGAATCGATTCTTCATTTTTGGCATTTCAGTATGTACTTTGATGAGATCCCACTGAAAGCATACATCGGAGAATATGATCAAAAGGGTAATGTGTATCTGTTTACTAATCATGATTTTAATTTTACTTACAATCGTGATCGAGTTATTGAAGCTCAGATTTTTACATCTCCTGCACACAGAGTAAAGCTGACACCAGGAGAGCCAATGAAAGTTAAGTTCACATACTCAGCGCAGTGGTCTGAGACATTCGTGCAGTTTGAAGATCGTACTTCGAGTAACCCAAAAGAGATATTCGTTGAAGAGATAGAGATCCAATGGTTTTCTATAATCAATTCATTTATTCTTGTTGTTCTCTTAACTGGTTTCTTAGCATTCATCACAAGTAGGCTTCTGAAGAAAGATTTTCAGAGGTATGTTACTTTCTAGTAATCCATCAGTACTGTTCTTATTCGAACAAATTAATAAATAACAACAGGTACGACAACGAAGAACCAGATGAGACTGGTTGGAAATTAATTCACGCCGATGTGTTTAGATTCCCATCACACGCTTCATTATTTTGTTCTATTTTGGGATGTGGAGTTCAATTGTTATTAATCTTCGTACTCATGTTGACGTTATCTGTTGTTGGAGTCTTTTACGCTCATGGAAGGGGTACCATGTACGCTTCAATTATTGTAATCTATTCTCTTACTGCTATCGCCAGTGGATACACGTCAGGTTCGTTCTACAAGAAGCTTGGAGGTGAGCAATGGGTTCACAATGTTCTCCTGACATGTGGATTATTTGTTCTTCCAGTTTTTATCATCTGGTCAGTTCTCAACTCAATCGCATGGGCGAAGGGTTCAACATCAGCATTGCCAGCGGGTACCGTATTTGCCCTCTTCGCTTTGTTTTTATTGGTAGCATTCCCTCTCACCCTTGCAGGTATGTTTATTTAGATTCCGTGATTAGATTTCCAAACCAACCAACATAATTATAATAACAACAAACAGGTGCTATCTTTGGTAAACACACTGGTGACTCACTGAATGCACCATGTCGCACTAAGCAGGTTGCTAGACAGATCCCTCTGGCTCCATGGTGGAGAGCTCCTGCTTACCATGTTGCTGTCGCGGGTTTCTTACCATTTTCAGCGATTTATGTTGAGTTGTACTACGTCTATATGTCCTTGTGGGGACATCAATTGTTTACTCCGTACAGCATCTTGTTTCTGGTGTTTGGAATCTTGTTGTTGGTATGTATTTTATTTATTATTAATCAATCTTGCGTTGAGGTTGTTAATTTAATAAAATTCAAAAAAAAAAAAAAAAAAAAAAAAAAAAAAAACAGGTGACTGCTTGCATTACCGTGTCCCTCACCTACCTTCAACTCTCAATTGAAGATCACAACTGGTGGTGGCGTTCGATTTTGTCTGGTGGAGCAACTGGATTCTTTATGTACGCTTATTCTTTTTACTACTGGGTCGATGAATCTCACATGTACGGATTGTTGCAGCTGTCATTTTATTTTGGATACATGTTAATTATATGTTATGCCGTATTCCTCATGTTAGGAACTGTTGGATTCTTTGCATCACTTTCTTTCGTGAAGCAGATCTATGGAAGTATTAAAATTGACTAATGCGATAGGAGAGAGGCTATAGGAAATTGATAATTTGAGAGAGAAAAAAAAAAAGAAAACAAGAAATAAATTAATTAATTAAAAACAACAAGAGAACAGTGGTACAGCTAATTAACCAATTACAATACACTTTTAGATATATGGGGGGGGGGGGAAATACTTTTTAAGAAAAAAAAAAAAGAAAAAAAAAAAATCCGTGGGCACAGCGCAGGTGTTGTATCCCCCTTGCTGACAGTCTTTCTTTGCTCTTTTTTTCTTCTTTTTTTTTTCCTTTTTTTTCTCCCCCTTTTTCCCTTTTTTAAAAAAAAAAAATCAAAAAAAATTAAAATTAAAATAAGAAAAGAGAGACACAGGAAAGTGAGAACAATCACTAAGAAAACAAAAAAAAATAACAAATGTTGGACTGTGAAAGGTGGAGCAAACAGCTACTAGCACACTTACGAAAGTAAGTCAACTAAAAAAGACTAGGAACGCGGCTCATTTGTTATTTTAGTTAAGACGGGTTACTTGTCACAATTTTTTTTAATTTTTATTTTTTGCCCTCTTCAAGGGTGGAATTTTAAATTCAAACTTATTCTTTCGTTACTTTTTTTTCCATTTCCCACCCAACTTGTTTTTTTCCTTTTTTTTTTTTTTTTTTCTTTCGTTGTCTTCTATACGAAAAAAAGGAGTAAAAGCGCGCCCTCCCACAACGACTTGAATTAGATTATCTGGTTAGCACAAAGTTGCTGACTGGTTTCTGATTCCTACGACATGTTGCGAGGAAGCTGGAGTTCTCGTACACGGAGACGCAGTCCACTTCTGCGTTCAAACTTGTTGAGCGTTGAGTAGTAGTAATTACGCCTTTTTGATTTTTTTGCTAGTCGAACTGTCACTGATGAATTAAAAAAAAAAATCGAAAAAAAAAGATTTTCTTTAAAAATAAGATAAAAAAAGAAAAATTTCTTTTAATGCTTCCTAAAAAGACGTCCAGAACACATTTAGTTTCGACGATCTCTTGCTGTAATTGTTTTTTTGGAAAAAAAAAATATTTGAGTGAATGAACAGAAAGTGACATAAAATAACACTACTGAATATCCGTTACTGCTCATGAGTCAATCAATATTTTTTCGGATTTAAAAAAAAAAGAAAACAGCGGTTGAGGCGATACGACACTCATCAGAGCCGCTGTCTAACTTCTTTATTTTGGTATGGCTAGCCCAGTGACTTTTTTTTTCTTTTTCTTTTTGATTTGTTTATAGATAAGGAGATGACTGATTAAAAACCGGGAAAAAAAAAAAAATAAGCGAAAAAAAAAAAAAAAAGTTATATCCACGGTGATCAAAAAAAGTGACAACGTTGTTGTTCGAGGAACTTGTTTTTGGATTCCGGGTAATAAAAAACAAGGTATTGCAAAAAAACTGACCAAACTCGCGTGAAGTTCAAGTTGCTTGAGGCAACACTTCGGTACGAGGAGATGGCAGGTTACGACGAATGTTTTACATTCAGTAAGAAATTAATGAGTAGAACTGATCCCCAAACCCTAAATATGACAAATGAAGTGGCGAAGTCCTCCTATTTATGGATCCCATTCATCTCCAAAGCTACCCCTCGAAGTGTCAAGTTGGTTAAGTTGTTGTTTGTTGCTAATTATTTCTCCCTCTTAGGTGTTTACTTGTTAACAATATGGTATGATGCTGGTCTTTGTTGTGGGGTGCTCAAACTATCTGTTATTTTAAATTATCATTTTATTTACCTTAGACACTAATATGCTAGCAGGGGAGGTTAGCAGGCAGTTGGATGTCTCTTTCGAGCGGCTTTCGGAGCATGTTCAAGTCTGCGAAGAAGGCTGCTTTCGGATCTAAGCCCCGCGACAAACAATCGTCTGTAGATGATCTCAACTCAGCTCCTGTTGAAGAGGAGGAAGACTCTCAAGAAGAGGAACAGACTGGATGGGGAGATATTAAAAAGGTTACGGAAGGGAAGCAACTTTGGTCTGAATTTGAATCCTCTAACGACAAATGGAAAATAATTCCAAAGATCGCCGAGGTGGCCATCGGACTTCTTTCATCTCGAACATCATTCAATACGGTGTGTGAGACTTGAATGTTATTATTTATTATTATGAGTATTTATCATTATGTTCTGTGTGATTACAAACAATACAAAACAGGTATTCGATGATGGACAGCTACTGACTTCAACAATCGCTAATGACCTCGCCCGTCACATACGAGCTGCATTGGGAGGATCTGAAGTAACTATTTACAATCTCCTAGAATCAGAACAACTTATTTGGTGTCTAACTCTCTTCAATGCGTACTGCAGTATTGACAGACAGAAAGACAAAAAGAAGACAATCGACTTGAGAATGAAATTAATCAACTCAGTCGCGTCAGTATCAGTTCCATCATTACTAGTTACACTGATGGAGAGAGTTAATTTAAATGCTACTGTTGGTATGTTAGTTGTGTTCTGATCGTCTCTTTTCTTTACTCAATTATGAAAACAATAAAACAACTGACAGGATCAAACAACTCTGACCAGATCACCAGGATTAGTGATTCACTGATGTTGATGTCAGGTTATCAGTCGTGTGTTGATGACTTAATTAGAAGTGGTTGTAATTTAATAATTTTACAAATCATCTTAAGAAGTGATCACAACGACTCAACTTGTGAACTACTACTACCAAAACTAACAAACATCTTAGTAAAGTGTAGTTCTGGTGAGGGGAATCAACTGTCACTTGCTCAATGTGGACCAATTCAAATGGTATTCAAGTCATTGCAGGAAGGAGGAACAGCGACGACTACCTACTACCATTTGAGATGCCTGCTGTCAATTTGTCGTATTTTATGCGATTCTGAAACACCTCTACGAACATCACCAGGACAGGAACTGATAAGCAATATCTCAACACTGGTAGATGCTGTGATAAAGTGTACAACAAAGCATGATGATGTCATTCACGTATATTGCAATCTCGGATACATCGATACGAAAATGCGAAGAGGTTGTGAACAACAGTTGGTTAAGAATTCCGCGATATTCGCAAAGCTACCTGAGATAGCAGTTCAAGTACCTGGTTCGAGTCAGCAAGCAATATGTGAATGTATTATGAAGGCATTGATGGATGATATTTCTAATTATGACATTTTAACTGAAGACACGCCGCTACTCGCAGCCCTTCTCGCAAAATTAGAAAGTTATGAATTGACTGGTCAGGTCTCAGTTATTCAGTTGATTCAGTTTTGTGTTCAGCAACTCGACAAAAGTCCTCACGACGCTATTCGAGTAGCTGTTAGAAGAACTAACAGTAATGAGTTACCATTTAGAGTTGTGTGGTCTCTTTATAAGATGTTTCATCAGTTTATAAAACTTGATACGTCATATCAACAACTACTACATGAATCAGGTATTGAAGCTGTTGTGATTGGTACTATTCAAGCATTACATAAGTTTCCCTTTGAGAGTAACACAAGTAGAGGTTCTCTTGACGATGCTCATCTCTGTATTGACTCAGCTTGCAGCACTGCAATAGTTCTTTCTTCTGGAGGAACAAAAATATCACTCGAATGCATTAGAAGTCTGGCGACTGGTGATAGCATTCAAAATCTAATCGAAACATTTTCATCGAACCTGCTGCAATCATATTCTAAAAAAATGATATTTTCAGTTCTAAAGTTAGATGCTCCCAGCCCTGACCCCAGCGGATTCTTAGAAGGAGTTCTTCTTTATATTTCAAACGCATCCCGTAATGTTGGAGTTAATTGGAGTCATGTAGCACAGTGTATGTTGTTGGTTCATAAATTACTAGTCGATCCAGAGATTAAAAGTAATTTCGCAATTTCAAAACGAATCCAATGCTGTGGCGGAGTTCAACTTGCGTTATCTCTATTGCGTCCTTTGAGTGGTATTGGTAAGACATATGCTGAACCAGATCCTCCACCAACAGCACCAATACTTTCTCGCATAACGTGGGCTCTTGTGACTGCTATTTGCACTCGTTACACACCTGAGATGTCAGGGTTTAGTAGTGCTGGTAAGGCTTTAAGAGCTTCTTATCAATTTCCACTCCCTGCCTTCTACGATTTCATCCTGGCATCGACTGGTCACTGGCTAACTCTCAACTCTCACGAAGAACTTGTTGATGAATTACATCAATTCGAGTCTGGGAACACAACACGTATCAGTCTTCTTAAACCGGATACCAGTTGCTCTAAGTATGCTTTTATAAATATTATTTGTAAATTAGAAAGAAATGTGGCTCAGCAAACCTTCAATATAATGTCGGTTGTGTATAATTAGCGACGAAGAAATATCTCATTTTTCTTTTTTTTATTTTCTTTTTTTTATGTTGAATTGAGAGGAGGAATAGTTTAAGGATTAAAAAAAAAAAAAAAAAAACAGAAATCGACACGTAGTATTTCCAGCAGCATTGTCCGGAGCTATTGCAATCCTTCCTTCATTGGATGCGACAGATTTTGGAGAGGCAATCCACTGCATCGAGTTACTTACGAAGGAGAGGAATATTCCGATTTTAATTCCTCTTGATGTTTGCTCTGCTAACGCAGTCGTTGAGTTATCTGAGAAGGAATGGTTCTCAAGAGATGACGATGACATTGATGAAGAAGGTCTTCTGGACTACTTTACACCTGAATCCCCAGATCCGGCGACTCGTAATTATGAAAAATACAAAAAATATTCTGTTCTCAAAAATATACTTCCCGACGCCTTGGCTTCGTGGCACCAGTCCAGCAACTTAAAGAAACTCGCTGGATTTATGAACCACCCCCCTGGTCCTGTGAACTGGTTGGAGAAAGCAGCTGACTGCTTGGCTGCCTTAAAAAGAGATGAAATAAAACAAGTGAGAACTAATCACATGTCATTTACTGGTGGATGTTCAAATGTTTATTTAAATATGAAGTCAAGAGATGTTACAGTTGGTAGTAGTAGTGGGTTTACAATCGCTATTTGGTTTCAATATTTTAAAAATGAAGAGAACAGTAAATCAGGACCAGTCTTACTACGAGCCAGAAGGGATAGATTATTTTATCAATTTGGTATTGGAAATGATGGCCATTTGTTTCTGGTGTCCAATCTGTTGGATGTTTCTGATCCAATTTCCGTACCTTCAGCAAACCCACAACTCCATCACTTCATTGATTTCACATTTGAACCAAATACTTGGTACTCAGTCGTACTGACTCACCAAAAAGCATCAAAACTTTTATCAAAACACAGCAGTGAACTAACATTACACGTAAATGGTATTCAAAGACAGAAATTAAGTCTTGGGTACCCAACTTTAGTTCAAAATGCAAATGAAATTGAGCTCTCGTGTGGGTGGGGAATACCTCGAGCATCAGACCCGTACTCAGGTCCTTTTAATATTAACGGCCGTCTTGATGTTGCGAATTTGAGAGTTATCAGTTCCGTGTTATCACCTCATTCAGCAGAAGTAATTCATTTATTAGGACCTTCATACTTGGGGGATTATAGATTCTCAGACCTTGGTGATGTTCGTGACTTTCAAAGAGATCTACTCACAAGAGATACGATTCCGGAAATTGGTCTTCGCCTCTTAACTTCTGAGCGTATCCATTGGCCGGCAGAAGACTGGCCAGTCGCCAACTCTGAAAACAGTCCGCGACAACATTCAAATACTTTTTGTCTTCTAATGCCATCATCAGGATCTGATCAAGGAGCTCCAGTAGTTTGTTTATGTATCGGAGTAGTGATGAGAGAATTGCAATATTTTGGAAATGTTACGAATGCAATTTGGACAGCTCCTGGAGGTACACTCGCCACGACAGCACTTCAGAGAGGAGCACTTCACTTGTTGCTCGGATGGGCTTCAGAAGGTCAGCAGCTATCACTTGGAAGACCTACTGTGTTGGCTGTTTCTAAAGCAATCACTGCTACTTCATCTCTTATTGTTAGCGCTGGCCCATTTGATCCTGTCTTTGCATCTGATAGTTCGATCTTCTGCGCCATAGCAGGACTAATTAAAAAATATCCTCAAGTGCTTACCCGAGACCCTTCTCTCTTATCGAATCTCGCGGACGTCGCTGTCACAAAATGTGGTATCGTCAGATCACTACCGATGTTAAGGTTTGTGTTATTATTTCTTTTTGTTTAGTTCACTGCGATTCTAATGTAGCAGTTGGCGTGAATAGCAGGCAACGACCAGCAACAAGCGAACAAACAAACAAACAAACAGACTGGTCCTACTCGACCCTGAAATATGTGCGATGAGCAGTAAGGCTCAGGTACTTGATCGCTTGCATTTGGTCTTATCGCACTCAAGACTACGAGGGATTGCAGCCTCCAGATTACAAAACGGAATGGAAGTTGCGAAGCCGCTGTTGGTAATAATTTCTTCGGATAAAATATCAATTTCAGTAGTGAAGTCAGCAGTGATGGTTCTAACTGATTTGATTGCTATCTTATCAACCAGTTCTAGTGGAATTATTGAAGCTGTTGTTGGTGACTTGTTTGACTGTATTGAACATCTGTTGAAAACAAAGACAAGTGTTGCAACATACCGAGCAGTACTACTACTTCGTGTTGTTTTGGGGACAGTTGATTTACTTCCAAGCTTCTCTGCGAAACACAAGCCACATGTTAATCAGGTGTCGCAGTCAGTGCAGCAGCAGTTTGCGGCACTTCACAACTTGTTGTCAATTGTGAAGAAGAAGATTCCATTATCAAATATTCAAACTTTACTAATGAAAGAAGATCATCCAATTGCAGCTGTCTTGTTGTTGCAGCTTCTTCAGTTTCTTATCGGCTCGACACCTAAAAAGATCGACTCCGACATCTCCCGCGCTATAGCGAGATCGATATCCAACCAGTGCAATCAACCAGAAATTCACGGAGTTTTACTCACAATGTTAATGGGTAATGGACGTGCAGACCTTGAAAGACCAGATTTTCAACCTGGTCCAAATGACGATTTGACCGGTTTACAAACAGCTTTACTGCCGATCATATTTCAGTTCCTAACTCGCGGGTATCAAATATCGCACTCTGATGCACTCACACATCCCATCTGCATGTCGTCCTATTTGGAAGGTGAGAGCCGGCGTGCATGTGATAAATGGCTGAAGATAATATCAAAAGTCCGAATGTTAATTATCCTCCGTAAGCACTTCGGACTCCCTAGTCCGAAAAGTATGGATTCAAAGACACCACCCCCTGGGTTGTCAGCAGCTTCACACGAATTACACCTCGTCGGAAAGCAACTCTGTGAAGCATCACTTCGATCAATAAAGGGTTGTCTGCAGTACCCGAAATGGGTTCAGGTGTTTCAAAAGGATGATTTCTCTGTCTTCCTTGCTGTTGATCTTTCATTTGGTGTATTAGGTAAGTCTGGAGGTCTTAATGATGAGGTACTCCCAACAATGGTTTCAATGATTTCGGATGATATTATTAATGATTTTGTCTTGGTTGAAGGAGGTATGTTATTAATTATTATTGTGAAAGGTCTTTCGATCTCAGTGTGAAGAAAGAAAAATAACAAACACAACAGAAGCTGATCACCAAGCAGCAGCAACAGCAGCAGGTGATGTCTCTGATCAATCAGATGTTGATGACGATGATGTTATTTATACTCACGATGATGAAATGATAGATTCTGTTGTAGGAGCGCAAAGCTTAGCATCCACGACGAGGAACAAACGTGAGGGAGAAGAAGAACCATCTGATGGGAGTGACTCAGACGGAGGCCTCCCTCCATCACCATCACCCCAGTTAGCATCCTGGGGAGGTACTTCCGATTTAATCGAAAAGTCCACAGCGGTTCAAATTGCAGCATCTGCCCTTCGTCTTCTCTGTCGTGAACGAGATCTCGCTCCGGAAGTGATTCCGTACTCAGGTTTGTTACTTTACTTATGTAATTGAAATAATACCGATAGGTTACTAATTATTATTAATAATATTCCCTGCTGAGTAAGTTGTTGTAGTTCCATAAACAATTAATCTACACCAGGTCGTCGGAGTCGCAGAAACCAAAACTTTGCAGAGAAGCGATCCCTCGCTACACAGATGCTCCACAAGTTGTTAAATTGGAGCGGTTCTCGAGACCCAACTGATATCGGGAAGTATCAAATAGCACTCGTTAATGCTTTTATTCAGGGAGCTCACAATGACATCAACGACATCATTCGCTGCCAGTCGTACTTTCAAAATGTGACCGACGTCTTGAACTATGTCGTCACTCGAATGTACAGCGGAAAGCCAACACCCGTTTTCAAAATTCTGACTTTCGTAACCGACCTAGTCTGTACCATCGACACTCAACAACAACTCAGTCCGAATATTTGTAAAGTAATTTGGAGCGGAGTGTTGAATCGAGTTGCTCTTTGGTTACTAATGCCCCGTATGTACATCGCATCCTTTATATAGAGGTCACTTCCTCAATTACTCTAGTCTAATCTAAATAATACACAACAGGCATGCAACCAGCTGACTTTAATTACGAAGAAGGTGTGAATGCTATGCTGTGCTCATTGTCTGCTGTGCTGCACCAATTGAATGGAAGCGACACAGGTTTCTTAAAGAGACTTTTATTTTTGTTGTTCGAAGCTCAGACGAATGCAACTACTCCGACCGTTGTACGCGACAAGGTTTTGTTGATACTAAGACTCCTGATAGATACCTACCGAGTCCATTCCCCTGCGGTACTGTCGGAAGTGTTTGCCGTCGACGACAAGAGGAGGAAGTTCAGTATATTAGATGGCTACAGTACTCTTGATGGTACTACAGTGTCAACGTGTAAGTTCAAAGTCTGGTTCTCTGAACACGAGAAGGAACTCCAAGAGTTTTTCTACGGTGTGTATTTACTACTTTAGAATTTTATCATTTGTCTTTATAATGCTAGCCAAGAGTTTATCAAATCAACAACAGGTACTCACTTGGCAGCATATCAACAGTTGCGCAGGAGGGAAGATCGAATGGCTCAATGGCTGAAACAAATTACTCAGCCGACGCTTTTTCGCTGTCAACAAGTGACAGCTGGGTTGTCGTTGTTGTGTCCGCAGAGTAGAGAAACGTTGGAAGCTGCAGATGATGATGAGGAAGAAACATCTGGCAGTTGCATTGAACCCCAACTTCTGAAACCTTCAACAACAGAGGGAGTGATATTAAGATGCTCTTCACTGTTGGTACAATCTCCAACAATTCTGTTTGGAAATTCAAAGGCTTCTCCACTCCGCGTAGTTGGTAGTCGTCTTGGACCCTGGACTCCGACATCTGAATTATCTCCAACAAAAGCATCGGCCGTATCGACATCAGACGATGGACTTATTCCTCTTCGATGGAAAATATATCCTTGTAAGACTCCTGATTGGTGTTTTACATCCTACAGGTTTGTTAGTTATTCGAATGTATTCTTTTTGTTAGGTCAAAAGTAATAATAAAAATAACAAAAACAACAGATCCGTTGATTGGATGTGTTCTCTCATTGTTCCAAAGTCGGACAGCGTTCAGGAAATATTTAACTGCAGTCGAATATCATATTTAGAATCAATACCGACAGTTCTTATTATAGGTCATGATTCTATGTACTTTGTGACTCACTGTAGAGTAACTGAAGGAAACACACTTGAATATCTTCCTGCAAAATCTAAAGGAGGTCAACAACATACGACTGAACAGAAATCAACATCACCGTCTGGTGGAAAGAACACCAGCTCAATGGCATCCTTTATGGGAGGAGGTGGGTTTGGATTAACAAACATCGTCAGTCAAGGGTTAAAAGGTCTTCGTCAAGTCGTATCAAATAAATCAAAGTCAGGTGATGAACAGAAATCCCTCCTCAGCATGACGCTAATCCATCTTCTTGAGGAAGCACATTATTATGTGATTCCACTCTCGGCTGTAACTGAAGTTATAAAGCGAAGAACTCATCACGAGCCATCAGCTCTTGAGATTTCACTTGAGAATGGAAAAGGATTACTACTAACTATCCTCGACAAGGCTGGAGTTATGAATGAAGCCCTTCGTAATAAAGCACACAGAATGCTAACTTCTTGCAGCAGTTATGTTCGTAATTCCGAGTCTTCAGCTACTATCAGTGATCTAACTCATTTGTGGAGAAATCGTCTACTCACTAATTTCGATTATATCTTAGCTGTAAACTCTTACAGTGGAAGGACATTCTTAGATCTAAATCAATACCCAGTATTCCCTTGGGTAATCTCTGATTACACTTCTGATACTATTAGATTAAGTGATCAATCTATTTATAGAAATCTTTCAAAACCGATGGCAGGACTCGATGAAAAACGCAGCAGCAGCTTTGCCAGGAGATACACCGACTGGAGTTCAGATGACTGTGGTGGGGTTCCTAAATTCCATTGTGGATCTCACTACAGTACTCCTATGATGGTACTTTGGTACTTAACAAGGCTTCAACCATATACTAGTATGGCTGTTATTTATCAGGGTGGTAAATTAGATTTAGCTGACAGACTATTTCATAGCATTGCTGATGCCTGGCATTCTGCAAGTCAAGGTTCTAACACTGACGTAAAGGAACTGATTCCGGAACTGTTCTACGCCCCAGAATTTCTTAAAAACCACAACAGTCTTAATCTGGGTACCAACAGAGACGGTGAGTTACTCGGTGATGTTGTTCTACCCCCTTGGGCATCATCAGCTGAACATTTCATTGCAGTTCAAAGAGAGGCACTCGAATCTGAATACGTTTCTAACAATCTAAATGAGTGGCTCGATCTAATTTGGGGATTCGCCCAGTCTGGAGAGGAGGCTGCAAAGCGGCTAAACGTCTTCTTCTACCTCGCGTACCCTGGAGGATTGAAAAAAGGTATATTTCTTGTTTTTGGTTCTTTCTTTGGAAAATTAATTCTTGTCCACGAAAACGTTTCCTTTAATAACATCACCACACAGCAATTAAGAACGTTGACACTGATGAACCCTCTGTCAAATGGGCTGCAGCTACTCAAGTTGCGCAGTTTGGTCAGATTCCTCGAAAGTTGTGGCAGGCGAGACATCCAAAGAGGGGATCGAAGACGAGTGTTATTCCGTTTCAAAAAGTTGAAAATCTCTGCAACAATGCCGTCAACTGTATTGAGAAGAGTTGCTGCATCGTTGGTGGGGACGGAGGATATCGAAACGGTGGATTTATTCATTTCCTCTCAGAGACATCTCCACTTGATAACTTTCCTTATCGAGTTCTACTTCATCCCGCTCAAGATTGTTGTCCTATTGGACTACTTCAGGGATACGCTGAGTTAAAACCTGGTTTGGGAGGACAGTCAGGTGGATTTCTTCGTATTCACAATAGCGATGGTACTCTCAGTAATATATTAAGAATTCCTTGTACTTCAATAGGTACTTGTATTACCAGCATGCCTTGTAGTGGTATTATCTTTATTGGAACTAAGAATGGTATTATCGCATGTAAACTCAACCATCCTTCACATAGAAATGTTAATGAGGTAGCACAGCAGCAGGCTGGTTTGACCTGCTGGACTGCTAGTTCTCCAGCTCCGTATTCATCAGTAACATTTTGTTATCGAATGTTGTCACATTGGGGGGCAGTAACACAGTTGTTGTATGTCACTGGGTCATCTCTTTTAATATCTTCATCATCTGATGGTGGGTATCCTGTTGTCTGGTCTGTTGGAACAAGTAAAGGATCATTCTGTGGAACACTTAAGGAACATGTTGGAGCAGTTTTAGATGCGAAAGTAATCCCGTCTCGAAGATGGTTAGTAACCATAAGTCAAGATACTTTGTATATATTTAGAACTAGTGATTTGTCATTAGCAGCGAAGGTTAAGTCGACTTCAGACGGAGCTTTGTCTGCGGTGAGCCCGTTGGAAACTCCAGAAAGAGAGATTGTGGTCCCTATATTAACGGGTCATAGTTCTGGTAAGATTTGTCTTTGGGTTATTGCGTTGAATGAAAAAGATCGTATTTTGACTATCAAAAACCACTCTTCCCTTCCAGAGTCAAAGTCTTTAGCTCCAGTAATCTCTCTTACTCCAAAGCCACGACCTTATGTTACATATCCGTCAGGTACTTCTTATCCTTCATCTCCATCAGAAATTGTGTACTCGACTGACAAGGATAAACGGAAGAAAGAACTTTCGATATTTCTTTACAGCGGTCACTCAGATGGTACCGTCAGACAGTGGAGTGGACCAACCATGTTTGATATAGATATGAAAAACTAAATGAAGAGACACTTTAGCGTCTCCTTGCTTTGAGAACTTTATTTTTGAAGTGTGTGACGAAACTTCAATTTTAAAAAACGACAAACGATTTATTAATTTTTATATTTTTCTGCATTTTTATTGATTCGCACTAATAACCACGGCTGTCAGTTTTTCGAGCGAAGAACGAAGGAGCTAAGTTGATCGCTTGGATTTGAAAAAAAAAAAAAAAAAAAAAAATAGACTTCCCCAGCACTTCGATACATCCTTTCCGTTATTCACCACCTGCCGATCGTCAGTTTCTGTTTTTTTCCTTTTCAATACAAATTTTACAACGTCTGTTTCCGTTACTGCTCCGTTTTCCTTAAGAGTCTAACGGAGTGCAGGATGCAGTTGTTATCTAAATGACACTCGTAGGAGGTTATCAGAGATCTGCTACTTTTTCTTTAACGTCGTATGACGAAAAAGAGTAGTAAAAGAGAAATACATTGCACGGTAGAATTA
This sequence comes from Flectonema sp. DT1601, assembly GCA_964019425.1. Lineage (NCBI taxonomy): Eukaryota > Euglenozoa > Diplonemea > Diplonemida > Diplonemidae > Flectonema > Flectonema sp. DT1601. The sequence continues at coordinate 666,963 of OZ025800.1, read as the reverse complement.
TTTCAAATCTGAATACAGTCGTGATTCTTCCGTTTCGTGAGAAATTCAAAAAAAAAAAAAAAAAAAAAAAAAATGAAAATTCAAAACAAAATTAAATAACTAATTCCAATCCAGCTGACGATATATTTTGTTCAGAGATGATGTGGATTGTGTGAAGGGAAAAGTATTTGTGTCTTCTTGTTGGTTAATTAAACAGCAATTCTTCAATCAGTATTATCAAACACAAAACTTAATATGGCTGTTATCAGTGCTGTTTCTGGTATCTTTGCCAGAGGTTATGATCTCTGCCGTCTTTGGTTGGCTAACGGAGGAGTTCCGTTCATGTACATTTCTATTCTCACAACTCTGATCCTCTCGGCTGTGAGAACTGACTACGAAAGAAACACACTCTTCCACACTACTCTTGCACTCACTAAGTTAGTTGAGAAGGATGAATAGATTCCGAATGTTGAAAACTAATTGTAAGATCTTCGTGTTATTATTTCTTACCAATTCGTATTTAGTTTCTATCAAATAATGAATGCTAAGTAATTCATTGCCCACTTCAGTTACTTACCGCAGAGGAGAATTGACGTAACGTCCACCTGTTGCCAACAAGTATTAAAAAAATCAATTTTTTTTTTTTTTAAAAATTGGTTTAAAACATTAAAAGCTATCTAAAGAACGATTCTTTTAGTACCTTAAAAAAAAAATGAAAAATAACTTCACTTAGAAAGTCACTTGTATGGTGTTCCATAAGTTGTAGTTTTGATTTAAAAAAAGGTGAGAAAATAAAGTTAGAAACGTGTCCGTGCAGCAACGGAAGACACAACACAGAACGAAAACAAAAAAAAATAGTTGAATTTGGGTCCTTTGGTAGACATTTGTGAGGTTACAAAGACCAGCTGAAAAGGTAAAAGAAGAAGAAGAAAAAAAAAGGAAAGAAAGAAAGAACGAAAGACAGAAAAAAAAGCATCAAAAAAAAAAAAATATATCAGTTAGGTTGACGTATGTCGTGTCTTCTGAAACAAGTGTGTTTATAAAAATGAAAGGTACGAAGATCGTCATATTACTATTGTCTTCTACAGGTTCGAACATGAGACGAAGGGTGCGGTCTAATTTAACTGACTGGTCGCTTTTTGTAATTATTCTTTCATTGCACAGCATTTGGGAATCATGAAACCCACGATATTAGTATGTGGTGATGGGAACTTTTCCTTCTCACTAGCAGCAGGAAGGTTACAAGAGGAAGGTGATAAGTTGGTACTTGAACATCTACTCGGAATGAAGGGACCATTTGACTGGACGTGCACATCATTTGATGGACGCGAAGAACTACTCGGAAAGTACCCAGAGTGTGAAAAGATCCTTCCTGCAATCGAAAAGTGTGACGGATTTCGTGTAAAGCACGATGTAAATGCCTGGGAGCTCGAGAACTCCTTCCCAAAACAGAAATTTGATATCGTTCTGTGGAATCATCCTCACTTGGGTACGGAGGATTTTAATCTTCATCGATTCCTTTTAACTCACTTTATGGATTCAGCGAGGGGTCACTTGAATCCAGGAGGTATGTTAAACAACGCTACGCTATTGAAGTAGACTTATAACAAAATGAATAAGTTATTATAATACAAAACAGGGAAAATCATCCTTTCAGTTCTCCGTGGACAGGCAGGTAGATGGAGTGTTACAGAATCTGCTGAGAAACTTGGCTTAGTGCTTGATGTTAGCCAGACATTCCTTCCATCAATGTATCCTGGATATGAAACAAGGCGGAATAGAACTGGAGGAAGTTTTCAAAATTCGCACACACAACACCATACCGGAGATGCGCTGCACTCCGTAACCCTTCGCTTTGAGGACCCGAAGAATGGAAGCAAACTGTCTGCTTCTGCTGCACCAAATGTTTTGACACCTGAAGAAGACAAAGCAATGGCTACCATCCCAAATAAAAAACACCGCGAGAAGCCTTTCGTTTGCAACGAGTGTGGAAAGGCGTTCTCAAAACCGCAAGGACTCTTCACTCACGGCAGGCAGGTACATCAACTAAAGAAATATGGTAAGCAGTGGACTGTTGATGGAATGCAGCTTAAATGCGATAAGTGTGTCCCAAATGAAGGCGAGAGAGAAAATACTTATCGCGATGAAGAAGCTCTTTGGCAGCACAAGATTGCGATGCACACAATAGACACGGCAATTCCTCACCCTGGGATGGAGTCTTTAGCTCCTTCGGAAAAATATGAATTCTTTCCGTGTCCTGTGTGCGGAATGTCTGTTTCTAGTGACCCAGAGTGGGGTATCCCAGCTCATTTGGAATCGCTAAAGCCGATTGTTGGAATGCAACTCCCTTGCGGAGTTGGGACCTGTGAAAAGAAATTTATCGAACAGCGCGCCCTCAGACAGCATCGAAACTTTTGTCGCTTTAAAGCAGCCGAAGAAAGCCACAAAAACTCTATGTGTGATAATAGTTTATTATTTTGGGCTGTGTGTTCAGCTTTTACTGTTGTTGGACTGTTTCAGATGCGGACAGCGTGAACTTCTTAGAAAACTTTGGTTTGGTAATTTACACGAAAGTTTCATTCATGGCGCTCTCGTAGCTGACATGTCGCACAGTCCTTTGTTCCTTTTTCGTTCTGGTATCACAACTTCCTCACGTCTATCTCGTGAGATGCATCATTTTGTTACAACGTAGCAATCAGTCGATGTGGTTAATTATTTTATGTATTCTTTGCAGTTATTATTCTACACGACTGATGACGGCCCCAGGAAGGTAACTTTATAAATGCTGCTGTCTGTTGTTAAAAACATAATTTACTTTCCTCCTAACAGTTATAATCCAAAACAATGCTTTCGCTAGCAACTGGTTTGTTGACAGCTTCGGTTGCTACCAAACCAAACATCTTGTTGGTGGTTATTGATGACTTGGGCTTTGATGACATGGGATACAGAGCACTCACTCCAGAAATTATGACTCCGAATGCAGATGGATTCGCAAAGGAAGGAGTTATCCTAGAGAACTACTACGTTCAGCCTTCCTGTAGTCCAACAAGAACAACAATTCTCTCAGGAAGGTATCCACTTCGAACTGGTGTTAATAACTTCATCCCAACTGGTGCTCCATACGGTTTGTCTTCAAAGGAAACAACTCTCGCTAATATGTTGAGAGGAAATGGTTACAAAACTGCTGCAATTGGAAAGTGGCACGGAGGTATGTACAGCTACGACATGACTCCAACCTTCAGAGGATTTGAATCCTTCTACGGATTCTACAATGGTGGTGAGGACTACTTCACTCACGTTGCTGGTGACGGAGGATATGATATGCGTAGAGATGTTGGTATCAAGTGTGGTAAGAACTGTTCTCACATTGAATTAGAGGCTGAGGGTAACTACTCAACAATCTTATTCTCTGAGGAAGCTGTTAAAGTAGTTGATGCTCACGACACCAGTTCTCCTCTGTTTTTGTACCTCGCGTACCAGGCAGTTCACTCTCCTGCTGAAGCACCAGAATACTACATCGAACCTTACAAACATATTGGTGGTATTCGTTCAATCTATGCTGGTATGCTCTCCTGTATGGATGAGGGTTTGGGAAATGTAACAAACGCATTTAAAAGAAAAGGAATGATGGATAACACTATAATGATCTTTACTGCTGACAATGGTGGTCCAACTGAAACATGTGCTAAGCAAGGTTCTTCTAACTGGCCTTTGAGAGGATCAAAGTGTTCTATTTGGGAAGGAGGTACCAGAGGTTCATCATTTATGTGGTTTGGACCAACTGCTGGCAAGCTCACCAACAGAGGAGGAAACTACACTAACTTAATGCACGCTGCTGACTGGATGCCTACAATCGCTGAGGCAATTGATGTTAAATGTGACACCTGTTTGAAGTGGGATGGTGTTTCGCATTATCAGGCACTCACAGCAAGTGGTGAAGCACCAAGAGATAATATTTATTACGGCATCACTGATGCTCAAGTTGGTATTCATGGACCAGCTATGCGTGTTGGCTGCTACAAAGTAATCCTTGGTGATGGTGGTAAACCAGGTGGTTGGCATCCACCTGCAGAAATTAACGAACTTCAGGAGATCCTCGTTGACGTTTCTTTCAATCTTCAGAATGAACCACTTCCAAAGAACCCAAATAACACAAAATTATTATTTAATGTTTGTGAAGATCCTGATGAGCACACTCCACTTGATCACAACGTACATAACATGGGAATTATTAATAACATTACGTCCAGAATTATTGATATCTGGAACACAGGTACACCAGGATGCCCAAATTCCTCATGCGAAGGATATGCACCACAAACTCCAAAGCCATGCGGTCACGGAGCTCCTATCAAGATTAATGGCAAGCTTGTATGGGAGCCATGGTGCGAGACACTCACAGAGGAATAGGAAATTACATCCGAGAAGAACATAAAGACGGATTTAAGTTTCGATAACTACCACAAGTTGTGTCATCTCTACTTTACTGAGAACCACTGAAATATGTGAAGCAATTTATTACTTCAAAGTTCTTTTGGTTGTCTTTCCCACACGTTTTATTCATTTATTTTTTTTTATTGTTTTCTTTTTTTTTTATTTATTCATGCGTACGATAGTCAGAGTTTAATGAATATTGTCGATACAGAATGCCTGCCGATGTTGCGGGTAGCATTAACGTGTGATATTTGTTCATTATTATTGCGGAGTTTTTTTCTTTAGTGGAACACAATGGAATTTTAAGCGACACATTTTTTGCTTCTAAGGCCAGCCTTCTGTTCCTTTTCCCTGTCATCCGGCGAATCAGGAGAACAGGGTCCCTACTAACGTTTTACTTATTGGCGGAACTCCGCATTGTGCTGTGTTGTGGTTAGAAGGATGAGAGTATTTTGCTACAATTGGAATTAACTTTAATGGTAAGTGCGTGAAAAAACAACTGCGAACTTGTAATGTACTTTCTCGTTCAGTAAGTCATAATTTCTTTTACCGTCCAGGAGTCATCATTGTAGATGAGTGGCGACACATATGACTCCGAATTCTCTGCGCTGCATACTCCGCTATGGGCAGCCCCAAAAGGCAGCCATTCACAATCCCAGACAGGCTTTTCGGTTCCAATCCCAACTGGAGAGAACACTCCGAGAGCAGTGTCTATGAGATTGCCCAGCAAGAGAATAAGGCCGAAGACCTTTTGTCACATCAAAGGCTTTGGTGGAAGGCCGAGGAAGGTAACTCTTCTGAGAGCGAATCCATTAAATGAAAGTGACGAGGATACGATGCTACCGGAGCTTTCAACTTCTCATCCTTCTGATGTGTTGGCAGACTACGAACAGCTAACTCGGGTGTCTGACACAATCAGTCACGTGGAATCAGATGAGGAGGAGGAGGAGGAGTCTGAAATCTCATCACTCGATTCCCTCGCTGAGTACGTCGCGAATGAAAACCGCAGCTCTGAATTAGTTCGAATGCAGTTGAAGTGTATCGCCATCTCACTTCTAATTGGAGTAATACTTGGAGGGTTAGTTGGATTCGTACTTCGTATTATCACGTGGTACGAAGATATCAACGATGACAGCTTCCCATCCGACTCTTCTTTTGAAGATGGAAATTTGTCTCAAATAACAATACCGCCAATGGCATCCTCAGCTGGTGAGTTTTTAATAAGAGAATGGCACTTCAGAGTTCTATCTCAGATGTATGCAGCGATATTTGTCAGCTACAACAGTACAGTTTTGGTATGCGTCTCTCGACTTCATTATTGGAAATCACCGTTAGCTTCGTGTATATTATGGTTACCTGTTGTTGGTATTGTTTGTGTGCTACAATTCGTATCCATGAATGAAATGCTTGTTGTCTGGATTGGTTGTGCTACCCTCGCTCAATGGATCTTTGCTCTTCCTTACATTTTAAGGAATGGACCACTAATGTGGATACCAGCTTGTTGTTATGTTCTAACAATGGCTTGGTATACTTTATGTTTTTATAAGATTCTTGAGTGGTACCTCGAGGGTGATGATGAAGAACAATATATTATCAGACTCGTAGTATTTCCGTTGATCTCACTGATATTTGATGGGCTCTTATCTTTATTCGTCAGAATAAACAAGCACGCTAAGACACCAGTTCACGCTGCATCCCCAAAATTGTTTTTTATTGCTCTCCGAGCTGTACTCGGAAGAGTAATGTTAGAGGCTGCTGGTTCTCACAGAACAGAAGTTCTTTTAATACTGTTGACTGCATTGGGAGAGTTGGTTTTTCGATCAGCTGTGATACCTGTTTGTGTAAAGTTAAATTGGTGGTTTTTTAAGTATTTTCCCTTATTCAGATGGAATACTCAGCGTCTCATTGAAGACAGAGATAACATTTTATCCCACTTAGCTGCCGAAGAAGTATTCGTTACAGTGACGGAGATAATTGCCATCGTGTTGGTTTCTCTAACTGCTGGGATTGGATGGGATGCCAGATATTTTTTTGACTTTGGCTACTCTTCAACTGGAAATCCGGGTTGGTTTCTTTGGTTTTCATGTTTTTTACAACTTTTAGTTGAGGCCATCGTTGATATCGTTTCAGCAAAGATTCAACACCGCTATGGGTTTGACTTGCACTCTCCTTTCTCAGTTTTATTAGGACATAAAAGCCTTCTTGCTCTCTCAGTTGTTGGTTCACTTCTCTGTTGTGTTTCACTTCTTTACTACTCGTCACTTCCCCGACAAGCCAGAGAGTGTCTCGACATGCTACCAACATCGGAGTGTTTTGGAGCAACAATTTTACTCTTTAACCAAACAAAATGCTGCAATAAAGGGAAGTATCTTCTTAATGTTACTTTATACATGAAGTGAAGTGATGTTGAATAGAGTTTTTTTTTGAAAACCGAGAATAGTTCATTATAAGTCACGATCTTATTTTATTTTGATAGTTAGCTCTGTTTTATTGAATTCAGCTGATCAAAAGCAAATATGCTAGTCCGTCCTGACGAGCTCCGATGGACATTAAGAAATCAGTTCTTTTGAAATAGACGATTGAATAATAGCATTTATCGAAAAACTGGAATTAAGAGGGACAAGTAGATTAAGGCTCCTGAAACTACGTATTCCAGTGTCAGAACGTTTTTATAACTTTTTTTTTTTTCTTGATTTAGTGCACTATTTTATAATGAACTCATATTTTACCTCTGTTTTCATGTTTTCATGTTTTTTTTTTTTTTTTTTTTTTTGTTTCGTTGAAAGAGAACTCATTTATTTCAAAAAAAAAAAAAAAGAGGATTTTTTGTTTGTCAAGCTATCCTCTTTGTTTGTAATTAGTGTGAATTCCCATTCTTCTAAGAAACTTCTCAGAATGATAATTATTTTTTTTATTTTTTTTTTGTTGTGTTTATCGCAATTTTAACATAACATTTCAGAATTTGAGAACCAAGTGATAATCAATAAAAATTATTATTGCCGTTGGTTTTTTTTTTTTTTTTTTTTTTTGCTGGTTTAGCCTTTTTCCTTGTGAGTACCTTATTGGTTCTCACTTGCGAAGCTTACAACGTGAATGACTGTTGCTATTGCTGTCAGTTTTTCACTTTGTAAGTACTGCTGCCTGAATTGTGGTGTAGCGAGAACACACATCTAATTCCAATGTGGTTTGTTTCGTTTGTTACCTCCTTTATTTATGCTTTATATCATAGAAGTGCCCTACAATTTGGAGGGCATTTCCATCTATGTTATATGTTTATTGATTTTGAAAAAGAAAAAAAAAAATGCGTAACATGTCTGAAGCGGACCCACTATTCGCAAGTATCAAAGTGGTAGAATGTTTCTTACGTTCTGTCAAAAAGATAAAAAGTTATCCTTGAGGATTAGCTTCGAAAATAAAGTTTTTCTTATTTTTTTTTTTGTTTTGTGAAGCTTCGTAGTCTGACTGCCCGTTTTTTTATTTAATGTTACGGCTGTCCCCCTTGAAAGGTATCAAAACATCGTGTAGTGGTCTTCTCTTTTTGTATAAGAAGTTGATTGTAATTCCACCTTCACTAATCTAAGTTGGTATCATCATTGTGAGTTGCAATTTTTTAACATTAGTAGTTTTTTTGGAGAAAGAAGTTTTGAACAATTTAAAACAGTCTTTTGAAATCTGGACTCTGTTTGTCCGATCTCAACTATTTTTTTTTTTTTCCTCTCGAAATTATTGTTACTTTTTAACCACTTTTTTTTTCTTTTCATTGTGCCTATTGTTTTGTTTCTCATGCTTTCATCTTTCGAACTGGCCATCTCTCGGTACTTCGTGAGAAAATATCAAAAGCAAGAACAGAACTAAAATGAGCTACTTGAGTTTATTTTTTTATTTTTTATTAATGTTTAGCCCTGATCGGTGTCTTCTGTTGCCACTCATTTGCTAATTTATTTTTCTTTTTATTTTTTTAAAATCATCATAAACCTGATTTCTATTTCATCAATTCAAAGGAACTCTTGCGTCTTCTCTGTAGCGCCCCCACGACAGAGACTTTAAGTAATTATAACACGGTCGCTATGATTATTCAGATTAGTTTAAAAGGCTTTTAGGATCGCAAGTATTAACAGGGAAGAATACTCCTTACTTGGTTACGAGTTTGTGTTCTATGTTACTGCCGATGTTTGAAAGCTAGAAACTCTCAGTGTAACCTCTCAGATAGATTCACACGTGTTTAAATAGAATGTTGTCATTGTGAGTGAAATCGTGGATTTTCTGTTGGAGCTATACTCGGAATCTTTTATCTTATCTAACTTATTATTATTTTTATTTTTTTTTATTTTTCTTCTTGTTTCTTGCCTTTCTGTCTGTTCTCCAGCTATGAATTGTGGATGAACCAGACTTAGATTATACCCTATCTGCAGACATTAATAAATTTGATACTTACTGATTCTCTTATCTACTTGCAAAGTATTCTATTTATCGAGGCTGCTCTTCTCGCTGTTCAGATGCTGACGGTGATTAGATTAGTCTCTTCAAAAGCTAACGTTCTGTGCTTTCCATTGTCTATTTTTTTTTTTTTTTTTTTTCTTTCGTTAACTGAGGTATCAGTAATGGTGCCCTTTACACTTGCTCAGACTTGTTCCTTATCAGACTGTAAAGTCAAGAATTAGTCTCATTGTACGACTTGACTAGCTAACAGTCTTGTTGAGCTTCTGTTGTGTTTGTAGTGGATTCCATGGAAGAGGGTTCTTATAAGAGGTACCCGTTTGGAGTTTCTTTTTTGGCACCTTTCAGTAGGATGCAAAACAAAAAATCTTCAAAACCTTTGTGACTAAAGAGTTCATATGTCAACCGACACTATTCGTTTTCAGTGTGTTGTCGATGTTCACATGAGGCATCCAACTGTTGTTTTGTTTGTTATTCCGTCGAGGAAAACTAATCGCGCACATCGAAAAGGAATCAGGTTTCTCACCACTGGGGCTGATGTGAAGAGCTATGTTATAGAACTTGGTGATATTTCATATAAAGCTACCGACTTAAATATTGTTACAGACGAGCTTTCTATAGTAGATGCGCTGATCAATCCTGACTGGTCAGAATCCAAGCTTTCTGAATTTCTTTCCCGGTTAAGGCGCCTCCTGCAGTGATATCACCCGGGTGGATATCAATACGATTGTTTCCTTTATTTTATTTTGTTTTATTTTATTTTATTTTATTTTATTTTATTTTATTTTATTTTATTTTATTTTATTTTATTTGTATCATTTCTCTTTTCTTATCATTGTTTCTTATTTTCTGATCCAATTTGACGTTCCTCCCTGTGACGAAAATTGGCGTTATCAGCCGCAGGCGGTGGGTTTAGGTAGTTGTTTGTTCCAGGTTATTCTACGTCTCTTATCGTCTGTGAGAGTCTCACGGTTGGCTGGTAGCGATGCACTGTTCCCTGTGAGCTTTTCCTGACTTTTGGCTTCCTGGGGTTCGTAAATAAAATAAACGGATAAAATAAGTATTAACGGTTAACATTAGTTTCTTTCTGTCAATTTTTTTTGATTTTCGTATTTGTTTCAATTATCTCACAAACACTGCTTTGAGTTAGTTAATCTCATTGAATGAATGTGACGTTAAAGAGTGGTCTTTTGTTGGTCGAGTTTTAAACATTAATTTCATCACATTAACATACATGCAATTTATTATCAGCACTGACACGTTTAGCTTGTTCTTCAAGAGGTAGAATTGTTTTGTGTGTCATCCGAATTACTTTTCACAGAAAACGGAGATGTCTTACGCCAACAGCTACTACTCAGGTCACGGTGGAGGATACGCAAATCCCCAGTCATCGCAGCACAGTTACCGCGAGAGAGATCACACAACTGTATCAAAAGATGGAGATCGTTCATCGGTCATGGGAGGAGGTAACATGGACTTTAAACCGATCCCTGCGATTGATGAAATGGACCCTTCCCTTTCTGATGGTCACAGAACTCTTTACAACAGAGAAGTACCTGTATGTATATTCATATTTATGTATTACTGTGGTGGTTCCCATTCATTTAATTAAAAAACAGTTTGAACTCCGTACACAAGAATCAGCAGAAAAGCCAAATGATGTTGGAACCACAGAGGGAGTGAAGGTATGTCTTACTTCTGGTTGCTTGTATTCTAATTATAGTTTTCCAACAAAACAAACAAACAATCAGGTTAAGGTTCTCGCCATGGGTGAGGAGTCAGGTCCAACTTCTCTCCGTATTGAACTCAGTTCCGAGTGCGATCTGTTTTTTCAGTACACCTGCAATATTAATCAACAAGGGTATGAAGACCTTCGTCAAGAACAAGACTTAATGTGTGATATAAAAGATTTCGCTCACACTCTAATGAGAATGCTTAACAAGTGTATAAAGGAATCGTCTTCATATGCTCTGCTGATCTTACAAAGGGAAGGGAATGCTGTATTACAATTTATCCAAAATATGGAATACAAGTACGTTGAGTTGCTTCAGCTTCCTTTTAAGGAATCTCCTGAATTTGTAATCCGTCAACAGATCAGCTACCGTTACAATGCACTAAAAGCTCGACTGTCAATGATGCAGGCAAGGTTGCAAGATGTTAACGCTTTAGTTAAAGTTAAGAACCCTTCTCTTCTTCTTCAACTTCAACGATCATATGAAGACACTTACCAATAGAACTTAATCTTCTCATGTTTTTTTAGATATAATTATTAAGTAGATTCGTATTTAAGATTAACCCTTTTCTGGGTATTCCCCGATTTGTTAATTTAAGGTCCCAACCCTTCCCACACATAGACACCATTAGAAAGGAAAGAAATGAAAAGAGCAAAAAGAAGACATCAGCAACAACTATTGGTCTGATATTACATCTGTTACCGCACCACAAAACAACCGGGAAAAAAAAAAAAAAAAAAAAAAATTATCGGAGAAGTGTAATTCAACATTGGCTGTTTTTTTTTTTCCGTTTGCTTTTTCGAGTCCGATTTTTTTTTGTTTTGATGATATATGTGGCTCAAATCATGAAATATTTTTACTCACAGAATATTGGATTATTTTTTGACAAAACTGGTACCAAAACAAAAACAAAAAAAAATAAAATAAAATAATCATATCTTTATTACAGCCGTGGGGGGTGAGAGGGAGGGGAACATGATTTCATCCCTGAGTGATACCAACCACAGAGAATGTTATAAAAATATCGTTCAACCAATTCTGGATAGGGTTGAGGATTTACAAACGGCATTGGAAGAAGGAACAAAAAAAAGAGACATCAGAGAGAACCTTTTATTATCAAGAGTTGAAATATTGGAAAGTCACCAACAATTCTATAAACCACTCTTGGAAACAGTTGCGGGAGTAGAAGAAAAAGTAAAACTACTGGAGTACCACGGAACTAGTTCTGATGGTAACAAAGACGATATTGAGGACCTGCAAGAATCAGTTATGAATGAAGTGAAATCAATCTTACGAAACTTTAAAACACATCTCCAATCTGTTGAACAAGACTGGGAAGAAAAACAGCAAATCGTTGCTGATTCCCTCTCAGGAATCACAACCAGACTGGAGGTTGTGGAAACTAAAACGAGCAACCATCCGAGTAGACTGAACTTAGCAGAACAGCGTCTTGCGACAATCGAATCAAAATTACTACCTCTGAACTCTTTAAAAGAGAAGTTCGATCTCTCTTCGAGTACAGTAGAAATGGATACTGTTATAGACTTAAGAAAACGACTCAGTGATATTGAATCGAATATTCAGAGATCTACAAGCGCTCATAATATTGTTCCAACGGGAGGACCAACCGCTGCTGACGGCATCAGATCTCCTGAAATACAATTCCAACCAGTTTCTTCTGGATTGGAAGAACGGATTAAGTCTCAAACATCTTCGATGTTGGACAACAAATTCTTAGATTTCTCAAGAAGCTTAAAAGGAGGAGAATCTAATCTAGAAAAACGAATGGATAACCTTGAAAACACGATGACAAGACAACTATCTGGACTGGAGAACATCGTAATGTCAGACGAGAGAGATTTCTTACTCGAGAAGTTTGAATCAAGATTAGAGTCGATGGAAACTCAAATATCACCACAAGAAGATATAAAACTCGAAGTGTTATCAAGTCGAGTTGGAAATATTGAAAGAGCGATGTCGAGATTAGATGATTTAGACGTAACAACTTCAGAAGCTGATAAAACTTCTCGATTAGAAAGATTATCTCTAAGATTAGAACAATTAGAAAAGACGATTGATGAGAAAGATTTAACATTCGGAAGAGTATCAACAAAATTTGATTCTCTAGCACGTTCACTACAAGAAGAGCATTCATCACCTCGTGTTGATGATTTACAAGTAAGAGTTCAAGGATTAGAAGTTATCGCTCGAGATAATTCGAATATCCAAAAACTCGCTACATTAGAAGAACAAGTCAGATCTTTAGATAGGAGTATCAGTAGTGCACCTGAAGCAGTTTTTCAATACAATCAAATTCAAATGACGATTACAAAATTACAAGAAACAGTCTCCAGCTGCAGCACAAAGTTAGAGTCCTCCAATATCGATAGACGTGTTAGTCACCTGGAGAAGAATCGTCAACTTGATAACTTCGAAGAGTTGAAAGCGACTGTTTCTAATATGGAATTCGGAATTAGGGAACTGAAAGGACTTCCCAACCGTATCACTGCTATTGATAGAGATTTAAACAAACAAGTCAGAGAAATAACAGAGTCAGCTCGCAATGACCACAACGAAGTAGCAACTTTATCAAAAAGAGTTGAACACTTAACAACATCAATTGATACTGACCGCAACGAGGCTAATAAAACTTCTCAAAGAAGCGATCAAAGAATTTCTAATTTAGAGATTTCACTCAGCGAGTTCTCACAGACCAGTCCATTTGAGAATACAGTCTCCAGATATGATCACAGGATCGCGAGTATTGAGAGAAATTTAAACGAGATTCCAACTAATTACGCGAGGACTGCAGACATTACTTCACAACACGATAGTCTAACAAGAAAGCTTCAAGATGTAGAAGGTGCTACTTCTCTTAGAATTGCTCAGTTGGAGAAATCGCACGTCTCGTTAGAGTCAGCGACAGAAGCAGCAGAAACTAGCATCTCACTTTGTAATAAGAATATTTCTGTCTTGGAACAGAATCAACGGGATAACTCCACTCAACGTTCAGTTATTCGCTTTGAACAAAAGTTATCGGCGCTGGAGGCAGCTCAGAACAGTTCTAATGTCAATCGACTTCTTCCATCGATGGAAGTGACAGTTGCACGACATGAGCAACAGCTATCTGGCATTTCAGACTTAGAAATTAAAATGGATTTCCTAGAGCAGCGCAACACAACAATAAGTGACGACATTGAGTCCTATTTGAATACCACAACTACTCGACTTAATACTGAATTCTGTAGAATTGAAAAGACTTACAACGGATTGTCTGAAAGAGTAACAAAACTAGTTAAAAGTGATGATCATTTATCTCGAAAGGTTTCGTTGATTGAATCCGATGCGGTGAAACTCGAATCAGATGTGAAGCAGCAGATAAACAATCTGACAGATGAAAGTAGAGTTAGAATGACAAGTGATAATGTCCTCGAAAATCAACTTTTAGAAAAAAGTATGGAAATTGATAAAAAACTGCAAACAGTAACTCAATTAGAGCATTCTTTGAATGAGGCGACTTCCAGCGGTGGGTTGAGAGGTCGCGTGTCAGCGATCGAAAAACTGGTTGCAGAATTTGCGAGGGGCAAGTCCAGTCAGAGTACTGATGAAAAGATACGAAATCTCAACGACTGTATTAACGGATGTTATATTGACATGAAGCAATTATCAAATACTTTACACGACTGTATCGAAGACATCCGAAACACTTCAAACCTCGCATATGAGAAGGCAAGTTCTGCTGCAACATTAAACAAAGTAGATGTTTCTTCTCTCACAGATGCAGTCGCTGCAATTAACGAAGAACGCCGAACGGTTTCTCTCCAACATGAGGTTTCTACTAAACAAGTTGCTACCCTTCGCAATCAAGTCTCTTCTCTGCAGTCGGTGGTCAAAACTATAGAACCACAATTAAATGTTATGTATTCAGACTCCTTGAGAAATAACTCGGGCGATGACATACAAAGAATAAAATCATCGATTGCTCACACTAATACACAACTTGAATTATTGCGTGATGAACTTGCATCTGAGGTATGTTTTGGCATGGTTCTATATCTCTGGTCCGAATGTTTTTTTTTTTTTTTTTCTAAATCGGTTTAGTGCCCGAGCAAAACCAATTCTTTTGGAAAACGAAACAAAAAAAAAATCAGCTTGCAAGTTTAAATACTCGATTAGCTTCTCTCAGCACCAACCCAGATCGTGATTTTATGTCTCTGAGGTCTGAAGTTGAGAGGCAGCGCTCAACTTTAAATAATTTAGATGTAGAGATCTCTCGACATAAAGGACGGCCACTCAGTCGTTTCGGAAAGTGAAGCGTCGACGATGGGTATTCGCATTGACGGTAACATTAATACCAACAGCTCTCATTGAGAAATAATAAAATAGAACTTTAGAAATTAGACTTCTAGTTGTTTCCGTTACGTGTCAATTTATTTTGTAAAATTATCACTGTGACACTTTTTTGTCAGCGTGGATATGCAACGCTTTATTAAACAGTAAACTTGGTGTAATTCTGTTATAGAAAACACTTCTTGTATAATTGCAACATATACTCCTCACTGAGGGCTTTTAGAAATAAATTGTTGTTTGCTTACTGACTGACTAAATCACATTTAAAGGATAACTAACAACATGATTGACAGCTATGGGAGGTTGGGGAACCAATTGACCACTTACAGCTAAATCAAACCTCTTTCAAAATCAGGTGGGGTGGGGGGCAGTGAGTGGTTGAGATGTCGTCGTCGATGTTAGAACCCCACAGCTCATTGCGGCAATTGTCGACGAGGAACTCAAAGCGCATGAGTGGGATGCTTCCTCCTGCAAAACGCCCAACGAGTACTCCAAAACTCAAATACGGTCTAAGTGATGTTACCGTCAGATGGAATCTCGAGGGAAGTAAAAGTGCGTTGAGTACTACCAGCAAGGGAGAGAGTATTGTTACACCTTTTCTTACTGACACTAGAAAGAGTCTTGGTGGTACAACTCTTGATGTCACTCCTGATGGCAGATCATTTAAAGGATCTCCTGGGATTCAAGTTTTGAGAGGAAAGAAACTACTTGGAGCAGCGCTGTCGGCTGCCTTAACTGCTGTAAAGAGAATCAACGACGAGGAGCTGTTAGCAAACGTAGAAGTATTGACAGGGGCACCAACGACGTTCAGATCACAGAGTTTTAGACTCGATCCTAGAGCATCTCTCGCAGCCAAACGGATGTCGATGGCAAAAGGAGTGTTACCGGAAGAAATAAATGCAAAGGCGCTTACGGGTCTGCGGGTTAAATTTCCGAAAGTTCTAATGGGAATGGAGAACTTAATAAAAGCACACCCTTCACTTACGTGGACACCAAAGTACCGCCGTTGCTGTGGAAGAACTGCCGTCGTGATCGACGAACAACCAGATGACGGTACAGTTCAGCTGCTGTTTTCAGATCCGAAAGCAGTTGCGTGGTACCCTGCTGATTTCCCATTTGACTGGACAACACGAGAGGCTGAAGAAGCGAAAGAGGCGGCTTTGGCACTCGCAAAAACTGAAGAAGTAGAAGAGAAACCCAAGGTCGCTATTGGTGATGACGTATTTGAAGTAGGGGACAAGGACAATATCGGAATTGTGACGGCCGTCCAGGAGGGTGACGATGAGGATTTCCCGATGGAAGGACCCGTATCAGTCCGCTGGCAAGGTGACGACAAAGACACACTAATGTACCACAAAGATCTTCAGAAAATGGAAAAAAAAGAACTCGAGGAGAGAACTCTCAGAGAAGATCCCGAAAACGTAATATTTCGACACTACGACACCGATTCTGACGGATATTGGGACATGCAAGAATTGAATAAATGTCTCATGGAAACAGAACAACCAACTTTATCAGATTCTGATTACTTAAGTCTTTGTAAGACTCATGGATGTGACCCCGACAGGGGGTTCTTGTTAGCAGACTTGAAAAACCTCGTTTCTGCAAGAGACATAAATCGTATTTATCGTACCATCTCAGATACCAGTGGAGAAGACTCTACGGAAGAAGAAGAGAATATTACAAACAGCGAGTATTCTAAATTAGATTATGGACTGGATTATCGAATGTTAATACAACCATCTAAATCAGATACTGAAAGCAACGTCAGAACAGATACTACTGATGACGATAGTAAAATGTTATATTGGAGTAGCCCCAAACGATGGAGAGCTTAACTCCCTTTCGACCAGTCGATCACTTTAAGACTTTATGACCATACGATACGATGGAGAAATCTGTGTATCAATTTAAGTTATTACAACTTGATTTATTTCTTTTTGTAGTTCTAACCCAATCTAGCTGATTACCATTTCTTTCAAATGGTTTATTGTTACTTACAAATACTTTGTTACTGCTGTTTGTATCTGTAAAGTTCTTTGCTGTCGTGGATTGTTTTTTTATTAACTTTTCCTTACCTTCCAGAAAGAAAATGAATCTGCGATTCCGACTTCAATTGTTTGTTTATTGAGATTTTTGTTCGTTTGAAAATAAAATACTTCTTTTTATCACAAACAGATTCTTATTATAAGTATGTCTAAGATATTATTTTTTGCTGTGGCTGTGGGACTCGTAGCTGTTTGGATGAGGGGTTTGGAATCCTTTCGTCTTTTCCCTACGAGTGACGTCCCTGGAATGATTAATATGTTTCACGGTAGTCAAAGCAGCGAACGTAAACTTGATAGAGATTCTCTGGCTGCGGAGATTGATGACTACGACAGAAAGCAAACAACTGAAGGAGCTCGTGATATTGAAATGGTCAATCAATACTACAACATGGCTACTGACTTTTATGAATACGGATGGGGACAATCATTCCACTTTGCCCATACTATGAAAGATGAGGGTCACCACGAATCAATTGCAAGACACGAAGACAGACTTGCAACAGAACTTGGACTCAAAGCTGGCGACAAGGTTATCGACTGCGGATGTGGTGTCGGTGGACCAGCGAGAGAAGTCGCAAGATTCTCAGGTGCTCATGTGACTGGAGTTACTCTCAACAACTATCAGGTTGCACGCGCCAAGGCTATCACTGAAAAGGAAGGAATGGTTGGAAAGGTTGATTTCAAACAGGGCGACTTCACTAAGCTTGATGCTGCTGACGGTTCTTATGACGCAGCTTACGCTATTGAAGCAACTTGCCACGCTCCAAAACTTGAGGATGTTTACGGTGAGATCAACAGAATTTTAAAGAAGGGAGGTCGCTTTGCCGCCTACGAATGGATCACCGCAAAGGGATTTGATAAAAACAACCAAACTCATCAAACTATTTTGACTGAAATTGAATACGGAAATGGACTTCCACCATTGAGATCACCAGAAGATATTTTGAAGGCTGCCAAGGCAACTGGATTCAAGTTACTTTCTGAGGAGGACTTAGCACAAGACATGAAAGGAACAAAGCCATGGTACAACAGATTAGACCTTGGGTGGTTTGAGTACAGAATGACTCACGTAACCTGTTGGATCATGGAGTACTTGGGATTCGCTGACCAGGGAACTCTTTCTATTCACGGAATGTTGCTTAGAGCTGCTGATGGATTAGTTGCTGGAGGAAAGACGAATGTGTTTACACCAATGCATCTTTTTGTGTTTGAGAAAATATAAAAACACGACTCTATGTAATTAGGTATCATGTGAGTGCGTGCAGGTAGTTCTTCAGGGAATTATCTTCTTCAACCTACGCACTGGGTAAAGCATGAAAAATATGTAAATTTTACAAATAATTATTTAGTTTTTACTACAAAAAAAAAAAAAAAAAATTAATAATAATAATAATAATAATTAATTGATGGGAAAAAAAAAACAAAAAAAAAATTAAATAAAAAAGAAAAGAAAAAACAGGCACCTGGCTTCAGCCTCTGTACCAACACATGCGAGATGTACACACGTCTAGCGGTTAAGGTGCTTTTATGCCTTATTGGATATTCCATTTTCCCTATTCCCATTTTCAGGACGGTTTTCCTCCTTTTTTAACCACAGCGTTATAATGTCTTCGACCATTATAGCATTGAAATAACGGTTCGTATGATGTTTTTCTTCAATATGAATCTGTTTCTTCAATCAAGTAAAGTTTATTTGAGCAACACGTCAGCTTGCTCACGTGTGTTGTGCCTCCTTCTTAGCTTTCCTCTGATCATCATGAACTCTGAAGGCTTCAATGACTTGTTGGTTCTCTTTTGCACCATAGTTCCTCCTCCGTTAGCATTAAAGCGATAGCCTTGATTGGTCCCCAATCTGGCTGTTCCGTTCGAATTCCTTTTTCTGCGTCCTAATGTTTCCCCCCGCCCGTTGAAACTTTTATTGTTGTCAAGAAGATCATTAATTTCTTCCATCAGAAGTCCAAACTAAATGAGCCGACATGACATCAATGAATGAGTTACCAAAAGTGATTTGATTTTTATGATTTAGTTTCCAGGTTTTACAAATGATATTTAGCCCTTCGCCTGGAGAAAATGTCGACGATGATGTTCGAATGACCAATAATTCGAATGAAATAATTTGTTGGAAGGCGAAGAGCTCAAATGCGATGCTGATTGGAGTGGAGCCAGTCAGAGGGAAGATCTCAGCGGGACAGACTGCCTCAGCAAAAGTTGTACGAAAAAGTTCCTGCGATGGGGAGAAACTAAAAGTTCAAATTGTCTACTGGAACAGCAACATGACAGAGAAAGACTCGAAGAAGGTCATCTTCGGAATATCTTCAAAACAAATACAAAACAAATTCAGCGTCTCAGTTACGATATTAGAAATCAAAGCAAAGGAAACAACAAATGCTGTTGTTGCTTTCAACTTTAACAAAGTAACATGTGATTCCACACAACCATTGTCTCTGTTTGAAGGCGTTAATAAGATTTCACACACCGCGACAATTCTAAATATCACTCACGGCATTCGACAGCGTCTCGAACTCGTTCTCCAATCACTCGATGGCGCTGAAATAGGGAAGGTAAAGTTAGACCTGGGTTTGGTTAATCAAAACGGTGAAATACTAAAGGGAGAAGTTTCTCTTGGATCGATGCTATGTAAGCTTGAAATGAAAGCAACTAACAACAAAGGAAATTCAACCTCGAAAATTAGACAGACGCCCAGTACTAAAATCATCGACTACAGTAATGTGAAGTCTCAGCAAAAGATTCCACGAACTGATGTACGTGATGAGCTGATGGATAAGTATCACTACCAAAATCACAAACAAACTCCAATAGCTGAACCACCTTCGTTACTTTGTGATATCCCTGTAAATGTGGTACAAGATAACAGTATAAAAATTACCAATAAACGTCAGAAATTAAAAGGTACAAACATCAACAATTCTATTAGTAACGCTGTAGATATAACCGAGACACAGGCTGTAAAGTTAACTCAGGTAATCAATCTATCGGAATCACTTGGTAGCTCTCAAGAAGTCAGATTGAGTAGTAAAAGTCAGAAGAAACAAGAACTAAAAGAAAAGAAATTTAATGAAAAAAAGGATCCATTAAATGGTACTAAAAACATTTCGAAAAAGTCGTCAAAAGGCGCTGATTCTACACGAAGGAGAGCAAACAAGAACTTAACTGCGAGCTCTGATTTATTTTCAGCGAAACCGTTAGATGAGGGATGCAGCAATGGGCAAACGAACTTAACAGAGACATTCATCGAAAGAGAGTTCAGTAATTCAACAAGGGATGATACTTTTGAGCAAATAGAATCTGAGTGGATTCTGAGCGACAATACTCCAGAAATTAAAGTAAACGAAAGAACGAAAGTAATTCAATCACTTCCTGTTCCTGTCCCTACTTTGACTAACGAATTATTGAAGGAAAATGATGCATGCAACACTACAAACAGTCTTGAGAACAATGAAACCTCTGTAGATAAACCTAAACAAAAAAACAGCTCGAAGCATGAAAGTGAAGCATTGTTGTCACATCCCGTAAATCCGATTCTCGGAGGAAATGTAAATTTGAAAGTCTACATTAGAATTCGTTCTGCAGGACCATCTCAGTGGAAGGTTGCGGGAAACACGATGGGAATAAGTCACATGTCTGACAGGAATCAATATCAAGTTGATAGGGTTATCCAGACAAGCGACAACGTAGCTGCGTACCAAATGACAAATCTAGATAGTTTGGCAAAACAATTCATACAGGGTTATAATTGCACTGCCTTAGCTTATGGCCAAACATCATCTGGGAAGACTTTTTCCATGTTTGGAGAGAGAAATGATGGGTTCATACCTCAAGCAGTTTCAAGTATTCTTTCTGTTATATCTGACACCAATAAAATACACAAAAAATATCAACTGCGAGTATCTTACTACGAGATTTATAATGAAGACGTCTTTGACTTGTTATCAAGTTGTACAAGTTCGATTCCTATTCGAGAAGTGTCTACAGGAATGTTTACCCCGATAGGATTAATTACAAAGGATGTTCAAACTCTTTCTGACTGTCTCGATATCATCTCCAAGGGAAACGCCATCCGATCGACTGGCTTCAGCAACCTGAACGAAAGAAGTAGCAGAAGTCACACCGTTTTTGAACTCACTCTCCACAAAGTAAGTAAAAACAGTAAACTTGTATCGTCTTTCAATCTTGTTGACCTCGCTGGTAGCGAATCCCTTGTGAGTGAGGGAGGTAACATCCAACAGCGGAAGGAAACGATGCGTATTAATTCGTCGTTGTCGTTTCTTAAGAAGGTAATACTATCACTGGCGACAAATGAGGCACATGTTCCGTACAGAAATAGCAGTCTGACGAAAGTACTGAAACAGTCTTTGGGAGGTAATTCTTTAACAACATTAATATGTACCGTCAACACTCACGAACAATACAAAAAGGAAACCCGCTCTACGTTAGAGTTCGGGGCAATTGCAAAAAAAGTTAAGAACACGATATCATCAAACGAAGTCGCTGTGCAGGTCCATGCTGGTCGTGAATCAAAATTAAAAAAGCAAGTTGAAACTTTAGCTGACGAACTGAAGTTAATGAAAGAAGAAATGCAGCGAGTCATTGAGGAAAATAATGCACTCAAAGGACAAACCTCCGCGGAAAATAAATTATTAGAACGGCTGGAAACTATGCAGCGAGAACTGGTAGCCGATTGTCAGCAGCCGGCGGGGAACTCACTTAGTGACCACTTACATTCACTCTTTTCGAAAAACACTAAAACCGAATCCCTTTTTAAGGATGTGATTTCTTACATGGAATTCGGCTGCGTGGTTCAAAGACGTGGGGAGAAGGTGATGCTTTATTTGTCTGAGGGGGAAATTCGAAGTTGCCTCATGCCGAATGGCTCACCTGACAGACGGCTAAAAATTGACGCACTTCCTCTTCAGAACATTGACAGCATTCAAATAACAACCGATGGTTGGTCACTTAGATTCATAAAGAGAGATAGTGAAGTTTTGATCTATGGTTTCTCTTCTTCTGCTGATAGAGAAGCTTGTTTGTTAGCAATATCACTGGTGCATAATAATTCAAATAAAGATTTTATTAAATACACTTCTTTAATGCCTCTTGATCTTTGTGAGGCTAGCCAGTTGCTTCCGTCAGAGCAAAGTTTCTGTAGGAAGTTTCACGTTCTTGCAGAAACCTACTTGGATGCTAAGAATCAACTAATCTCGTCTTCTGATAGCGAGTTCTTGTCTCTCCAAGATATTCGAACTCAAACATCAATCGACATGTTTACAGCATTAGCGTTGGTTCAATTCTTTTGTTCTGAAAAGATAGTTTCTCGTCACGAAGTTTATTACATCAATCAAGCCAAGGATTTTAATAGTTAAGCGAGCGAATTTATCTCTAAACGTTTTAGAACGATTTGGTTTATTTCGAGCAGGGTGTAGCGCTGCGTTGTTCAGATGAGATTTACTTACTTTTCATTAAGGTTGGAAACCATCTCAACCATTTTTTCAATAGATAAATAGATTTTTTATAAATTTCCACTTCTAATAATTTGATCATGGTCTTTATTATCTTTTGGTCATGCAAATCTGAATTGTGTTGTACAATTGATTGTCTTACAAGACTGTTTTCCTTCAGCCACTCAAAACAATGCAAGTTCTATAACTTTTCTAGATTTGGTACTCGCTGTGTATGTCAACGAAGCAGGGTAGTGGCATCGGTCCGTTTCGATTCGACGGGACACCGGCACCGGTTTTTGGTGGAGTATTTGAACGAACTGGGCATCCTTTGGATTCCTTTGAATTTGGCTCCTAAGTTGCCAAGTTCTTGCCTGATGCCTTGATCTAAAAGTAACAGTGTCTTTGTGGCTCAACGAATCAAAACACATTAAGCCGGAATCATATCCCAATCACAAGTTCAAGGTATTATATCAATAAGCAAGTCAGAACGGAACCCCATTCACATCCTTTCAGCTACAAAGATGCTGTTACCTTTAGGTGCTCACATTGAGGCGAAGCCATATCTCAATTGTACAGTCGATAGTAGATGCTCGACAAAGCCTGAATGCAGTAAAACAACAAAGCCTTGTCCTGAAACCCAAAGACAAAGCTATTAATTATAGAAACTCGGCGGCGCTTAAACAGGTTGATTCTGAGACGGAACTCCACAAGTTCAGAGCCTCAGGAAAACATGGATACCACTGGCTCCACGTAAAAGTGATAATTTTGCCCTAGTATAAAATAAATGTATAATTGGGAGAAAAAAGGTCAACCTCGGCTTGCGGGCAGTACGGCTACCGGAAGGGATCTACGCTCGACCCCAGCTGGAAGATAGCACTAGACGTGGAACATGCAACTCTCTACGGAGAAGAGATTGCTGGAGTGACCACGGGCTCAGGAAGTGTTTCGACCTGATCCCGCACGACATCCGTTGATGGCCACGCTGCGTGACAACACCGACACCCTCACAACAACTTGACTAATCACACCAACACCACCTCCAATGAGATGAACATTCACTTAGAAAATCGCAGCAGCAGCAGTCAACCACCTGCAGGCAGGGTGCGAGAGCAATCAGTTCGGCGGCATATTAATGCCAATGTAGATTGCCAGCAGGAGTTGGAGAAGATTAGTTTAGTTAGCAAAATACAAACTGATGGCTACGAGGGGTCTGGGTAGCCCGCACCAGTAAGGACTCAATCGCGAAGATTGTAGTTTCATAGTATTGGCTGGAAGTGATCGACTTGCAGCCTCCACCTTGCCCAGAGGCTAACAGGTTGTGAACAAGAAAAGAAAATAAGAGATGATGACAGGATTCATCGGTCAACAGCAGGAGACCCGATTGACGAAGGAGGTATTGGATCTCAAGGGGAGAGTTGAACATCATAATCATCCACCAATGCCACCGCCACCACCACTACCAGTTCCAGAACACAGCATGCCAGCTAATACCTTTACACACCCACCAGTTATGGAAGTACCTGCCGTCGACCGTTTGCAAGACATGGCATCATTGACAGATGTCCAAGGTTGGGCGTGTGCCAAAGAAATGCCTCATATTTACATAGTCAAAATATAACATGCCGAAGGAGAAGAGACCTATCTGCTGTTTCTGTGCGGGACGTGCTGATGAAAAGATTGTGTATTACTGGTAATACACAATCTAAAGAAACTAAGCTTGATGCCCCATGGGCTGAACCGAGGATACGCTGAGAGCAAACATGGGATTCCTTCATTCTCCTGGCAGGTGCCTGTGCAAAACGTGTAGTGTGACCCTTGCAACAGAACGACGAAAGGGTATCGAGGCTGCTGACGCAGTCATGCGCAAGAGTATATTAGGTCAGACTAATAAGCAGCTAGTACAGGAGAAGGCCCCCGAGTTCCTGTAGTTCCTCAAGATTATGCTAGCTGAGATTAAGACGTACATCAATTAGCGACAAACCAGACCCAGTACAGACAGTTTCTCGATACCCTTCCGAGAGGCCACTTTGGGGTTTTCATGGATTTTTCCGCTAATTTCATAAAGCAGTCTTTCATTAAGACATCGATCCTTGTCTGCATGGTCGCGAGTTTATCAGGCGGGACTGTGGCTTATAACACTCAGTTTTATATTTCACCAGTCACCAAACAAGATTCCCAATGGGTCATTTGTGCGATAGAAAACCTCCATAGCAAGGTGCTCGGTGACTCCCCAGTTCACTACTGGTGTGACGGGGCATCGCACTTTCACAACCGCTTTTTACTCAACTGGGCAAGAAGTTGGGAGGTCCGATCAGCATCAATTTCTGGGCAGCTGGACACGGAAAGGGACTGTGGGACTCAGCTAAAAAAAAGCAGTTAATCGGGTTAATAAGCAATGCAAGACTACAAGAGCAAAGATACCTGATGCCAGGGCAGTTACAAAGAGGGCACAACAGCAAGTTCTCAGCGAGCCCTGGACCCGCTTCTAGCAAGAAACGTTCTTGCATCTCTCGCTTCCCGTCCCGCAGTTTCCTGCTGCCTCCTTGAGTTCTTCTCTCAATCCGCCTAGTTGTTGGAGATTTCGGAGCATCTCGCGTAGTTCGCTCTTCTCCTCTCTCTCGCGCTTACCCCAGCTGGAGGTGGAGCCGTTCCTTCCCCGTCTGGAAGATTCCTTTTCCTTCTGTAGCTGTGACCGAGTCAAATGTGTTTGCTGTTCGGACTCGGTGTCCTTCTTCTGCTGCTGGCTTTCCAGTTGTTGTTGTTGTTGGCGGTATTGCTTCTCCAATTCCTGCTGATGTTGCTCTTTGAGTTGAGCCTGTAGGTTTTGCTCCTTCTGGAGACTTTCCGTTTCCTTCAGCTGATGGTGGCTTTGCTGTTGTTGGTGGTACTGACTTTGCAGTTCTTGTTGTTGGTGTTGGCGTTTTTCTTGTCCTTGAAGGTTGGTTTCCTTCTGGTGGTGGTGCTGCTCCATGGCCATTCTCTGTTGCCCCAGCCGCTGCTTCTCTTCCAGCGACTCGAGTTTTTCCTTCTCGAGTTTCGCCAGCCGGCGTTCTTCCTTGTCCGTGCAGTCCTCGCCCCTGTCTTTGACACCGTCTTGTCGACCCCTATCGAAGTCGTCCGGGACCGCCGCGAGGAGGCAGGTGTCGTGATCCCATGTGATGAACATTCACTTAGAAAATCGTCTCCAACAGCTGAAACATTGCTGAGACCTGATAAGACTACGGATGCCAGTGACTCGCAATCTTGGAGGAAATAATCACCAACAACTGTGACGTATTGAAGACCAGGCAGACGGATATTTGTAACATCACATAATGAAAAATAAACGGTCGTGACTGAGGGTTCAGGGTTGCTGAATGAAATGTTCGTAACATCATCCGAGAACCACCCACTGTTGTTAAACTGAAGGCAGCCATCCACAGCGAATGTGGGAGTACTGATCCCGTTCTCCTCGTAGGAATGCCTTCGCTCTCTTTGCAGAATCTGTCAAAAATTCAATCCAAACAAGCGCACCACCGATGCATCCAACAGCGAGCCGCCCTCCACCCCATACGACACCAGTCGATTACCTGCTCGAAACAGCGATCCTGCAAGAGAAAGCTTAAGAAAGAAAGTCAGCATCGGTACCCCAGCTGCAACCTGCAATGCATCTTTCACGAGCGACTCTCCAGAAGCTTCATTCAATGCGACCCTTTAACAGTAATTGTGGACTGGAACCAGATTCCGAAGGGAAAGAGGGAGAACCCGTACACGGCTTCAAGGTTCGCGGTAATCACCGGAAGATGGACGGAGGAGATATACAGGGCCATCATGAGGTTGGGATTCTTCGATCGTTTAACAAAAGTCAACACTGCAAAGCTCACAGGACTTTGGAAGAAGGATTCTCGCATGGAAAATTACAGTGCTCACAGCATAAAACGCGGTGCAATAAAGTTCATTTTCGAGAAGAAACAGACAGGATTAGTTATTCCGCTGATGCCCATAAGTCGACTAGCCAAACACGAAACGGCAAACCAGCAGATATCAGAAACGACGTTAAGATATGCAGGGTCGGACAGGTCGCTGGCCCTCTCCCTGAACACAAGCCGCATAACCCAACGTTTGTAATTCCAAGAACTGCGCGGAGACTTATGCAGAACTTCACTCGGAAGTCGAAGACCACTCGCCTCCCTTCAACCGAGGAAGAGAGGGCGACGCCTCTACACGTAAAGGAAGTGGGGACCATTGACGTTCAAGAGGTAAAACGGATGATGACCGATGGGACACGCAGGAGGTTTGAAGAGGTATGGGACCTTACGTTCAACCCGTGTCGGCAAGGTACTCACCAAAGCCATCAGTATAAAAAGAGTCACAGGGAGTCTTGTCTGCAGTCTCAGCATGCACGCCGGCTAGTAGAGGCAGGGGTTGCAACCCAAACAAGCAGCCCCGGGATATTGGAATCAATACCCTTTACAATACTTGAAGAACGGATAACTGGAACACGGCAGCGATTCATCTTGTGGACGAAGGAGGCCAACTTGATGATGCACGAACTCGGGTACAAGCCGAAGGTTCCCTTGGAGCACATTGCTCAGTACCTCTCTCAAGTGACGAGGGAGACATCATCCCAATGGGACTTGAAGACAGGGTTTTACGCCAGGTTTCCATACCTGAGCGCTCTAGGAAATATTTCACATCCCAGGATGAGCAAGGGGAGTGGTTTGAGCTAACCAGGTTGCCGATGGGACATATGGCGGCACCTGAGATTATGCATGGAATTTCAAATTGGTCTAAGGAGGCACTAACAACCCGGAACGCACATGTAGAGAGATGATGATGATGATTCTAGGATGATCTTCGTCGACGCTTCCATGAAGGGCTGGGGAGCTGTGATCTTTGATCATAATTATGAGATGGGGGCACGATGGACTGAGAAGGAAAGTAGTGAGCATATCAACGTCCTTGAGGCCACTGCTCTTACTTCCATGCTTCGATCGATCTCGAAAGTATCACATTTGGATATTTACGTGGATAATAAAACTGCCTTATACTCAACAAAGAAGGGCATGTCAGTCCGTTCCATGGCACTCAACAGACAAGTAAATTACATTATGAATCATCTTAATAGACTATAATGCACTTATAGGCTCAACTGGGTTTCTACCAAATGCAATCCAGCAGGTTTCCCGTCTCGCATTTGTCCTGACGGCGCTAATATCAAACAACAACGTTCCGAGGCAGCACTTGCGTTGGGGCGTTTCTTTGACTTGCGTGGGGGTGGTGGTAGCCGGATTATGAGACAGCCACGTGATGGACTAAAATAAGGAAATCTATCAAAAAGTGACTATCGACTTACTGGCACAGATCCATCAGTACAACAAACTGATGGGTGGTGTTGACCTCGTAGACGGTATCAGGGGGAAGGCAAGAAGAACTCTGATGACAAAACGCTGGACCCTGAAAGTCTTTCACTACTTGTTAGAGATTTCTATCTTCAATGTTTTCACCCTCCAAAAGAAGTCTGAAAAAGACGTCGGGACATATGCTCAGTTCAAAAAGAGGCCATGTTCTCAACTTATTGTTCACGGAACACACCAAACTCACACAAAATGTCACTACCTACGAAAATTCGGTATTTTTGGGGACTGCAGTTCACGAATTTGTTCTCAAAAAAAGTAAGGTCATCGATTTCTTGTTCAAAAAGCGAGGTTTTCTTATGCATGGATCCCTGCTTCGAACAATATCACGAAAATATTGACAAGTATTCAGCCCCTGTTTGCAACAACCATACCTTTGCTACACACAATCATATCCCACCGAAAAACATGAAACGGAAGCACTCTACTCCTACAACATTGCCAAAATCAAAGCGAACCCGGGGGTCCTAAGTAACAGTGTTTTTTTAGGCTGTTGTTGCATTTTCTCAAGTTATTTTGGCCCCCTTGCGGGCTGACCTCAGTTTTTTTTCAATGCGCGGGGGGGGTGTCTTTCACCCTGTAATTTTTTTGTATTTTTCCCCACACCCCTTTTCTCCTTTGTCAATTTTTTCGATTTTTCTCAAAAACAGGGTTTTTAGCCTCTTATTAGAGGGTTAATAATTTAAAATTCCCACCCTCCCTAAACCCCCGGCCGGGCCATGGCCGACCGCCATTACTTGGTCACACCTTCACCCCTTCGTAAGTAGTAGTATCTCATCAATATTCCATTCTTAGTTATTTATTCTTTGTCTTAATGGGTAAGAATAAAGAAAGCATCTGCAGATAAAATTGAAAGAATGAGTTATCAAGTCTTTTCCTTTAGTACATGTATACATTCCAGTTTTGCAAGGTTATATCTTTAACTTGCTTCATCTTACTTTCTACTCCCAAAAGTTCCATACCAGAACTATGGCTGATCCTAAAAAAGTGATTCCCCGCAAACCCGCAAACCCGCAATTTTGTCATTTCAAATTCGCTATGCTCGTATGCAGTTTGTCTCTCTTAATGGATGAGCAACCTTTTAGGAAATTACTTCCAACGGATTCCACATTCACGAGGGTTAAATCCAAGGAAGTAAGTGATGAACAATTATTTAGAAAATCGTCTCCCACAGTTGAAAGATTGCTGAGACTTGATAAGTCCAGAGATGTGAGGGATGCACAATTATATAGAAAATGGTATCCAACAGTTGAAATATTGCTGAGACTTGATAAGTCCAGAGATGTGGGGGATGAACAATCACTTAGAAAATCGTCTCTAACAACTGAAATATTGCTGAGACTTGATAAGTCCAGAGATGTGAGGGATGAACAATCAAACAGAAAATCGTCTTCAACAGCTGAAATATTGCTGAGACTTGATAAGTCCACAGATGTGAGGGATGCACAATTATATAGAAAATGGTATCCAACAGTTGAAATATTGCTGAGACTTGATAAGTCCAGAGATGTGAGGGATGCACAATTATATAGAAAATGGTATCCAACAGTTGAAATATTGCTGAGACTTGATAAGTCCAGATATGTGAGGGATGAACAATTACTTAGAAAAAAGCCTCCCACAGTAGAAATATTGCTGAGACTTGATAAGTCCAGAGTTGTGAGGGATGAACAATCAAACAGAAAATCGTCTTCAACAGCTGAAATATTGCTGAGACTTGATAAGTCCAGAGATGTGAGGGACGAACAACCTCTTAGAAAACCCTTTCCAACAGCTGAAACATTGCTGAGACTTGATAAGTCCAGATATGTGAGGGATGAACAATTACTTAGAAAAAAGCCTCCCACAGTAGAAATATTGCTGAGACTTGATAAGTCCAGAGTTGTGAGGGATGAACAATCAAACAGAAAATCGTCTTCAACAGCTGAAATATTGCTGAGACTTGATAAGTCCAGAGATGTGAGGGACGAACAACCTCTTAGAAAACCCTTTCCAACAGCTGAAACATTGCTGAGACTTGATAAGACTACGGATGTCAGTGACTCGCAATCTTGGAGGAAATAATCACCAACAACTGTGACGTATTGAAGACCAGGCAGACGGATATTTGTAACATCACATAATTGAGCTGAGAAATAATCTGAAACGGTGAAGAATTACCGCTAAAATAGATACTTGGCTTGCTAAAGAACGATGTTCTGTGAAAACTGATCCATTGAGATACAATAATGACCAAAACATGGCAGGCTACATATTGAATGATAAAAGTAATCTTCTTTCTGGAACTTCTCTGCTCAAGTGCATCTTGACACGCGGGAACCCTTCGGACAGTACTGCGCTCTTGATAATTCAAAGTAGCCTTAAAAAAGCTCTCATGCCTGAGTTAGATAACCCGGTCAGAAACAGGAGTGTTGCTTGCGACCAGGCTGTCTGTAACTCGCAGGTGTCTTGACTTTGAAATTCGGTTGGAATGACGTGTAAGAGGACAGTTCTCTGTAAGGCGACCCAGCCCTGCACACATACCGTTCTTTGCATGAACTCAGTAAAACTTTCAGAGGCTGAGAACACTAACAGAACCTGAAGAGCAACCCAACCTATCCGTGAGTACTTGTCTTTGCTAATCTCGTCAAGCCAGATGAACATCATACAAACGTTATCTCAACATCCGTGGGTGCTTAAGGTGTGCGGGTTATCTTCCCCATCTCGGTTTAGCCCTGCACCACCTGCGGATTCTCGAAGGAAACTGGTTTCGGGCTAAGATTAAAAACAATCTTTCTTCGGACCATTCCCCTTAGTCTACCCCTCGAAGCGCGGCAACCCCAACCTGTTCAGGCAAGTCCTGGCTCTTACATATTTTTTTCGCTGCTAAAGAGATGGAAGTAGTTTGAATCATAAAAAGTTTCAATCCTTAATTGTTGAGAAGATTTTTTAATTTCAAACCTTTTTTTTTTTTTTCTCTCTCTTCGAAGGTAAGGAAAGGGGGACTGGATGAGGGCAATGTTGTGTGAGAAGTTTTCTTTCTTTTTTCTTCTTTTTTTTTCTTTCTGTATTTCGTTCTTCGTAGATATGCAATAGTAATAATTAAGAAACGGGTTGGTTGTTTGCAATAGGTTAGTTCTGTGGTGATAGAACATTCAAATAAAATGAAAAGACTGAAGCGAATGAAGCAAACAAGGTACCCATCAGCTCAGAGACACGTGGCACTCATCAGTGAACTGTTAGGCAAAAGTTGTGCTGGTTCACCGCATTTCACTGGTCCAGAAGGGACCAGTGAAACCTAGTAGCATCACTTATCCCTGTCACTGAAATTAAATTTAAAAAAGAAAGCCATCTGTTTTTGACCTGTCGAAGGCGAAAGGGTCAGGAAGCTATCCACATTTAAAATAAAGTTGACTATCAAGGCGAAGAAAGGGGAGGGGAAAAGATTCGGACGAAGGAAACATGTACCACGTATCAAACTAACAGTGCTTGCGGTTCGGGTCGAAGGTCTTTCCTATTTATTCTTTTTAGGACTTATTTTTAACTCATACCAACAAAAAAAAAAGGCGACTTTTGATAATAATTTTGGTTAACCCAACTTGTTGAAACAAAAAAGCCATCAATTCAAGCTGGAGTGGTCAGCCTTAATGCGTACGTTGATGACTTAGGAGTGCAATATATGATGACAATGACAACATTACTTTTTCCGAGAGTCGGACATTGCTTGGTTGAGTAGTATGGAAGGCTTATTCAATTAGCATCCATAGGGCGAAGGGGAAAAAAAAAGAAGAAGAGGGGCAACAAGAGATACGATGAGAATACTGGGAACGAGTTTGGCTCTACCATAACGTATTTAAGTGAAAAACAACAGATTTTAATTATGAACAGTGAACTAATAAAACAGAGGGGGGTGAGCACGCCGGACAGTATGAGACGAAAAAATAGGGAACATGTACCTGCAAGATTCTCAAGTTGAAATGCGTCTCTTCAAGCACCTAGTAGGGTTGAAAAAGCTAAAAGAGAAAAATAACAAAGGGGGAATGTGTTTGTGCACAAAATATTTGTCTGAAGGTTGCAAAAGAATACAGAACTAGTTATTCATACGATTCCAACCACAGACCAATATATTCCCACCCCCCTTTTTGAATGTAACAATTACTTGTTTTGATCAAGAGACAAGATTTTCTTTTTTTGAAATAAGAAACAGAGAAACATAAAAAAAATAGTGAATCGTAATCAGGAGCATCGTTGCATGCGATGATTCCATACACAGAAAATAGAATAAAGCCGGACACTCCCTTTGCATATTCGTTAAGTGGATATCGCCTTTAGAGGTAATAACACGAAAGTGTTGGAGAAAGTTTTGTTCAAAGAAAAGAAGAAGAAGATGACAACTGAATCAACGCGGCTTCACTCCAAAAGGAATCCAAGAAAGAAATGTTGTCAACCGTGTTTTGCTTTCTGCAAAGACCAATCGACACAATACAATTATCTTTACAGCGTCATTTCTAATTAACTAGTAACAAAAGGGATGCGCGTGTTCCGACGGTAGGGAGGGTTTTGAAATAAAGATTATTACTATTAGGTGGGTTTTGAAAGGCGTTAATCAGCTCTATGATTATTAGTGGGGATTAATACAACGAACACTATGTTGGGGATGAGTAACAGAAAACCACTCTTCGGTCATAATTCGTTAAATAATGGTGACGGTGGATTTAAGGGAGTTGGTGGAACATTTAATTTCACACACCACTCGCGGGTTACGCTAGTCCTACTTTAGTGATTTTCACAGTGCCTTTTTATCTTTTTTTTTTTTTTTGGAGAATTAATTTTGTATTGTTACGCAAGAATTCATCTGGCTGTCACTGCAACACATGTACAGAGAAACAATTGCTCAAAGTAAGTTTTTTTATATTTTTTTTTTTAATCAAGACTTTAATTACAATCGAAAAAGAAAGAAACTCCTGACGGGAAAACAACAGCGGTCATTAACAAAAAACTAACTGACATCCATCTGCTGCACCTGTTGGTTCATGGTTCACAAGAAGGTTAACTATTCAATCAAATATGAGCAACCGTGACACCAGATCCATTGGCCAGTCTTGTTTTGTAGGTATCGTCACACTACGAAAGCTCAGAATCACATACGGTCGTGAAACTTCCCATGGCCTCTCCTTTTTAAAGGAAACGAGCATGAGAAGCAAAATAACAAATAAAACTAGGAGAGATAGTGACGAGTGCGAAAGACGATTGTCAGGCCACAGAGGAGGCTGACCGTAAATGCGAAAGGGACGGGGAAAAAAAAGGCACAAACATACATAAGATTCCACGTCTCAATAAACAATATACTGCATGTCTGCAGACCTAAAGCTTTCTCACATGAAACGCACCTTTTCCACCGGGAATAATAACAAATAAAACCCTGCGGACTACAAGACTAAAAAGTTTAGGTAGTGATAACACTAATCACTCAGGGAGGGATTTTAAAAAGAAGGGGGAAAATAAAAGTTTAAGGGTCCATAACATCAGAAACATATTTACTTGGGTGGGCGAGGTCTATTTTTTAAAAGGGCTGCAAGAAAGGTATGCTAGCCTTGCCGATTAAACATCTGCACAGATGCATTTTGCTGGGGATGATCATAACAACAGAAATTAACGTAAATCCAGGGAAGTGCTTTCTGGAGGGAAATTGTGTACGCCTTTATAGCCATCGGAAGACAAAATCGAATGCCTACCTATCATCGGTAGCAAAGCAAAGAACGCAGAAGACAGGCATACAAACTGAGACAAATTCTGAATAAACGAAATCGATGTATCTTTTCTACCCACCCCATTCTCCCAGGGTGTGGCTTGTTCGTCTCTTGGCTTAGAGTAGAAAACGAAAATTATTCTTTGGGGAAAAGTAAATAGGGACTTCTGAATTATTATTATTTTTTTTGTGTTGCGAAATTGAATAGTGTATTACTGGAAAGCAGGATTCTACTAAAAAGTAGAAGCCCGCCTCATCCAGATGAGACTGCCTATTTTTTGATGGTACTCTTTAGAGAGCATCATTCGTGTTTTATAATTTTGTTGTATAAAGTAAAGAATTCCATACTTGACCACCTTCAGATGAAAAGCACGAAAAACATTGAAAAACGCTGCATGTGCAAGCGATGCATTCACACCACAGGTGTCAGAATCTAGTGATGCGGTCACTTACACAGTGCTTATGGAAGTCAGAGTAGGGTGACAAAAGATATTATCCAACAAGGAACGGGATAGTGTTTGCCAAATAAGGCTGGTGGGATTGGTGTCGCTTTTGCGTGTCATCGACCTGTGGAACCAAAAAGTAAAAGCAAAAAAGTGTTCATCTCAGCCAATCTGACAAACACAGCAGATCGTTGCAATAAAATATACCACAACGAAAAACCCACAAATAGTTTTAAACTTTTACAATAAGGTAGGTAAGTCGAGCCATGAAAAGCTAACTGAAGAGACAAACGACCAATAGAACTAACTGTGAGCTGAGGGGTTATCAGTCTCTCTGGAGGAGACAAACTTTCTGTTCCTCCAAAACACTCGTTCCAGTAACGGACGATGTCGGAACAAAATAAAAAGAAGAAAAACAATCGCATAGGGAACCAGCTCCATTATTTCTTTTTTCCCGCGGGATCAATCCCAGCAGTCAACCACGTCAAGTAGAGAAGTCAGAACGTGTGAAAACTCAGCGGATGTAGTGCGTCGGAGGGCTGGCGAGTGGTCAGAACGTCAAAAAGGCGGTCAGAACACTGACTGCAGTAGTTCGTCATACGCATAACCACCAGTTTGGTTGTTGTACTTTTGGTGATGCTTACGATCGAACAAAGAAAGCAGTCTAGGAAAGCAGAGAGCAAAAAGGCGGTTAGACATGACAACACCAGAAGAACCCAACGGCTGGACGAGAAGAGGTCAGAACGCGCATCAGTAAACAGCGGTTTCGCTACTCTTTGCAAGTTGTCGGAGATATTTCCAGACAATTTTTGTGAATCTTAGGACAAACATAATTTTGCATCGCTCACCGAGCATCAACTTAGAAATAAATCCAAGCTTGACTCCCTAGAGCGACTACCAACAGAGAGCAACCACCAACACAAATGGAAGATGATTGCAGAGCGGGTTACTTTGCCACAGTTCAATAATTGATACACGATTCGAATTTAATGAAGAAAATGTAAAGGGAAGGAGGGGATGAATATAATAAAAAAAAAACAAAACAAAAAAAAATTCCTTCCACTATTGAATAGAAGTCTGAACGTCACTTACTTAGTGAGAATACTGTTTGTACTTTTATGTGTACCAGAACTCAAGTATAAAGAAAACTAAGAGTGTGAAATAATTTCACCATCGAAAAAAAAACAAATGAAATTTTTATTGTTTCATTTAGCCTTGCCACCTATCAAAAAAAAACAACCATCAGAGATAGGAAAAATAAAATCTACATTTCTTTGGGGTCTCAAAACAGGATTTGCAAGAAACCTTAATTTAAGGAACAACACTGGGTAAATTAATACTTTTTTTTTTTTTTTTTTTTTTGTGGTGATGGGGGGGATTTAAAAGAAAAACAACAAAAATAATAAATGAACTAATGAAAAATACACAAAAAAACCATTTTTAAAAAAAAAAAAACGAAGGATGAAAAAAATACAAAAAAAAAAGCCATATAAAGAGAGAAACAAAGTGGCAGCTAGAGTAGAAGTAAGATTCGGAGGGGAAATCAATTGCGCAACCCTAACATTTAATTTACTAATTGAAAAACAGTTAAAAGCGCACACAGAATACAACACCAGAGGAACGAGACCAGATGAAAAAATAACAATGAAATGTTTGGCCCATTGTAGTCAGGGGAACGCATACTCCACAGGCAATTGATACTATGCTCCGCGAAAAGAGATGCCCCACTAACTTAATCACTACAAAGACAGCAGTTTTATGTATTTTCTTGAAGTTTTTTTTCTTTTTTTTTCATCGCCAATTAGTAGTAACATAATTAATATGTATTTGCTAGCAGGGGGGGGAAGCTGCAAGGTCAGCCCCCTTTAAGAAAATAAAAAAGATAATAATTTAAGTACTCTTAGGGAAGGGGAAGTGTTGAGTTCGAAAAAGAAAGCAAAGAAGAAAAAAAACACAACGATGAAAATACAGAAACAAAAGAATTAATCATATTACCTGCGGAGACAAGATGACGTTTGCCTCCTAAATGGTTGCGCTGCTGGGAATTCTTTTTTGTTAAACCTTGAAAAAACTAAAGCTGAGTGAGTTTTTTTATTTTTTTTATTTTCTTTTGGAGGAGGAGCCTAAGGGGCAGGGGAAAGATAAATATTGACAAACCGAAGGGGACAAGGGGGACGGCACAAGCCTGGAGCGGTATGTGAATAAAGAGACAAAGGGAAACACAACAATAGGAAACTGATAAATGTTTTTTTTTTTCCATAAAACTCATTCTTTATAACTCCCAACTATACTATTTACAAAGACAGAAGAACATCACTTTCGTGTAAAGAATTAAGACTTCCCACCAACTACCGGTTGAGGTCTTTATTCATGTAGCGAGGACTATTTTATTTCTATTGTTCGTTCCCTTCGTATGAATTGACTACATGGAAATCCACATCGGTGATGCCGAATCAGTTTTTTTCAAAAACGACCAAAATATTAATAATGAAAAAAAATAACCGAAAGAAAAAGAAAAGAAAAAAAAAACCAAAATGAACAAAATGCACAGGGTCGGGAGACAAAAGAGGACGGTCTTCGTTTCTTTCTTTCTAATTGCCCGTGCATGCTGCTTGACGTTATGTTAAACAACAAACCCTTTCCAATTTCATAAAATTATATTTTTTTTATGAACAAAACCAGCTACCGTAGACCTGCAAAACAAGACAATCGAACACACCTCGGCGGAAGACACACAAGTTCCAGAAGGCCCCCCACTTAGTAGCTGCAGCCAGTCGGCTGAAAAGTAACCCGCTCCAAGTTAACACGTTGTTTACTTGCGAGGTCCATATTTACTTTTCCACAGTTTTGTTTATGCGCAAACAGAACTAAAATATAACGAAACAATTGGGTAGGGGAGCGAAACGATTTTCTCATCAACTTTGTGAATACCAACCTTTTTTTACAAATTGTGCAATTTTGAGTAATAGAAAAATTGGGTTGAAGGGACTTAATAAAATACTTTGGTGAGTACTGCTGGTGAGTACTCACTCTTCTACGGGAAGATTTCGATTTGAATTCTAGGGTAAGGGACTGTGCTACTAGAACGCCATGATTGAAAGAAAGAATAAAAAAAAGGGAAGAGAGAAAAAGGACTGTTGTGTTCCATCACTGGGAAGCTAGGTATCGTTTGAATAAAAATTCCCTTTTTTTTTTTTTTTTTTTTTTTTTCCCCTCACCGAGATCTGCTTCATCTCTTCACACAAATCAACAAAGCAATTTTCAAAAAGGTTTTAAAAAAAAAAAAAGGGTGACATCGTTTGACAAAAAGTCTTTATTTCTTCTTCTTCGTCGACCACCTTTTTTTCTTTCTCATTCTTTAGAACAGAAAGCAAAAGATAAAAACTAATTGAATTACAGGAATACCAGATGGCAAATACTGCTATCGTAAAATGTAAAAAAGAAATGGGGAAAAGAAAAGGAACAACAACACCCTTTCACTTCTGAACCACATAAGCAGTCAAATAAAGTGTTCTTAATTTAGTAAAAGAAGATTATGTTTTTTCTCTCTTCACTAATTAAGATTGTCAAGATGGGAATACCCACATCGTCAGCAGCTGTCAACAGTCAGAGTAGACGCCAAGTAAATTTAATTTCAAAAGTGACTTCAAAAGATCACATTATTGAAAATATAAATTACGCGCCTGATGGAGCACTCGTTGGTGATCTAATGTAGTGAGTGATCGTACCAAAGAGTTGTGGAGGAATCTCAGAACACGTGCAATGTTTGAATAAAATGAGTAGTAGTTTTTTTGTTGACTCAGGCAAAGACAACAAGTGGAAGTAAATATCAGGTGTGAACCCAAACCTCGTAGCGATCGAGTGGTTTGCTGCTACTGGCCAACACCAACCACCACCTTGGAATCCAACAGGTGGTAGGCAAGCATATCCATCACCTCGTATCTGACCCAATACTCCTGATGTTGCTTGAAGAGGTGATACTGGAGCTGTGATGGAACAACTTGATCCCTGACTGTCTGATTCACTAATACTGCATTCATCACTACAAACTCCAACATCTAATTCCATTCCAGATTGCTTTAGTAGCGCCCTGACGTCGAGTATCGTAGAGACGTTCATTCCACAAATTGATCTGATGGACATTCCTTTCTTCATACCTGCTCTCTTAGCAGGACTGCCTTCTGCTACTACGGTGACTGTTAATTTTGAATGGTCGATTTCAAGACCGATTCTCTCTTCCTTTCCTTTCTTTTTTATAGTTATCATTTTTACCTTATCGTTTTCATTCGATGCGTTCTTTGAATTCTTTTGCATTGGAACTCGTTTTACATGTCTCCAAGAAGTCATTCCTGCGAAACCATTTCTCTGAATTAGAACTGTTCCGTTTAATGTTCTGCAGACTTTGCCGTACATCCAAGGTTGATCAATAGTGTCTCTGATGGCGACAGATTCACCAATTCCAAAATTTTCCATTATACACGAGAAGTCAGAGCTTATGGAACGGCGTTCGTTATCAGAATAAGTGTGAGAGCCAGTCTTTGATCCGATTGATTGATGTTGTTGAATAGTTGGTCTTAAACCACAAAGAGAATCAGAATCATAAATATCGTCAATAAATGTTAAACTATCAACTCCTCTACTTTCAGCTAATGAGTCGAGGTTTGGAGTTGAGTGTCCTGGAGTTTCAGCAAACGACCCTGGAGTGTCAACAGTGTCTTCTTCAAATTCTGTATATTGGTCTTCACAGGGTTTTAAATGTGTTCTCCAAACCCATCCCTTTACTGGAGATGATACACGAGCCCAGTTGCCGGCTACTTCTTCAACATAAACATCGAGTCCTTCTTTTAGCTGTCGAAGTGTTTTACGAGAATCAACTGTTGGTGAACATCTGCATATCGCACCTGCTAAAACGATGTGTCTGCGAGGAATTCCAATTTGCATGAATCTTGAAGCGAGACGTTGCCATGCGAGGTCTTCTTCTCCCATAACGTATATTCTTGAGATGTTTTCTGATTCGACTACCATTGGTTTTCTACCATCAGCATTCTCTATTTGAATTAATCCTCTGTTCCAAAACTCCCAGTTAACCCATGAAGTTAGAGATTCCTCACAGCAACACTTCTCTCTTTCGATAAGTTCTTTTCGCTCCAAATCGAGTCGGATGCTCATCCCCTTCACCTGCGCCCAGTACTCTGATGGGTTTTCCATTTTTTTTTATGCTGATGATTATGATTAGAGAGAAAATTAAATTCAGTTCATCTCTCATTCCCACAGTAATAACATCAGAACTATTGTTATACCGTTTCTAATATTAAAATAAAAAATGTAACTAACTTAAAAAAAAATGCTATCAACAACGTAGTAAGGAATACATTACAGGTAATATGAGTTTTCATATTTTTTTTATATTTTTATATTTTTAGTGAAGTTCAAGGATGCTCTGTTTAAAAATATGAAGCACCGCTACGTAAGAAATCGAAAGAAGATTTTCAAATTATGAGTCCCGGCTTGAGGCAGACCGAAGCTAGACGTAAAAAGGTCACAAATAACACTTTTATTGGGATCGTCACCATGGGGATGTTATCCAATGATGGGGGAACGGCAGCTGCTCTTCGGGCCTTTCGGACTCGTGTGACAAACGGGCTTCAGCTCGTGACCCCTCACCAGTCAGGTGGGGAGTTTAGCTGGGGTGGCATGTCCTAAGGCAAGCTCAGTGAGAACAGAAATCTCACGTAGAGCATAAGGGTAAAAGCTTGCTCGATACGCGATCATCAGTACCGATCCACAGTGTGAAAGCATGGCCTAACGACAACGTAACAAAATTTCTCAACAAAAGTTTGCTAGCATTCAAATTAGCGCCTCTTGAAACCCCTCCCAAGTTTTTCTAACAAAAGAGCAACCAGTCGAATATTTAATACATCTCATCTGAGGAATATTATAAAACTGTTACATCAGCGGGTGTTAGTAGAATGCCATCGCAATGAGGAAAGCTGCAGGCGAGAGTAACAACTTGATCAGCTTCAGTTGGGTATCTAATGTCATCAATGATTCCTTGATCTCCTCTTCTTAGCCGACTGCTGTCATTGAAAGTCGTGTCTCCCGCCAAACGGCCGCCACCTTTGAAGGATACGAAGGATCCTTTTCGGGGAGTTTTCTTACAGATGTTGGCCAGCCAGACGGGGTCGATGTCTGCGAATTCGCCAGCTCGACGAGGAGCTGATTTTGATTGCTCAATTCGTTTGAGCAACGCAGTGAAGGGCTTCAGTTCTCGTAGTCCCACAGCGTCCGTTAGTTTTGAATTGATGGATGGAAGTTTTGGACGTAATCTAGTCATCGATTGCTGTTCCACGTTAGGCAACGAGTCGTCTAGCGGCTGTAACCCGCCTCTCCCTATCACTGTACCCTCCCCGTCTTCAGGAAACGGTCCTAAATACTTACCTGCCGGTAGTAACACCATATCTCCATCTGGATCTCGTAGTGCAACTCCCTCACCGTGGTAGTGTCCGGTGGTACCTTCAACCGGAAAAGGACCAAAATATTTCCCGGGTGGGAGTACCACCCCCGCCATTTTATATAAGTAGCTGTCGATAAAGAATATGGCATCCCCATCACTCTCACCTTTACTATTTCATTGAGAGCGACGACAGTGTTCTTTTATTTTAAGTAACCTGTTTAAGAATTAAATTACGGATATTGTTCCCCTTCTCATGGCATTGAAACTTCAACATCACCAAATACTCTACGAGAAAACCAGGTCTACCAAGACCAAATTCAGAAAGACGTCGTAGAGTAACAAAAAAGGGCGAAAAACACACCAATCAGAGAAGGCGAGTTACACCTCTGTGAGTAGGGAGTGGGGCTGATAGTAACATGTACTGGGTTGGTAACATTTCAATATATGTCATATTGTTTTATATTTGTTTTAATTTTGTTTTGACTTAGCTTTTATTGTCTAAAACGGTCCCGCAGGTGATGAAGACTGATCCAGTGACAGCTTTATGAGATTAGAGAACAGGAATAAAGGTTCGGTCAGCACCGAACTGACGACAGAAACCATTCCTTTCCTGTTCAAAAAGACTCGCCATTCACGTGATCAAAACATAGTAATCGGTAACAGAAAGGGAAAAAAAAATGAAGAAAAAAATTAAAAGTTCTCAACGAAAGGGAAGAAATCACATGATTCTAACTAAAAAGGAAAACAGGAGAACCAACGCAAGAAACAAACCAGAAAAAGCGAGTTACACATCTGTGGTTTGCTGCGTTACTGTGCAAGTAGTTGATTGTTCCGCGCTGTGAAATCCTATTTTGAAACAGGGGTGGTTATGCATCCTTCCCCTGTAGAACAATTATATTGGAACTAACTTTACCGTAAAAACAAAAAAAATGAAAGAAAAAATAAATATAATATAACGGCCAAGCTGATATGTAATCATCGTGAGAGAGCATTGTATGGACGACCATAGAATCCTAATTCGTTGTTACAAACTCAAAGCTTTGGCTTCACGATAACAACAATCAAATGTGAGTCTTGTTTTCACAGCTGCTGCCTTCACAAGAGTGTGACCTGTCAAAAGAGATCA
Organism: Flectonema sp. DT1601; assembly: GCA_964019425.1. Classification (NCBI taxonomy): domain Eukaryota; phylum Euglenozoa; class Diplonemea; order Diplonemida; family Diplonemidae; genus Flectonema; species Flectonema sp. DT1601. The sequence goes on along the minus strand of OZ025800.1, from coordinate 625,376 downwards.
GAATTCTGCGACGGATATCGGCACCTGATGTTGAAGACTTCGATAACACCATTGAAGTTCTCGTGAACTTCACAAGAATAGGAAAGGACATTCTTTTTTAAGAAACGGGAAAAAAATATGTAATTACGAAAAATAACTTGACGAGTTAACCGTTACCAACCTCGGAATCTTTTTCTTGCTCCGTTATACACTTCGGAGAGTAACAAAAAAAAGAAAAATTAAGGCAACCTAACGGTGCCAACCTTCCTTTTTCAATAATCTTTCTTTTCCCCTTCAAAGGCAAAAAAGAAAAAAACCATTCCCTTCCTCATTCTTTGAAACTCACAAAAAAAAAAAAAAAAAAAAAGTAGGGGTGGGGAAATAATACAAAAAGCAAGTAAAGAAAACAAAAATGAACTAAAATTGAGAGGAAGTATAACGGGGTGAATGAAAACTCGAAAAGAGTATTTTGGCTAGCGGAAAGCTGATAACCTTATTTAAGTAACAAAGTGGCACAATCATACTACCGTAAAAGAAGCAAATTAGTTGCGACAGACAGCACTTCGAAGCTGACAACGTTTTCTTGTTTTGTTAAACATGCTGATGGATGAAAATCCAGAAAAAGTCTGTTTTTTTTATGAGAGCTAGAAGGGTCTGTTCCCATGAAAAAATCTCTTTCCTCCGAGTTTTCAGCATCAATTATGAACGTTGTACTTATGCAGTAAAGCAAAGCTCGCTCAGAGGCTTTCTCGTAATGTTTGGAATCGTTACGTCATCCGAAGGATAACCAACTGGCATCAGAAGGTACAGACGCTCGTTTTCAGGTCTTTCAAGGATTTCACGAATACCAGTTTCAGCACCCATTGGAGTTGAGGTAAGGGTAACTAAACCAGCAGTGTGAAGAGCAGCCTGAAACAATCCAACAGAGATACCAACTGACTGCTCTGGGTAGTACACTGCAAGACGTTCACCATCCTCATCAACTCTGTACGTGTGCTTGAAGACACAAATGAGATATGGAGCTTCTGACAGGTATGCTTTGGTGGCATCAGTTCCAAGATGAAGAAGGTCCTGCTTCCACGACTCTCTCATACGCTTGGCGTAGTTAACAGCTTCTTCGTTTTCAACAAGTTCTTGGATTTGCTTCTTAACTTCAGATGACTTGACAATAACGTAAGTCCACGGTTGTAAGTTAGCTCCAGATGGTGCAGTACCAGCAGCTCTAACACAGTCTTCGATGATAGAGACAGGGAAGGTTTCTGGGCTGTACTTTCTTACGGTTCTTCTTCCGTTGATATGCTCGTAGAAATCTCTTGCCTTTGTCTTCATCTGAGGAACATCCAACTTCTGGTAGTTGTGGTATGGAACAAACTGCGCGTCTTTGTAAATACTTCTCGCGTCCTTCGTTACAACAGCTTCCTTCTCATCAAGAGCTTTCGCCCATTCAGTGTCAGTGTACTTGCTTGGGAGTTTAATATTTCTCTTCAGCACTAAAGCAATCAATGCGATGACCAGAACACTGTTTACGAGACAGAGAGTGGCAATAGCTGGGTTGTTTAAGTCGAAATCCATATTCTCGAGTGCCATTTTTGTTTGTTTTTTTTTTGTTTTTATTCTTTTGTAAGATAATAGCTGTCCAGAGGGAATGAAATTAACACATTTAAAAGACATTCAAATCAACTCACACAATTGAGTCCTTCAATCGACGTCATCTCGCAGGTTGCGCTAATTGAGACTGGCTGAGAAACTATTTTGATAACATGAAAACAAACTTTCAAATGCACAAATTCCTAAATAAATAATAGTCCACAAAGGATATTCTCATGAGTCTATCACTCCGATCCATTCAGATATACTTGTTGAAGGAAATCGTTGCCGTCTCCATTTGGTGTTTGGAAACCCGTCATAAAAAAAGCTTCGTAAGGCAAAAGAAAAAGAAAATAAAAAAATAATAATAATAAGAAAACACAAAGAGCTATGCACCAACCAAAAGGAGTCAGGCAGTTCTTTTATCATTCAAACAATTGTGCTAAATTCGGTTGCTACTGAAGTCTATAAGTAATAAAATAACATTTAGGTTACAAAAAAAAAAAACTCTCACTGGTGGGGAAACCTTCTTTTCTTTATCAAATTAAGAAGTCTGAGTGATCAAGAATCGCACTTTACATTAGTAGTTGATGGCTCCTTCTCCGAATGCCTCATAGGCATCGAGAAGAGCAATCACTCGAGTAGTGATGTTCTCAACTGCGTCACCTTTCTCCCACATAGCGTTGAGATACGAAGCGTGAGACCAGACATCCCAATCAAGTCTGTCAGTGTTCTGTCTGTGAAGCAGAAGAAGACCAGCTCCACGAGGCATAAATAAGGCTGTAATAGAATTCCCACCCATGCAAGCTACTGAACACGTCGTTTGAGACATTGCATCCAACTGTTCCTTCGCAGTTCCGAGAGAAAGTGGACCTACTGAAGCTCTCGTTCCGAGTGCTTTGGTCAACACTTGTGTAATATACGTCCACACAGGTCCTCGCATACTTCCCTGACTGAAACCACCCATCGTAAATAATGAAACTTTGTGTTTTACTGGAGGTGGTAATATAGAACCAGATACCCTCATCATTCTATTTCTAAATGACCAGAGTGTTCTTCCCCTTCCCATATTACAGTCGTGACGGCCTACGTCGTTTAACTTATCCCAAGTCCATCCGTGAGCCTTTAAACAGTGGTCACTTAGAAGTCCAAATCCAACTACTGAATCTTGAAAACACACGATTTTATCATCGGGAGTCTTAAAGTCTCGAGTGTTCTCAAATGCCTTTTGCGCTTTGCTGTTGTTTTTTTCATTCATATTACATTACACAGAACTCAAGTTTGATAAATAAATAACTACATACCCATCAACAGGAGGCAGGAAGGCCCCTGCCCATCGATCGTATGACTTTGTACATCTGCTGTAGTAGCCTTTGGCCCATGCGGTTCCCTTTTTCTCTTCTTGCTTAATGAAGTCGCAGGTTCCCCACAAGGTAGAATTTTTTAGAACATAGCGAAATGGTTTGTAATGTTTATTTTGAAGATTAAATAGCAGAGCAGCAGCATGGATAATATAAAAACTATCCATTAATAGATGCATCACATTAGCACCGCAGTGTTCAAAGTGGGGAATCCAAAGCTCATCCGCTGGTGTTACCCAGTGGGGTTCAGTTAGAGCCCCTCGAATTATTTTAGGAGCCCATTTTAACTTTGATCTGTCGTCTGGAGTCCACTGTTCGTTAATTGCACCGATGGCAACGGAGTTCTTCTCGGAATCGAACAGATCAGTTGGTTTCGCATAGTATAAAAACTCTTTACTTTTTGGATTGAAACAGATGTTTTTAAAATGACAGGTTCCCTTTTTCCAGTGGTCAGGATCTAGTTTTGTTTTTTCTAATTGTCCGATGCAATGCGACGATGAAAATAACGGCGACTTTGACATCGTCCAAGGTGTTGCAGTATAACCGTTAGCCGTGTCTAGAGGTCCGCCACCAGTTGTTGTTGGTGTTGGCATTATGACAGATTTATTCTTCTTAGCATTTTGAACAATTTGGTACAGTTCACTCATTCCTTGGTCCTTCTTCCTTATTTTCTCTCTGGAATCGGCTAATTCACGTTCTAACAAACTAATAGCCTTCCTGTCCACCTTAGGACTGTAGTCATAGAAAAACAAAACTAGCAATATCAATAAAGCAGCACCTACTGCGGCATATTTCATTCTTTATTTTTTTTTAAATATTTTTTCCCTTTCTTGTTCTGTAAAGGGAATTAATGGAAGTTTAAATAAAAAGTATACCCCCAATTAAAATAATATATTGATAGAATAGAACACTTTGCGTGTACTGTTGAGCAGTGTGTGTAAATAAATAATCTGAAGTACAAATTACAAACCGAGATTCGACTAGAGTTGAGTCGATTGACCAGAGACCAGATGGTGATATTTCTCAATGAGTCTTATTGATGTCGTGAATCACATTAATCTTCTCTCTTCTGTAAAAGTTACATAACTGAGAACTGTAGTTTGCATATTGCAATGCTTCCTTCAGTCGGAGAAGTTTCAATCCGCAACGAGTAGGAACAGTTGTGGAGTATTTTCGAAGAATAACACAATCACTTTCATTTAAATAAACTTTATTAATCTCAATCCGTGCTCGGACTTCCTCATGTTCCAGAAGACGAAAACAACGAATATCAGCAACACGTCTTCTGGATAAGTAACCTGAGAATACCTTTTGTAATATACCAACTGATTGAAGCAACTGAAGGTAGCCATCTATTCCACATTCAATCCAGTTATCTGAAAGCTGTTTAGCTGTTGGGGAAGTGACCGGAGTCAGGTAGCTGTGAGCTGACTCAGAACTAGAATGATGATCACTGTCGTAATCGACTGTTGACGCTAATTGTATACAATTTAAAGTAAACTCGTCAGCAATACATTTCCGATTGTGAATACCAATCATCCAACGTCTTGACCTTTGGATAAGACTTCTCCTCCACCAGACTTCAATTAATTTCACAGCGTCAACCCTCCTCTTGTAACTTTTAATAACTTGATGTTGATATCTTCTGTAAAGTCTTTGAATTCTAACAGACGATGAATTTCTTAATATTTCTAGTCTTTCATTGGCAGCTACGACTGCAATCTCATTAAGGAAACTTCGATGCTGACTTGTGACTGAAAACAATCTCCAAACCTGTTCATTGTTTTATTTAATTATACTTTATAATAGAAACCATAAGAACACAACATCTGTTTTTTATTAAAGGAGGGTAGACATACTCTCTGTATGTATGTAGCAGACTTGTATCGCAAAGAAAGAGGTGCTGTGATGATAGCAACTTTACATCTACACCAGCTTTGTAGGACGACAATAGAACGCTGAATGTGATGAACTTCTTTCTTCGCGACGTAACATTTTCCAACACGTTGGAGTCTCAAAATTGCTTCACTTCTCCTGTTGGTGTAATCCTCGCAGTCTCTCACATACTCGCAGAGTGACGAATGTAGTCGGTGCTCAGTATTCTCAATCAAAAATCTATTTTGTGATTCCTCATCTTCGAACGTCATGCGGCTGTAAAATTAATAAAGTGAATCGAATACATATTGACAAGCTCCAAACATAAAGAGTTACTCCTGTAAAATAGAATCAATTTAATATTATAAACATATCTTCTAAGTTGTCATATATATGGAACGTCTTCAGAAAGATAAGATACAGCGAAAGGGGAAAAGGGAAGACGCAAGAACAGACTTCGCAAAAGCACAAAAAAGCTGCTGCTTGGATAAACGACCTTGATGGTCATTTTATAATAATCTAATGCAGTGATCAGTCTCGCAATATTACCAAATTGTGAGAAGATTCGTGAAAAAAGTAAAAACAAAACAAATAAATCATCAGAATAAAGACTCTACTTCCTCAACTCTAATTAAAACAGCGATTGAATTTTTGATAGCAGCGGCAACTTCTTCAGGTGACCTGACTAGTTGACCTGCAGCGTGAGTCAGCTGCCATCCAACAATTGCTCTAATCTCTACATGTCGAGCAGCAGGAGAATCCTCTAAAATGGTTTCTACAATCATATCTGGTGAGAGATGAAGTCCTAGAGGAGAGTTAAGAGAATCTCTTTGAAGAGCTATCAGTTTGTAGTTAACTACTGCATTCTGTTCTCTTAACACCGCAGACATTGTGACAGGTGGCGGTACTCTACTACATATTTGAATAGGACTTCGTATATCATTCCGTCGATTACTTCCTTCTTGCTGAGCATACTTCGTCTCATATTGTGAAATAAAATCATCGGCGAATACAAAAGACTGATCAATACCAGAATTATGTCGACTAACTGAAGGTGTTCTTTGAGAATCTTTAACACTCGACATGTCAGGAACAGCAGTCTTATTGTTGAGATAATGTAAATATTGTTCTACGCAATCAGTTGGTTGTGTTGATCTACTCGACTGACTACCACTATATTGTTTTATGTAGTCTGAGGCATACACGAATCCCTGACCTGATGGCTCTCTCTGACTCTCCGGAGGATCCTTTTTCAACTCCGCAGGTGATTTCTCTGATAACCTTGTGATGGTGTTGTTGTTGTTGTTGTTGTTGTTGTTGATTTCTGGAACGGATTTCATATTCGCAGCACGACGCCTTTCCGATGCCTGGCGCTCAGTCAGATTTCTAAAATCCGAATTGCTGATGTTGTAACCAACTCCAGACTTGCTCTGATGAACTGTTCGAGGAATGGTATCGGATTCTGATAACACTTCAGGAACACGTCCAACAGTATTACTCATCGAATTACTTTCATAACTATTACTTCTTGTTATTTGATGAATTGGTAGCTGTGAGTGATTCGATGCAATATTTTCAAAAGTATTATTCGGATCTCCAGTCATCGGAGTGACAGGAGGTCCGCGTACGTTCTCACTGAAGGTGTCGTTGAGAGCAGCTGTTATGTTATTTTCGATTAAGAAATTCCCCACTGGTTCATTCACCTCCCCAACATCATTATTAACAATAACAATACTTGGTGGTACTGAGTATCTGGAGCGAGTATTTTGATTGCTATCTGTTGATGTCTTATTCACAATCATGTCATTGTCATCAGGTTGTTTACTTCGATGATTTGATTTGAGGGAATCGTGTTGCAGCTGATTACTACTGCGAACTGTCGGAGGGTTTTCATATTTTGATGACGTCCCCACAGGCTGTACTAATGTATCACAAAGTGATGGGATAGACGGCGGTTCGCATACTTCTAATGCGTCTAAATCAACAGCAGTATTCATTAATGCAGTCGGTTGATTATTACCAGGTCGAATATCTCGATAGTGAGGTTGTGTATTGTGATTCCTTTCATGAAATATTTCTGATGACACAGCAGGCTGTCTGTTACGTTGAGCGGATTCGTACAGATTATTATTTTTAACAGGACTATCAGTAAGTTGATGATCTACATTACTTCTGTCTGGTGACTGAAAGTTATTTACTAATTCAAATGGATGATGGTCTGAGAACTTCCGTTTGATTTCTGGGAAAGATTCAATTTCCGATGGGCTATCACCAAACCCTCTCAGGTGTGGTAGCTGACTATAAGATGGTACAGAACTGATTACAGATAACTGGTCTGGTGATCCTCCCCTTTCAGAGTGACGATAAACGTTCCGTCTGCTGACGATATCGCTGCCTTCTGAAGTAGTGCTGTTGAAGTTAGTAATTGATTCTCTTTTGGAGATTACGGATTTTAAACAATTTAATAATTTGTAAGGAAATGCGGATTGCAACACCCACCTCACCCACCGCTGTTGAGTAATTTTCGAATCACCTGCTGGCTGTGAAGGTTCCAACAGAACTTCAATCTCAGTCGGGAAAACTTTTCCCGAATCTGATGTAAATAACTTCCGCAAGAGTCTGGTTGGAACTTCCGCAGCACCAGTAAGTGCCATGAATATGTTGTTAATTTCTGAAACAAGTTTCTTATCAATCAGTGATTCACTTGGTGAAGGGAGGCTTCTGAACTCCATTCGACGACGGCATTTATTGCAACTAATTACTTCTCCATTTCTTGTTATTAAGACGCCTTGACATCCTTCACTTCCACATATCTGTTTCTTTGGGTGTCCTCTGTCTTTTAGACAGTTGAGGCAGCTGAGAGCTGTTTCGTTATTCCATCTTTCACAACCAGTGCACTTCCAGAAGTGGGCATCCATATCAAAAACATTTGTTTGATAAAAATACTTACTGATGAGCAGAAGTAATGAATAATCAACAATATAACACTGAGCATTATGAAGGGTTTAGGGAGGTCAGTAGGGTACATAATTGTTCCCCGTGGATATAAAGTATTCCTCCCACTCTATTTTCTCCCTGTTTTTTTATTTTTTCTTTGGAATCCTGTTTCTATTCCTCCTTCTATTTTTTTTTTTTTTTTTTTTTTAAATTTTTTTTCTCTTCAATTCCATTTCGCAATTTTTTAACAAAAAAAAAAAAATGAAACGAAAAAAAAAAAAAAAAAAAAAAAAAAAAAGCGATTTACGGAGGTACCTTAATGTTATTAGTTTCTGTGGTATTTTATTAAAGTCCCGAAGTAAGGGCTGAGAGTCAACTACTTGAATAGATTTCTGTCAATTTTATTTTCCTCTGCAGTACAGAAGTTAATAAGAAAGGTGGAAAGAAGAAACGGGAAATACTATCCCAGGATACGGAGATTTTAGGTTCCTTTTGAATTTTCTTATCTTTTTTTTTTTTTTTAAATTAAAATTCTTCTCCCTCATCTATGCTAAAAGAAAATTCAAAGGAATGGTCTCTCAGTCTTGAGATTTACCGACTAATAGTCAGTTCTCAACACGTTATGAATGAACTCGAAAGGCCATCAGCAGGAAATCCTGCGTCAACTGTGGCGGTACGACGTTCCCGTGCGTGTTGCCACTCTTTTTATTTATTTATTTGGCAAGGGTTAACTACATTGCTACCTGAAAGCCAGGAATAAGCCAGTCTCCAGTTACTAAAAATACTACGAGAAAACCTGAGGAATAAAATAGACCAAAAAGAGAGTTTTGAGGAATGGAATTGGAGTTTTTTTTTTTTTTTTTTTTTTTGTGGATTTCTTTCTTAAGTTTTTATGTAGTTATCGTTTTGCATTATTTCTTCATTTCTTTTTTTCTTTTTTTTTTCCTCCTCTTCCTTCCAAAAATATTATTAGTGCTCTCTAAGTGTTGTCGAAAACCTTTTCTGGTTATTTGTTTACTCTTCGTGTTCGTTACTTTCATGTTTTCTTTCTATGAAAAATAAAACAATCAAAAAAAGAAAAAGAAAAAGAAAATAAATGAATAGGTTACAAAAAGGGGACAAAGGTAATTAATTCATTTACCTTGTTGGCTGAGCTGACGGAGTGTCGCCTTCTTCGATTCCAGCCTGTTGCATGAGATCACCTATGCTCTTTTCAAGGTCATCAATGCGGCTTCCCATTTCATCAATTCTACTCACAATAGCTTCAGCCATTTCGTGGAACCTTCCCTGCATCTGCTGCAGCAAGCTCTGAACAAATACTGTCAACTCCTGTTGTTAGTTAGACTCCCTACTTTGTAAGATCTGAAAAATTAAAAACCATAAACACATACCTGGGTACCCTGACCCTGTGGTGCTGCTGATTTGGTACTCATTTTCAGATAGTGTTCGACCTACTAAAATAAAATATAAAAGTAATCAAAAATTTGCTATCTCATAATCAATAAATAGAGTCAGTTATGTCGTTGTGACGATTGCTGTTTAAAAAGAAAACGGGTCATAATGACGACACGTCAACCTGACAAACTGATCAGGCATCCTAACACACAAAAACTCTGCTGGACAATAACATTATACGAAAGGCTAGGTACGTAAAGAATAAGTTCAATAGATTTATTCCAAAGAACCGATTGCGTTGTTTGCACCGAAACTGTAATCTGGTCAGACAGTGAGAGGTACAGAATACTACTGCTTTAAGTAGTTGGGTGTTAGTCGCAGTAACTTTGAAATTGCTCTCAACCCAACCCCGCGGTATGGCAAGAAATGCTTGTAAATAACAAAAAGAAATATTAAACAAAAAACACACCACTTCAAACTAAAACTACTACCTGTCACCTTACATAAGTAAATTGATATGATAGCCCCGACACTCTGTTACGAAATGTTGATGGGACTGATATTAGTAGATCATCACCTTATTCTGTAGGCAACAACAGGGGAAGGACTCAAAACAAAAAGAAAACTGGAGAGGAAATCCATCTAATTGCAAGGAAACTGTGAAACAGAAAGATAAGAAATAACAACTCACTCAGACTCACTGACTGGGATTGGAGGATGATATATCTCAACACACTTCCTATTTCCAGCACACCAACAAGATTGTTAGTTAGTTAGCAGATTGGATTTCTCAATTAGCAGTTGCACATAAAAAGGGACAGATTATCTGGAAAAAAACTTCTGCAGGAATAAAAGAAAGAAGAGTATTTGCTTCCCGATCACGTGAATCCGTTCTTCAGAGTGGGTGGGTTTTCCCAACTGCTGCTGTGGCTTCACTCGATCAGATAAGATTATAATTTAATCATCCATCTCCAACCCAACTATTATAAAACAGAAACAGGAAAACAGTAACTTGTGCTAGGTGGGTGTCGGAAAACGAACCAAAAGGGGAGGAGAAACTTTTATTTTTTCATTTTTGTTCTTCTTTTCATATTGAAAGTATCGTGTAAACCATAACTACAAACGTAACAAAATCTACCTGGCACAGCTGGCACTATAGCCAGCTGCAACGGAGGCATCTGCCTAGAAGAAGTATGCTATAAACAGAACTCCCTTAACCCTTAACACCACCGCAAGAAAGCTTTTTTTTTTTTTTTTTTGAGTTTTCACAATTTTCATTTTCGATTAAGGCGAAGAGGTCCCCGCAGAAGTACGATATGATATCGTCCATCCGAAAAAAAGCATCGGAGGGACGACAGCGAAGACGAGGTCGTGTCGTGTGGTGTTTGTCTAATTAAGTGTCCTCAGAACACAGAGTTCAGACTACTGAATTACAATGTTAGAATTGCTTCTCCTGTAGTACCATACTCGTAGTCGTGTTAATGACTGAGCTATTCGAAATCGAACTCTTGTGCCCTGGAACTAGAAACTGATCTGAAAGAACACTCCAACCACAGCTGGGCTCTTTTGAAAAAAAAAATGCAATAAAAAAAAGGATTAACTGGAAAACAAAACCAGCTCCAGCGATGCAAGAATAAATCAACAAGGGTAACTTGAAACTTATGAAGAGCGAAGCAGTCATGAGACGTGTGAGGCAGAAACAAAAGTCTCAGCGATATCCCAAAGGACTCCAAAAAAAATTAAAAAAAAAGAGAGAGAGAGAGAGAGAGAAAATTCAAAATACTTTTCCGCGTAAAAACAAAGCAAACACCACAATATGAAACGCTGTATATTATTGCTGAGAGAGGTTCTTTTTTTTTCTTTTTCTTTGTTAATTTTTCAAAAGATGAATTCAACTAAAGTAGTTACATTCAAGTTCGAGAACAGAACCTGACAGGCCCATTCGAGGTAACTTTCTGGAAAAAAAAAAGAAGAAAAAAAAAGAATGAAAACGTCAACAATTATTTTTTCTTTGTTTATGAATTCAGGGGTCAGGTTGACTAGCAGCTGTACATAAACAAAGGAAGGTTTTCGTGAACTGGACCAGATCTCAACAATTGTTAAGAATCTGAAGGAAGAAAAAAAAAGGTAGGACGCCAACAACGAGCCTCTACCTTAACTGGGTTGGGGTTCCAACAACAACATCAGAAATACTACTAATTGAAACTAATAAAACCAAATAAAAGGGACGGGGGGAAATATCAATGTAGAACTCATTAATAAATAGCTGCGATGATCAATTACCTTCTTAGAGGCAGTCACCACCAAACCTTTCGGTCAGCAGCAGCTTCTCTACACAACTTGATGGTTTTCACCATCGTGCCTTCCAGAATACATTGGCATGTGTGTAGCTCAGACGAGTCTGATAACTACTGCCTGGAACGAATCCGTAAAGAGATTTGTCCTCGATGGTCCGTTCCAGCTACCGGCCGCGGATTCAGGGAAAAGTTTTGTCAGTCCCCATCTGAGAATGGATTGGTTAAAAACTCAATCGCTGCTCTGCTAAGTCTACTCTACTAGTAATGGGAGATCACTGAGTGGAGAGGTAGGCCTGGCGCCAACGATCCTCCTCTTTGAGTGTCTTCTATTTAGAGAGCAATATGAAGAAGAGTTATTTGAATTATCCAACACCAGAATCGAAAGTACAGCAGCAGCAGTCACGAGAACTAACTGAGGTGGCGACACGAGAGGTCGGGAGGACGGCGGGCGGGGACGGTGTGGACCAGTCGCTTGACCAGACGCTCGTTCCGACCAAACACATCCCACAATACTTAGTGCTGAAGACACCAGTAAGGCAATATTTGTACTTTGTTTTTTACCAAAGCTTTGCTTCACAGCGAGTAATTTGGGAGTCAGCTCATCACTTCGAACACTTATCGACTTCGGAGACTTACCAACGGGACTGGTCTTCGTACTTCTCCGCTTACGCCTAAGAGACGACCTGGGAGTTACAGGAGGAGTATATCCATCGTCATCTACATCACCCCGACCGTGAGAACTACTTGAAATACTTAACGTGTCGTGAGAGGTTAACTTTGGCGATACAGCCAATGTCCCTAAAGGAAGAACATCACACACATGCTGATAAGCAACACCACAAGGATTACATACGCTGTTTATTATCGGAGATTCTATTGGTGTTTTCGCTGTTATAACTGTGTGAATAGAACTACTTTCACTCTTACAAGTTTCAACGACATGTGTCTGTTGATCTTCACACAGTAGTGTTGCATCAAGGCAGGTTGGTTTTGTTGACTGTTGTAATATACGAAGAAGATTAGCAGCCTCATTGGAACCCTGTTTTCCATTTAGTTTTTTAACTAAGCTTTCCATCAGCTGGAGGTCGTTAACTACTTCAGGAACTTCTTCTAATTCCTTCAGCTGTCGCGCACGTCGAACCTCGTGAACGGGGCTGTTGCTGCTTCCTTTTCGGTTTGGTTTCTTAGTGTCTGAATCACACCTCTCTAGTTTGATACAAACACCTTGTGAATCATCATTACCGTTGTTGTGATTTGATGTATTTTGTGATTGCTGTGGATGAGGTTCATATTTACGATCAGAATTTGCTCTCCTTCCATACCGAGCTGGGGTATTGTCATCACCAGTTCCATCTCTTGACTTGTGTGAAGTAACTTTCTGTGAATTATTAGAATTCTCTGAGTCAACACTTCGTGATGCATCTCCTGGTGTCGTCACGTCATTCGAACTGCTACTTGAAGAGGAGTCAGACTCACAATAAGTTTTTGGTAATTTCTTAATATAATGAGCTGTTGAATTACTTTCGTTTGATGAGATATTATGCGATTGATTGTTAGAGTGAACTGTCTGTACTACTCGTAGACCAGGTGATCGTTTCGCAGTAGCTCCTTGATGGGTACCAGAGTTGCTTTCACTTTGTGAATCAGAGAGTTGTTGTTTATGACAATTATTTACTCTTTGTCTTAGTTCTTTCTTTCTATTTTGCACATGTCTAATTGGTTGTCTTTGTAACGCATCTGAACTGTGATTCTCTTCTGTTGATGTGTCAGAACCAGAATGATGTTTTTCTTTGACGTCTCCGAATTGTTGACTACAATGCTGAAGAGTAATGTCATGCATTCGATGAGGTTTCTTTTTAATAATTCGATGAGGTCCACAGTGGTTGTTTTCATTAATTGCTTTAAGAGAATGATGAGCCGTTAGATTTGGACTACTATGATACCTCTGTCTATCAGATCCACTTGGAGAGTGAGATATATTAACATCATCATCAGAGCTGTGCATTACTTCTACTTCTTCTTTATCATTGTGAACAACAGTTGCAGCTTCACAGTTTTCAAGCCAAGTATTCATTCTGTCTTGAGCAGTTGAGATAGATCCTTCTGCCCTGTTATGGTCTCTGTTTGCTTCTTCTGGTTGAATTGTGACTCCAAGAATGGCAGTTATGGTGTCTTGAAGTTTAGTTGGATTCAAAGATAAATCATTCAATAAAGATCTCAATGATGATATAGATGTGTATGCCTCCATGTGATTCTTAATTAATTTTTGAGACAGTTGTCTAATCGGATCCGCTATTTCAGTCGACGTATCGTTGAGAGTCCTACTGAGTAGTAGTTCTACAAGCTCGTGCAGATTTGATAAGGCAGTTGAAGTGATACCCATTCTTCTCTCAAGGATGTCAAGAGTTGATTTCGAAGTTCCATTTTCTTCTTTGTACTCTAAAGCTGACCAGTTTACGGACCAGGTCGGCATCGGTTCTTCAATCCATGATGCTCCTCTCCTTCCTCCAACATCTGGTAGCACACTCGCTCCACTACTTGAAGCTGCTGCACTTCTCCTCACGTCTACCGACCCAATTGACCCTCGCTGCCAGTTCACTGCGGGACAGCTTTTCCGAAGATTCAAATCCATCTGCTGAGCTCTCCACTTGAATACTTACCAAAGTGGTATCATATTTGTTAGGCAAGGGTTGCAGCTTCTGATAAGGAAATAAATATAAAATTCTATCACAACATGATCACAACTAAGTAATTGCTCGAGTGCACTACCTCCGCAATGAAGAAACATACGCACAATTGCAAGAGAGTTAGTTAGTAGGAATCACCGAGTATCAGTTGGGTGGGTTGCTAGACCCAAATACTGCAGCAGAAAGCGAGTTAGAAAGGATTTATCTATTTATGATTTTCCCACGTCAATATCAGAAAACGAAACAGTCAACAGCTATATCAGCGAGACCACTACAAATAAAATAAAGAAACAGATAGTTGGTTGAACAAAACACTCAACACTCGATAATCAAAATCCATTCTACTGAACAATGGGAGTGATTAATATCAACAATCGACCCATTGATAATATCAGTAAAGACAAGACAAGAGACTCCAAACAAGACACGAGGGAGAATATTAGTACGGAATGCCAGTACGGAGTAATACTTTTCACTTTCCACAAATTAATAAAGGAGGGAACTTGTAATTGGGGATCTGTAGATGTATCTTCCACTGTTCACGGTTTGTGATGACATAAATCGAAATTTACCACTTCCTAATTATTTTATTGATTGTTTCATTGATGACCGTAGACTAACAGCAGTGAGTAGATCAACTGATGAAATACCCAAACCTGACAAATACTTCGCAAACTTATTATCGGTTCTCGCCCTCCTGGATGTGGTCCATGAAGACCAACATCCCTGCTACGGCTCTCTTGGAAAGCAACAGCAAGAGCACGGCGGGTAGTTTCAGGGCTGATGCAGACCATGAATGTAAAAAAAAAAAAAAAAAAAAAAAGGAACGGTGGACTTTCATCTTTGCTTACCGTGATTGTGGAAGCGACATCTTTGGAAACAAGTTTTCCATAAAAAATAAAATCAATCGAAAGATTTTACTGAAAATACATTTGAGAAAATGAGATAAGTGATCGGAATAATCAGATCACTAACAAGAAAGAAATCGAAAATTGAAACAATGAAAATATAATTAAATAAATAACTAACCCAGGATGTGGGGTTGGCGAGGGAGGAAGTTTTCTTTTCTTCTTGAAACGAGGGAAGTCAAAACCTCTGGAAACAACGAACCTTGAGATTCTCACGGACGTAAGTTAACCAGAAGTAAGTAACGATCCGGACCCAACGAGAGAGAACACATTTATTAAACTTAACGTTGTTTTAATTATTATTCATACTTGTACCCCTTTAAAGGGGGCAAAATAAAGGGGAAATTAAAGGGCTTTTAATGCCCTTTAATTCATTAAATCCCCTTTATTTCATTAAATTGGAAAATAACATAGATGGAAGTGCCCTCCAAATTGGAGGGCGCCTGGTGAAAATCAGCCACAAAAATTTGTAGGGCCAAAATAGGGCCATTGTAGGGCCAAAATAGAGCCAAAATAGGGCGCTGGAGGGCGCGTAGGGCGCTTTTTTAATTAAGTTTAATATAATGCCGAGCTCATTTTGACACACCCCTGCCCTCAGCGAGGGTCGAATCGCATCTTATTTGACTTTTCTCCGGTTCGCCTGATCAAATGCGTCTCTGGGATATCAGTTTACTTGCCACCAGTAAACTTCTTTTTTTTCTCACAAGGTACCTGAAGACCGGCCTGTTAACAGGTTAGCAAGAACGCACTCTCCCTCCTCGAATCCCTCTATATTCGACTCGGTGCATTCTGCGGGCTATCAGCTCTGGGATGCATCGTCCACTGAAATGAGTTTCAGCTTCAGGGATTGCAGCAGGCTCCGGAAGCTCTCAAGGAGTGGCCCATTGTTTTTTGCCATTGTTGACCTCCGAACCATGACCTGGAGGTCTCGGGTTCGAACCCCGTGACACCCTTTTTTCTCTTTCTCGAAAGACTGCCAAGCATGTCAAAAAAAATTTTTGGCTTCTGCGTCAAAATACTTGTGCGTCAGTCCCCGTCAATTTAGCTGTCTTATAGTAATAAAAAAGGTAAAAAAAGCGCCCTCCAAAATAATATTTATATTAAAAGCGCCCTACAAGCGCCCTACACGCCCTCCAAATTGTAGGGCACTTCCATCTATGAAATAAAGGGGAATTAATTAAAGGCCCTTTATTTCTGCTTTAGTTTTTAATTCCCCTTTAAAGGGGTACAAGTATGATTATTATTAAAAAAAAATAAAAAATAAAAAACTTGCCTGCCTGCCAAGGATCTGTTATTCCATACCAAACAACCTTGAGTCCAATAGAGACGTAGACAAACTGTTGTAATGAATGACTCACTGTCTGTGTTAGAGATGGTTGAATGACTATAAAAAGGAAACAAGAATACCTTGAAAGGGAAGCAGATTATCTGGTAATCCTTTTGGAGATGACCGTCGAGGGTAACCAGTTATTCACAGGGTAATCAGTTATATCGCTACCAGCAACCGTAGACATAAAATAACCTGGAACAAAATGACTACCTAAACCCACCGTCCACGCGAGCAGACAGTGTTAGAGACGGATGATAACACTAATTTCCGTCAGAGAGAGAGAACACGCCACTTTAGTTCAGAAAATAAGGATTAATGATACTTAGATTATTAGTAAAATAAAATAAGACAACTGCACCAAAGAAAAGACATGTACTTTATTCACCCAGGGGGTTACGTCGCAGGAGGCGACTTAACCGGGAAGAAATTTAGAAAGCTTAGATTCTGACCAGTCAGGAGATCAGCGCATCTACTATAGAAAGCTCGTCAATAATATTTAAATTGGTAGCTTTATATGAATTATCAATAAGTTCTTCTTTGACATCACCAGAGGAATGGGAAACTTAAATAATAATAAAATATTTCAAAATAAAAATAAAAAGACAATTTGTTCTAAGGTTCCATTCTATATTGCGGGACACGTAGTTTCACACTTTAATGTTATCTTCTACAAACAACAAAGATAAGCAAATTCATTCAAGCTAGTGGGAGTTATGACAACTAAAAGAGAATCATCAATAAATAAATAAATCGTAAGGACATCAAACAAATAAAACTAAATTTAAAGTAAGGCAGCTACTTCGGTATGAGGCCTGCATTAGTTTAGTTTATGAGTTTGCGAATTAAAAAAAAAAATGCATTTTAGGAAATAAGATAACAAAAACATTGGGAAAACCCCCAATTCCGCACAAAGTTTTTCAAAATTATGGATTTCAACACAAAGTTTCAAAAAACCGCTAGCTCCACACACAAATCATATTTTCAACCAGCCTCTAAAGTTTTGAAAAAATCGCCAGCTCCACATAAACTATCGTACAGGCTGTGCTTCAGGTCCTGATAGTGTTCAGCCTACGGAAATTTTACTGAGGGCATGCAAAGAACGATATGTGTGCAGAGCTGGAGAGAACTGTTGTCCTCTTACACGTCGTACCAACCGAATTCAAGGCCAAGACACCTGCAAGTTACAGTCAGCCTGGTACTATTGGAAGCGGTGCAACTCCCTCTTCACCAGGGTACATCCCCCGTCGCTTTGTGAATGTATCAGCGATCCATACTCGTGTCGATCCCAAAATTGAGGTTTTGAGGATTACAATCCCCAAAATCGAGGTTTTGAGCTTCTTTGAACACACTGTTAGTGGCAGAAGTGAACCGGCATAACAATTGACTTGCGAAGAAAAAAGCATCATAATGTTGGACACTTCTTTTTTCCAGAAAAAAATTTCAGGGGGGTAACTTGATACTAATATTAAATGGAAAGCATCTCAGGGGGGGAAAAAAAAAATAATAAAAAAAAATGTGTAGGGCTGGCAGTTTTTGAAGGTATTGTGTTCAAAAACTCTTTTTTTTTTTAAAAACTTTGTGCGGTAATTAGAGGTTGTCACAAAAACATTAAATATATTGTTCTGAAATGACAAATTACGAATTTGAGTTATTATAAAATAGTTAACTAATCAAATATATAAAAATAATACACACAATACCTTCGAATTAAAAGTTAAGTGTCAGCAAAACTAACGAGGATATCACAAATACATAAATAGTACATAAATAAATAATAAATTGTAAAGACATCAAACGAATAAAACTGAAATTAAAAGCAAGGCAGCTACTTCGGTATGAGGCCTGTCTTAGTTTAGTTTATGAGTTTGCGCATTAAAATACTAAAAAATGCATTTTATAATAAAAACATTAAATAAATTGTTCTGAAATGACAAATTAAGAATTTGAGTTATAAAATAGTTAACTAAATCAAATATACAAAAAGAATACACACAATACCTTCGAATTAAAAGTTAAGTGTCAGCAAAACCAACGAGGATATCACAAATAAATAAATAAATAAATAAATAATAAAAAAGCAAGGACATCAAACAAATAAAACTGAAATTAAAAGCAAGGCAGCTACTTCGGTATGAGGCCTGTCTTAGTTTAGTTTATGAGTTTGCGCATTAAAATAATAAAAAATGTATTTTAGGAAATGAGATAATAAAAACAATAAATAAATTGTTCTGATGTTCTGGATAACATCAGAATCTTTGAAATGACAAGTTTGAATTTGAGTTTTCCTATAAAATAGTTCACCAAATCAAACATATTTCTAAAAGGAAAAAAGACAATACTTCAAATCAAAAGTTTGTTATTTTATAAGAATCCCTCATAAAGCAACATGGAGAGGAAAGAGTGAAACAGATTTCGGACAAAACTTGTTTTCGACTATCAAAAATAAAGAAGCTGCTTGAAACTAGCGAGTGGTATTTTATTATTCGCCTCCGTTGACGTTGATATCAACAATCAGATGTCCTTTCAAACCCGACAGGCTATTTGATATTTACAATTACTTCTGGGTATTTAATCAGACACGGCTGAAGTTAGGAAATTTAATTATCTAAATTTCAAAATAATTAAAACCTGACTTCGCGACTGTCTTCCCAGTACCAACGGAAGGCACAGGATGAACACTTTTATCCAACGAATCGATACTTATCAACGACTGCTGCATTGATTCCCCGAGTTCGACGTTTGAGTCATCGACAGCATTCCTCTCGAACTTCAATTCCCTGACGGCATAAAACACATCTAAAATGTTACAAACAAAGTCGTAAATAGACCTCACAATGGTGAGCGCCAACAACATAGGCGTCAACACCAACTCCCCTCCAAATCCAGTGAGAGAGCACACGATCAGAACGCATGTTGTCAAACACGTGGCAACTGACAGGTGAGTCAGGAAGTTTGAGCTGTAGATGCAACATTTTAAAATCATTACAAGCTGCAAGACGTTCACAATAAATAATATCCATGCTCTCGCATTGCAACTTTCAATCAATAAAACCAAAACAACAGGAATAGTCATCCAAAACTCAAGAAGGAAATAGTGTCCTCTGATCCACTTCTGCTCTGTGTGAGCATCAAATACCAACCCGTTTGATTCCACGTACAAAATGTCGTTGACGTCTGTGGATTCCCACGCAGCATCCCCCAAGAAGTATACAAATAGTTTGCTTTTCGGAACTATTCCCTTGATAAACTGACACTTCGATGAGTCAAGTTTGAACAGCCACATCACAACTCCGGGAATTCCAATCGAGATGCAGATTCCAGAAACTGCGATCACAGGTAGTTTGCTTTCCCTAAGCAACAACACACTGCAAGTCGCAATGTTCACGGCACAAATGAGCAACGGAGGGATGACAGCAGACGGATATCTCAGTCTCCTTGCTACCGACTTCCCCTTGGACGCACCCGTGCAAGCCTTAACTATAAAATGAAGTCCCATATGAAAAACCACAACACCAAAACAAAGAATACAACCGCCAACTACGGCTCCCGCCCAATACGAACCGGCAACTGGAAACCCAAGCGGGTGCATAAATATGTCTAATTCATCATTCTCAGCTTCGACGAGGCAGGTGATCCTTCTCACCGTGTAAGCGAGAGCTACTGCTTGAGCTCCCGACGTGGTCAGCGCCCCAGTGGCCAATGCGATGTTCGACGGAACCGTGACACTTCTACTCTCGGCGATAGGGGTTTCCTTCTTCACAGAGGAAGCCCCATAGCTTGGTGACTTCGTCGACGGAACTACAGTTAGAATGACTATCGGGACAACAGTCGGTACGATTGTCGGAATCGCTGTGGGAACAAGTGTTGGAACCGCTGTCGGATTTGCAGTCGGCACGGACGTGGGAACAAGCGTCGGGACTGCAGTCGGCACACTTGTAGGAACTGGCGTTGGAATGGCTGTTGGAATGGCTGTCGGAATGGCTGTTGGAATGGCTGTCGGAATAACTGTTGGAATGGCTGTCGGAATGGCTGTCGGAATGGCTGTCGGAATAACTGTTGGAATGGCTGTCGGAATGGCTGTTGGAATGGCTGTCGGAATGGCTGTCGGAATGGCTGTCGGAATGGCTGTTGGAATGGCTGTTGGAATGGCTGTCGGAATGGCTGTCGGAATGGCTGTTGGAATGGCCGTTGGAATGGCCGTCGGAATGGCCGTCGGAATGGCCGTCGGAATGGCTGTCGGAATGGCTGTTGGAATGGCCGTCGGAATGGCTGTCGGAATGGCTGTTGGAATGGTTGTTGGAATGGCTGTAGCTATGACACATCTCCCGGTTGCATAATTTGGAACCTTATTCACAAAATAATCAGCACAAAAAGGACAGTTCGCAACACATCTATCAACTACACACCAACCACTTGATACACAAGTATAACCAGAAATGGTATAATCTAAACAAGTCGGAAAGTTCGAAGGCAAAGCTTCATAACAATCCGACAAACACAGCTTCATTACTGAAAAGACAACAAGCAAACGCAACAAGGGAACTCGGGGTTTGCAAAGTAAGTCATCGACCATCCCAACTGGAGAAACTGGAGAGGGGAAAGGAAGGTTTTCATATTTGGTATTTGCCAGCTCTCAAAAACAAAAAGAATTAGTAGCTCACCATAAACAGATTCAGTTCAATCACCTCGACCATTGATGATGTTGATGTTTAGAAAGAAAACTAAGATTCCGAAGTGAAATTAAAGCAACACTTTTTTAAATACATCGCCCTACACCAGTATAGATTCAAATCCATCTGAGCTCTCCATTTGAATACTTACCAAAGTGGTATCATATTAGTTTAGGCAAGGGTTGCAGCTTCTGATAAGGGAATGAATATAAAATGTTATCACAACATGATCACAACTGAGTAGTTGCTCGAGTGCACTAGTGTGTGTTAAATAGTGTCCTAATAATAAATACATCTTCTCCTTGTTGCTCTCTTTTAACTTTTTCATATAACCACAACGCTAAGAACAAACACTTCGACCATCATTGTCTTTATTCTGATGAATTGATGAGAAGTGAATTAAGGAAGTTACAATTCATTTTACCCGTCAACTAAAGCCGAAGGTATAATGGTATCATTACACTTCTGCAATGAAGAAACACACGAACAATTATAAGAGAGTTAGAATATGAGTTTATTATAAAAAAGTGCACTAAAATAAAATATAAAAAAGAAAAATTATAAAAACACATTGTTCTGCTGTTCCATAATACACTGTGGAATACGTAGTTTCGGGAGCCTTAATCTTATACTACTTGTCCCTCTTAGGCCTTCATCAGTAAGTTCTAGGGACTTCATTCCAGTTAAATAAATCGGATCCATCAATTAGGTCTATTTCAAAATAACTGATTTCTTAATGTCCATCGGAGCTCGCCAGGACGGGCTAGCATATATTTGCTTTTGATCAGCGTTCTATCTCTTCTACATCTGTTCGTTTTATTACGAGTGCGAGTTCTCCTTCATCGGAGCTGTAGTCGTCTTTCTTGCGCTTTTCCTTAGTGTTGGTGAGGAGTAGAATTCCTTCATTCGTGGGTGCCATGGTACAGTCGTCATCATTATTATTACCCTGCAGAGTTTTTCTTAAAATCATGTGAAAACAATATTCTGGGCGTTTAAAATGTCTGTCAAAATGGTCGAATGATAATCGTCGGTCTGTCGCTCCTTTGAGAATGTCTCTAACAATAATGGAATCGAAGGAGACAAGGGCCACTATGTAGTGTGACATTCTAGCACCAGCTTTGTTTAAAATGAATGCGGCGGCTATTGTTGGGTAGTCCATAGAACTGGGATCTAAATACTAGTGGATTTCCCTGTTGAGTTTATGTTTACTTGCTACCCCCAGAAAGGTTAAAGAGAACCAGCCATCCGGGGATGGTTTGCTCGTTGCTGCCAAGTTCTACTTTTTGATGTTCTTCGTAGAATGTTTGTTGTAGTTCTTGCAAATAGCTAAAATTAATTCGGTCAAGATAAAGATGGTCTGCAACAAAATTCAGCGATGCCCATCCACACTCACCTCCAATTAGACCTTCCCCTTAAGATTGATGTGATTGTATTGGGAATCGTTTGTCTAATTAATGGGTGTTAAGGGTGCCGTTTTATGCTCCTTGTCTAATTGACGTTGCTTCTCCGTTCCTGTGAGTGAAGAGGCTCCCGAAATCCATCTCATCCCAATAGCTGACTTGTGCAATTTAATCATGCCGTAGAGATGTGGTAGTCTATCTGCATGCTTGTTTCCTAAGATTTTATTATTCTCAGCTAAGAAGGCTAGAGTGACTTCCTCTGTTGCTTTCAATTGTTGATAGGCTGGACCTCCTAATTGTTTGCTGAGGAGACTCAGGTAGAAGGATTTACAGATGAAACCAATATCATGTTGTCCTTTGTCTACTTTTAAGAGAACCATCGAATTTTGTAGTGAAGAAAGTTCTTTGAGAGCTTTGCTTGACAGCGGGGAGTCAAGGAATGAAAGGTCTCGGCTCAGTTTGGTGTGGAGATGCTTAAGAATTACGTTTTTGAAGCGAAGTTTAATATCGTCAGTGGTGTTTCTGTAAGCTTTATTTACGTAAACTGCTATGTCGCTTTCGAGCGAGTCCATTGCTGCAACGGGGTGCTGAATTACTCCACAATTGCAAGAGAGTTAGTTAGTAGGAATCACCGAGTATCAGTTGGGTGGGTTGCTAGACCCAAATACTGCAGCAGAAAGTGAGTTAGAAAGGATTTATCTGCTTATGATTTTCCCACGGTGGATGTGCATGGAAAAGACAGGGGAGATCTCTTCTCTTGCATCAGGCCGTACCGCTAACCGCAATAGGTCTCCTAGGTCAATATCAGAAAATGAAACAGTCAACAGCTATATCAGCGAGACCACCACAAATAAAATAAATGAATTGATGAAACAGATAGTTAGCTGAACAAAACACTCAACATTCGATAATCAAAATTTATTTTAGTGAAAAACGCCCATCCAATTCGGAGGACATTCCAACTGTGTCATTAAGATTAAATTGATGTTAACAAACAATGAATGTTTCGCAAAAGGCATAATAAAATGACAATTGATTCACAGCACACATATTAAGACTGAACCGATTAGTAATATTAGTAAAGACAAGACAAGAGACCCCAGAAACATTATTGTCTATAGGGAATAATATAACACGACGGAGTAAAGCTTTTTCACTTACTATATATTAACATGAAAAGGAACGGTGGCGACTTTCATCTTTGCTTACCGTGATTATGGAAGCGACATCTTTGGAAACAAGTTTTCCATAAAATATAAAATCAATCGTAAGATTTTACTGAAAATGCATTTGAGAAAAAATGAGATAAAGTGAAAACATATAATAATATTGTTCTGCTGAGTTTAGCAAGTTAGGCAGTGATTCAAGTCCTTAATTTTCCTTTTTAGGCCTTCATCAGTAAATTCTATGTCGAAGTTGTTATCATTCCAAGATAAATATAACATTCACTGACGTTAGTTTGATAGTGATTGCGACCCAGTCATCGAATACTAGTTTAGGATGTCTGAAAGAGTCGAGCTTATCAACCAAAAAAGTAGTAAAACGCTGCCATTCAATCCAAAAGAACTCTGGAAACCCCATCGCTCTTATGCAATGTTAATCTTGTTGAGGACATTAAAACCACATATTTTAGTATCGATATGAGTATTCTTTAACAGGTTGTAAACAACTAAAGAAAATAAAAGAGAAATGATCTGGGAGTGGGGGGAACTTGGATAAATAATTCAACCATATGTGCCATATGCCCACACTCCACGAAAGAAAATAGAAAACCCCGGAACAGTACCGAGGATCGTTCATCCCCAGTTGTCCAAAGCATTATAATTGTACTGTGGGCTTACCGAAAAGCTTTAGAAATGTACCACAAAAAAATTGGGCAGCACATAGCCATATCACTCAGCAAGAAATGAAACCAAAAGGATCAGGTAAGATGACAGTCAGGACCTGGTAGTTTAGTTTATGAGTTTGCGCATTTAAAAAAAAAAAAAAAAAAAAAAAAAAAAAATGTATTTTAGGAAATAAGATAATAAAAACATTAAATAAATTGTTCTGAAATGATATATTAATAATTTGAGTTATTATAAAATAGTTAACTAAATCAAATATATAAAAAGAATACACACAATACCTTCGAATTAAAAGTTAAGTGTCAGCAAAACCAACGAGGATGTCACAAATAAATAAATAAATAATAAATTGTAAAGACATCAAACAAAGTTAGTATCATTAATTTTAGAACAGAAAAGTGAGAATAAGAAAAGTAGAGATTAGTAAAAGAAAAGTATTCATTTCTGCAGTTTCCTAACATCAAAGGGGAATAGAATTTATTTATTTATTTATTTATTTATTTACGAAGCCTAGGAAGCCAAAAGCCAGGAAAAGCTCACAGAGTAACAGTTATATCGCTACCAGCAACCGTGAGACTCTCACAGACGATAAGAGACGTAGAATAACCTGGAACAAATGACTACCTAAACCCACCGTCCACGCGAGCAGACAGTGTTAGAGACGGCTGATAACGCCAATTTTCGCCAAAGAGAGGGAGAACACGCCACATTAGATCAGAAAATAAGAAATAAAGTAATGATAAGTAATAGAAATGATACTAATAAATAAAATAAGAAATTACACTAGAGGAAAGAGACGTTCATTATCTACCTCGGGGATTACTTCGCAGGAGGCGACTTAGGCGAGAGAGGAACTTAGAAAGCTTGGATTCCGACCAGCTAGGATTGACCAGCACATTAACCATAGAAAGGTCGTCAATAACAACATTTAAATCGGTAGCTTTATAAGCGTTATCAATAAGTTCCATAACATATTTCTTCACATCAGAACCCAGTAGCGAGAAACTTGTCTTCCTTTCGATGTGTGTGATTAGTTTCTTCCTCACAAAAATACCCTGAAGCGGAAACTTCAACAACAACGGATTGTCAGATAACTCTTTAAGATGATTATCAAGCTTGCTGATCAATAACAACGTGAAAGGCTGCCATTCGGTTCGAAAGAACATATCCAGAGATAGCTCATCATCAGGTGTCGGAAATCTCATGGTTTGCTTTACTAATTCCCTGGTCTCAACGCATTCAAGCAGCAGATGCTCAGTTGAGGTATCCTGAAAGCCACAGAACAGACAACATTTAAAGCCCGCAGTGACCCTCGGTAGCTTTACAAGCCTGTGGTGAGAGGTTCGCAGACGAGACAATTCTACCTCCTGCCCCCTAGTGAGACAGGGAAGGAAACGCTGAGGGCCAGATCCTAGAGTCGCTTTGCTGTATGAATGCGAAGAGTCCACAGTACCCATAGCCTTCCAATTTGCTTGTTTCTTAATACAACATTGAGCCATCCTGAAATCATACGGAGTTAGTTCAGGGTCAACTGATTGCAAGGCTGCCTTCTTTGCCAGTGTATCAGCCAGTTCATTCCCTGCAATGCCACAATGAGATGGGACATGTTGGAAAATCAACGGCCTATCAAGAAGCACTGAGCGTTCAAAAATCTCACGATTTGTTGATGATGACTGCCTGGATGGCCCCCTATGCAGGGAGGCAAGCGCCGACTGACAATCACTGAAAATATGAATCACGCCATGCGAAACAACATGAAGATTCTCCTCTAGTAGTTCAAGGGCTGACAATAGTGCTAGTTGTTCTGCATTGTAAATCGTGAGGGACGGTTGGAACTTGGAGAGCTTCTCAATGACCTTGCCAGCAACTAGCAGAACAGCAGCCCCCCCACATAATAATCCCCGCTCCTCGTCATGGAAGACCGAGGCATCAGTGTAGACTTCAGCAACACACGGGGGCAGTTCATTGAGGGTCGTCATCGCCACAGTATACTTCTCCTCAGGTGTGTCAGTCTTGTCATAACCGCAGGACGTGTTTACAACCAAAGGAGGATGCTTCGACCACGGAGGGTACTGATGTGGCAGAACTTTCTGGGACCTAAGCTCTGACAGAGAAAATTCCGAGGAACAGGCTTCAACTCTAGTCTGCCATGGTCTCTTCTTCTCACCACCGTTAAACAGCCTCCATGAAGGACATTCAGGTTGTCGCCTTAGCAAATCTTCATGAACTAGGGCAAGGAGCCTAGATATCGTTTGTTGCAGCGGTGGAATTCGCGACTCAACTGTGAGCACCACATCCTTCGTCGAGAACGAGCAACCAGTGAGTCTTATCCTTAGATGACGCAAGCACGCTTCGATCCGCTTGATCTGAGCATCAGACAAAAAGGGAGAAAAGGCCTTTAGTCCAAAGAACGCTCGAGATAACACTGCACCATCTACAAGCTGACGAAGGGTATCAGTTTTGACCTCATAGGCAGAGAACATTTTGAGTAAACCGCAACCAGCTCGAATTGTTTTCACAATCTTATCCACCTGTTCGTCGAAGCATAGCGAGTCATCAATGATAACTCCTAGGTATTTCGCGCTCCTGACACGTTTCAGCGGGATCGCTGCTTTCAGCCTGAACTCTTTGCTCTTACGAGCACAGGCCAGTCGGACAAAGTCAGAACGTCTCGTCACCGGGTAACCATCAATCTCCAGTGGCAGCAAAGCATCAGCGAGATCCAGAACTGCCCCTATTGATGGAGAAAGCTTCTCAGTGAGAGCACCGGCAGAGCCTGTAGGCATGTGTAACTCTTCAACAGACGATGGGAAGTAAAAGCGAGGTGCCCTACTCCATTCGACATCGGAGCCAGAGATGCGCTTACCAAAGGCAACGTACTCTGTTTTCTTCATGTTTACCTCCATCTTAGAGGAAACCATCCAACCTTCTATCTGAGAGATGACGGACAGGCCCTTCGCTTCGATCCCATCTATCTTCTCATGTTGCAGAAACACGGCAAGATCATCAGCAAACAGAACACTGAGATCAGCATCACTTATTAGACCTGGCAGGGAGTCGACAAAGATCCGAAATAAGAGAGGACCAAGCACAGATCCTTGAGGGACCCCCTTTGTACACGATCTGGATCCATTATCTAATCCCAGAGACAGACTCACATTTCTATCCGAAAGATAATTCGCAAGCCATTTAACATACGGAACCGGCAGGACAGCTACCAATCTATCAACGAGTATTTGATGATCCACGTTATCGAATGCCCCAGAGATATCAAAGAGGATGATCGCTCCATAACCATCATAGAGTTTCTGCACACCGGAAGCCGCATCCACCAATAGCGAGATGTTCTCTTCTACATTTCTGCCCGGCGTAAAACCAGACTGCCTAGGGTCCAACTTCCCCTCCAACAAATGTTCACATCGATTACCTACAAGCGACTCCAAGCACTTCGAAACAATTGACGTCAAAGAGATTGGTCTGTAAGAAGACGGAAGAAGCGGGTCACGATCCCCTCCCTTCGGAATTATTATCACCTTGGCCTTTTTCATGCAAGAGGGAAAGATACCCCTCCTGAAAGATAGCGAGGCGAGTCTAAGCAATAGTAGGAGCATACGGGGACCCAAGTTAAGCAGCATATTATTAGAAACAGAATCTAAACCAGACCCGTGGGAGGGAGTCAATGACTTCAGTACCGTGTATAACTCATGAATCGAAAAAGAACCACAGCTTGAGTCATCATAATCAGCAGGCTTCGAATCAGGAACTAATAACGGTGAGGATTTTGAATCACCAAAGAAATGGTCGAGTAAATCATCAGCAGCTACCGGAACTTCCTTCGAATTAGACCGACCGCCCCTGAGTTCCCGCAGTTTGTCGAAGGCCCAGGCCGCTCCTTTTGAAGAACCAATTTTCGCAATAAGATCAGGTCTCAGCTTAGGTAATTTCTTCCTCCGCTTCGTATCAGATTTGAACCATTTGTTTGGAAGCGTTTCAATAGCCACCTCCTCAATTAGACTAATAAATTCACATCCAAGCTTGTTCACATTAGACATCCCCTCCAAACGATGAGCTCGCGCTTCAGTTAGCACGCGAAATGAGACCCAGTGCTCATCCTCGAACTTGTTGTAGAACCAGCGGCGGTGAGCGGGAGTGGTAATTTGTGAGCAGCCCGGATATACCGAGATGTCAACCACTATTGGCGTGTGGTCGGACCCACTATCAGACGCACTGTATTGGTGTACATTCAACACCTCAATATTGCTGTCGACAAGAAACAAATCAGGTGAAGTCTCTGAACAAGGTCTTGTATCCAGCGGAACATCGCAAATCTGCAGTCCATTTCCGTTAATCCAATCAAGAACTGACAGACCTCGCGACGAACTACTTGTTGGAACCACCCTCGACCACGACCGATGGTGAGCATTGAAATCTCCACATACTACTTCACCGAAGACAACAGAGGTCGGCACCAAGAAATTCTGCGGAATATACACATTAGAAGACGTAATCGGACCGATGTCTGTCATTACCTCGACAACTAACACCTCAAACGGTGAATTACGCTCAGTTGGATCCGATAATCTCCTGACCACAAGGGAGTCCCTGCAGAAAGTCGCCAGTCCACCACCGCGTTTTGCCTTGCCATCAAAATTTAATCTGATTCTGTCCCTACGGAAGCAGGTGTATCCCTGAAGTTGAATCTGTTCATCAAGAACCAGATCAGTGAGCCAAGTTTCTTGAATATGGAGGATGTCAGGATTAGCCGATTGAACGAGCCGTACCAGAGATTCATGGTGCTTTACCATCGACAGCGCATTCCAACTAAGTATTCTCAGCGGCGATATATCAGACATCGGACCAGGGTGTCTCGGAAAACCACTACGATAGAGTTCCAGAAGCCCACTCACAGAATAATAGTACTCCAAGGACGGAGTCTTTCCCAATAAAGAGTCAATTGGAAGTGGTTGTTAATTCCTCGAGTAGTCCCGTTTCTCATTCCGGTCAAGACGGTCAGCCATTTCAGACTTAGTAGCAGCAACAGAGTTAGCTCGTTGCCTACTTGAGACCGTCAGCCTCTGAGAACCCGATCCTTTATCGTTATTCAGGGACTCAATCTCCTTTCGAAGACATCTATTCGCATCCCTCTCTTCAGCAAGGTCCTGCCGTAGACTCTTCACAGCAGCCGTTAGTTCAGTAACCTGCGATACCAATTTAGAAATGTCGGATTGTTGACAGTTGTACTGCGAAGGCGGTAGGGGCAGCTGCTGTTTGTTCGATTGTAGCGTCTGCAGATATTGCTGATTTTGCTGATTTTGCTGAGAAACAGGCGGTGGTGATAAATCAATTCCAACAGATGGCGCAGCGTTAGGTTGACAGAGGTGAGGAAACTCGTCCAGGTCCATCTTATCGGGATTCTGCTTGCCGAGACCCACCTCTTTGATTGTGATCATGTCATCACGAAGAATGATGAAGTTACTCTTGGGTTTCTCCTTGGCCACTACAATCATCTTAGGAAGCTCCTTTCTGCTCCTGTACCTAGCAACGACGTTAATCTCCCACCCTTGGTGAGCACAGACCTGCACTACTTCCAGCGAACTCATCGCATCAATTGCTCGGCTCCTCAAACAGAACTTGAGGCCTTCAGGTGGAGGCGGCAGTGCATTCTCACCCAGCTTCGATCGCACGTAATCTTCGTCGGTCTTCAGACACACAATCCCCAGCTTGCGTGAGTGGCGGTAGAACCTCAGAGGTAACCGGAGTTCACCGGCTAGCGATGAGGCTAACTTAAAATCCACCGTGAGCTGGATTGACGACCTGCACGGTGCTGTGTCTGCGAAATTCGGTACTGATAAGAAGTACCCACCACTCCCACTTGCCCTTCTCAAGGCGTCAACAGCGTCTGCTGGCACCCTCATGTTCACAGACTTAACATGAGGGTCTGATTCCTTCTTGTTGGCAGGCCACAAGAGGTGCGGCTCGATGGGCATGTTCGTGACTGCTGTGTAGTAGTCAGAAGCCTTCTTGCACAACTCATTAGGTGAAGGTACCTTGTCGTTGGAGTGGAGCGCGTGGTGGTGGAACAATACCACTCGATTGTCACCGGCAGTCAGAGCGTCTCCACGGAAGAGGGTAGCTGGTTTCCCGGTTGATACAATCCAACCGGTCCGATGTGTCAGTACACCGTCGTTTACCACCGCCGGGAACTGTATCTTCTTACCGCCCCCAGGGTTTTTCTTGCAAATTACCGAGAGGTTTGTTCCCGGTCGGAGTTTAATCATCGCATCTACATCAGAGGCCGTGCCCAGTGACACACCACACGTAATCGACGTGTTAAACACGCCTGACATCGAAATTATTGGAACAGACCAGTCATCATCACGGAGTTGGCAGTCCCACCGCTTCTCTTGCACATTCGGTAAATTAGTTGCTGCCTTCCCATCACATCGGACCTCCTTCAGTCCACTAAACGAATTCAGCGCTTGAGCCGGCTCAGGCTTGCGCTTCACTACCTTGGGCCGCTTACCACGTACCCTCGTCCATTCCTCATTCATCGGCGATAAATCCACCGATGGCTTCTCTCCCCCGTTGCGTTTAGTAACCCCCTTTACATTCAAACCCTTCTGCATCTCACCGAGCATGCCCACCATCTTCTCCAGCATCAGGCCAAATAGGCCTGGATCCAATGTCATAGTTGTTAATTATTGGAAATCAATAAAGTACAGAATATGTAGTTTCAGGAGCCTTAATCTTATACTAGTTAGAATAAGAGTTTATTATAAAAAAGTGCACTAAAATAAAATATAGAGATTTTCGCTATTGGGGGGTCCAATAATTCCATTTTCGCTATTCAGTAAAAGAATTTTTTTTTTTTTCGCTGTTCACTGATAGTGATAATTTTTTTTCTCCATTCAGTAACAAAAAAAAAAAAAATTTTCGCTGTTCATGAAAAAAAAAAAAAAAAAAAATTGGCACTTTTTTTGCCCACCAAAATATCCTTGAACATTTTCATACAAATCTGTGAATAAATGGAAAAAAATAAGGAGGCGTTAAAGCTCTCCGCCGTTCTAAGGGACTTCATTCTATACTAGTTAGAATATGAGTTTATTATCTCGGTCTACAAGAAGCAACAGCGCTATCATCCGTCACTCATGATTTACAATGCCGAACAGCGCGCACTGATCTCAGCCCTGGATCTCATCCGCGAGAACTCAGCACGTCTCCTATATGGTCGCATCGGATACCAACGAAGCGATGGCAAATTTGAGGTTGAGTCCCGAGTCCTGTGACTTTCTGAAATCTCTGTTAGGTATAATTGTTACGTTGGGTGGTGTTATCCACGGTACTTGGTAATGTTGTAAATACATCTGCGATCTGAGTTGGGGTGTTGGATAGCGTCTTGGATGACTATCTGATTTTCACTGCGAGTGTAAATGTTCCCCCCAAGAAGCTAGATAGAGTAAAATAAAAGACAATAAAAAGAAAAAAAAGAAGAAAAAGAAAAGAAAGAAAAGAAATTTACCTTTATCTTATACCATGTGTCCTCCTACCAACAGAAAGCTACGATAAATGACTGCCCAAAGAAGTTAGTGGGAGTTATCACAACTAAAAAGAAATAATCACCTGAACAGTAAATCGTAAGGACATTCTTATGTTCTGTATGACATTAATGCTTGAAATGAATAGTTTGAATTTGAGTTTTTGTCATAAAATAGTTCACTAAATCAAAATATATAAAAAGAATACACACAATACCTTTGAATTAAAAGTTAGCATATGAGATTCTGTCTTAGTTTTGTTTATGAGTTTGCGCATTTAAAAAAAAAAAAAAATGCATTTTAGGAAATAAGATAATAAAAACATTAAATAAATTGTTCTGAAAATGATAAATTAATAATTTGAGTTGTTATAAAATAGTTAACTAATCAAATATATAAAAAGAATACACACAATACCTTCGAATTAAAAGTTAAGTGTCAGCAAAACCAACGAGGATGTCACAAATAAATAAATAAATACTAAATTGTAAAGACATCAAACAAATAAAACTAAAATTAAAAGCAAGGCAGCTACTTCGGTATAGTTGGTATCATTAATTTTAGAACAGAAAAGTGAGAATAAGAAAAGTAGAGATTAGTAAAGAAAAGTATTCATTTCTGCAGTTTCGGTATAGTTAGTATTAATGGTTATCAGTCAAAAGAAGGGGAGAGGGCGGGAAAATTCAATCGAATGCAAAAGTTCGTAGGACAACAAACAAATAATGGTTGGTTTCGGGCTAAAATTGAAAAATCTTTCTTCGGACCATTCCCCTTACCCAGCCCTCTTCAGCGAAGAAAGTAAGGGGGACACTGCGGTGTCAGGCCTGTCCTACTCATCTCGTTTGCCCTTCTCAGCCAAGGGATCACGTCAACATGGTTATTTCTTTTACCATTTAACACAGTCCCCTTATATAAATATCAGTGAACGCGGGATACCAACAAAATGAGTGGGGCTGAGTTATGTTTATGGGGAATAAATAATAAAAAAATAAAAAAGGTTCCACTCATGCTCAGACGGTATTCTATGGATGTGTCCGAGTCTCATGGCACCGCCAGACGTACGAAGACGTTTCTTTCGGCACCCGGGTGCAGTATTGTCGCACAAGGCCAGAGCCATTGGTAAACCCTAAGCGAGTCCCGCGTGGTAGTGACCAGAGTTAGTATTAATGGCAATCAGTCAAAAGAAGGGGAGAGGATGGGAAAATTCAATCGGATGCAAAAGTTTCGGCATAGTTAGTATCATTTAGCGAGCCCGACATACCATCGAGTACTGGTTAGATAGACACAACAGGGTGGAACGGTTAACCACCTGTGAGTCCCCAATACTACGACTTTATGTCGAACCTGATCCCTGAGAAGATCACTTTTTAGCGTAGCCGAGGAAATCTAATGTTCGAGAGACACTAGTACCTCAATGCTTCATCCTTGACTGGTTCGCTAGCAAAATAACAAAATTTAGGGAGGGGAAAGGAAGTTGATATTGATAATGATAAAAGTCCTTTTGGAGATGACCGTCGAGCTTATCAACTTGAAAAGTAGTAAAAAGCTGCCATTCAATCCGAAGGAATTCATCTAATAATAATTCCTCGTATGGTGTTGGAAACCTCATCGTTAACTTGATGAGATGTTTGGTCTCAACGTAGTTAAGAAAAAGATCCTTGAGACCATAACGATAGAATAATAATAAGAGAATTTAGAGCGAAAATTAAAAAAAAAAAAATTGTTCCGAAGTTCCATTTTATATGGAATACGAAGTTTCAGACATTAATGTTATACTCTCCCAACAAGAAAGCTACGATAAATGACTGCCCAAAGAAATTAGTGGGAGTTATCACAACTAAAAAGAAATAATCACCTGAACAGTAAATCGTAAGGACATTCTTATGTTCTGTATGACATTAATGCTTGAAATGAATAGTTTGCGCATTAAAATAATAAAAAATGTATTTTAGGAAATGAGATAATAAAAACATTAAATAAATTGTTCTGATGTTCTGGAT
The DNA here is from genome assembly GCA_964019425.1 of Flectonema sp. DT1601. NCBI lineage: Eukaryota > Euglenozoa > Diplonemea > Diplonemida > Diplonemidae > Flectonema > Flectonema sp. DT1601. The sequence continues at coordinate 591,568 of OZ025800.1, read as the reverse complement.
AACATCAGAATCCTCGAAATGACAAGTTTGAATTTGAGTTTTCCTATAAAATAGTTCACCAAATCAAACATATTTCTAAAAGGAAAAAAGACAATACTTCAAATCAAAAGTTTGTTATTTTATAAGAATCCCTCATAAAGCAACATGGAGAGGAAAGAGTGAAACAGATTTCGGACAAAACTTGTTTTCGACTATCAAAAATAAAGAAGCTGCTTGAAACTAGCGAGTGGTATTTTATTATTCGCCTCCGTTGACGTTGATATCAACAATCGGATGTCCTTTCAAACCCGACAGGCTATTTGATATTTACAATTACTTCTGGGTATTTAATCAGACACGGCTGAAGTTAGGAAATTTAATTATCTAAATTACACTACCAAATAATTAAAACGTGACATCCCGACTGTCTTCCCAATGTAAAAAGTTCAGCGAAGGTGTTGCTGTACTCAATGGTGCCGCAAAGGAAGGCACAGGATATATACCATTTTCCAACGAATCGATACTTATCAACGACTGCTGCATTGATTTCCCGAGTTCGACGTTTGAGACATCGACAGCATTCCTCTCCAACTTCAATTCCCTGACGGAAAAAAGCATCTCAAGAATGTAACAAACAAAGTCGTAAATAGACCTCACAATGGTGAGCGCCAACAACATAGGCGTCAACACCAACTCCCCTCCAAATCCAGTGAGAGAGCACACGATCAGAACGCATGTTGTCAAACACGTGGCAACTGACAGGTGAGTCAGGAAGTTTGAGCTGTAGATGCAACATTTTAAAATCATTACAAGCTGCAAGACGTTCACAATAAATAATATCCATGCTCTCGCATCGCAACTTTCAATCAATAAAACCAAAACAACAGGAATAGTCATCCAAAACTCAAGAAGGAAATAGTGTCCTCTGATCCACTTCTGCTCTGTGTGAGCATCAAATACCGACCCGTTTGATTCCACGTACAAAATGTCGTTGACGTCTGTGGATTCCCACGCAGCATCCCCCAAGAAGTATACAAATAGTTTGCTTTTCGGAACCGTTCCCTTGATAAACTGACACTTCGATGAGTCAAGTTTGAACAGCCACATCACAACTCCGGGAATTCCAATCGAGATGCAGATTCCAGAAACTGCGATCACAGGAAGTTTGCTTTCCTTAAGCAACAACACACTGCAAGTCGCAATGTTCACGGCACAAATGAGCAACGGAGGGATGACAGCAGACGGATATCTCAGTCTCCTTGCTACCGACTTCCTCTTGGACGCGCCCGTGCAAGCCTTAACTATAAAATGAAGTCCCACATGAAAAACCACAACACCAAAACAAAGAATACAACCGCCAACTACGGCTCCCGCCCAATACGAACCGGCAACTGGAAACCCAAGCGGGTGCATAAACAGGTCTAATTCATCATTCTCAGCTTCGACGAGGCAGGTGATCCTTCTCACCGTGTAAGCGAGAGCTACTGCTTGAGCTCCCGACGTGGTCAGCGCCCCAGTGGCCAATGCGATGTTCGACGGAACCGTGACACTTCTACTCTCGGCGATGGGGGTTTCCTTCTTCACAGAGGAAGCCCCATAGCTTGGTGACTTCGTTGACGGAACTACAGTTGGAATGACTGTCGGGACAATAGTTGGTACGGTTGTCGGAATCGCTGTGGGAACAAGTGTTGGAACCGCTGTCGGATTTGCAGTCGGCACGGACGTGGGAACAAGCGTCGGGACTGCAGTCGGCACACTTGTAGGAGGTGCAGTGGGAACTGCTGTTGGAATGGCCGTTGGAATGGCTGTCGGAATGGCTGTTGGAATGGCTGTTGGAATGGCTGTTGGAATGGCTGTTGGAATGGCTGTAGCTATGACACATCTCCCGGTTGCATAATTTGGAACCTTATTCACAAAATAATCAGCACAAATAGGACAGTTCGCAACACATCTATCAACTACACACCAACCACTTGATACACAAGTATAACCAGAAATGGTATAATCTGAACAAGTCGGAAAGTTCGAAGGCAAAGCTTCATAACAATCCGACAAACACAGCTTCATTACTGAAAAGACAACAAGCAAACGCAACAAGGGAACTCGGGGTTTGCAAAGTAAGTCATCGACCATCCCAACTGGAGAAACTGGAGAGGGGAAAGGAAGGTTTTCATATTTGGTATTTGCCAGCTCTCAAAAACAAAAAGAATTAGTAGCTCACCATAAACAGATTCAGTTCAATCACCTCGACCATTGATGATGTTGATGTTTAGAAAGAAAACTAAGATTCCGAAGTGAAATTAAAGCAACACTTTTTTAAATACATCGCCCTACACCAGTATAGATTCAAATCCATCTGAGCTCTCCATTTGAATACTTACCAAAGTGGTATCATATTAGTTTAGGCAAGGGTTGCAGCTTCTGATAAGGAAATGAATATAAAATGTTATCACAACATGATCACAACTAAGTAGTTGCTCGAGTGCACTAGTGTGTGTTAAATAGTGTCCTAATAATAAATACATCTTCTCCTTGTTGCTCTCTTTTAACTTTTTCATATAACCACAACGCTAAGAACAAACACTTCGACTATCATTGTCTTTATTCTGATGAATTGATGAGAAGTGAATTAAGGAAGTTACAATTCATTTTACCCGTCAACTAAAGCCGAAGGTATAATGGTATCATTACACTTCTGCAATGAAGAAACACATGCACAATTGCAAGAGAGTTAGTATCATTAATTTTAGAACAGAAAAGTGAGAATAAGAAAAGTAGAGATCAATAAAAGAAAAGTATTCATTTCTGCAGTTTCCTAACATCAAAAGAGAGTTAGTTAGTAGGAATCACCGAGTATCAGTTGGGTGGGTTGCTAGACTTAAATACTGCAGCAGAAAGCGAGTTAGAAAGGATTTATCTATTTATGATTTCCCACGTCAATATCAGAAAACGAAACAGTCAACAGCTATATCAGCGAGACCACCACAAATAAAATAAATGAATTGATGAAACAGATAGTTAGCTGAACAAAACACTCAACATTCGATAATCAAAATTTATTTTAGTGAAAAACGCCCATCCAATTCGGAGGACATTCCAACTGTGTCATTAAGATTAAATTGATGTTAACAAACAATGAATGTTTCGCAAAAGGCATAATAAAATGACAATTGATTCACAGCATACATATTAAGACTGAGGATATTACAACAGGAGAGTGATTTATATCAACAATCGACCCATTGACACGAGGGAGAATATTAGTAAGAAATGCTAGTACGGAGTAAAGCTTTCCTTTTCACTTACTACAAATTACGGGGAATACTAGATCAAAGGATCTGTGACTTCGATGCTTATTGATCGGATCACTAACAAGAAAGAAATCGAAAATTGAAAATTGAAACAATGAAAAGTATCAAATGGGTTGGTGAGGGTGGGAGTTAAAAGAACAAAAAACCTTGAGACCCTCACTGACAATAGAGACATACATAAACTGTTGTAATGAATGACTCACTGTCTGTGTTAGAGATTGTTGAATGATTATAAAAAGGAAACAAGAATACCTTGAAAGGGAAGCAGATTATCTGGTAATCCTTTTGAAGATGACCGTCGAGCTTATCAACTTGAAAAGTAGTAAAAAGCTGCCATTCAATCCGAAGGAATTCATCTAATAATAATTCCTCGTATGGTGTTGGAAACCTCATCGTTAACTTGATGAGATGTTTGGTCTCAACGTAGTTAAGAAAAAGATCCTTGAGACCATAACGAAGTTCCATTTTATATGGAATACGAAGTTTCAGACATTAATGTTATACTCTCCCAACAAGAAAGCTACGAGTGCCAAATGAAGTTAGTGGGAGTTATCACACTAAAAAGAAATAATCACCTGAACAGTAAATCGTAAGGACATTCTTATGTTCTGTATGACATTAATAGTTTAGTTTAGTTAGCAAAATACAAACTGATGACTACGAGGGGTCTGGGTAGCCCGCATCAGTAAGGACCCAATCGCGAAGATTGTAGTTTCATAGTATTGGCTGGAAGTGATCGACTTCCAGCCTCCACCTTGCCCAGAGGCTAACAGGTTGTAAACAAGAAAAGAAAATAAAAAAGAAACGATCTGGGAGTGGGGGGAAGGTGAAAAAAAAATAAAAAATCTTCTTTCTTTCATATACATCTTTCTTTATAATACGACCACATGTGCCATATGCTTACATTAATGCTTGAAATGAATAGTTTGAATTAGTTTTTTTTTTTTTTTTTTTTTTTTTACGAAGCCTAGGAAGCCAAAAGCCAGGAAAAGCTCACAGAGTAACAGTTATATCGCTACCAGCAACCGTGAGACTCTCACAGACGATAAGAGACGTAGAATAACCTGGAACAAATGACTACCTAAACCCACCACCCAAGCAGACAGTGTTTTGTCATAAAATAGTTCACTAAATCAAAATATATAAAAAGAATACAGACAATACCTTTGAATTAAAAGTTAGCATATGAGATTATTAATAAAAATAAATAAAATAAATTGCATTATAACACTGAGGAAAACATAGGCCTTAATCTAACACTGCGATACATAATTTCTTCGAATTAAAAATAGCAAAACCAACGGGAATATCACAAATACATAAATAAATAATAAATCACAAGGACATCAAACAAATAAAGGTTTCGGACAAAAAATTGGTATGAGGCCTGCATTAGTTTAGTTTACGAGTTTGCGCATTAAAATAATAAAAAAATGTATTTTAGGAAATAAGGTAATAAAAACATTAAATAAATTGTTCTGAAAATGATAAATTAATAATTTGAGTTATTATAAAATAGTTAACTAAATCAAATATATAAAAAGAATACACACAATACCTTCGAATTAAAAGTTAAGTGTCAGCAAAACTAACGAGGATATCACAAATAAATAAATAAATAAATAAATAAATACTAAATTGTAAAGACATTATGTGTATTAATTGGGGGGATGCTTAAGTTGACATAATTCAACTCGAAACAGTTTAATTATTATCGAGTAGGGATTCCGGCGCCGAGCGCGAAAAGCGCGAGGGGTCGGCATCACCACGAGAAGATAATTATGAGTTTAGAGTTAGACATTATGTCAACTTACCGCCCAATTTTATATTTAATGCCATAAATTAGAATTAGGACTGTGCACATTTCATCACGAGAACCGCTGCTGATTTCTTCCATTTCACTATTGCCCTCCCCATAATTACACTCACGGGCTCAATAATTTTACGTTTGAAAGAAGCGTGAAATTAGGGCTCATAATGCCACTGAGGTCATAATCACACTCTTACTGATGCCCATTATCCACATCCATTAAATTATCCTCCCGGAAAACTTAAAATCACCCCCAACATAATTGCCATTATGTCAAAATCACCCGGATTATTACAGGTCAATAACTACATCGCCACAGCCATTTTAAACCAAAAACAGAAAATCATAATTTTACTGCTGTATTAGATTTGGTCTTAACTTCACGCTTTTGTGATAATTTCGATTTGCCAGCCATCGGCCTTGTGTACGGAATGTAATTATCGGGTTATTTCTACTCCGCGAGTGATGAAATGTGCACAGAAATAATTCGTTTATGGCATTAAACAAATAAAACTGAAATTAAAAGCAAGGCAGCTACTTCGGTATAAGGCCTGCATATTTTAGGAAATAAGATAATAAAAACAATAAATAAATTGTTCTGATGTTCTGGATAACATCAGAATCTTTGAAATGACAAGTTTGAATTTGAGTTTTCCTATAAAATAGTTCACCAAATCAAACATATTTCTAAAAGGAAAAAAGACAATACTTCAAATCAAAAGTTTGTTATTTTATAAGAATCCCTCATAAAGCAACATGGAGAGGAAAGAGTGAAACAGATTTCGGACAAAACTTGTTTTCGACTATCAAAAATAAAGAAGCTGCTTGAAACTAGCGAGTGGTATTTTATTATTCGCCTCCGTTGACGTTGATATCAACAATCAGATGTCCTTTCAAACCCGACAGGCTATTTGATATTTACAATTACTTCTGGGTATTTAATCAGACACGGCTGAAGTTAGGAAATTTAATTATCTAAATTACACTACCAAATAATTAAAACGTGACATCCCGACTGTCTTCCCAATGTAAAAAGTTCAGCGAAGGTGTTGCTGTACTCAATGGTGCCGCAAAGGAAGGCACAGGATATATACCATTTTCCAACGAATCGATACTTATCAACGACTGCTGCATTGATTCCCCGAGTTCGACGTTTGAGACATCGACAGCATTCCTCTCCAACTTCATTTCCCTGACGGAAAAAAGCATCTCAAGAATGTAACAAACAAAGTCGTAAATAGACCTCACAATGGTGAGCGCCAACAACATAGGCGTCAACACCAACTCCCCTCCAAATCCAGTGAGAGAGCACACGATCAGAACGCATGTTGTCAAACACGTGGCAACTGACAGGTGAGTCAGGAAGTTTGAGCTGTAGATGCAACAGTTTAAAACCATTACAAGCTGCAAGACGTTCACAATAAATAATATCCATGCTCTCGCATCGCAACTTTCAATCAATAAAACCAAAACAACAGGAATAGTCATCCAAAACTCAAGAAGGAAATAGTGTCCTCTGATCCACTTCTGCTCTGTGTGAGCATCAAATACCGACCCGTTGGACTCCACGTACAAAATGTCGTTGACGTCTGTGGATTCCCACGCAGCATCCCCCAAGAAGTATACAAATAGTTTGCTTTTCGGAACCGTTCCCTTGATAAACTGACACTTCGATGAGTCAAGTTTGAACAGCCACATCACAACTCCGGGAATTCCAATCGAGATGCAGATTCCAGAAACTGCGATCACAGGAAGTTTGCTTTCCTTAAGCAACAACACACTGCAAGTCGCAATGTTCACGGCACAAATGAGCAACGGAGGGATGACAGCAGACGGATATCTCAGTCTCCTTGCTACCGACTTCCTCTTGGACGCGCCCGTGCAAGCCTTAACTATAAAATGAAGTCCCACATGAAAAACCACAACACCAAAACAAAGAATACAACCGCCAACTACGGCTCCCGCCCAATACGAACCGGCAACTGGAAACCCAAGCGGGTGCATAAACAGGTCTAATTCATCATCCTCAGCTTCGACGAGGCAGGTGATCCTTCTCACCGTGTAAGCGAGAGCTACTGCTTGAGCTCCCGACGTGGTCAGCGCCCCAGTGGCCAATGCGATGTTCGACGGAACTGTGATACCTCCATTCTTGGCAATAGGGGTTTCCTTCTTCACAGAGGAAACCACATAGCTTGGTGACTTCGTCGACGGAATGACTGTCGGGACAATAGTTGGTACGATTGTCGGAATCGCTGTGGGAACAAGTGTTGGAACCGCTGTCGGATTTGCAGTCGGCACGGACGTGGGAACAAGCGTCGGGACTGCAGTCGGCACACTTGTAGGAGGTGCAGTGGGAACTGCTGTTGGAATGGCCGTTGGAATGGCTGTCGGAATGGCTGTTGGAATGGCTGTTGGAATGGCTGTTGGAATGGCTGTCGGAATGGCTGTAGCTATGACACATCTCCCGGTTGCATAATGTGGAACCTTATTCACAAAATGATCAGCACAAGTTGTACAGGATGCATTACATTTACCAACTACACACCAACCACTTGATACACAAGTATAACCAGAAATGGTATAATCTGAACAAGTCGGAAAGTTCGAAGGCAAAGCTTCATAACAATCCGACAAACACAGCTTCATTACTGAAAAGACAACAAGCAAACGCAACAAGGGAACTCGGGGTTTGCAAAGTAAGTCATCGACCATCCCAACTGGAGAAACTGGAGAGGGGAAAGGAAGGTTTTCATATTTGGTATTTGCCAGCTCTCAAAAACAAAAAGAATTAGTAGCTCACCATAAACAGATTCAGTTCAATCACCTCGACCATTGATGATGTTGATGTTTAGAAAGAAAACTAAGATTCCGAAGTGAAATTAAAGCAACACTTTTTTAAATACATCGCCCTACACCAGTATAGATTCAAATCCATCTGAGCTCTCCATTTGAATACTTACCAAAGTGGTATCATATTAGTTTAGGCAAGGGTTGCAGCTTCTGATAAGGAAATGAATATAAAATTTTATCACAACACGATCACAACTAAGTAGTTGCTCGAGTGCACTAGTGCGTGTTAAATAGTGTCCTAATAATAAATACATCTTCTCCTTGTTGCTCTCTTTTAACTTTTTCATATAACCACAACGCTAAGAACAAACACTTCGACCATCATTGTCTTTATTCTGATGAATTGATGAGAAGTGAATTAAGGAAGTTACAATTCATTTTACCCGTCAACTAAAGCCGAAGGTATAATGGTATCATTACACTTCTGCAATGAAGAAACACATGCACAATTGCAAGAGAGTTAGTTAGTAGGAATCACCGAGTATCAGTTGGGTGGGTTGCTAGACCCAAATACTGCAGCAGAAAGCGAGTTAGAAAGGATTTATCTATTTATGATTTTCCCACGTCAATATCAGAAAACGAAACAGTCAGCAGCTATATCAGCGAGACCACCACAAATAAAATAAATGAATTGATGAAACAGATAGTTAGCTGAACAAAACACTCAACATTCGATAATCAAAATTTATTTTAGTGAAAAACGAGGACATTCCAACTGTGTCATTAAGATTAAATTGATGTTAACAAAAGGATATTAAGAACGATTGAGTAAATTAATATTATATTAACGATTTCACCAGCTGGTGATATCAGTGAAGACAAACAAGCGGTTGGTAGTCTAATATCAACATCTGTTGCTCTACTCAATTACTAATGCAATGCTTCCACCTTCATCTGATTACAGGTGAAAGATTGAAAGTATAATTAAATAAATAATTAACTTAGGATATGGGGATTAGCGAGGGTAGAAGTTTTCCCTTCATTTCAATTATTACAAATGATAATAATATTTATTTTATTTATTTAATGCCATAAACGAATTATTTCTGTGCACATTTCATCACTCGCGGAGTAGAAAGTTTCCGATAATTACATTCCGTACACAAGGCCGATGGCTGGCAAATCGAAATTATCACAAAAGCGTGAAGTTAAGACCAAATCTAATACAGCAGTAAAATTATGATTTTCTGTTTTTGGTTTAAAATGGCTGTGGCGATGTAGTTATTGACCTGTAATAATCCGGGTGATTTTGACATAATGGCAATTATGTTGGGGGTGATTTTAAGTTTTCCGGGAGGATAATTTAATGGATGTGGATAATGGGCATCAGTAAGAGTGTGATTATGACCTCAGTGGCATTATGAGCCCTAATTTCACGCTTCTTTCAAACGTAAAATTATTGAGCCCGTGAGTGTAATTATGGGGAGGGCAATAGTGAAATGGAAGAAATCAGCAGCGGTTCTCGTGATGAAATGTGCACAGTCCTAATTCTAATTTATGGCATTAAATATAAAATTGGGCGGTAAGTTGACATAATGTCTAACTCTAAACTCATAATTATCTTCTCGTGGTGATGCCGACCCCTCGCGCTTTTCGCGCTCGGCGCCGGAATCCCTACTCGATAATAATTAAACTGTTTCGAGTTGAATTATGTCAACTTAAGCATCCCCCCAATTAATACTCATATTTAAATGATAATAATAAACAACGTAGAAGTTGAACTACATTAAAAACATTGATTTTGCTTTTCTTTTTTTTTTTTTTTTAACGAAGTTAAAATAAGGTTCCAAGGATTTATTGTTCAATACCAAACAATCTTGAGACCCTCACTGAGGATAGAGACAAAGACAAACTGTTGTAATGAATGAGTCAACATTTGTGTTAGAGATGGTTGAAAAAAAAAGGAAAGAAGGAAATGATAAACAATGAAATGAACGAGGGAAAGAATCGTGATTGGTTTCTTCGATAAGAATACCTTGAAAGGGAAGCGGATTATCTGGTAGTGCTTTTAGATGACCGTCGAGCTTATCAACTTGAAAAGTAGTAAAAAGCTGCCATTCAATCCGAAGGAATTCATCTAATAATAATTCCTCGTATGGTGTTGGAAACCTCATCGTTAACTTGATGAGATGTTTGGTCTCAACGTAGTTAAGAAAAAGATCCTTGAGACCATAACGATAGAATAATATTTGGAGGTGATCTTTGACAAGAAAAATCAACAACTACACCACAAAAAAAAAAAAAAAGAGAAAACCGTGATTGAGGAGAATTTAGGCAGTTTATTGTTTCTTTTTTTAACTTAACCCTAGGAGACCTAAAACACCGAAAAACCGACGATTGTAAAAAAATTATTTTTTGGGCTAAATGAGAAAAAAGCCATACAACCCAGGGTGGTGCACAGGTTGCTCAAATCCGACGATGCTGAAAACATCACCACGATCTTTCTGGAGAAAGTGTGTATTCACTATATTATCGTCTTGGAAACACACAGATGTTAAATTCATTTTAATAGTCAAAGAGAGATTATGCTAACACAGATATCCAATGACAATGATAATCACATTATGGAGGTGAATCTGTCGACTGAAGAGATAGTTTAAATTCATCCGAAGGGTGTCGTGGGGTCTACACGGAACGTGGGACACGTTAGAGTTATGATTCATTTTTTAACGCACGGGTAGGGTCTTAAATAGTTAAGTATTGGCTTATTCCCACACACCCCCTTTTCTACAATAAAAAAAAAAAATCGATTGCGGGTTTTTTTTTTTTTTTTTTTTTTTTTGGCCTCCTTTTTTTTATTGGGTTAAAAAGTCACAGTAGCTCAAATGGTTTGGTTTTACCACGAGACTAAAGGAATCGTTATCGATTAAAACAGAGAAAAAAAAGTTTTTAAAAAAAAAAGAAAACGCTTATGCATTTAATGATATTATTGCCAGACTTCAACCCCTCTTAAGTCACTATTGAAACTCAAGAGATTGGTTCGCACAAAAAAAAGCACTCCTAATATAAAAATAATTCGTGCCTATTGGGAGAGAGACTACTAAATGAATGGAACTCAATTAAAAGAACAAATACTAACGATCACCATTCATTCTTAAGACAAAGGGAAAGAAATAGATAACCTACACAAACAGAATTGTCTAAGGTTCAGATTGCTCACCTACTAACAGGGAACACAAGCTGGGTTTAGAGAGAGACCTCCTCGGGGGGTTGAATGTTTGAATTTGTAAAATACAACTGTTTTGTAACATAGCGATAATTCCTCGGGGGGGGTTAACTGTTCGAGTTTGTACGTAAAATACAAATGTTTTGTATCATAAACAACATAACGATAATTTAACATTAGTTCTGAGATACAGTTGACTAAAGGTAATGTTAGTGTAGGTATACACTCTGCGATTGACGTAAATACTTTACATTATAATAAATGTTTCTAACTTAGCTGCATACACATCTCTTTTTCCGTGTTGTCATTCAGTGCAGTACGGAATCGAGTTATTCAATTTTGAATTAATGAGACCTCCTCGGGGGGGTTAACTGTTTGATTTTGTACGTAAAATACAAATGTATTGTATCATAAACAACATAACGATAATTTAACATTAGTTTTAGATACAGTGACTAGGTGCATACTCCTCGGTGGGTATGTCAACATCAATTCGGGGTAGTTGCAAATCAGCTGAAATACGGCAAAACTGACCTAAGAGAACATTGTTGGGAGGTGGGAGGTTGTTTCTAGTAAATATATTTTTCCATGTGATACTTTTTAGTGTTTTCAAATTAAATGATTTTTTTCCATTTTTTCTTTCCCGCTAGTGAACAACTGGAATTTTATTATTCGCCTCCGTTGACGTTGATATCAACAATCAGATGTCCTTTCAAACCCGACAGGCTATTTGATATTTACAATTACTTCTGGGTATTTAATCAGACACGGCTGAAGTTAGGAAATTTAATTATCTAAATTACACTACCAAATAATTAAAACGTGACATCCCGACTGTCTTCCCAATGTAAAAAGTTCAGCGAAGGTGTTGCTGTACTCAATGGTGCTGCAAAGGAAGGCACAGGATGTATACCATTTTCCAACGAATCGATACTTATCAACGACTGCTGCATTGATTCCCCGAGTTCGACGTTTGAGACATCGACAGCATTCCTCTCCAACTTCAATTCCCTGACGGAAAAAAGCATCTCAAGAATGTAACAAACAAAGTCGTAAATAGATCTCACAATGGTGAGCGCCAACAACATAGGCGTCAACACCAACTCCCCTCCAAATCCAGTGAGAGAGCACACGATCAGAACGCATGTTGCCAAACACGTGGCAACTGACAGGTGAGTCAGGAAGTTTGAGCTGTAGATGCAACAGTTTAAAACCATTACAAGCTGCAAGACGTTCACAATAAATAATATCCATGCTCTCGCATCGCAACTTTCAATCAATAAAACCAAAACAACAGGAATAGTCATCCAAAACTCAAGAAGGAAATAGTGTCCTCTGATCCACTTCTGCTCTGTGTGAGCATCAAATACCGACCCGTTTGATTCCACGTACAAAATGTCGTTGGCGTCTGTGGATTCCCACGCAGCATCCCCCAAGAAGTATACAAATAGTTTGCTTTTCGGAACCGTTCCCTTGATAAACTGACACTTCGATGAGTCAAGTTTGAACAGCCACATCACAACTCCGGGAATTCCAATCGAGATGCAGATTCCAGAAACTGCGATCACAGGAAGTTTGCTTTCCTTAAGCAACAACACACTGCAAGTCGCAATGTTCACGGCACAAATGAGCAACGGAGGGATGACAGCAGACGGATATCTCAGTCTCCTTGCTACCGACTTCCTCTTGGACGCACCCGTGCAAGCCTTAACTATAAAATGAAGTCCCACATGAAAAACCACAACACCAAAACAAAGAATACAACCGCCAACTACGGCTCCCGCCCAATACGAACCGGCAACTGGAAACCCAAGCGGGTGCATAAACAGGTCTAATTCATCATTCTCAGCTTCGACGAGGCAGGTGATCCTTCTCACCGTGTAAGCGAGAGCTACTGCTTGAGCTCCCGACGTGGTCAGCGCCCCAGTGGCCAATGCGATGTTCGACGGAACTGTGATACCTCCATTCTTGGCAATAGGGGTTTCCTTCTTCACAGAGGAAACCACATAGCTTGGTGACTTCGTCGACGGAATGACTGTCGGGACAATAGTCGGTACGGTTGTCGGAATCGCTGTGGGAACAAGTGTTGGAACCGCTGTCGGATTTGCAGTCGGCACGGACGTGGGAACAAGCGTCGGGACTGCAGTCGGCACACTTGTAGGAAGTGCAGTGGGAACTGCTGTTGGAATGGCCGTTGGAATGGCTGTCGGAATGGCTGTCGGAATGGCTGTCGGAATGGCTGTTGGAATGGCTGTTGGAATGGCTGTTGGAATGGCTGTAGCTATGACACATCTCCCGGTTGCATAATTTGGAACCTTATTCACAAAATGATCAGCACAAATAGGACAGTTCCCAGCACATCCATCAACTACACACCAACCACTTGATACACAAGTATAACCATGAGTGGTATAATCTAAACAAGTCGGAAAGTTCGAAGGCAAAGCTTCATAACAATCCGACAAACACAGCTTCATTACTGAAAAGACAACAAGCAAACGCAACAAGGGAACTCGGGGTTTGCAAAGTAAGTCATCGACCATCCCAACTGGAGGGGGGTTAACTGTTCGAGTTTGTACGTAAAATACAAATGTTTTGTATCATAAACAACATAACGATAATTTAACATTAGTTCTGAGATACACTGGAGGGGGGATTAGAAGGTATTTGCCAGCTCTCAAAAACAAAAAGAATTAGTAGCTCACCATAAACAGATTCAGTTCAATCACCTCAACCATTGATGATGTTGATGTTTAGAAAGAAAACTAAGATTCCTAAGTGAAATTAAAGCAACACTTTTTTAAATACATCGCCCTACACCAGTATAATCTTACTAGCGGGTACACCGCAGGAAAGGGTTGTCCCCGCCACGAGTTGCACCACAAGTTCGACTACGCGATGAAATGCACGTGCGGAAGTTGAAGAAGTGAGTTAGAAAGGATTTATCTATTTATGATTTTCCCACGTCAATATCAGAAAACGAAACAGTCAGCAGCTATATCAGCGAGACCACCACAAATAAAATAAATGAATTGATGAAACAGATAGTTAGCTGAACAAAACACTCAACATTCGATAATCAAAATCTAGGACATTCCAACTGTGTCATTAAGATTAAATTGATGTTAACAAACAATGAATGTTTCGCAAAAGGCATAATAAAATGACAATTGCTTCACAGCACACATATTAAGACTGAGGGAGGACATTAGAACGAGAGAGTGATTAATATTAATAATTTGACTGATTGACAGTAATATTAGTAAAGACAAGACAAGAGACCCCAGAAACATTATTGTCTATAGGGAATAATATAACACGACGGAGTAAACCTTTTTCACTTACTATAAATTAACATGAAAAGGAACGGTGGACTTTCATCTTTGCTTACTGTGATTGTGGAAGCGACATCTTTGGATTATATATTTTATGGAAACAAGTTTTCCATAAAATATATAATCAATCGCAAGATTTTACTGAAAATGCTAGTTAGTTAAAATATGAGTTTAGCAAGTCCATCAGACCACCGAGTATCGGTTAGGTAGACACTCAAAGAGTACCGGGCGGCTCTTCTGAGGGTCCCCAATAGTAGGAAGAACCTAATCCCGGGGGATTATTTTGTTAGTATCAGCACAGGGCATACCAGATCAGGAGATCTAGAAACACTTTGCTCCACCTTATCCGGTATACTAGCAGGAAACCACGCAATTAAGTAAACAAAGGGGGTAACTTGATACTAATATTAAATGGAAAGCAACTTGAAGGGGGGAAAAAAAATGCATTTGAGAAAAAATAAGATAAAGTGAAAACATATAATAATATTGTTCTGCTGAGTTTAGCAAGCTAGGCAGTGATTCAAGTCCTTAATTTTCCTGTTTAGGCCTTCATCAGTAAATTCTATGTCGAAGTTGTTATCATTCCAAGATAACTATAATATTCACTGACGTTAGTTTGATAGTGATTGCGACCCAGTCATCGAATACTAGTTTAGGATGTCTGAAAGAGTCGAGCTTATCAACCAAAAAAGTAGTAAAACGCTGCCATTCAATCCAAAAAAAACTCTGGAAACCCCATCTCTCTTATACAATATTAATCTTATTAAAAACATTAAAACCACATATTTTAGTATCGATATGAGTATTCTTTAACAGGTTGTAAACAATAGAAATCTCATCATAAATTTCTAAATAAAAAAACAGGTAATCTTCGAGACCACAAAGATAGAATAATAATAATATTTATTAATTTAATGGCTATCTGATTTTTCACTTCGAGTGTAAATTTTCCCCCCCCCCAAGAAGCTAGAGAGAGTAAAATAAAAGATAATAAAAAAGAAAAAAAAGCAGAAAAGAAAAGAAATCTACCTTGGTTCTGACGGAATATGTAGTTTCAGGCTTTTATCTTATACCATGTGTCCTCCTACTAACAGAAAGCTACGATAAATGACTGCCCAAAGAAGTTAGTGGGAGTTATCACAACTAAAAATAAATAATCACCTGAACAGTAAATCGTAAAAAATGACAAGTTTGAATTTGAGTTTTGTCATAAAATAGTTAACTAAATCAAACATGTTTTTAAAAGGAAAAAAGACAATATTTCGAATCAAAAGTTTGCTATTTTATAAGAATCCCTCATAAAGCAACATGGAGAGGAAAGAGTGAAACAGATTTCGGACAAAACTTGTTTTCGACTATCAAAAATAAAGAAGCTGCTTGAAACTAGCGAGTGGTATTTTATTATTCGCCTCCGTTGACGTTGATATCAACAATCAGATGTCCTTTCAAACCCGACAGGCTATTTGATATTTACAATTACTTCTGGGTATTTAATCAGACACGGCTGAAGTTAGGAAATTTAATTATCTAAATTACACTACCAAATAATTAAAACGTGACATCCCGACTGTCTTCCCAATGTAAAAAGTTCAGCGAAGGTGTTGCTGTACTCAATGGTGCTGCAAAGGAAGGCACAGGATGTATACCATTTTCCAACGAATCGATACTTATCAACGACTGCTGCATTGATTCCCCGAGTTCGACGTTTGAGACATCGACAGCATTCCTCTCCAACTTCAATTCCCTGACGGAATAAAACACATCGAGAATATAACAAACAAAGTCGTAAATAGACCTCACAATGGTGAGCGCCAACAACATAGGCGTCAACACCAACTCCCCTCCAAATCCAGTGAGAGAGCACACGATCAGAACGCATGTTGTCAAACACGTGGCAACTGACAGGTGAGTCAGGAAGTTTGAGCTGTAGATACAACAGTTTAAAACCATTACAAGCTGCAAGACGTTTACAATAAATAATATCCATGCTCTCGCATCGCAACTTTCAATCAATAAAACCAAAACAACAGGAATAGTCATCCAAAACTCAAGAAGGAAATAGTGTCCTCTGATCCACTTCTGCTCTGTGTGAGCATCAAATACCAACCCGTTTGATTCCACGTACAAAATGTCGTTGACGTCTGTGGATTCCCACGCAGCATCCCCCAAGAAGTATACAAATAGTTTGCTTTTCGGAACCGTTCCCTTGATAAACTGACACTTCGATGAGTCAAGTTTGAACAGCCACATCACAACTACGGGAATTCCAATCGAGATGCAGATTCCAGAAACTGCGATCACAGGAAGTTTGCTTTCCTTAAGCAACAACACACTGCAAGTCGCAATGTTCACGGCACAAATGAGCAACGGAGGGATGACAGCAGACGGATATCTCAGTCTCCTTGCTACCGACTTCCCCTTGGACGCGCCCGTGCAAGCCTTAACTATAAAATGAAGTCCCACATGAAAAACCACAACACCAAAACAAAGAATACAACCGCCAACTACGGCTCCCGCCCAATACGAACCGGCAACTGGAAACCCAAGCGGGTGCATAAACAGGTCTAATTCATCATCCTCAGCTTCGACGAGGCAGGTGATCCTTCTCACCGTGTAAGCGAGAGCTACTGCTTGAGCTCCCGACGTGGTCAGCGCCCCAGTGGCCAATGCGATGTTCGACGGAACCGTGACACTTCTACTCTCGGCGATAGGGGTTTCCTTCTTCACAGAGGAAGCCCCATAGCTTGGTGACTTCGTTGACGGAACTACAGTTGGAATGACTGTCGGGACAATAGTCGGTACGATTGTCGGAATCGCTGTGGGAACAAGTGTTGGAACCGCTGTCGGATTTGCAGTCGGCACGGACGTGGGAACAAGCGTCGGGACTGCAGTTGGCACACTTGTAGGAAGTGCAGTGGGGACTGCTGTTGGAATGGCTGTAGCTATGACACATCTCCCGGTTGAATAATTTGGAACCTTATTCACAAAATTATCAGCACAAATAGTACACTTCGCAGCACATCTATCAACTACACACCAACCACTTGATACACAAGTATAACCATGAATGGTATAATTTGAACAAATCGGAAAGTTCGAAGGCAAAGCTTCATAACAATCCGACAAACACAGCTTCATTACCGAAAAGACAACAAGCAAACGCAACAAGGGAACTCGGGGTTTGCAAAGTAAGTCATCGACCATCCCAACTGGAGAAACTGGAGAGGGGAAAGGAAGGTTTTCATATTTGGTATTTGCCAGCTCTCAAAAACAAAAAGAATTAGTAGCTCACCATAAACAGATTCAGATCAATCACCTCGACCATTGATGATGTTGATGTTTAGAAAGAAAACTAAGATTCCGAAGTGAAATTAAAGCAACACTTTTTTAAATACATCGCCCTACACCAGTATAGATTCAAATCCATCTGAGCTCTCCATTTGAATACTTACCAAAGTGGTATCATATTAGTTTAGGCAAGGGTTGCAGCTTCTGATAAGGAAACGAATATAAAGATTTTATCACAACATGATCACAACCTTCTCAATCACTCCAACTCATCGTAAGCCCCCTGTCTTATCAGAACCGCACAAGCCGATCATGTAGTGACAACGTTACTGAACAGTGAATAGAATAAGTGAAAAACAAAAGGTAAAATCAATCTGGTAAATTCCGGAAAGGTGTGCCTTGCACAAGATAGCCTGAAAACGCATTTTCTCTGAAAGAATATAAAAAAGGAAAACAAAAGAAGAAAAAAAAGAAGAAAAAACGAGGTGAGAAAGCTGCTTGTTGTACGAAAAGAATTAAAATGCCATTATCAGCAGTGGTCCCCGATGGTCACTTTTTTGATATGCTGTCGACTGAAGAGACCTTAAAGTACATCATTTAGTCAATTAAACTTGCTTCTCACCTCAGCTTCCCTTGAATCAAGGAAAAAAGAAAAAGGGGAAAAAAAGCTATAAAGGCACCTCTGTATGTCTCTTTTTTAAAAAGGTTTTTTTTTTTGTTTTTTTAGTTTTCCAGGAATCTTTTATTTATTTTTTTTTTTTTTTTTTTTAATTGCTGTTTTTTTTAATGTTTTTTTTTTTTTTTTGTAAGAAATTTTTTTTAGAATTTTTTTTTTTTTTTTTGTATTTTTTTAAAGGTAATTAACTTGTCTTTTTCCTTTTAAAAAGTGCTATTATGGGGCAAGGGACTGGGAAGGGGTATAAGTTGTTTATTATTAAAAAAAAGAAATTAAAAATCAATTGAAATACACTATACTGTTAGAGGCACGTCCGTTTAGAAGCAGCTCACATTTGCGCAGAACCAACATCCTGTCCGTATTTGACACGCACAGGATTTTTAAGTTCGGGGTTCTTCTCTTTTTTTATTTTTTTTCCCCCACAACATTTTTCTTCTAAAGAAAAAAAAAGGGGAAAAAAAATTACATTTTCCTTTTTCCATTTTATTGCTGTTCACGGAAATGCTTCTTTGTCCTTGGCGGGACGGTTTTTTTTTTTTTTTAAAAGAAATTTCAAATTCGAGTAGCCTAACGGGCCGTGCTGGGCAAAGCGATTTAATCAGTACGAAACACCTGTCCCGTACAAGATAGCGCTCTTCGTTTTATTAGTTTTGCTTTGGCAGCTTTCTTGTTTCTGTTTTTTTTTTTTTGAGTTTACCCAGTCTGCATTGCTTTCACCTACCTAATAATCACCTTGCCAACTCACAGCTTCTCAAACAAGTTCAGTCCTTGATAGCAGCGTCTTATTTAGTTTTTTTTTTTTTTTTTTTTTTTTTTTTTCTCTCCTTTTTTCCCCTCTTCCGAGGTGATTCGGGAAACCATCAAAGCATATATGACCCCACCCATAATTTTTTTTTCCGTTTTTTTTTTTTTTCTCAAGAGGGGGGTTTGTGACAGGGAAACAAAAAAAAATAATAACAAAATAAGTGGATAATTCCGAAAACGAACAATGCTAAGAGGGGTTGGGGTTACAGAGTACGAAAGTAACAATTCATAATTCAAAACAGGGGCAAAGTAAGACCGTCCTTAGTAGTTAATAGAAGCAGTTGCAACACCGAGAGATTGCTTTTTAAAAGCCTTGTTTTATGTAGTTTTTGATTTAAGAAAAAGAGAAAAGAAACCGTGTTGCCGTCCTAGGTAATAACATCAACTACAGTCAACTAACATGATTTATTTTTCTTTTACAAAAAATTTCTCTCTCTCTCTCTCTCTCTCTCTCTCTCTCTCTCTCTCTCTCTCCCTGGTTCTTCTAGTAGCAGCAATTTGGTCACTTGGTCTTACCGAGTAGGAATCTAAAGGATGATCTCACCGTGGAATGAAACACAAAAATGCATTAATGATGCGAGATTTTAATGTAGGGGTGATGGGCTCAACTAGCGCCCCGGAAAAGGGTTTAAAGAGTATTTTTTTTTTTTTTCTTCGTTTTCATTTCTGTTCTTTCTTTGGCACATATATGGCTAGCAGGGGACGATGAATTCTAAGAAACCCTTAGTCAAGATTATTATTTTTCTCTTTTTTTTTTTTTTTTTTTTTTTTAATTATTTTTTTTAAAAAAAAAAAGAAAAAGAAACCTTGCTCCTGGAGAACTGTCTCATATTCCAACCTGCAAACACAAGCCCGAAATCGGAAAACGTTGCCCCTTCACAGATGCATTGTTTCCAAAGGCTGGGTAATTAAATGTCTTGAGTGAATGAAAAAATAATTGAGGGGGGTGGGGTGAAAAAAAAAAAAAAAAAAAATGATGTAATAATGTTTTTTTATAGTTAGCAATGAACCCTGAGAAAAGGAAAAAGGGGATTCGACTACTTTTTTGGTTTTGTTGGGGAACAAAGAAAAGAAAGAAAAAAAAAAAAAAACTAAACTGCAAATGAACCCGTGCTGCACTGTGCTTTGCGAAACTTGCCACTCTCTGCAAAGGCCTATCTCGAGTTGGATGACCGTAGTAAACTCACTATAAATTTATTCTTATTTTTTTTTTTTATTTTTTTTTTTTTTGAATTTTTCCGCTCCACAGTGCTGAGAAGCAAACTCCTCTTTGGGAAAATAATCCCAAAAGATCACTGGCGAAACAGGAAAATGAAACAAAGAAACTACCAGGAAGCTACTAGTTAACTTATGTACACTGCATATTATATTTATTTCTTTTCTTCATCATCATCTTCTTTTTTTTTTTTAAATAAAAAAAATGAACAAAAGGAAATAGGAAAAAAAAAAGATCGCGCAAAATAAAATTAAAATAAAGTTTTTTTAAAAAAAAAAAAATCTGTATAAAAAGGATTTACTTAAACCCTACATGCCGTGGCCCTTACCCATACCGATTCCTTGACCAAGGTGGAGTCCCATGTTCTGCTGAAGCATCATCTGTTGTAAATATGCCTGGCCTTGATCCATGGCGGCTACGGGATATCCAGCAGAAATGTTTGTTGGGGCAGGTACTCCTGCGGCACCTTTGCACTTGAACTGTGGAAGGCATTCCCACTGAACTCCAAAAGGAGTGTTTACTTGGTGTAACTGGTTAGGACTTCTCTTCTTAGCATGAGCCCAGCATGTTGTTGGCTCAGGTGGATGAATCGGCGCCTGCTGTCCTGGAAGAGTGTCATTAGCAGTGCTCGACATCTTACATTCCGATCCTGCCTTACACTTGTAAACATTAGAACCAGCATATGTTGGCTCAACGTTGTTTGGTCCTCTCATCTTATTATGTATGCCACATCGTTGCTGTATTTAGTTTTGATTTATTATGTACATGTTTATGGTTATAATAAATAATAAATAACATACGTTTGGTCCCTGAACCTCATTCTTGTTGTCAGAAGAGGTTGTTGGCATCTTACATTCCGAATCTGGTCTGCATCTCCATGATCCTGGGTACTTTGGAACAACATTGTTAGGTCCTCTCAGTTTTCCATGAACGCTGCAGATCACAGCACCAGCAGGTGACGGTCCGTCAATTGGTTGCAAGTTAGTTGGGACTTTGCACTCTGAACCTGGTCTGCATCTCCAAATGCGAGATCCAGGGTATGTTTCTTCAACGTTGTTTGGACCTCTGGTCTTACCGTGGAGTGAGCATTGCTGTTTGTTTGTTACATTACAAAATCTACACGTCACTATGAAAAAAAACTGGGAAAAAAAGAAGAAACGACATACAACATTACCCTGGGGGATTGCACCCATGCCCCCGAGTTTCTGAGGCATCATCGACTGCATCATCTTATATTAAGGAATTACTCCCTGGGAGTGTGATTTTAAAATACACTTACTACGTAAAAACAATAATACAAGCAACCAATATCTACACTCAGTGGAGAACTTGCTGCTGAACTAATGAAAGTAATGTAACAATAGCATAATTATGATGTTTTTTATACCCAATAACCAATACGTATCAAAGTTAACCATATGTGGGACAGATATCATGTTGAAGGGTAGAATGTGTTGTCAGTTTTAAAAAGAAAAAAACACAAAACGGGGGGGAAAATGAAAGTTAAAAAAAAAAAAAAAAAAAAAAAAAAAAAAAAAAAAACTCGACCACTACCTGCATCATTCAGTGCCGAAAACACCAATACCCAGACGGCTAAAAAAATATCATTCATCCGATCAGAGTATGTCGTCTTGGTTGCTGTCAACCCTTTTTTTTTTTTCTTTTGTTTCCTTTCTTACAAAGTAGAAAGGAGAAAAGGAAAAAGAAAGTTAACTTGAGAAAAGGAGGAGGAGGGAAATGTTTGTCAATCACAAAAGAAATTCAAGTAAACCAAACTAAACTCAACTATAAAAAGAAAACAAAGGACCACAAGGTTAATGCAAACACTCGCATACATATCAAAGAGAAATATCAGAAAACTATAAAAAGAGAGGGGGGAAAGTTTTTTCAAAAAAAATTATTTTTTTTCAAGTCAACCACTTTGTTAACGATGAACAATATCCACCAAGTAAAGGATACTCTCAACATGTTTCACATCTTTGGAATAATTGAGTGGTTTTTGCGGAAGGAGAATAAACTCCACGCGCGAAGACAGTTATCAGACAAACAAGATGTTTAAGGTGCTTTATTTAACACGTGAAGAGACGCTCCATCTCATATACCAACTCGATGGTTGCGGAACTTGCTGATACGGATCATGTGAGTTAGTCTTAACAATAGGATTATTATTATAAATTATATCATTCGACACAATGAAATGTCTGAGATGCTCTTTAAGAGTTGGACACTTCAATGAAATTGAATACAGGTCATTAAAATAATCATTATTACACCCTCCAAATAACATTAAAGAATCGTTATCTAGGAACATGCAATGCCCAAGACGTTGTTGAGGACGCTCACCAGCTGTTTCAATTATAATAAATTCCTCACTTTCACAGTCGAATCTGTATAATGTATTCCCATAGGTGCTAGTGTCTGTGTAGGCCCCTCCCCACAGTAAGAGTGAGGATACTCTTTGTGAATCATCGCTTTGAGGTTCTTCGATCATGGCTAAAAACGAGCTAGGACGAACAGCCGCATTAAAATTAATCCTCCTCCAGCAGGTTGTTTCCAAATTGCAAGAATATAAATCGTTAAGAGCATGGCCATTAAAACCTCCGAATAAATACATTTCCTCCCCGCGAACACTGCATGCATGACCAAGTCGTCCTGAAGGAGTTGTTCCCGTGTTGTTTTGATATGCCCAAGTGTTTGTCTCACAGTTATAAAACCAAAAATCTGATAAATACTGAAATGCGGTATCTCCTCTGTCGCCACCGAAAATCATTAAATTATCATTCCAAGAACAAGCAGAGTGAGCTGCTCTCTCGACGGGAAGAAGTTCTTGAAGAGGAGCTTTCCTCAACCAGGTGTGGGTTTTTAAGTCAAAAAAATGAACGTCGTTTTTACGACCGTGTTGTGTTCTTCCTCCGAATATTACCATTTGATCCATCCAAAGGATAGCTTTGTGAGATCTCCGTCTGCAAGGTCCGTGCTCGTGAATTGAGGTGTCGGACTGGATGCAGGTCCACTTTTTAGTTTCTAATTCAAAACTGTAAAGATCTCCGTGAAAAGTTTTTTGATAACCACCTCCAAACACATACAACTTTCCCTCATACATTATCGAACTGAACTTTGTTCTTGGTGCCGGTTTAAGCTCTACATCCCTCACCCTCTTCCACCTTGGAGGTGGTTTCCAACTACATGGCTGTTTCGCACTTTCCGGCGACTGCAACGACGACGTCGCAGTCTGCCATTTAGGAAAGATCCCCCACATTGATTGATCTTTAAGCGACATTTTTATTAATTTGTGTTGTTATTTATATTATTTTATGTTTTTTGCTTAGCTGTCCGGCTTTTTAGGACATTGCTAGGGATGGATTTCTGAGACAAAATAAAAAAATGAAATGACAAACAAGATCACACATACACCTTCAGACGGTTGACGAAATGCTGTGTGTTCACTGGCTTCGCATTAGTTTCTGTGCAACTGCTGAGAAGTGAATTATTATTCTGCTTGTAAGGTTGGATTTTTTTCAAAAAAAACATAAGCTTTTTCGAGAAAAAAAAAACTTCGTAATTGGTGACTTCGCACGCAAAGATACTCAGTTCACTCAAAATGAATATTTAGAAACAATTTTTTTTTTTTTTTTTTTTTTTTTTTTCTTTAGCCATGCACATACAACATCACAACGCTACTAATGAAGAAATATCCCATTCTTTTAAGACGAGATTCATTCCAGTAGAAACTGATGTGATCGTATCAAGAGGTAGTGAACAAGACCTCAAAGATGCATAAGACAACGAAAAAACAATCCAAATAATAAAAATAAAACTCTCTCTTAACTTAGAGAGACTGAGAGACTGAGAAAAAGAGTCGTATTTTAACAAAGCTCTCCCCCAGTAAGCATAAAGTGGATCTCCAAGGGAGGTAACCCACAGCAACAGATGATAACTGCAGCTGACGTAATCAATAATTTATTGTAAAGAATTGAAAGGGGTGAAACTTTAACAATGAATAAGGGGGGTGAACATTTTAATCAAAAAAAAACTAAAACCCTAAATACATAAAAAAGAAACGAAAAACAAAAATAATGGCTAGTAGAAGAAGAAAGACTAGGAAATCGATGGGTAGCTTCTATGTCAGTCAGCTTCAGGTAATTAAAATATTAAAACATGAACTAAATAAACAACGGGAAAAAAGATTATTCCCCTTCCTTACAGGTGGAAGAAAAACAATGCAAACCTTTGTCTTCTTAAAAGCTTTTCTACCCCTCTCAGAAGGGAAGAGGGGATGGTAACATAAACGAAGCACACAAACTATTTTATTGTATCAAACTACCACTGGATCAGTTAAAAGATTACCCGTAACATAACACACTGATTTTAGCATAATTTAAGTAATTTAAAAAAAAAAAAATTTAAAAAGGGCAAACGAGACGGAAATTAGCTATACTTTTCTACGTGCGGGCGAACCCAGGAGGGTTGCATCCGTCTTGGTGAAAAAGAAACAAAAATTATAAAAAAAAAACAAAAAAGTGTGAGAAACTTAAAGGATACCTAAGTGAAGAGGATGTATCAAAATGAAAACACTACTCACATCAAACTTTACAACAGAAGTAAAGGATTTCACAGTTAGATGGAATGACTAGGTTGGGGTCGGGATAGGAAGTTGACACCAAACTGTTTTGTTGCCATTAATCTAAAGAGGGGGTTTAGTAAGATACGTCATCGACTAACTGTTTCTTAACAATTCCACGACGAGAGAGAAAAGCTCTTCCAGACCTCTGCAACAGACGCGACGCTATTGTGATGTACTCCGCACGCCACCTGTCTTCACACGACTGAGCGTCAGCATACAATAAAACATTACCTAGGGAACCAGTTGATGAATGTGAATGAGAACGAGGAATAGCATTTCTATTAATTGGATGATCCAGACTTTGGAATACCGAAGTTGGAGTGTCCGGTTCTTCTTCTACATCACTTCCTGTTGGACTGAATACGAGTTCCTTCCTCGCTGGGAATAACTTAAACCTCCTTCCGTCAAGAAAAGCTGACCCTTCACTACTTGTGATGCACATTCCACTTAACCTGAAGAGATGAATTAAAAGGTTTGTAATTTAATATAAAATAAAACAACAAAAACAATTAAACAAGACAGCACCAAAACAAAAACAACGTCAGTGTAAGTAGCAACACCAGAGAGCGACTGATGAAACTTATATTTAAATTCAACGAGTTAAGGTAGTTGCTTGAAGAACATCAACACCAGTGTAAGTTACGTTTGATTAAAGTGGATCTGCTTCATTCTCAGTTGGGATAGATGTTTGGATCTGAGTACCCATTGTCATTAACATACTATTGTAACCTTTGACACCTAATCCTTCCTTTCCAACAACCGAATGGCTGGGTTGTCTTACAATCTTCTTCTTACTATTATCAACTGTGTATTTACTATGTGACGTACCTGGTGTCACTGTATCAATTCCCATTGACATCGCTGTCGAATCTGGGAAATCAAGTCCTCCCATTTTATCTTTTTTTAAATATAAAACTGTCAAAAAAAAAGTATTGAGAATTGACTACCCAACAACGTCAGATTACCAGAATGAGATATCATCATCACCACGGCATTGTTAATGTGAGAGAACTGAAGTGAAGAAAAAGAGTAAAATAATAATACTCATCAGGTGGCAATAATGTTAAAACGAGTTAGTTATTCAAAACTAGACTAACACGACGTAATGAATTGAAACAATACAACGATAAACGTGAATAGGTGTAGGTCATTTAAAGACGTGCTTGTGATCTTCCCATCAAATAAAGATTATATATATTAGACGCAGATTCCGATAATAACTCTCTTGCTTTGTCAGGATTCATAGCAACAGCTAACGTCATTGGTTTGTTGATGAGTGAAAAGACCGAAGCTGATCCCAAGATAGGATTCTTTTTAATCAACGGATAGTTTGATATACCACCGACAATGATAACGAGTGGTTTCGAATAACTAATACAGAGAGATGCCACTCCTGAAGGTACCTTTCCCAATGAGGTTTGATGATCAATTTGACCCTCACCAGTTATTATCAAATCAGACCTAGATATCGATTCTGGTAGTTGTGCTGCCTCTGAGCAGACGTCAAAACCTTTTCGGAATGTCGCTGATAAAAAAGTAAGAGATCCGTATCCCAATCCTCCTGCAGCACCACCACCTTCAACGGAAACATCAACGTCTGGGAATAATTTATTTATAAGTGATGAGATGTTGTTCATACCAGACTCTAACTGGCTGTGTTGACTCTGCGTCTTAATTCCCTTCTGAGGACCGAAGACTGAAGTCGCACCCTTCGGACCTAATAACGGATTTGTAACATCACAAGCAACTGTGATGGTTATATTTTTTAGTACGTCGGGGTTTGGTTTTTTTATTTTTGTAATCTTTAAAAGGTCTGATCCTGTGATAGGAGATGTGATTATGGTTTCCGATGAATCGAAGAATTGATATCCGAGAGCCTGAGCCATTCCACAGCCGCAATCATTAGTTGCAGAACCTCCAATACATAATATTATTTCAGTAGCTAATTGTGTTTTGATAGCGTCAACAATAACATCACCTGTACCACACGTGGATGTGTTGAGAGGGTTTTTTTCATTTTCTGTAAGTAAACTGAGTCCTGAAGCTCTCGCCATTTCAATAATTGCGGTGCTCCCAACCATTCCATAGGTAGTTGTGATTGGTCTGCCAAGTGGATCTCTCGCAGTAGTATTTATGTATTTACCATTACCAGCTTCAACCAATACGTCTAACGAACTATCTCCACCATCAGCAAGAGGACAAGTTACAATATCGACATCACTGGGTAGTCCAGCTGCCATGGCTGTACAGGCATCTCTGGCACTCAGACATTCTTTAAAAGCATTCGAGCAGATTGTAACTCTCATGGTAGTTTGTGTCAGCTAAAAAAGAGAGGGAACCTTTTTTTTTTTTTAAGACAGATGGCAAGTCCAGAACCGATGACCGCGAGGGATGACGGAGATGATGCTGCTGGTTGCCTGTTTGAAATGGGAGAAAAAAAAATATTTCTTTTTTTTTTCTTGGGGAACCTTTTTTTGAATATCAATTGAACACCTCTCGTTCATAACAAAAGAACAGACACTCGGGCAAAAAAGACAAAATAAGAACATAAGATAACACAAAGCAAGACAACACACACTTAACTAACGTGTGTCGCAACAATGATCATATTTTAGAAATATATCCGCAGGAACTGTCAGATTATTTATTTTTTCATGCGATCGATCAAAAGCATTAATCGTAACTGAGTTCGAAAAAACTACCAACCAAAGAACAAGTTAACCGACAATAACATAACAAAACTCGATTGTTTTTTTTTTTCTTTGTAACAACTCACTTCACTATTCTTCCTATTCTCTTACAGTGAGGAGTTCGGAGTGAAAACATTGCTCCCTCAATATCTTGAAGTAAAGCTGCAGCTGACTCGTGAGATAATGTGACCCATTTCTCTTGTTCTTCATCACCTTTTGTGTACGTGACATTACAACTGAAACGTGGCTCTTGTTCTACGTTTTTGTCGAACATGCTGCTCGTAGGGACTTCAATTCTCCAACTCAAGTCTTTAAATTCTGAATACACTACTTCTCGGTTTTGTCCTTTTGTCTCCATGGCGTGTGTGTGTGATGGTTTTGGGTTAGCTGTCCTGGTGGGAGAAATAAGTAGGTATGGCTCAGTTTTCCTAGTATATCTCATTTTAAAAAAAAAAAAAAAAAAACACTTCCCCAGGAATTCAATAGGGACACTACTAGTACTACCTTACTCAGAATAATAATAATAACGTATTCTTTTTTCTTGTTTTTTTTTTTTTTTTTTTTGTTGCCCTTAACTTAAGAAGGCTTAAAGAAAAAAAGATCTTAATTGATAATTTCGAGAAGAAAAAAAGTTAACAACACTAAACTTCAAAAAAAAAAAAAGAAAAAAAAACATAAACCGGGAATCGAACTTAACGGGTGACATCGAGCATCTTGTCAACCTGGTCTTTTGGGAGAATGTCTCTCCAAG
The DNA here is from genome assembly GCA_964019425.1 of Flectonema sp. DT1601. Classification (NCBI taxonomy): domain Eukaryota; phylum Euglenozoa; class Diplonemea; order Diplonemida; family Diplonemidae; genus Flectonema; species Flectonema sp. DT1601. The sequence goes on along the minus strand of OZ025800.1, from coordinate 563,068 downwards.
TTCGGAGCATATCACGGCATCTGGTTCTCCATTTGCCGTAAACCTTCGAAGGCATGAAGGATTCGACTAATATTTGAAGATTGCTTTGGATATCACGGACGAAGTATCCACCGACTTGTTTAAACACAGCATCGATAATATACCAAACGGTTAGAAGTTGTAAGTGGGAGAGGGAATCATCCTGAAGTTTGCATTCAATAGAACACATGATCTCTCTATGTTTTTCTTTGTTTGTTATTATTTCTCTTCTGACAAGTTCGTCTATGCATTTATAAGTCGGATCTGTTGATTGGTTGAGTCTGTGTTTAAAAGATTCGAAGTAACTCTGATCCCACTCAGAGGTATCTTCATTCTCTGGAACAGGTTCACCTTTTCCTCTTTCTCTCGCTGCGTCGTATATTTCGTTCATTTTAAAACGTTCTAAGGTATCTTCCTTTAGAGGTTTCGTTGCTTCAACTGGTTTATCTGTTCCAATTGTTTTGCTGTATTCTTCGAAAGTTATTTCACCAATTTCTGGTGTTGGTGCTCTTCGTATCTTTGGTGGAAGTATTTCCTCCTTCGCCAACTCATCAATACCAGAAAGAAGTTTTCCCTGAAGATCATCTTCATCGTCACTGACTTCAACTCCCTTCTTTCTTAACTTCTTCTTTTTTCTCATCTTAAGCAGCCTATGAACTCTGTCTTTCAATTGCGCATGTCCGACAATACTGCGGGCGAGACGTTCTTCTTCGGTTGGGACGTGCTGTTGGAATTGTTGTTTTCGAACGTAACGAGGCTGTTGCCTCAATGTAAAAATTCCTATCCCTTTTTCGGATAACGTGAAAGCGCAACAGTCCGAGGATAGAATGGAAACATAATTGAAATACGTACCTTAGCACATAAACTAAACAACGAGTTCATGCTGACTCCGTCATCTTGTGGGTCGTCTGCAGCATGGAGGATTTCCTGTTGTTGTTTTTTTATTATTACTGATGGTTGAATAAAAGACTATCAAATCTGAATAAAGTATTCAGGTTTGATAACATACCTCAGCATCACCTCCTTCTAGTCTTCTTCTATTTTTGCATTCCTTCGCAAAATGACCAGTACCACCGCAGATGTAACAGCAGTGGTCAGGACGGTCTTGCTTGACGTGAGGGCGACCCCACGGACAAGGTTCACTGCAACGACCTTCCCAGTGTTTTTTACAGGGCGAGATGTCACGTGAATCCCGTTGAGGTGATGGAGAGCGATCCCTTCCCCTTTTACCACCACCTGGAACACTTCTTTTAATAGCTGAAGGAAGAGGTACGACAGTAAGAGAGAACCCAACACACATCAACATAGTGTCGTGTTTATGTTTAACAGTTCCAAAACAACTTGGACATAAAATGTAAGGAGGGTCACAAGTAGCACATTTGTATCTCTGTTGAACAATATCTTCACGACAGTAATCACACTTTACCTTTACTGGTGGTGGCGGCATACCAACAATAGCACCAGTCGGTAACTTAATTCCTGACTTTGGGTTAGTTGGCATTCCAGGAGGTGTGACAATCTTAATTCCTTTTCCCTTAGCGAATGCTTCGTCTTGAAGAGCTTCTTCTTTTGCTTTACCTCTTCCCCAGGTAGGTACTAATTCATCTTTCTTAACTTTACGAACTGGACGACGACGGCTATCAGATGAGGCGCTCGAATCTGAGTCACTCGAACTGTACGAACTGCCTCGTGATGAACTAGTGTGTCTTCTCTTCTTTCTTCCTCCACCTGTTGGTTGATCTGGTTCTTGTTGCTGCTGTCTTATCATTTCCGCATTCTTTGACGCAGCCTGAAGTAAAATCGCATCCTTATCTTTGTGTTTAGAGCAATGGGCACTCGCACAATCTTGACACACATCTTTACAAATTGTACACCACCACGCTGCGATTTTTGAAGTACAGTCTCCTCTTTTACATCTCAGAACTGGTCCCTTATTTTGATGGTTTTGTAACATGGAATCTCTTTGATGGATTCCACTAAAACACTCCTCGCAGTACATCGCTCCCGCTTGTGTACATTCGTAACAGACGATGGTCGCATCGAAGTTAGCACAAGCTTGGCAAAGAAGAGTTTCCATTGGAGCGTCTGGATCTTGGATAGGTGCTTCAACAGTCATAGATCTCTCTTTTGTTAATCTACTCATATCCCTCTCACGATGGCGGTCATCATGACCACGGTTTCCTCCTCCGCGTCTGTCGCGGTACGACATGTTTTTTTTCCTCTGACCTGATAAGAGTGATATAAAAGAAATTGACAGCTACTTCTCAATATCGAATCCGTTCCACAACTCGCAGCATATCTTAAAGTTATTCCTACTTAAGAAGTGAGGTGTTCATCAATTCAAGGAAACCTTTCAACATGAATCTTGTACAACAAAAAAAATTAATTTTTTTTTTTTTTTTTTTGCTGGCGGAAAATAAGCGATATACTATTGAAGGGGACGGAAGATAATTCGAAGCTCACTTGAAAGGCGGGGTCGCGCGACCAAAAAAAGAGATGTCTCTCTTACTTCAAACTTCAAGACAAGCTGAGGCTCGACAGAAAGTTCATTACTTTCGTATTGTTGATATGTCCTCGATCAAAGAAAAAAAAAATAAAAAAAAATTAAAAAATAAAGAAAACACAATTTCCTACCGTAGTAAAAAAGACGTTACTCTTTTTTCCACGTCGCAGAGACTTTTTTTTGCCCTAGAACTGAGCCTTACATAAACTAACAAGACTATACTTTTATGACACCTAACATCTACCGTGTCAACAAAAATACTTAAAAACTGAAAGCAAGGCTGCGGTTACTAATTCGGGAAGAGGGGGAGGCTGTTATTTAATGTAAAAATACTAACCGAAAAGGGAATGGGGTAAATAACGGTTATAAAAGAGAAAACAAAATAAACTTTTTCTTCTTCTTCTTTTTTTTTTTTTTTTTTTTTTCACCCTATTTTATCTTCATGACTTCTGGCATATCAACAGCTGTTTTGCATTTTTGCATTTTTAAAAAAAAAAAAAAATACAATTTTAACTCTTTGGGGACACTCGTGCTAGAAAATCTGGAGTGATGCCAATTTTTTTTTATTATTTTTTTTCTTTACAACATATGCAGAAATAAGAAGAAAAATGTTTGGGAGAGAGGGAACGAACCCACCACTGCTACTTGGTTTCGTCTCTCTTAAATGGAATAATTTAATATTCGTACTCATCAGCACAATAAAGGTCGCAGTAATACGGCGCACAACGCATGAAAAAATTCGAAACATGTCGTGCAAGTTTAACCTTTCATGTGCCTGTACATAAAGAATAATTAAAAAGGAGGAAAAGAACGGAGAAACAAAAAAAAAAAAAAAAACAGTTACCAGCATAAACAAACCAAATGATTTCCTTTTTTTTTTTTTTTTTTTTTTTTTTTTCCTTTTAACACTAAGAATCTAGTTTATTTTTTTATTATTCATTTAGACAACTCAGGAAGTCGTCTCCCAAAAGTGGTTTTTTTCTTTTTTGCATTTAACAAGTATTGTAAGAACGAAAAAGAATGTTGGCAGCACACGTAAACCTCCTTTAGCTTCATCAGTTTAAGTCGGTTCACGGTTTCGTGCACAAACAAAAAAATCACAGTGTTATATTATTTTCTGTACAGTTTAAGATAAAGCCGATTCTTTTTTTTTTTTCCCTCTCTACTGGGGGAAAACACGCAAACCGATCAACAAGTAATGGGTTAAAGGAAAATATACAAACACAGAATCGACGACATTCCCTCAGTAGTTGTATTCCACCTCATCAGTGGCTGGTCAATAGTCATTCAGGCCACGAGGCGATTTTTTTCTTTTCTTCTCATTGTCGTGTGCAATCAACTGGATCGGACTACTTGGCGGCAAGAAAACAACAACAACAAAAAGAAAAAAAAAAAAGAAAAAAAGGGTACTCAGCAAAGGTGAACAAACCAGTCACCTCCCACAGGGGTCTTGAATAGTAAGTAGTTATCAGAAGTTAGACAAAGGTAGAAAAATTCAATGAAAAAAAAAAAAAAAAAAAAAAAAAAAACATACTTCAGCGCATTAACCTTAACTTATAAAAAGTAAAACCACTACTAGGCTTTTGTGTTGGTTATCAGTAATATTAGCAAGCTTATCATAAAATAAGTTAATTTTAAGTTAGTTAAGTGAGTGAACCCAACCAACAACTTGATAGCTCTTCAAGGATTCCTAATAACAGCGGTAGTAATTATAATCCTTGGAAGGATTACTTTGCTAGTTTAGCGTATGCTAAATCAAGAGATCTGTAGCTTCAATGCTTGAAAAGTGGGTAAGAGTTTTTTTTTTTTTTTTTTTTTTTTTTTGCTTTACCCTACTGGTCGTTATTTTGATCAACTAAAGAAAACACCCATGTAGTAACTACTCACAGAATTAAAGTTGCAAGCAGAAAGCTTTAACAGGTTCCCTCCAACAAAACTTATTTCTTTGATGATATTTATTATAACGATTTGGGTTTCCACAAAAATCTGAATCATGTTTCAAGAAACAGCACAAAAAAAAAAAAAAAACGATCACTCCCAGACTGGTTGAAAGCACTAATTAACTAAATTACGAAAGTGATTAACATGTGTGTAGTAATAACATAAATATAAAATTGGAGAGCGGATCGGGAACGATAATGTGCACCACTCGATAGTATCACGACTGATATAAGAATATAATGCTGTCGGTACTAAAGTTATCATTATTAACATAAAGGGTGGCTGCAGCGATTCACAGCCCAGTGTTTAGTAATTTAAGAGAGAGACTTGACACCGTAATAACATAAAAAGCAACTTGAAACTGGCTAGGATTTGGCTAAACACGGTTGCCTTGTAAAAAGACCAACAGTTGGTATCGATGGGGAGGGAGTGTGATCAGAAGATACAGTAGGCAAACACCATTGCCAAACATTGAAAAAGAAAGAAATAAAAAAAACCCTCGACAACACGTGAATGAACTGATCGAAAAATAGTTTTGTAATAAAAAACCTCATCAACGAGTGGCCAACCAGGACCCGTACAGCTTTCGTAGCCAACTAGTGTAACACATGCCTCTCACAGAGGCACGAAACGAAGCAACATAATCGACCGTTGTTTATAACAGCAAAAAGATAAGAATGCTTTCATTATTCGTCACAATCGGGTCCATTTGAGGTTGCTAGTTCCTTGTCTTCACTGTCCCCTTTTTTAGAAGCGTTTTCATCAGATTGTTTATCCAGCGAGCTTCCCTTCTCGATATCAAAGTAAGCTCCTGATTTGATTGCTCTGTATCGACAAAACAATGCGAGGGATATAAGAAGAATGACTACAACAACAGCTGAACCAGAGATTACGATTACTGTTTCAATGAATTTAGATTCAGCGTCCTTTCCAGGAATTCGAAGGACAACAGGAAGCGGTGTAACACTTGAATCATAACAAGTGTCGACTCCTCCGAGACTTTGTTGTTTGACTAAAGTGTAGTTAGCAGCGCATGCGGTTGGTTGACATACACCGTGAAACATTTCTGCTGCGGTCACCGGATGTCTAATTTGACAAAGTGATGTTCCTGTTGCGGCGTTTATCACACCTGGCTCACCCAATCTAAATAAAACATCTTCTCCTCTCATCAGTTCACGATATCTATTTCTTGAATTTATTCTAAGAAGCTGAGCAAGGACCTTCAATCTAGCCTGAACACCAATTGACCCACATTTCAGTTCTATGTCGACAGATGCTAAATCAGTTTGGTATGTTGTTGACCAAACTCTTGCAATGGCAGCAGTTAAGTCTGCGTGGTTGACATCTTCACACGTCTTATCACTGTATAAGATTGATAAAGTGAGAAGAGATGTTGGTACTACTGTGTCATCCTTCCTACGACAGATAGTTGAATCATAAAGTTCATAAGTGTTTCTACAAATACAAACACCACGTTGAAAGTTACAGGAAACATCACCAGCTGGTGGGGTCCCTTGATTGTCTAGAGACACGCAGTCAGAATCAACTGAGCAGAGTCTAACAATTTGCTCACCCGGAACAGTAGAAACAACACCATTAATAGGTTGATAAATACATTTATTATCAGCTGATCTCAACCAGTTAACGTCGTAGGTGCCATCAGCAGCAGCTAATCCACATTCACATCGTCCTGTTGATGGAATACATTTAGCATTATCACCTGGGTTAATACCATCAACTACGTTAGTGACACAGTCTACATTTACAGCACATCTGCTTATACAAATACCTGTGTAAGGATCGAGTGTTGCAGGAAGATTATTTACGGATGCGCACTCACACAGCCCAAATTTGGTAGCAGCGTACCTTCCAGAGCAGTGACATTGATTGTTACTGCAGGCGACGCCGTTATCTTCTGGGAGTATGAAGGAAACGCCAAGACAGTCAGAAGATGTCGTACAATAACCACAGACGTTGTTTATTAAAGTAGTTCCTGAAGCACATTCACATCTATTGGTATTAGAGTTGTACACAACATTACGAGTTGAATCACAAGAACAAGTACCACTCGATATCCTACAAGTCACACCAGTTGTTACTGCACTAGTTCCAGGTAAGCAAGCCATGTCATCTCGACAGGCATTAGTCTTTGAAACACAAGAACCACTTTCACTGACGAACTGGTCAGCGTTTGCACATCCACAAATTCCATTTTGTAGGCTAAATTCACCTGAACATTCACAGATCCCAGTTGTTTGAGAACATGTTACTCCGCTAAGTCCCTTTCCGTTTGGATCACAGTCAGCATTTGTCGAACACGCTTTGCAGATGGAACCTGAAGCGGCATAGCTGCCACACTTACAAACACCAATAATGCAGCCTTCGTTCGTTCCGATTCGGGTTTGAGCCTTTACGTAGTCAGCATCGCTAAAGCAATCTGGATTATTATTACAAGAAACACAAATACCGAACTGGTTTTGGTGAGTACCGGTACTGCATTGACATTTCCCAGTACCGTCAGGTGTGAATCCTGGACCACACTGACAGGTTCCATCAACACACCATAAAGACCATTCCCTGTCATATGGCTCACCTGTTGGTGTGTTCCTAAAGCAGTCTCTTGCAAAAGAACAAGTTCTACAACTATAAGTTTCATGAGAGTAATCGCCACTAGCACACCTGCATCGATTACCAACCTGATCAAGACCAGGACCACAAACACACTGTCCTACAATACAACGAGCGTTGGGGTGGATAACACCGTCTGCTGGTTGACCAGCAACTGACATACACTCTGAGTCAGCCGAGCAGGTTGGACATCCACCGTTTCCTGAGAGGGTTACACCACCTGGGCATCTGCAAGCACTAAGTTCCCACACCAAATTAGGACCGCAGTTGCATCGTCCGGCTGAACAAGTAACTCCAGGAACTGGTGTGAATTTATCAATTGTACATTGTACAGCATCTGTACACAACTGACAAACATTTCCAGTCCATGGGTACAGAGGCTTGCACTGCTGAGCCGCACCTACTGTGCACTGCTCATAAGAAAAGTCGTAAGTTTCTTGGCAACGAGAAACGCAGTCCTGCAATGTTGGTGACCAAACAGCCCATGACGGACACTGACAGATACCAGTAGCACTCAGGACAACCTTTTGACCACAGACACATCTGTTAGCACGACACTGAATAACACTCGCACCATTTTCAAATAAAGGAATACGAGTAGTGGTTGCTTCAGCAAAGCAATCAGTATCTGTTAAACATTCCATTTGAGCAGTACACCTACCAGTACTTGTTAATGATCTAACTTCACTACCTTGATTTCTACACTTACACGAACTACCTCTCCATATCATGCCAGGACCACAAACACAGGCAGAAACTCCTAAGTTGTGATTGTACTCACACTTAGGGTTTACTTCAGAGTATGCTGAGGTGTAAGCGAAGTCAGGACTAAAACAACCTGACTGTTGTTCACATCCAATACAGTTACCAAAGATGTTTGGAACAAACCCCGTCTTACATGTGATGGGAAGTCCAGGTTGACAAGTCTCAACAAGAGGCGCACATACTCCTGGTGATTGTGGTCCTTCTAGTGACGAAGGTGTGATTCTCATGCAGTGCTGCATTACAGAACTGTATTGGTACGGAATTTGACATATACATTTCCCAGTTGATAAGTTAATTGTTAATGGGGGTCTACAAACACAAAATCTTTCCTGACATGGCAGCGTCTTGAGAACCATGTAGTTGTCAGCAGACAGCCCACCAGAAATAATATCACTAAAACAGTCAATGTGCTCATTACAAACTGGATCAGAAACAACGCACTGCATTCTACTGATGCTCGCTGGTGTTACTCCAGAGTCACATTGGCATCGACCTGCTTCCCAATGAGCAGTACTAGGACAGCTACACATACCAGTTTCCAAATCACAAGTCGCACCTGTGAATCCCTCATACTGATTGTCAGGAAAACAGTCGCTGTCTGATTCGCAAACACTGCAATTTCCACGTTGGATTGGGAAAAAAGGTTTGCACTGCTGTATATGAAATTCATCACAACTTTGTTCACTCATGGAAGGAGCCATTTCTAGATCACACAATGGTAAACAAGAAAAAGTATCCTCATTGTAGAAGGTTGCTCTCATGCTGTCAATTATACATGTGCATCTACCATCACCAGGGATAATCATTAGATACAGTGGATCACACACACATAGATTATTGATACAACGATATTTGTTTTGTAATTCCGAAATAGCAATATAAGGGAGAGTGATACCTGGCATGCAATCAGAATCAAAGTTACACTGAAATGCAGCAGTCGTACAGATTGAAAGCTGGGGAACTCCTCCTCCAGCAATGGTGAATGTCGGAAGTAATAAACTAATAGGTGAGGCAGTTCTAGAGACTGACCATTCGTACTGTGACCTAGGTGTCCCAAGAGTTCGTAGTACCCAGTCATCAGTAGTGTCTGAATGAGTTAAAAATGATATTTTCTCACCGGATCCAACTGCTGGGAATCTTACCCAATAATTTGTTTCAATTATTTGATAGTTTCCCGTAGTTGATGCACGTCCTGGGGTGGTAATGGAAACACATTGAGGAAGAGCTGCGTCACAATTCCAACTGAATGTAAATCCCTCACCCCTGATTGTTGAGTCTGACTTAAAACCAATAATCACACCATCACCAGTATATGACACAGGTGCAATAGGATCTGTTCCTGAATAGACCTGATGAACTGATGTACTTGAACCATCAATTTGATAAATTGTAACAAAATCATAACCAGATTCCGTTGAAAAAGATTGCCATTCCAACGTCAAAGAACTAGCACAGTTTATAACCCAACACCTGTCATCATTATTTGGGTAGCCTCCAGATGGTCGATAAGAGTCAGAACCACTGCTGACATCAATAGCGGTTGGTTCAGTAGGACATGCAGGTGGAAGGGCAACTGTTTCAGTGACGAATGCATTAGCGCCACAGACATAATCTACAGTGAAACCATCATCTACAACAGAAGAATCAGACTCAAAGATTAACATAGCACCCGACACATCTCTAATTGATATCGGGCCAGGTGCCACATTTCCTGAGTGACGTAGTCTCTGTGACCGACTTTGTCCTGTTCTCTCTTCTACCGTAAGAAAGTCGTAGTTGTTCTCAGTTTTGAATGCTCTAAATGTTAACGTCAAGAAATCCGTACATGGGATATACCAACAAGAGAACTCATTTACTGCATATGGTCCGTGTCCAATTGTACCTGTCGGTTCCGGTCTCGTTATTCTACTTTTACAAGCTGGTGGAAATGGTGGCATCCCACTCACGTCAGCCACCAGCAAGACCATCATCATCACTGCAAAAATGGCATTTTTCATTTTTTTTGTTTTTTGTTGTTTTTTTTTTTTTTTCCCCAAAGAAAAACTTAGTTTTATCCTAGTTTCTTCTTTGTTTGTTTGTTTTACCTTCTGAAAATAAACTAATTGATGCGTCACATCACAGACGAAAGTAAATTGCAGAAAGAAAAAGAAAAAATAAATACAACTTGTTTGGACCTACACTGCAACCCATGAAAGAGAAATGACAGGAAGACGTGTAGAAATACATTTCAGGCCACGTGTAATGCGAGGCAACACTTAGAATAATAAAAAAAAGTTTGCATTACAGATAACGACGTCAGATAATTTAAAGTGTAATAATTTATTTCATTCCTTCTGGTGAAGTCTCCAGAACGACAAATATTTTTATGTTACAGTTGTCGATTTATTTTTGAACTCCCTCCTGTTGCTGGAAGTGCTGGCAAACCTGATGGAACATTTCTTAGCCTTTTAATGTTACTGCAACCGGTCTCAGCAAGCTGACCAGATATGAATATAGGAATCTGAGCTCTGTTTGAAATTGTTATCTCTCCTGGTGAAAGAATCCCCTTTCGTCTACCAGGTCCGATATTCATAACTTCAGTGTGAGGTGATCCCATTGTTTTGTTATAACTGATGAGATATATTTCTTTTTTTAAATAAAAACAGAGCTAACAGAATACACTAAAAAAAAAAGTCAAACAAAAAAAAAAAAAAAAAAAAAAAAAAGGGGGGGTGGGGAAGTGTAAATTTTAGTAATAAAATATCGGGTTTTTTTTGGTAAGCACAAACAAAAAACCACAGTGTTATATCATTATTTTCTGTATAGTTGAAGTTAAAGCCAATTCTTTTTGGTAAGATCGTCTTTGAAACAACAGCATGTAAAAAATAAAAAATAAAATAAACAAACAAAAAAAAAAAGGAATAACTCCATAAGAAAAGTAAAAATAAAAAGATACTTGTTGGGTTAACTCTAGTCATATCCTTCTTTTTAGGAGACTTCACCGAGCACGTCAGAACACAAATCACTTCAAGAAAATCAAAGAACCACAGACGGTCACAAATAAAAGTAATTCCGTCCAATATAATATCAATAATAAATATGATTGCAGCAGCTCGACAAAACCTGTAAAGTAACTTGAAACTGCCCAAAACTACACTAAGGTTTGGAGAGGGTTGAATTGACCACTTCTATGTTGATGATGAGTTATATAGGAATTGTTTTTTTTTTTTTTCTTTTTTTTTAAATGACGGGAAGAAAACACACCTTATAGCTCTTTTGCTTTTTCTTGTCTACTGGAATCGAGTTTTTTTTTTTTTTTTTTTTTTTTTGTACCTACAAACCCATTGTTCGGTAGAAAGAGAATTGTGGCAGCGTAACTACCTATTCCTTTATTAGGATTTTCTACCGGTTGCGCACAAACAAAATAAAAGTGTGAGTGAGTAAGTAAAAAAGTGAAGTTTGCCGATTCTTTTTGAGAGAAAGGCTGCCCCTCTCTGTTACATAACAACAACAACAAAAAAAAAAAAAAAAAAAAAAAAAAACAGCGAACAACAACAACAACAAGTAGGTTTTTTTTTTTGTCCGACGCAGTCGGAGAAGAAACTATTCGGATTGAAAGCCGGTATTTCTTATGGTCGATGATTTATTTTCCCCGCGCCACAGGATTTTGTCTGCTTTCAACGAAATTCAAGGCTAATCTGAATGGTTTTTTTTTTTTTCCCTCATCATTCTCTATCACCAGACCACAAAACAACTTCAGTTTTATTATTATTATTATTATTATTATTGATGATGCAAACGTCATTTCCGTATATATAAAACAAAACAGGGTGGTTTTGTACCCACAAACCCTGGGTTTGTTCGGTAGAAAGAGGATTGTGACAGCGTAACTAACCTATTCCTTTACTAGGATTTTTGTACCCGTTGCGCACAAACAAAACAAAGGTGCGAGTAAAAGGTGAAGTTGGTCAATTTTTTCTTTTGCATTTAACAAGTAGGTAAGAACTAAGAAGGTGTACATAAAACAGAGCAGGACATCCCCAGCAGGAATTCAACTCGAGGCCTCATATTCCGGAAGGGGAACATCCGGCGACGTTGCGGCGATAAACCCTCGCCGACGAGAATCACTGAAGAGAGAGAATGTCAACAATAATCCGTACAAAGGAAGAGATCACAGAAGTGATCAGGACTTGTACGTAGCAGTGTTGGCCACACAATGGCAGCGAGATATATTGACCTAATGCTAGTTGTTGCCTTAGTCGGGGGGAACCCGACAAGACGAAACGAGCCGTCAACTCAGTGCTACATCCAACCGGACTTGGACTTCGAATCGGAATACGATAATAGCGCTCCATGACAGGTCAGTTTAGTTTCTAAATTAGAAGTAGGAATCCATGAGGATAACTACATGTAAGGATGCTCTCCACAAACAGAAATCATATCCGAAAGAGAATTGAACTTTTTTTATAGAACTACTGATCCGAACTGACATCAAATATTTGATGGATTGCAGGAAGGTTTTCGTACACAAATACAACGTCAACACGTGGGCACACGTGGGCACACGTGGGCACACGTGGGCACACGTGTTATATTATTTCTTGTTTAGCCACTACCTTCTGAGTTACTCAAATTCTGAATATGCCAACGAGAAGTTCTGTAATTGAGTGGGACTGTTGTTTTTCTCATAGGCGCGGAATTGTTGATTATTATTGAGAGACGTCAACATCCTCATTGATATGCATCGCCTCATCATTTCAGCGACTTGTTTTAGTACATGGTCCTCTGGAGACTTATTGTGATCAATAGCTTCCCAATCTTTGCTGGCGAACGTCTCCCAGTAGTCGTCACTCCAGCCCCAGTCTGGGGCCTGTGCTGAGACTTCGTCCTTACAACGGCTATTTGATATAGCATCCAAAGTTAACCATCTTTTCAATTTAGCAGCCTGCAGTTCGTAAATAACGATGTTGGTTTCTCCGTTTTCTAGCCAGCGGTCAACTGGTCTCCAAATCGGAAGATCTCTCGAGTTTGGTGCGCAAAGCGCGAAAGTTTTTATGTCACAACCAGCTTGGCATAATAATCCACACAGATTGATACACTTACCAAAGACTGTAATAAATCTTTGATCACGTGTTCCAATACAACCACAGTGAACAGGACTTGTCGCGATACCAACTGAGACAGTCGAAGGGTTGACTAATCCATGAAGTAATGAAACGAATTGTAAGGCACTTCTAAAATGATCAGGAGACGATCTATTTGTATTCCATCCCAAAACTATTGAAGTACACAAAACTGATACAATCGATCCTTCGGTCCTTTCTAAACATGAAACTGACTTCTCAATCGCTGCATTAAATTGATTTTGAATTTCTTGAGAGTTCTCTGAATTGATAAGGAATCGAACATGGCAAGTTGTGGCAACATTTCTACTGATGAGCACCTGCTGAACTGAATCACCAACATCTTCTTTATCACGTAAGGAAATGTGACTAAACTTTGTTTCTGTACCACTTGAACTACCTAACGTAACATGATTTCGAGTTATAAGTGTGATCGCTTCTGGTTTTTCAATTCCTCTTAAGGTTTCTGTAGAATGAGATAACGACCAACCGGTTCCTAGGTCGATAAAACCTTCATAGTTCGTATCCACAGCAATACCACCAGCAGGACAAATGTTTTCCAAACGAGCTGCCTTGTTGACTGCCCTTCCGAAATAATCACTGCGACCAGAAAAAGGATTTACCTCAACGTCAACATCACCAAAGTGGAGTCCAATTCGAATCATCAGTCCGCGCCATCCATTTTCTTCAAAGATGCTGGGTAGAATTAAACCAGACGGCCATGTTGCTGACATCATTTCTTCTTGAACAGCAGCAGCAAATTTACATCCTTCCGAAAAGGTCTGAAATGCCACCATAAAAGCGTCACCGATGGTCTTGACTTCGTAACCTTTGTAAGTAACAATACAATTTCTTATTATTCGGTTGTGGAGTTTTAATGCTTTTCTCATCGCTTCAGGAGATGCTTCCCAAATAGACGTCGACATCTTCATATCTGTGAAAAGGATTGCAGCTTGTGGACCAGGTGGAGGAGTAATATTAGTAAAGCCTTCAACCTTGTCGTCATCTGTAAACAGTGAGTCTGGAAGGTACGGTTTGTATTTATTTAAGTTTCGGAGCAACTTTCCTAATGACGTAGTCAGCGGAGTATTCTCACAATCGATGTGTTGCTGAGCCTTCTCCAGATCGAACTTAACCAACGCAGAAGCGACGGTTTCAGCGAGATCCATACTACTTTTTAATAACATTTGTTCACTTCTCATTTCTGAAGCGAATTTCCTCGTGCAATAATAGTCCATTAAAAACACTCCTAAGTAGAAGAAAGTCATACCAAATGCGTATTTTGCTTCTTGCTTACAAGGTGTGGCTTCTATCTCCTCAACGGATAAGTTTAAAAAACAATCTCGATACTGGATCATCTTAACTCCACGGACATCATAAAGTCCGAAACGGGTAGTCTTTTCAACTGCGCATATCAGTAAGTACACAACAACAACGCTGACGGTAACCCTACCGACTATAGCAGGAAGAGAGCACAACAAAATTAAATCGACGACGAGTACAGCAGCAGGCCATATCGGCTCCCTCATCTCACTAGCGCTTACAACGTCAGTAATTAATATGACTACCAAAATTATATAAATAAGAATAATCCGGTCAAGATTTGTTTGCTTCTTAGTTATAAACCATTTTGTTAAGAGAACAAAACACAGAACAGTCGCAGTTGAATTTAAGGGTATCAGCAACTTTATATCTTCATCACTGTGTCTTACTATGCGTGATAATGATATATAAGTTAGTAGCAATACGAAAAACATGGAGCAAGCTACGACTATCCGTTTTGTCCTTTTTTCTTCCTCAGTGTCATCCTCAGAGAGGAAATATTTCACAACATAAAACATTTTTTAGTTTCTACCTCAACTACACATCGTATCTTTAAAGAGAAGAGATAAAGGATTGAATTTATAAAATATTTAAAACGAAACACATTTACGTTCTGCTCTCTCAACCCTCCTCTTCAATTACGTGTGGTGCCTATAAATAATTATTTTTTTTCAGAAGACAATTTTTTAAAAAAGAGGATCGCTTCTCTCATCACGCTGGTGTTTACGACATGCCCTATTTCCCTAATCGCACATTTTGTTTAAATCGATTTTGTTTACTTTAAAAGAGACTTTAATGACTAGCAACAACATATATTGTAATGTTGTTGTTTTTTTTAGTTTTTTTTTGTCTTTTCATATTTATTGTAACCCTTATATTATTATTATTTTTCTTTTTTTTTTTTTTTTTCTCTTTTGCTATTTTCGAAAAAAAAAAGAAAAGCAAGATTTAAAAAACAACAATTAATTTTCGTTTCCGAAATCATGCTTCTTATGGAACCTAATCACATCATCTGATTATAAAAGGAAGAAAAAAACAGAACACAACACATGGCATCTTCTCCCACAGCAAGCATTCCGAAAATCCCACAATAGCATAAAGCTTGTTGTTCTGCTTTTCCTAACCGTAATCTAATAACACAAAAGGCTGGAGGGAGAACAAACATGACACCACTAGCGGTAGACATGTTTTAATAAAAAACAAAAGAAATTTCTTTTTTTATACCCGAAAAAATTAAAAAAAAATACCAAACACAAGTAGTTTCCAATCGCCAATCATAACCAAGTATATAGCTTCCGAATGATCGTAGAACATAATCTTCACAAAAATTACGACAAAATCAAATTACTGTCAGATTCTGGACTACTTCCTTCGGTAACAGCTATAAACTACAACTACAAAACAAAACTACACATATGCGAGGCAGAAAAAAGTTTTCAACTGTGTATTATATAAACACAAAACACCAATAAATTACAACTTTCACTCACGAAAGCATTCGTTCGCAAGAATACAAAAGACGAGCTTCTTACACCTGGTCAGGGTTGGTTTCCTTCTTGGCATCCGAATCCGAGTCAGCTGAGTCGGATTCCGGAGCAGCCTTGCAGCAAAGGCAGTAGACGATCACGACGACGATCACGACGAACGCCACGCAACCGATAACGATACCGGCAATAGCCCCACCGGACAAACCATCGTCGCTGTCGCTGGTGAAGAAAACCAAGACGCTGTTGTCTGAGTACACAATAGCGGTGTTCGCTGCGAACAAGGCCCTCAGCGCGGTGTTGAGAGCGGTGAGGGCGTTGGCGGTGGTTGCGTGGTTGGTGGTACCGCTCAGGTTCACTCTGTACTTCGCGGCGACCAAGACCGAAGCCTCTCTGCCGATAATGACTCCCGCGCAGGTGTAGCACCGGCCTCCGGCGGTCGGGCACATGCTGACGCAGGTGGCGGTTCCTCCCAACGCGGTAGCCGCGGTCGTCCTGAAGCTTGCAGTCGAGGCGGCGAGAACAGCAATTTCGGCGGTGGCGTCAAACGAGAACGTGAGAGGAGTAGCCACGCCCGTGGTGCCCGGAGTCGCGGTGGTGGTTGGAGTAGGGGTAGAGGTCACGACGCAGGCTCCGCTGGTGTTGATTTCGTAACCGGTGTTGCACGCGACGACCGTGCACCCTCTGTTGGCTGCTGTTGGGGAGACCGGAGTGGTAGACATTGGGACCTTCGTGTTGTCGTTGCCGGTAACTGGGCACAAGCCCTTGTATGCATCCTCCGTACCCAAGTGCACGGTCGCGACTCCACCGACGGCGTTCAGCGCCGCGTCCGTGCTGGTCGCCAAAAGCTGGTTGATGTTGAGCGCCAGGTTAGCGTAGTTCCCCCACGTCGTTCCCAACAAGTTCGAGATCGACACCTCAACCTTGATCGAGGTGCGGAGCGAGTGAACGGTTCCGGTGGTGATGCAGCTGTGGACGATGTTGGCAGTGGCCGCCTCAACAGTGGTGAACCTACCCAACGCTGTAGTGCCCTTGATCAACGTATCGTACTTGGCAGTGAACTCGGCAACCTTCGTGCAGTCGACAGTCCTCGCAGAGGCACCAACCATGTTAGTGTTTCTCAGAATGTAGTAAAGGATAATCTTCTGGGCAGCAGGTGCCACCGTGGCAGCGCACAGCGGAAGCTCCTGGTTGTTGGCCGCGAAGAAGGTGCACGCGGTAGTACCTGCTCCCGCAACGGTACACTTGTAAGTCGGGGTGGTGGTGGAGTCACACACACCACCGGTCTGTCCGTACTTCTGGCAGTGCGCGTTGGTTGTGCAGGTCGCCGCCGCGTTTGACAATGCCTGGCCAGGTCCTTCGCACGTTGGGATTGCCAGCGACCTGTCGAATGTGTATCCGGTGTTGCACTGGACAATCTTGCACAGATCATCGCCGGTCGCCGCGAGGAAGTTGTTGGCGAACGGAAGGGTGACCGCGGCGTTGGAGGTCCCTGCTGCGCAGTAGGAAGGCGCCGCCTTGTCGGTGATGGTGTGGAGGGTGTCGACTATCCCAACGTGGTTCAAGTTGGTGTCCGATGATGCGGCAAGCACGGTGTTGAGGTTAGCTCCCAGCTTTCTGTAGAGGTCTCCGACGGAGGCAGTGGTCGAAATCAGGTTGGTGATCTGGACCGTCACCTTAATGGAGGTCCTGAGGGTGTGAGCGCCCGTCGTTGGCTTGTTGCAAATGTGGACAATATCAATTGTTGCTTTCTCAGCGGTAGAGAAACCGCCCATCACACCAGTACCCTTGATCAACGCGTCGTATGGCGCGGTGAAGGTACCGGCGTTATCGCAGTTAATCACCCTCGCCGCCGTCGCACCGGTACCAGCGACGTTGTTCAGGATGTAGTATAGCGTCACCGTCTCCGCGCCCGTCGGCGACGATGCGCAGGTCCTCAGAACGTTAGCGGCTCCAGCACCGTAGTAAGTGCATGAGGCAGTAGCACAGATCTTATCCGTGGCGCACGTTGCTGCCGTGGCACCGAAAGTGCGACAGTCAGCGTCCGTGTTGCAAGTCCTGATGTCGTTCGTAACAACATCAGCTGGCACTCCCACCACCATGGGCGTCAGCGACGCCATCATCATCAAAGCGGCCGTTCTCATTTTAGTGTGTTTCACAAACTGGACAATATGATGATGAAAACCGTAACTTCCCGTCTGCCAACAAGGAAAATAAGAGGCCTCCCCGGCTGGCGAGGTCGCGACCCGCGGCGACGCACACACCCTGCCGGTTCGGCACCACTTCGGTCCCCCGTCAAGCGTTTCCCCCCTCCCCCCCCACCCAGCCACGGGTTCATCCGTGGTCGTCTCCGCGTTCACGCTCGATCACCATGTCCAACAAGCCAGCCGAATTCCCCTCTATTCGTGTCCAGTCAGCACACAATGGCGACAACACACACACACACACCAAGAACAAGGTGGCAATCCGTCCCAAGAAGCAATTCAACAGCGGAAACACATTGCGCCGCCTAGACAGGGAGACACACAACACGCCCGGTCGCGAAACACCATCTCATGTTTGATCTGTACAAAAATCAGAATGCATTATTCAGCACACATCACACTCCAAAAGCAGTTAGTTTGCACAGTTAACAATTGTCGTTCAGATCCTTCTTTTCGGATCTCCCTTTCTTTTTTTTTTTTTCTTTTCTTTTTCTCTCTTGGCACTATCGGGAGAGATGCTGGTCTTTTCGCTTCACAGCAGAGATCGTCTCCGCCTCTTATTCCTCATCTGAGTTAAGCCGCCGGCGCACAGGCTGGACTTGCCCCAATAAAGGGGCGAAGAAGAAAAAGAAAGAAAGAAAAAGAAGCGGCATTCGAAGACATACATCTTTCAAAACACCTCCTCTTTTTTTTTGTTTGCTATTATTATCGTGCACACGCCTTGCCTTCCTTTCCATGTTTACCCCCGCGAGTCGTCCCCCGTCGTTGGAACTCGGCTCTCAAAGATGCCGAGTCTTACCAACGGTTCACGAAACGATCTCACACAAGCAAATACACAAAGACAGCGCGCTTCACTTCAGTGCATGGTGACTGTGTCTTGTGCTTTTTAATTCAAAGGACCGCACTAGCGGAAGCGACACACCGACATCGGGAATAAGCCATCACCTCTTTTCTCCTTCCAGCGGCCCCCGCAGTTGTTCGGCGTGTTGAGAGAGGGAACGAAACGGGTCACGCCAAACCTTTTCATTTTCATGTCCACCCTTCGCGGGAGGAGGGAGTCCCATGTTGCCAGAACCCGGTCCTCGCAAGACTGCTGCTCAACAACGTACACTTTATTTCAAATTCTTTTCCCGTGGTGGAAGTCGGGTGGGAGGGTGGGAGCAAAAGCATTCGTTCGCAAGAATACAAAAGACGAGCTTCTTACACCTGGTCAGGGTTGGTTTCCTTCTTGGCATCCGAATCCGAGTCAGCTGAGTCGGATTCCGGAGCAGCCTTGCAGCAAAGGCAGTAGACGATCACGACGACGATCACGACGAACGCCACGCAACCGATAACGATACCGGCAATAGCCCCACCGGACAAACCATCGTCGCTGTCGCTGGTGAAGAAAACCAAGACGCTGTTGTCTGAGTACACAATAGCGGTGTTCGCTGCGAACAAGGCCCTCAGCGCGGTGTTGAGAGCGGTGAGGGCGTTGGCGGTGGTTGCGTGGTTGGTGGTACCGCTCAGGTTCACTCTGTACTTCGCGGCGACCAAGACCGAAGCCTCTCTGCCGATAATGACTCCCGCGCAGGTGTAGCACCGGCCTCCGGCGGTCGGGCACATGCTGACGCAGGTGGCGGTTCCTCCCAACGCGGTAGCCGCGGTCGTCCTGAAGCTTGCAGTCGAGGCGGCGAGAACAGCAATTTCGGCGGTGGCGTCAAACGAGAACGTGAGAGGAGTAGCCACGCCCGTGGTGCCCGGAGTCGCGGTGGTGGTTGGAGTAGGGGTAGAGGTCACGACGCAGGCTCCGCTGGTGTTGATTTCGTAACCGGTGTTGCACGCGACGACCGTGCACCCTCTGTTGGCTGCTGTTGGGGAGACCGGAGTGGTAGACATTGGGACCTTCGTGTTGTCGTTGCCGGTAACTGGGCACAAGCCCTTGTATGCATCCTCCGTACCCAAGTGCACGGTCGCGACTCCACCGACGGCGTTCAGCGCCGCGTCCGTGCTGGTCGCCAAAAGCTGGTTGATGTTGAGCGCCAGGTTAGCGTAGTTCCCCCACGTCGTTCCCAACAAGTTCGAGATCGACACCTCAACCTTGATCGAGGTGCGGAGCGAGTGAACGGTTCCGGTGGTGATGCAGCTGTGGACGATGTTGGCAGTGGCCGCCTCAACAGTGGTGAACCTACCCAACGCTGTAGTGCCCTTGATCAACGTATCGTACTTGGCAGTGAACTCGGCAACCTTCGTGCAGTCGACAGTCCTCGCAGAGGCACCAACCATGTTAGTGTTTCTCAGAATGTAGTAAAGGATAATCTTCTGGGCAGCAGGTGCCACCGTGGCAGCGCACAGCGGAAGCTCCTGGTTGTTGGCCGCGAAGAAGGTGCACGCGGTAGTACCTGCTCCCGCAACGGTACACTTGTAAGTCGGGGTGGTGGTGGAGTCACACACACCACCGGTCTGTCCGTACTTCTGGCAGTGCGCGTTGGTTGTGCAGGTCGCCGCCGCGTTTGACAATGCCTGGCCAGGTCCTTCGCACGTTGGGATTGCCAGCGACCTGTCGAATGTGTATCCGGTGTTGCACTGGACAATCTTGCACAGATCATCGCCGGTCGCCGCGAGGAAGTTGTTGGCGAACGGAAGGGTGACCGCGGCGTTGGAGGTCCCTGCTGCGCAGTAGGAAGGCGCCGCCTTGTCGGTGATGGTGTGGAGGGTGTCGACTATCCCAACGTGGTTCAAGTTGGTGTCCGATGATGCGGCAAGCACGGTGTTGAGGTTAGCTCCCAGCTTTCTGTAGAGGTCTCCGACGGAGGCAGTGGTCGAAATCAGGTTGGTGATCTGGACCGTCACCTTAATGGAGGTCCTGAGGGTGTGAGCGCCCGTCGTTGGCTTGTTGCAAATGTGGACAATATCAATTGTTGCTTTCTCAGCGGTAGAGAAACCGCCCATCACACCAGTACCCTTGATCAACGCGTCGTATGGCGCGGTGAAGGTACCGGCGTTATCGCAGTTAATCACCCTCGCCGCCGTCGCACCGGTACCAGCGACGTTGTTCAGGATGTAGTATAGCGTCACCGTCTCCGCGCCCGTCGGCGACGATGCGCAGGTCCTCAGAACGTTAGCGGCTCCAGCACCGTAGTAAGTGCATGAGGCAGTAGCACAGATCTTATCCGTGGCGCACGTTGCTGCCGTGGCACCGAAAGTGCGACAGTCAGCGTCCGTGTTGCAAGTCCTGATGTCGTTCGTAACAACATCAGCTGGCACTCCCACCACCATGGGCGTCAGCGACGCCATCATCATCAAAGCGGCCGTTCTCATTTTAGTGTGTTTCACAAACTGGACAATATGATGATGAAAACCGTAACTTCCCGTCTGCCAACAAGGAAAATAAGAGGCCTCCCCGGCTGGCGAGGTCGCGACCCGCGGCGACGCACACACCCTGCCGGTTCGGCACCACTTCGGTCCCCCGTCAAGCGTTTCCCCCCTCCCCCCCCACCCAGCCACGGGTTCATCCGTGGTCGTCTCCGCGTTCACGCTCGATCACCATGTCCAACAAGCCAGCCGAATTCCCCTCTATTCGTGTCCAGTCAGCACACAATGGCGACAACACACACACACACACCAAGAACAAGGTGGCAATCCGTCCCAAGAAGCAATTCAACAGCGGAAACACATTGCGCCGCCTAGACAGGGAGACACACAACACGCCCGGTCGCGAAACACCATCTCATGTTTGATCTGTACAAAAATCAGAATGCATTATTCAGCACACATCACACTCCAAAAGCAGTTAGTTTGCACAGTTAACAATTGTCGTTCAGATCCTTCTT
This sequence comes from Flectonema sp. DT1601, assembly GCA_964019425.1. NCBI lineage: Eukaryota > Euglenozoa > Diplonemea > Diplonemida > Diplonemidae > Flectonema > Flectonema sp. DT1601. The sequence goes on along the minus strand of OZ025800.1, from coordinate 541,288 downwards.
TTCGGATCTCCCTTTCTTTTTTTTTTTTTCTTTTCTTTTTCTCTCTTGGCACTATCGGGAGAGATGCTGGTCTTTTCGCTTCACAGCAGAGATCGTCTCCGCCTCTTATTCCTCATCTGAGTTAAGCCGCCGGCGCACAGGCTGGACTTGCCCCAATAAAGGGGCGAAGAAGAAAAAGAAAGAAAGAAAAAGAAGCGGCATTCGAAGACATACATCTTTCAAAACACCTCCTCTTTTTTTTTGTTTGCTATTATTATCGTGCACACGCCTTGCCTTCCTTTCCATGTTTACCCCCGCGAGTCGTCCCCCGTCGTTGGAACTCGGCTCTCAAAGATGCCGAGTCTTACCAACGGTTCACGAAACGATCTCACACAAGCAAATACACAAAGACAGCGCGCTTCACTTCAGTGCATGGTGACTGTGTCTTGTGCTTTTTAATTCAAAGGACCGCACTAGCGGAAGCGACACACCGACATCGGGAATAAGCCATCACCTCTTTTCTCCTTCCAGCGGCCCCCGCAGTTGTTCGGCGTGTTGAGAGAGGGAACGAAACGGGTCACGCCAAACCTTTTCATTTTCATGTCCACCCTTCGCGGGAGGAGGGAGTCCCATGTTGCCAGAACCCGGTCCTCGCAAGACTGCTGCTCAACAACGTACACTTTATTTCAAATTCTTTTCCCGTGGTGGAAGTCGGGTGGGAGGGTGGGAGCAAAAGCATTCGTTCGCAAGAATACAAAAGACGAGCTTCTTACACCTGGTCAGGGTTGGTTTCCTTCTTGGCATCCGAATCCGAGTCAGCTGAGTCGGATTCCGGAGCAGCCTTGCAGCAAAGGCAGTAGACGATCACGACGACGATCACGACGAACGCCACGCAACCGATAACGATACCGGCAATAGCCCCACCGGACAAACCATCGTCGCTGTCGCTGGTGAAGAAAACCAAGACGCTGTTGTCTGAGTACACAATAGCGGTGTTCGCTGCGAACAAGGCCCTCAGCGCGGTGTTGAGAGCGGTGAGGGCGTTGGCGGTGGTTGCGTGGTTGGTGGTACCGCTCAGGTTCACTCTGTACTTCGCGGCGACCAAGACCGAAGCCTCTCTGCCGATAATGACTCCCGCGCAGGTGTAGCACCGGCCTCCGGCGGTCGGGCACATGCTGACGCAGGTGGCGGTTCCTCCCAACGCGGTAGCCGCGGTCGTCCTGAAGCTTGCAGTCGAGGCGGCGAGAACAGCAATTTCGGCGGTGGCGTCAAACGAGAACGTGAGAGGAGTAGCCACGCCCGTGGTGCCCGGAGTCGCGGTGGTGGTTGGAGTAGGGGTAGAGGTCACGACGCAGGCTCCGCTGGTGTTGATTTCGTAACCGGTGTTGCACGCGACGACCGTGCACCCTCTGTTGGCTGCTGTTGGGGAGACCGGAGTGGTAGACATTGGGACCTTCGTGTTGTCGTTGCCGGTAACTGGGCACAAGCCCTTGTATGCATCCTCCGTACCCAAGTGCACGGTCGCGACTCCACCGACGGCGTTCAGCGCCGCGTCCGTGCTGGTCGCCAAAAGCTGGTTGATGTTGAGCGCCAGGTTAGCGTAGTTCCCCCACGTCGTTCCCAACAAGTTCGAGATCGACACCTCAACCTTGATCGAGGTGCGGAGCGAGTGAACGGTTCCGGTGGTGATGCAGCTGTGGACGATGTTGGCAGTGGCCGCCTCAACAGTGGTGAACCTACCCAACGCTGTAGTGCCCTTGATCAACGTATCGTACTTGGCAGTGAACTCGGCAACCTTCGTGCAGTCGACAGTCCTCGCAGAGGCACCAACCATGTTAGTGTTTCTCAGAATGTAGTAAAGGATAATCTTCTGGGCAGCAGGTGCCACCGTGGCAGCGCACAGCGGAAGCTCCTGGTTGTTGGCCGCGAAGAAGGTGCACGCGGTAGTACCTGCTCCCGCAACGGTACACTTGTAAGTCGGGGTGGTGGTGGAGTCACACACACCACCGGTCTGTCCGTACTTCTGGCAGTGCGCGTTGGTTGTGCAGGTCGCCGCCGCGTTTGACAATGCCTGGCCAGGTCCTTCGCACGTTGGGATTGCCAGCGACCTGTCGAATGTGTATCCGGTGTTGCACTGGACAATCTTGCACAGATCATCGCCGGTCGCCGCGAGGAAGTTGTTGGCGAACGGAAGGGTGACCGCGGCGTTGGAGGTCCCTGCTGCGCAGTAGGAAGGCGCCGCCTTGTCGGTGATGGTGTGGAGGGTGTCGACTATCCCAACGTGGTTCAAGTTGGTGTCCGATGATGCGGCAAGCACGGTGTTGAGGTTAGCTCCCAGCTTTCTGTAGAGGTCTCCGACGGAGGCAGTGGTCGAAATCAGGTTGGTGATCTGGACCGTCACCTTAATGGAGGTCCTGAGGGTGTGAGCGCCCGTCGTTGGCTTGTTGCAAATGTGGACAATATCAATGGTTGCTTTCTCAGCGGTAGAGAAACCGCCCATCACACCAGTACCCTTGATCAACGCGTCGTATGGCGCGGTGAAGGTACCGGCGTTATCGCAGTTAATCACCCTCGCCGCCGTCGCACCGGTACCAGCGACGTTGTTCAGGATGTAGTATAGCGTCACCGTCTCCGCGCCCGTCGGCGACGATGCGCAGGTCCTCAGAACGTTAGCGGCTCCAGCACCGTAGTAAGTGCATGAGGCAGTAGCACAGATCTTATCCGTGGCGCACGTTGCTGCCGTGGCACCGAAAGTGCGACAGTCAGCGTCCGTGTTGCAAGTCCTGATGTCGTTCGTAACAACATCAGCTGGCACTCCCACCACCATGGGCGTCAGCGACGCCATCATCATCAAAGCGGCCGTTCTCATTTTAGTGTGTTTCACAAACTGGACAATATGATGATGAAAACCGTAACTTCCCGTCTGCCAACAAGGAAAATAAGAGGCCTCCCCGGCTGGCGAGGTCGCGACCCGCGGCGACGCACACACCCTGCCGGTTCGGCACCACTTCGGTCCCCCGTCAAGCGTTTCCCCCCTCCCCCCCCACCCAGCCACGGGTTCATCCGTGGTCGTCTCCGCGTTCACGCTCGATCACCATGTCCAACAAGCCAGCCGAATTCCCCTCTATTCGTGTCCAGTCAGCACACAATGGCGACAACACACACACACACACCAAGAACAAGGTGGCAATCCGTCCCAAGAAGCAATTCAACAGCGGAAACACATTGCGCCGCCTAGACAGGGAGACACACAACACGCCCGGTCGCGAAACACCATCTCATGTTTGATCTGTACAAAAATCAGAATGCATTATTCAGCACACATCACACTCCAAAAGCAGTTAGTTTGCACAGTTAACAATTGTCGTTCAGATCCTTCTTTTCGGATCTCCCTTTCTTTTTTTTTTTTTCTTTTCTTTTTCTCTCTTGGCACTATCGGGAGAGATGCTGGTCTTTTCGCTTCACAGCAGAGATCGTCTCCGCCTCTTATTCCTCATCTGAGTTAAGCCGCCGGCGCACAGGCTGGACTTGCCCCAATAAAGGGGCGAAGAAGAAAAAGAAAGAAAGAAAAAGAAGCGGCATTCGAAGACATACATCTTTCAAAACACCTCCTCTTTTTTTTTGTTTGCTATTATTATCGTGCACACGCCTTGCCTTCCTTTCCATGTTTACCCCCGCGAGTCGTCCCCCGTCGTTGGAACTCGGCTCTCAAAGATGCCGAGTCTTACCAACGGTTCACGAAACGATCTCACACAAGCAAATACACAAAGACAGCGCGCTTCACTTCAGTGCATGGTGACTGTGTCTTGTGCTTTTTAATTCAAAGGACCGCACTAGCGGAAGCGACACACCGACATCGGGAATAAGCCATCACCTCTTTTCTCCTTCCAGCGGCCCCCGCAGTTGTTCGGCGTGTTGAGAGAGGGAACGAAACGGGTCACGCCAAACCTTTTCATTTTCATGTCCACCCTTCGCGGGAGGAGGGAGTCCCATGTTGCCAGAACCCGGTCCTCGCAAGACTGCTGCTCAACAACGTACACTTTATTTCAAATTCTTTTCCCGTGGTGGAAGTCGGGTGGGAGGGTGGGAGCAAAAGCATTCGTTCGCAAGAATACAAAAGACGAGCTTCTTACACCTGGTCAGGGTTGGTTTCCTTCTTGGCATCCGAATCCGAGTCAGCTGAGTCGGATTCCGGAGCAGCCTTGCAGCAAAGGCAGTAGACGATCACGACGACGATCACGACGAACGCCACGCAACCGATAACGATACCGGCAATAGCCCCACCGGACAAACCATCGTCGCTGTCGCTGGTGAAGAAAACCAAGACGCTGTTGTCTGAGTACACAATAGCGGTGTTCGCTGCGAACAAGGCCCTCAGCGCGGTGTTGAGAGCGGTGAGGGCGTTGGCGGTGGTTGCGTGGTTGGTGGTACCGCTCAGGTTCACTCTGTACTTCGCGGCGACCAAGACCGAAGCCTCTCTGCCGATAATGACTCCCGCGCAGGTGTAGCACCGGCCTCCGGCGGTCGGGCACATGCTGACGCAGGTGGCGGTTCCTCCCAACGCGGTAGCCGCGGTCGTCCTGAAGCTTGCAGTCGAGGCGGCGAGAACAGCAATTTCGGCGGTGGCGTCAAACGAGAACGTGAGAGGAGTAGCCACGCCCGTGGTGCCCGGAGTCGCGGTGGTGGTTGGAGTAGGGGTAGAGGTCACGACGCAGGCTCCGCTGGTGTTGATTTCGTAACCGGTGTTGCACGCGACGACCGTGCACCCTCTGTTGGCTGCTGTTGGGGAGACCGGAGTGGTAGACATTGGGACCTTCGTGTTGTCGTTGCCGGTAACTGGGCACAAGCCCTTGTATGCATCCTCCGTACCCAAGTGCACGGTCGCGACTCCACCGACGGCGTTCAGCGCCGCGTCCGTGCTGGTCGCCAAAAGCTGGTTGATGTTGAGCGCCAGGTTAGCGTAGTTCCCCCACGTCGTTCCCAACAAGTTCGAGATCGACACCTCAACCTTGATCGAGGTGCGGAGCGAGTGAACGGTTCCGGTGGTGATGCAGCTGTGGACGATGTTGGCAGTGGCCGCCTCAACAGTGGTGAACCTACCCAACGCTGTAGTGCCCTTGATCAACGTATCGTACTTGGCAGTGAACTCGGCAACCTTCGTGCAGTCGACAGTCCTCGCAGAGGCACCAACCATGTTAGTGTTTCTCAGAATGTAGTAAAGGATAATCTTCTGGGCAGCAGGTGCCACCGTGGCAGCGCACAGCGGAAGCTCCTGGTTGTTGGCCGCGAAGAAGGTGCACGCGGTAGTACCTGCTCCCGCAACGGTACACTTGTAAGTCGGGGTGGTGGTGGAGTCACACACACCACCGGTCTGTCCGTACTTCTGGCAGTGCGCGTTGGTTGTGCAGGTCGCCGCCGCGTTTGACAATGCCTGGCCAGGTCCTTCGCACGTTGGGATTGCCAGCGACCTGTCGAATGTGTATCCGGTGTTGCACTGGACAATCTTGCACAGATCATCGCCGGTCGCCGCGAGGAAGTTGTTGGCGAACGGAAGGGTGACCGCGGCGTTGGAGGTCCCTGCTGCGCAGTAGGAAGGCGCCGCCTTGTCGGTGATGGTGTGGAGGGTGTCGACTATCCCAACGTGGTTCAAGTTGGTGTCCGATGATGCGGCAAGCACGGTGTTGAGGTTAGCTCCCAGCTTTCTGTAGAGGTCTCCGACGGAGGCAGTGGTCGAAATCAGGTTGGTGATCTGGACCGTCACCTTAATGGAGGTCCTGAGGGTGTGAGCGCCCGTCGTTGGCTTGTTGCAAATGTGGACAATATCAATGGTTGCTTTCTCAGCGGTAGAGAAACCGCCCATCACACCAGTACCCTTGATCAACGCGTCGTATGGCGCGGTGAAGGTACCGGCGTTATCGCAGTTAATCACCCTCGCCGCCGTCGCACCGGTACCAGCGACGTTGTTCAGGATGTAGTATAGCGTCACCGTCTCCGCGCCCGTCGGCGACGATGCGCAGGTCCTCAGAACGTTAGCGGCTCCAGCACCGTAGTAAGTGCATGAGGCAGTAGCACAGATCTTATCCGTGGCGCACGTTGCTGCCGTGGCACCGAAAGTGCGACAGTCAGCGTCCGTGTTGCAAGTCCTGATGTCGTTCGTAACAACATCAGCTGGCACTCCCACCACCATGGGCGTCAGCGACGCCATCATCATCAAAGCGGCCGTTCTCATTTTAGTGTGTTTCACAAACTGGACAATATGATGATGAAAACCGTAACTTCCCGTCTGCCAACAAGGAAATTGGTATTTAGAAGGAAGAAAATTCTTCAAACTATTTAATAAATAATAATTTAATATAGATTAAGAGTACTGCACATAATTGTGAATATTCTTTTAAGAAACATGTAAGTTTAACACAATAATATAAGAGGCTATAAGATTTGTTGGTAACATAAATTATATGTGGAGAACACTATTTGGTTTTGTTTGTGCGCAGAAAAAATAATCATATTACTAAAAGCAAAAATTTACTCGGCAATCATAGAAAGCAATTTTCCATGTAGTTCGATTCCGGGTGTCAAGAGTAGTAGCCGTCAATATTCAGTATTTTAGAGCTGAATGTTCAAAAATGTCACCATCAAAGAATAGCATTTGACTATTTCTTATTCTTCTTCTTCGAGTGATTAGTAGTTTGTTTTTTCTTTTGAGGTTGCGAAGAAGAGTTTTGCGATGCGGGTTTTGCCTTCGACATTTCATGCTGAATAAGTTCCTCCTCATCGAATTCACGGTCTGCGCACCTGTTAAAGTTAAGTAACAGCAACTTGAAATGACAATAAAGGGAAATGAAAAACTTCAAAGAGAACAATAACATACATATGTAAGTAGTAGGCATTTATTTTTTCTATTTTCCTGATGTCTGAAGCGTCCGTTGTACGGAAGCATACAACCTGTTGTTATTATTATTATGTTTTGTGTTGCAGTCAATATAACAAGAATGTAAGACGAATACTGCTCATTTCAAAAGACACCGTTGATATCAGGAGGTTTACATAGAGAGACTCGATAGGTTTCATTTCGAAAATCAGACTGCTTCTCCCCTCAAAGTTGCCTAGTTCTCAACACAAGTTACTTGTAAGGTAGAAATGGTTAACCGTTACAGTTTTGAGAGGGAAGAAAGAAAAAAAAAAATATATATCAGTCATTCCTTTTTTTTTTTTTGCGAACAAATTCTGGACGCTGAAAAAATTTTCAAAAAGAATTTGTAAATTTGTATATCCCTATGCCTAATTTTACAGATCGCACCCTCCCCGATTCCAAAAAATAAAAAATCGAGCAAAAGTAACATATCGTGTAACCTTGCTCAGGCGGTGAGAAAATGGTGTTTTTTGTTCGCAAAAAAAAGGAATGACTGATATATATATATATATATGTCATACAGTCTTACTATCAGTAGTAGTTAGAATGATGCAGTTATTCTCTCGGCAGAATTTCATGCTATACCGCGCCTGTGTTGTTTTTTTATTGTTGAAATACGGAAATTGTGCCGAATAGGTGATCAGAACAAAATATTAAGTCGTTCTGAGATGGTACATACTTCTTCAGGTGACTCTTCGTATATCTTTTTGGTAGCATCTGCAAATGACTCGATGTCCGACACGAAAACCATTTTATTTATAAACTGAAAAAAGTAACATCATAATTACATGTTCATCTTCCCACAAGGGGGGAAAGGGAGCGGGAATGGGGAGCGAATCGTAAATGCCGATTGAAGATTAGTAGCGTCAAGTCAACAGTCCTTTTTTTTTTTTTTTTTTTTTTCTTTGAAACGGAAGATTTGAAGAAATCTGAAAACTTTTTTAAGGGGGAAAAAAAAAGAGGGAAAAACAATCTTGTTGAAGAACCAGATGAACATTCCAATCAGACGACGTGGTCGTCCCTTTATGAAGGAACGATTGTCCCTTGAAATGGACAGGAACAGTTATCCTTGAAAGTTAATATTATCAGTCAGTCTTTTCAACTCCATACAGACTCCAACTCACTACTAATCAATCCTTAATAAAGACTAAGAATCTGGAGGAGGAACAGGAAGAGGAGGAGCTGCCGACAATAACGGAGCATGGTACAGGTCAACAACAACATTACTCGAACCGTAGTCAGGTGCCGTATGATTTCTACCAGCACAGGCAGGGCTGATACTAAAAAACACGCCAAAGTTATCAGCCATTCCTTTCGGGAACCAAGCAGGTACCGGAAAAGGAGGCACTGCACTCCCTGGAGGAAGAGCAGCAACAGCAGCAGGTGGATCATCAAGGCTACGAGGGACTGATTCTACTGAAGAACAAATTAAACAATCTGCTGTCGATGTTTCCTTCGGAGGTCTCTGAGCGAAGTTGCAAACCGCACAGGTAAACGGTTGAAGGTTACTTTGTGAATTTAAAAGAGCATTTCGATTTCTTTTGATGGCAGCTTCCGATCTTTTTGCTGCCACAACAGACAACAGACACCCCTTTGATAATTCCTTATCAAGACTCCAGGTCAGAACAACTTCACCAGTCTCTTGAATGTGTGATGTCCATCCCTGCATTGAAGTCTCAGGTGTGAGCGGATCGCAGGATCTCTTTTCACAGAGAACAGAGACTTCCTTTCTAACAGACAGGAAGTTAGCCTGAAAACTAACTATATTTTTCTCACTATGGAAATTAACGGAAATCATATTCCCTCTACTCACAGGGCAGACCATTTGCTGATATTCTCCAGGTTGTAGTTCGAACTTAGCATCTCGAATGGTAACACCGCAAGCTCGCAGTTTTTGGACTGCTGCTTGTGTGAAAGATCTCCTGGTCGATACAACTTTCTGAAGCATTTTATGAATATTTACGAAATCTCTTGTGTTTGAACTGTTTAATAGCATCGCTTCAACTTCTGTTTGCATCTTCCAAGAGGCGTTGGGTGCTGTGTGTTCGGAATGGAAGTACCAAAGATCGTATAAATTGGTTCTAACTGCATCACCACAGATTGCGTCATTCATCCACATTATATAACAGGCATCGCTCATCATTACTGAGTCACCTGCTTCACTACTCTTTGGTTCTAAAATTAATAATTGATCCTCGACTACGTTTGGATTTAATACGCGCCATTCCTTCTCTCGATCTACTCTCCACTCATCAATCTTTTGTTTTCTTTTGTCTGGACGCAGGTTGTTTGTCTGCTTGCGTTTGACTTTTTTCATTAATTCTTTTTTTTAATATGTATATACCGTGTCTGTAATGAGTAAATAAATTACAGCATTCGAATACCAAAAAAAAAAAAAGAAAAGCACGAAGACCATTGTGCATACCCTCAATTATCACCAACAAGGTCGTGACTCATCTTCAGATGTGAAATATGACTTCACCAAACACGTATCGACTACCATCTTTAATTGATAGGAGCTGTTGAATATATTGAAGAAATGTGAAAAAGTAATTACCAACTTTTAAGGACAATAAAAAACTAACAGCGAAACGATCAGTTTGACGTCGATCAAACTATGTAACGGGCGCTTAAAAACGCGAATGTCTCACGAGATGAGAAGGCGACGTCGTTACGGAACTCTTATTCTTCCCCTCCTGAGAAGACAGCACTCAGTTAAACGATGGTAACTCCTTAACACATCAAGTGGTCGACATGGAGTCAGTTCGATTTGAGCCGAGTTCACGTCCATTTAAAGTTTGAGAATGTAATCATCCTTCGTATCCTTTTTATGATTTCAGATTTCTTGAGGAAGAAATCATTTCCTAAGCTGACACATTCTGGCAAGCATCCCAGCGAGTTGGAGTGGTGTTGCAGCTCCTTCGACCATTCGATGATGTGTTGATCCGATCAACCGAACAAATTCCATTTGCACAAAATCAGATAATCCATCCATAGTAGTACAGACTTTAAAGAAGGTGGCAATAATATCAATCGGAGCGTATCCTTTTCCCAGAAGACGATCTAATTTCTTATGACCATCAGTAAGATTATTTATTAAACAATCTCTAATAATGTCTTCAACAATTGTTGGATGAGGCTGATCAATAACTTTAAAAACTGTCTCTGCTGTTGTCGTACCGTAACCTGTTGCTGTTGCTTGTAAAGTGTTTATGGCATTTCGGAGATCGCCTTCAGAAATATAAAGAAGAGATTCAATGCCGTCGTCGGTGTATGGAACTTCTTCAGCTCTTATGACGGTCATTAGTCTTTCGAGAACTTCGCTGTTTTCTAATCGACTAAATCGGAGGACAGCACATCGACTTTGAATTGGTTCGATGATCTTACTTGAGTAGTTACATGCCAGAGCGAATCGCGTTGTGTTTGAATGGAGTTCCATTGTTCTTGTCAATGCCTGTTGTGCTGATTTCGTCATCGAATCAACTTCGTCTAAAATTATAATTTTATGACGACCAGAAGGAAGCGTTACCTTTTTTTGAGCAAATGATTTAATCTTATCTCTGACAACACCGAGTCCTCTGTCATTAGAGGCATTCAATTCTAACACAGCTGCTTCGTATTTGTCACCAAGTAGTTCTCTAGCCAAGGCACATATACTTGTTGTTTTACCAGTACCAGGTGGGCCTGTTATAATAACGTTCGGCATGTTACCGTCTCTGGCTACAACTCGAAGTCTCGCAACAGTCTCTTCGTTTCCAACGACTTCACTAATTTGTCGAGGGCGATACTTCTCTACCCATGGAACCATTGCACTTGAGTCACTTCCTGTCATTTTGTTGTTTTTCTGGTTGATACCCGCTGCTTAAAGAGATTTATACTCAAAAGAAAAAAACAAAAAAAACTCATCGCAAAAAAAAATCCAACCATTAAAAAAAGTGTAAATGCCAGTCATAATAACAAACTGAGGAGAAGACTCCAAAATGGCAACCAAGAAAAAGAAATGATAAAAATTGGCAGATTTTTTCCGCTCTTACTTTTTGTACTGTAACACAAAGACAGGAAGAGGAGACACTGTGGCCACTCAACTGAAGGAGCAGAAGCTCACCGCACAGTTGAAATTTTTGATTGAATAAATATAAATAATAATAAATATCTGTGAAGACATCTATTACTTTTCTAGAGATCGACTGAAGGAGCAGACTGAGTAGTAAACTGAAGACGGTAAACTTCTGAAAGAAAACAAAATAATGAGAAAAGCTTACATCGTCAACGTTCTGGTTTGACGGTTTTGAAAAGTTTTTTGGTACAAAAAGGAAATCATAATCCAGACAACAGAGAGGAATTAGATAACTTCCTCGAAAATAAGAACTGGTTTTGAAATGAAACTTTTGATGGGAGAACCTGATCAGCGTCCTCGCTTGTTGCTGCACATTGCTGTTGATATTTTATTTCATTCTTATTTCTGATATCACCGAGAGAAACTAGAATCGCGTTAAACTTTAGTATTCTCGGAATCCTCATAAGGTAAGGAGTCGTTATCATAACCCAAAGACGAAACCTTTTATGAATTGTATACGAAGACTGTTGTTTCAACAACACTCCCAGACTACGAAGAAATCGATCTAGATTTTGATAATCACCATCGATGGATACATAAATCCAACTACCTCTTCCAACTCCCCAACGAATTAGTTCTTTCAGAATAACACGTTCACTTTTAATGTGTTGAATAAGATAACTTCTGACGGTTAGTTTTAATCTGCATGCTAGATTTTCAATTTGCATAGACGGATCAACATGACTTCCATAAAGTAATAAAGGAGTCGTAGGTGTGCTAACTATCCATCGCTCTTCGAGATCATCCGACAGAATTGGTCGAAAAGTCTCACCAAGTCCTTGGCGTTCATCTTCTTGAGAATCTTCAACACAACGATGGATTCTAAATAACATGTAGTCGAACTCTTCGGGTCCAAGTCGACTACTTTTTGAATTAAAAATTCTTTCGAATTCATCAAAGCTAAGCATTCCATCCATGTCATCATCTCTCTGTGTTAGAATTAACTGAGCTGAGTGCTTACCTTGTTGTGCTGTCCAATCGTTATACTTGACGAGTACACTTAGAAGTTCGTTAGTCTCAATGTGACCAGAAAGGTCACCGTCCCATTTAATGAATAATTGCCTTAAGGCAGTCGATCTTCTTTTTGCTTCAATTTCAACAGAAGCTTGTGAGACGGAATTAATTAAAAACGATAACAGTGAATCGAATGAAGATGGTGATCTGGTTGCTGTTAGGTTGCTTATAAATAATTGAAAATCATCTTCGTCGATTCTGCCATTGCCAGACTTCTGAACATCTTTCAAAGAACATAATGTCTTTGTCTCTAAATCAGTTGCTGACCACTTGAAGTGTTTAGCGCACATGTTCTGAACGTCAGCTAGTTTGATATAACCCGTTTGATCAGCAGTACTACCTGACGTGTCCCAAATCTTAAAAAGCTTTGCAACAGCTGTGTATCTTCTCTCCAACTCCAATATACCAGATCTGTATCCCGCATTATATTTTTTATTAATTGTAACCTCTTGAGACTCTTCTTCCTTTCCATCATATCTGTGAATGATATCTTTTGTTACTACAGGGGGTGGTGTGCATAGAGGAGATTCAGTCTGATGTCTGTAAGCAGCAAGAGCTGTTGCGGGTCTTATCAAATTCTTTTTCACATCGCCACCCAAACCAATATTAATTGGTAATGTTGGAAAATCTAACGATCCGCTGTCAATTTTTCGAATCGGTGGCGGAATCTTTACTTTACTCATCGCTTCGGGAGCTACAACATGACTCCGAGTTGGTTGCTTACTTTTAAGAGGCGCGGACATGGGTGCTGAGGAAGGATATTTTCTCACAACTTTGGCAGAATTTGATGCCGGTCGACGTCTGTCTTCCTTTAGTTTTCCCAAACTATTTTTCTTTTTAATATTATTTTCTAAACAAGACTGGATAGAACTATGTTGTGGTTCTTGTACTGACGTTGGATGTGGTAGTGCTGCCAGCGGCCTCGGTTCCTGTCCAAGTGACCTAATATTTCTCAAAATAGTTTTAATTGTTCCCAATTCCATTATACGAAAATCATCTCTCAAATCCTCCTTCGTCAGTTCTTGTAGTGATAACCCGTCTAGGTTATGAATTCTTACTTTTGTTTTAAACTGTGGATCGGCCCAACTACAAGAAGATAGCTGATTACAGACATCATTTACATCCCAACAGCATAATGGTTTTGTTACCATGTTAGGTTTATGAATTTTAAATATAAAGTGCGAGACGAATCAGCATATGGTGTGGTACCTAATTGGGGATAATGATATCGCAGGTTGAAATGTTTTATTAGCTCGGTTATAACTTCGAAACGAGAATCGCACTCGAACGTCCGTCAGAATTCAAAAAAAAAAAAAAAAAAAGAAAATGGGGAACTATCGGTACATCACCTGATCGCCTTCTTACCGCTGAAGGGAATGATAACCTCAATTGATGAAATGGAAGTGTGGAATACCTGGACACCAGTCATTTCAAAAAAGAAAAAATAAAAAACAAGAAGAAACACTTTTTTTTTGTCACTAAAGGTGAGAGGGAAAGTAACACACGTTGTTCTGAAATAATCCTTTCAGACAACTCGAAAGGGGAAAAAGGGAACTATTTGTTGTTGTTTTTTAAAAACACCAGACGAAGTAACCCGACGGGAAAAAAATCAAACGCTGTGCCATCGCTGGGATTTTCATGAGAAATATCCTTTTTATTGCGTGGAGCTTTTTTTTTTTTTTTTTTTTTTTCCACGTGACTAACTTATCAGTTAGATATTTATGCTCCGATCCAAAGGTTCTTTGGGTTCTCAGCCTTTCCGTTTCTCAAGGCTTCCCACTGGTAGTATCCCTCCTCGAGGACCTTCTGGGCGTAACTGTTGGATTGTTTTGTTAGTTGATAAAGAAAACGACAAACATTTCAATACTTTTTTTAAAAAAAAGTTAAATAAAACATACGATTCGTCCTGGAATTCAGAGTTGAATCCGAAGGAGTTTTCTGGCTTTCCGTCTGTGGTTTTGTAGTATCTGAACCAGTGAACAACCTCAGCAAGGTGTTTGTTGAACTTGGCATCGTTCTTAAGGTCGTTGAGGGTGTTGAACTTTGCGAATTCCTCAGTAGCTGGAAGAGCAACAACCTTCCAGTCAGTCTCACCTTCATCAATCATTGCGAGAACACCGAGAGCTTTGATTGGGTAGACCTGACCAATCTCAGTCTTCTGTCCTGACAACTCAACAACATCAATTGGATCGTTGTCTCCTCCGGCACCACCACAGGCTTCGATCTTAATGTTTGGATCTTCCCAAGTCTGTGGAACACATCCGTAGTTGAAAGGAATGTCACCGTATGTGAAGAATCTCAAGTTACCTTTCTTAATATCCTGCTTAATTGGGTTCTGCTCAACCTTGGTGGCGACCTCCATCTTTGCCTTGGTTCCGACAGGGATCTCGTTGACGTAGTTGAAAACGTTGCTGGCGTGGCTGGCCTCAACGAGAGGAATATCGTGCCAAGGGGAGATGGTCTTGTCTCCAGACTCAAACTTCATGGAGTAATCAAAAGTGTTGATTGGTGCTGAGCTAGCCGCCTTAAAGGCTGGCATCGCAATCTTTGTCGCTGCGGATCTGAACGCCTGCATCTTGTAGTAGTGATAGCTGTGGAGATTTATTAAATTATGAATTAAATAACTAACTACCTTTTATATATCCCTGTACGAAACACTACAGGAAGAGATCTTCATTTGTCTGTCAAACTGCACAATAATAATAACATAATTCCTACTAAGGTTTTTTTGTTTTTCCACGACAACATATTCGGTACGCTAAGAGCTGACTCACACGGTACACTTTTTTTTTCGGTGCTTTTTTTTTTTTTTTTTTTTTTTATTCAATTTTTTTTTTTTTTTGTTTCCTTCAACTGATCTTCTTTATCTTTCCATTCACCTCATTCCTTAAAGTCAAAATAACAAAATGGGGACAAAGTTGTTCTTGAATCTTCTGAAGAAGTATTCCCCCCGCAGATTGGAAACCATCTGCTGGGAACCAGTGCGATGACCAGCAAGAAAACGCTGCCTTAAATAGTTATGAGATAACTGATAAGAAAATATTTGGGTTTTTTTTGTTTTTTGTTTCCCTTCTTTTTTTTTTTTGTAGCAATTACTTCACAAACATACTACTCAGCACATTGCTGAAGGAACAGGATGCGGATTGCTACGAAACAATAAATTTGATAATTTGGTTCGAATCACACTAACAACATAAATGACTAACACAAAACCAATCAAGAACCATAACAAGGAGATATAAGCAAACACGGTTTGAGGCGGAATTCGTTTTTTAAAAATATAATCATCTGTGTAACCAGGATGCGGCTGTCCCTTTCTTATCATAGACTGTTCAAAAAGAGGATCCAATCCACGAGGGAGTCCCCATCCGTATTGTCTTTGTTCATCAGGTGAATACTCAAAAGTGTGAAGATGTTTATTTTGAACACCATCTGGAAGCTCGAATTCAGTTGGAATAGGGAAATAATCATTCATGAAATCATAGATTACTTTCTTTACTTCTGAGGCTGCAGGATTAGAGTGGTTCATGTTGTCGTTAATACACATAAATTTACTTCTCTTTAGAAGCATATGATCCATCTGTCTTTGTGCAACAGTTGCATTATCTCTAACCATAAAGAAGGAGATATCGTCTTCATCCATTATGACTGACTTGTAACGTTTTTCTTCATTTCCTTCCTGAAGAAGTTCAGCAATGTGACTGTTGGCAAAGTGGTATGCTGTTAGCTTTCCTGTCATGCTGGGTCTGATTAGTCGATCTTTTTTAACTCCCGCGGCAGCTAACTCCACTAAAGCAGCAACCATACTAACATAATCAGATCCCATTGTTGGTTCTTGATCATCATCAGGAGGTGGTGGTTTCCAAGTCCAGACTGGAGGTTCAACTTCTTCAGTTTCCAATTCTTCATTCTGAAGCCATGTTCTATCACATACAAGTCTTTGTACTTGTTCTTGAAGTAATGTTCCGTTTGTTGTTGTTGTTGTTGAGTTTAATAAAACAGTTTCATTGTGGCATCTCAATGGCGGTAACAACTCTCCCGTCTCTGTAGGAGTAATACTTACTTTAGTTTGTGTCACATCATCTTCAGTGTCAACGTCTTGAGGAGAATTCCCAAACTGACACTCTTTTTCCAACAATTCTTGTGGTACTTCTTCATAATTTGGTTCTGGACTGTTGTGAGACACTCCGGTTAAATTAGCTCTCCACTTTGATAGGATCGAAGCATTTAAATTTTTAAACCTCCAACTCTCATCTTCAGGAGAAGACTCCTCGGGGGTATCCAGAAAGTCTGGAGAAAGTATTTTCTCCATCAGCTCAATTGAGACTTTCTTATCCCAGAGAATGATTGCTGTGCTTCTTAACTCACTTTGGTCTAGGACGCCGTTGCGGTTAATGTCTAAACGTTCTGTAAAAAACGCATAGTCATTCTTCTTATTCGTCGCATGAGTAATCCAATACATGTGAGTAAACGTGAATTGCATATCAGTTCTATCTCTAAATCTGTGTGAAGAAGTTTCTTCAAATTCTTTTGACCATTCAGAGTGCATCTCTCTTACTATTTGTGAGTCTATGAAATGAGGCATGTGGGAGGGAACTTTTCTTGACGATGCCCCAAAACGGGTTGTCAGTAGTCGATTAACGTGTTTTAAGGAGTCTCCAAAGGTGTCCAATAGTTTTCTTTTTGATATTTGTAACTCTTCTTCCAGATCATCATTTTTAAGTAAACTACCGTACTGTTCAGCCCAAAGATTTTTTATTAATTTCCACGACTCAGATTCAGAGTGAGTGGACATTCCTAACTGTGATAATTTTCGACTGTGAATTTGTTTTTTTGCATACCATTGACGATGATCGTCTTCCGTTTGAAGTAAGTTTTCTGGAGGAGTTGCTCCAACATCACTGTTGGGTGCGATAAAATCATGTACAACAGAAATACTCTTACGTACTTTATATTCATTACCTCTAATAGATGAAAGGTGCCTTGAGGTATCAAAATTATTTTCCAACGACTCAGTGACCGTAACATTAACCGCCTCAATCGTCAGAGTTATGTTAAATAGGATTGTTATTTCTAGAAGTTCACCGTCTGGTTTTTTTCTGTTTCCTGTCAACTCGATTAGTGTGATGACGTCACTGGTGTGTTTCTTATTTAGATTACAAATTAAGATTAACATCTTAGTCGCTTGACTGATGGTAGCTGACCTGAAGATGTTAGTGTCGAATGATCCGCCAGTGATGCTTTCGTCGTGGCTGAAAACTGAAGTCAAATTAGCAATGAAAACAGCCTGATAAGGAAGTATGTACCCTGTCTGTTGTTCATTAACATTTATAACAGAAAGCTGAGCGAGAGCATCATCCCAAGAGCAGTCTGCTGCATCGAATCCACATTCTAGATAGTTGCAATTTTTATCACAAAATTTATCACCAAGCCAAGAATCTGGACAACCAGAACGACATTGGTCATCACCACTTGGTGACGGAGCGTATGAGTAATGTGTCGGAGGTGAGTTAGTTTGTTTATTTTTCCCCTGACAGTCACCACCATCCCATTGACACTCTTCAGTGTTACAAGTCTTGTCACAATAACCATCACCAACCCAAGTCTGAGGACATCCTTCAGCACAATTTGGAACCGGCCAAGCAAAGAATATTCTATGACCTTCAACAGCTGACCAGAAATCCTCAGGATGAACAGGACGACCAAAGAAAGTATCATCATTGAGATATAAGAAACGAGGTGACAGATCAGGAATTCGATGTAAGTGACATTCAATTGAAGGAGATGCGAATACCGGAAGATGAGATTTGTTTAAATAAATATCATGGTGGGTTACTATTTTTATTTTCGGATGATTAATATTAATCCAATGCGGAATTTGACCATTCGTGACAATATAAATATTTCTAATCCAACCAGCATGCTGAATAAGAGACCGCAGAGAGTACCTCAATTCCTGATTGTCTTGAAACCTACTTGGGTTAACCTTCGATTCGTCGAAGGTACTATTCTCAAATTCCTCATACAAAGACTGTTGCTCAAGGAATCTATACCTCTGAAGGTTACTTTGCATCCATGGATCAGAACCATTCACCCAAGTGTAGACAACATCAATTGGTTCATGACAGAGATAATCTTCAAAGCTTCTCTTCGCAATGTTGTCTCTGAAATCTCGTTTACTTGTCCACGTTGGATAAGTGATATTCAGATCAAGAGCAGAATCAATCAGCCTTAGAGATCCATTTAGTGTTATCACACATAATAATAACAACACAAAAAGTCCCCATTTTGTACCCAACAAAGTGTAGGTCTGCCGCTGGAGTAGCTTCCCAAAACCTGTCAACATACTTGCGGCATGTGTGTAGGGGCTGAAATGGGAAAACAAAACAAAAATAAATAACTAACACTAACCAATCACAAAATCCTAAAGGAAACCACCTCCTTTCAGAAACCCCAAACCCCCGCAGGTATCTACTCCAGGAAGAACTAAACCGTTGGTTTAATTTTTTCAATATGTTCCTTTAATTATCATACACATCATAGACACACAGCTGAAGACTGACTCCAGTACTTAAACAGAAAGAAGAGCAGGTGGTGAACTGCACACGAACAGAACCAAAACTGAAGGCGGAGTAATTTGTAAGATTTTGATCTATTTTTTTTTTCCTATTGGGACTACAAAAGAATATGCATCCCACTTTTCTTTTTTAAAAAACGCTCTCAGTAAATCCCGTACAGCTTATAACTATATGTAAACAAAAAAAATATCAAATCGCACGATACTGAATTACAGTTTAAAGTTAAATTTCATTTTTTTAATCACAAGAAGCAACGGTTGGGAAAATATTCCGTAAACTCTCAGGCTGCTATAATGATAATATAATGACATTAAATAACGAAATATTATTTTCACTGAAATAATAAAATAAGAAAAGGTTTAGATCTGTCCGAGACTAGACTTGATCGGGATTTGTTTTTTCAGCGCCGCTCTCTGAAGTATCGTCATATGGAACTCCTTTAAAACAGAAACAGAAAATCATGACCACGACGATCACCATAAATACAGCGCAACCGACAACAATTCCCGCAATAGCTCCACCAGATAAACCGTCGTCATCACTGGCAGGGTCTGCTGTGATTGTGATAGAGTCCTCGTGCAAAGTTAAGATCACACTCTGACTAGCCAAAGAAACAAATAGTGCCCGTAATGTAGTCCTCAAGTCATTAATTGCATCAACAGCAGATTTCACAGTTGTGGCACTCAACTTTACTTTGTATCTGTTTACTGCTAAAGTGGTTGGTTCTCTAATTAGTGCCTTTGCCGCATCACATGTTAAACACCCAAATCCTGACAACAGACAAATTTCTCTGCATCTGGCATCACTTGTCGCTAGAGCAGTGTTCGTAGATTGGACGAATTTATCGCTCTGTTTCCCGATTGTTGCTAATTCACCTGTCACGTCGAATGAAATATCTGTATCACCATTCACGATTGGATCTCTCGGAGAGTCGTTTCCAGCGGGCAGGCAGTTTGGCGATACGAGGGAAAAACCAGAAATGCACTTGATGGCTTTGCAGTCCCTAAAATTCACATCTGCTGACTTGTAATTCTCAGATGAAAATGGAACGCTTATACTTTGTCCGCCTCCCAGAGGACAAAGAGAGTTGAATGCTTCTTCAGTACCGGCAAAACTTGTGAACACTTCTCCAACAGGCTTTAGCTTGTCATCGGTAGAAATTGCGAGTGCGGTGTTGATGTTCGCACCTAAGTTGGTGTAGACGGTTGCTGTTAATAAATTATTAATACGAGCTTCAATCTTAACAACTGTTTTTAGTTCCTGACGAGTACCTGTTGTGACACAATTATGAAATGTTTCAAGTGTTGCAAACTCAGCGTCTGTTACTTTTCCTTTGAGTACACTATCACTCCTTAGTAAAGTATCGTAAGCAGACTCATCAAACTTACTGCAGTCAACAATCTTTGTGGGAAGAAGACTTCTGTGATTTAACACAAAAAGTAAAGTCGTTGTCTGATCGGTGACAACCGTTGCTGAGTTGCACAGAGCAAAGGTTTTACCGTTGCTTGCATAGTGATTGCAAGTTGCCGTAGAGGTACTGCTACATTGGTAGTTGTTGCATCTCACGTCACTCACTCCGCAATCAGTAGTCGAACCACAAGTGACAATTTCTGAAGGGGTGAGTGCACTAACTTTGAAAGAACAAATACCCGATGACGTTAACTCGTAGTCAGTCGCGCAGTTTACTGTCGCACACTCTCTGTCACTAGTAGCATGTAGGTGGTTCTCATATGATAGAGGCGCTCTTAATGAAGTAACTACGATATTTGGACACAAGTGATGAAATGATAAATCAGTTCCCACGTGAGCATTGATAACAGCACCAGCTGCTTTTAGTCTGGTGTTGGTTCCTTCAATTAGTTTTTGATTTACATTCAACGCAAGTTGAATGAATCTACTACTAGCAGCCAACACGTCAGAGATTCTATCAGCTGAGAGAGTGACAACTGAACTCAATTTGTTGTTGTTGCAAATTACAACAGCTTTTGCTGTCTGTTCAACACTTTTTATTAACTCGATTAGTGGTGTTTCAAATTCCAATATTTTAGTGCAGTCGACTTGCTTTGAACTATCTCCAATCATAGCACCGTGAGTTAAGACATAGTGGAGAGATATTCTATCGTTTAGTGTCCCACATGACTTAATAGTGTTGCCATTGGCTGAAAGATCACAACCACAGACAAATTGGTTGGTGCAGCCCTGGCAGTCGCTGGTCGTACCACAAGTCGTTATTGTATCCGTCTGTACTTGACCAGGACCTCTACATGCGGTTGCATCTGCCGCATCAAAAGAATATCCCGACTGGCATTCAACTACACGACATTCTCTGTCAGCAACAGTCGTTGAAAGTGGATTTCCAAAAGGAACTCTTAGTGACTCACCAGCGCTCAAGGAACAAGCTCCCTTTAGACCCTCCGAAAGACCCGCATTTAATCTATCGAAGGTACCAATTGCATCCTTTAAATTGGCATCGCTGTCAACTGCGCTTTCGATGTTTCTTCCAAGATCACGGTACCTTGCATCTGTACCGAGTAAGTCTTGCAATTTTACATCGACTTTTATTGAAGTGCGACGGATATTATTAGCACAAAGTACAACCGTTGTGTGGGTGATATCTTTTAATAAAGTTGCGTCATTTTTTATTTTATTTTTGAATTCTTCAGATTTTGCCAAGTCACAATTCTGACCTGTTGTTTTTAGTGACTGATAAAGTGTCACCACAGTATTCCCGTCTTCAGAAGCCTTTCTACACCTTGGGAAACTGTTACTATTAAGAACAAAATGCTCACAAATGTTTGCTTCAACCTTACATTTCAGATTGGCTAAGCATTCTTCAGCGTTACTCGTCGTGCCAACAAAGCAATCAGTATTAGTACCACACGTCAATATCTCAGCTGTATTCAATGTGCTTAAAACACCGCTAACTGGTGCAAATACAGCTGCTAACAATATGGCTACAGACTTCATCTTTAGTATATGATACCAACCTTTGCTGTAATGAAATAAAATGAGAATTTAATTTATCAAACTTCTTGGACTTAACCAATGTCTTCATACAATCATTTTTAAGGTGGAAACTTTCAAAACTACCTCCATAAAAGCCTGATTTAAAGGAATCGCCGCTCCGTCTGTCCTCAAAGCCGCTGCCAACTGCTTTAGTGTCTCGCTCTCCAATCCCATTCTCTTCAACATGCCTGAGAACGGCTTTGCATAAGCCAGCATCCCTTGCTTCGATACCTTTGCTTCGCTGTCACAAACAGAGCGACTGTGTCCTGATTCACCGATCCACTCAAATCAATAGGTGATCCCACATGTCGACTTCTCATTGTGCTTTGAGCCCAGATCTTTCCTGCGATCTGCTCCATCACTAACAGCGATTCGTTTAAGTCCGACTCGTACTCCTTGCTCTGACCCTTTTGTATCTTTTTCACCTGGTCCTCGATCTGATTCTTCATAAGGCTTCCGATTAAAGTCGAAACCTCCGCCTCTTCTGAACGAAACACCTTCTCTCTTACCTCCAAAATTCGATCTCTGCCAACGGAAACTTTCTTGTGGAGGACTTTGCTAAATCTTCGCAGCTGTACTTTCTCGGGGCTGCCCTCAGTTCACTTGTGCTGCCTAAGCCTGGCTTAGTTGACAGCAGCGTGAGTCACTTGGGTCATGAGGAGGCAGATTTCTCCAACTCATTTGTGTGAAGCTTGTCGTTTTTGAAAACTTTGTGTGCGGAGCTTGCAATTTTTTAAAAGTTGTTGTGTGGAGCTGGTGGTTTTTTAAAGGAATTAGTGCTTTTGCAGATCTGGGCATGATCTTCACTCTGCTTTCAGTTTTTTATCCTGATTTCCTTCTTCTCAAAGAGAGAAGAACCTTGACTTCCCTTATTTATTTTTTTAATTGCGACTTTTTTATTATTTATTAGTTCTGTATTCTGTTGTTCTCTTTGTTTCTTTCGTTGTTCATGATCATGACACTAAACTGATAAAGCATCTCAACCACCACAACTCAACAGCGCTGTTTCTTTCTCACCGCTCGCCGCAGTCACACAGAGCGGTATCGATTGGAGATGATGGATGAGGACGCTCCATGGCAATGTGGAAAGGGAAGGCTGATCTCAAAAAGATTGCCTATATCACCTGCACCACAACACACAAAACCAAAAAAAAAGAAAGACCGACCAGACCGACTGATATTGACAATGTGATGACAATGATGATGATGACAAGAGCTTCGATGTCGATATGATTGCAGTTTAGGCATTCATTTGATGTAAGCCCCTATTTATTATTTTTTATTTCTGTATTATGTTGTTCTCTTTTTGTGTCTTTCGTTGTCCCTGATCATGACACTAAACTGATCAAGCATCTCAACCACCACAACTCAACAGTGCAGAACCCTGCATCCTAATGCAAAATATGATTGCGAGCGTGATTGGAGCAGCCTTAGCACACTTGTCCATCTGGACCAAGTGCTGCCTAAGCCTGCTCTGGCTTAGTTGACAGCAGCGTGAGTCACTTGGGTCATGAGGAGGCAGATTTCTCCAACTTCACATGCCATCCACCTCATGACCAAGTGTGCTTGCAGGGAAGAGAAGAGGCTGCTCTGTGCTCACAAACATAGTGCAGATGAGGGACGGAGGGCTGTTGCCACATTGCAACATGCATGGAGCGCCAGCGATGATGCTGATTCTTCGATGTCTCTGTGTGACTTTGCGGTTGACCTTAGCCAAAAACAAACAGGTTTGCACCATTACTTCTTTGTTTCTCACCGCTTGCTGCAGTCACACAGAGCGGTATTGGAGATGATGGATGAAGATGCTCCATGGCAATGTGGAAAGGGAAGGCTGATCTCAAAAAAATTGCCTATATCCCCTGCACCACACCGGTGCGAGTAGTTTTTTTATTCTTGCTTTTCAGGGAGGGCCTTAACAGTCCAAATATCACCTGGCAACTTAACCCGACTCGCCTCAACCCAAAGCTACCGGGCTGGCCTACATCCTGGCATTGATAGTCAGCGGGAAAGCCAGTGTCTTATACAGCCTGACTTGATGGAACCCCGGATATCTCCGATGAACCTTAGGATTAGCAACATCTGCGGATTTCCGAAGTCCGCGAACCCTGCGGTGGACAAATAAAAGTTCATGTCGTACATTGGAACGTTGCCTCCTGTCGACATGGTAATCAACTGTGATGGCTCCTACTCTGCTTCCGGCGCGGCCGGTGCAGAGTAGGAGCCATCACAGTTGATTGTGTGAAATGAAAGTGTATTTACAATTCATCCCCTCGCACATTGGAATCGAATTTCACGATGAAGTTGATGCGCTTGCAAAGGAAGCGGCACACAACAAGAATATCCGACCTGTACTGTGGACCGATGAGGCGCACTTGTCCTTTTGGATCAGATGCCTAAGCCTGGCTCGTTCTGAGACAGCAGCGTAAGACACCTGGGTCATGGCTGGCAGATTTTCCAACTTCACAGCCCTTAAGCCATGACTGGGTATGTCTAGGGAAGATCGGTCCGCTCCTCTCGAATTTTTTTTCAAACCCGCGGGCTTTTCCCCACAAGAATATTTCACTTTACAGTATACAACTTAACTGCATGTCTTGCTGTTGTCTCTGCAAGTCTCTTATTCCCTTCACATTGGTTCCACACCCTGATCCCTGCTGCTAGGTTTGTGGCTACTGACATCCTCCTACCTATCTCAATCAGTTCTTCTTTTTCCCACTTCACTTGATTTCTCCTTCCCTTTACCTCTCTTACTTGTCTAGTAATACTTCTTACTATAGGTCCAGGGAGGTTAAATTGTGGTGGTGGTGCAGTTCCATCCTTCTTTAGGAAAGAAGTAATTAGTGGCTGTTCCTTTGGCATTGTTGTTTTGTTTGCTGGTTAAATAACTTTTTTAACTTGATGATGTACACAGAAATCTTCTTAACAATCTGACTTATTGCAGTAAAATTCTTTAGCAAACAATTACTATTGGTTGTTCCCTTGGCATGTTTTGTTTGCTAGGTTTTTTATCGATCGACTATGTCGATTAATTTCCAATTTCCGTCCTGATTGAGACACTAAACCGATTGTTTCTTTTAAAAAAAAAAAAAAGAATAAACAATGTTATCATTGTTTTTTTATCGATTAATTTTTATTTTCCATGCCACTATCCCCGTCCCCCACATTCTCTTTTTCTTTTTCTGGTTCCTTTTTTCTTTTTTTTTGTTGTTTTTTTATGTATGATTATTTCCTCTTCATATTACTGTAAAGGGAAATATTCTTGTGGGGAAAAACCTGCGAGTTTTTATTATTTTTTCTAAATCCGCGAGAATATTTCCCCACGGGAATATTTCCCTGCAAGCATATCTTTTTGCAAGCTCCACATGCAAAGTTTAAAAAACTTCCAGCTCCACACGCAAAGTTTCAAAATTGCCAGTTCCACAAAGTTTTCAAAAACTGCCAGCTCCACACACAAAGTTTCAAAAACAGCCAGCTCCACAAAGTTTCAAAAATTGCCAGCTCCACAAAGTTTTCAGAAACTGCCAGCTCCTCACACAAAGTTTAAAAGACTGCCAGCTCCACAAGGTTTTCAAAAACTGCCAACTCCACACACAAAGTTTCAAAAACAGCCAGCTCCACAAAGTTTCAAAAACTGCCAGCTCCACAAAGTTTTCAAAAACTGCCAGCTCCTCACTTAAAGTTTAAAAAACTGCCAGCTCCACAAAGCCCACGCAATGTTTAAAAAATTGCCAGCTTGACAAAGTTTTCAAAAACAGCCAGCTCCACACGCAAAGTTTCAAAAACTTCCAGCTCCACACGCAAAGTTTCAAAATTGCCAGTTCCACAAAGTTTTCAAAAACTGCCAGCTCCACACACAAAGTTTCAAAAACAGCCAGCTCCACAAAGTTTCAAAAATTGCCAGCTCCACAAAGTTTTCAGAAACTGCCAGCTCCTCACACAAAGTTTAAAAGACTGCCAGCTCCACAAGGTTTTCAAAAACTGCCAACTCCACACAAAGTTTCAAAAACAGCCAGCTCCACAAAGTTTCAAAAACTGCCAGCTCCACAAAGTTTTCAAAAACTGCCAGCTCCTCACTTAAAGCTTAAAAAACTGCCAGCTCCACAAAGCCCACGCAATGTTTAAAAAATTGCCAGCTTGACAAAGTTTTCAAAAACAGCCAGCTCCACACGCAAAGTTTAAAAAACTGCCAGCTCCACAAAGTTTCAAAAACTGCCAGCTCCACAAAGTTTTCAAAAACTGCCAGCTCCTCACTTAAAGTTTAAAAAACTGCCAGCTCCACAAAGCCCACGCAATGTTTAAAAAATTGCCAGCTTGACAAAGTTTTCAAAAACAGCCAGCTCCACACGCAAAGTTTAAAAAACTGCCAGCTCCACATGCAAAGTTTAAAAAACTTCCAGCTCCACACACAAAGTTTCAAAATTGCCAGTTCCACAAAGTTTTCAAAAACTGCCAGCTCCACACACAAAGTTTTCAGAAACTGCCAGCTCCTCACGCAAAGTCATTTGTAGTTCATAGTTTACCTTTGATTTTATAACTTCACACAGGGTACTATGAACGATGAGAGATCCAGTGAATTTGGGATCACTCAGGGTCTAGTAGAGACCACCAATGTTGTGCGTTGATAGGCAAGGTGACCAACCTTGACATTCTTTCTTTTCTCTCCTGTTGTGACAAACACAAAATACACACACAGCTTACAGTGTGTTCTTTGTGTATGTTTTCTTCAGGTGTGAGTAGTTTTTCTGTTCTTGCTTTTCTCTCCTGTTGTGACAAACACAAAATACACACACAGCTTACAGTGTGTTCTTTGTGTATGTTTTCTTCAGGTGTGAGTAGTTTTTCTGTTCTTGCTCTTCAGGGAGGGCCTTAGCCAAAAGCTAACTGTCCAAATCTCACCTGGTAATTCAACTCAAAGACTGCCAGCTCCACAAGGTTTTCAAAAACTGCCAGCTCCACACACAAAGTTTCAAAAAACAGCAAGCTCCAAACACAAAGTTCTAAAAAACGACAAGCTCCGCACACAAAGTTTTCAAAAACCACCAGTTCCACACACAAAGTTTTTAAAAAACAGCAAGCTCCAAACACAAAGTTTTAAAAAACGACAAGCTCTGCACACAAAGTTTTCACAAACCACCAGTTCCACACAAAATTTTTAAAAAACAGCAAGCTCCACACACAAAGTTTAAAAAAACGACACAAAGTTTTAAAAAACGACAAGCTCCGCACACAAAGTTTTCACAAACCCCCAGTTCCACACAAAGTTTTTAAAAAACAGCAAGCTCCAAACACAAAGTTTTAAAAAACGACAAGCTCTGCACACAAGTTTTCACAAACCACCAGTTCCACACAAAATTTTTTAAAAAACAGCAAGCTCCACACACAAAGTTTTCAAAAACCACCAGCTCCACACAAAAACTTTTAAAAACAGCAAGCTCCAAACACAAAGTTTTCAAAAACGACAAGCTCTGCACACAAAGTTTTCACAAGCCACCAGCTCCACACACAACGTTTTCAAAAACCACCAGCTACACACAACAACTTTTAAAAAACAGCAAGCTCCACACACAAAGTTTTAGAAAACGACAAGCTCCGCACACAAAGTTTTCACAAACCACCAGCTCCACACACAAAGTTTTCAAAAACCACCAGCTACACACACAAAGTTTAAAAAAACGACAAGCTCCGCACACAAAGTTTTCGCAAACCACCAGTTCCACACAAAGTTTTTAAAAAACAGCAAGCTCCAAACACAAAGTTTTAAAAAACGACGAGCTCTGCACAAGCCACCAGCTCCGCACAAAATTTTTAAAAAACAGCAAGCTCCACACACAAAGTTTAAAAAAACGACAAGCTCCACACACAAAGTTTTAAAAAACGACAAGCTCCGCACACAAAGTTTTCACAAACCACCAGCTCCACACACAAAGTTTTCAAAAACCACCAGCTACACACAACAACTTTTAAAAAATTGCAAGCTCCACACACAAAAGAATTTCGATAAAGTGGGAAGTAACGGACTGGGAGCTTTTGGCTCCTGCCCTATTCCCGATGTAAACTTTCTTTTTATTTTTATTTTTTTTTAACAGGCCCAAAGGGCGACAATGATGGTTGCTGACCAAGGAATAATATTCAAATGAATTTTCGTTTCAAAGAAACGAACAGAATTAAGAGAGAGGCAGAGAAAAAAAAAAAAAGAAAGAAAAGAAAAAAAAATATGAAGAGGAAATAATCAAACATGAAAAAAAAAAAAAAAAAAAAAAAAAAATATAAATAAAAAACGTTGTATGAAAAAGGAAAAAAAAGAAAAAAAAGAAAAAAAGACCAGAAAAGGAAAGAGAAAATGAAAAGGTATAATATTATTGTGGGGATATGAGGATAGCAGGGAAATGCTCTTTTTTTTTTTTTTTTTTTTTTTTTTTTTATTTATTATTTAAAAAAAAGGAAACAATCAGTTTAGCGTCTCGATCAGGACGGAAAATAGAAAGTGATCGACATAGTCGATCGATAAAAAAACAATGATAACATTGTTTATTCTTTTTTTTTTTATTTTAAATTCTTTTTATTTATTTTTTAAAGAAAAAAAAAACGGAAAATAGAAATTAGTCGACAAAGTCGAACGATAAAAAAAAACAATGATAACATTGTTTATTCTTTTTTTTTGTATTTTTTTTTATATTCTTTTTTATTAATTTTGAAAAAAAAAACAATCAGTTTAGCGTCTTGACCAGGACGGAAAATAGAAAGTGATCGACATAGTCGATCGATAAAAAAAAAAAAAAAAAAAAAACAATGATAATATTGTTTATTCTTTTTTTTTATTTTAAATTCTTTTTATTTATTTTTAAAGAAAAAAAAATGGAAAATAGAAATTAGTCGACAAAGTCGAACGATAAAAAAAAACAATGATAACATTGTTTATTCTATTTTTTATTTTTTTTTCTATTCTTTTTTATTAATTTTGAAAAAAAAAACAATCAGTTTAGCGTCTTGACCAGGACGGAAAATGGAGAGTAATCGACATAGTCGATCGATAAAAAAACAATGATAACATTGTTTATTCTTTTTTTTTTATTTTAAATTCTTTTTATTTATTTTTTAAAGAAAAAAAACGGAAAATAGAAATTAGTCGACAAAGTCGAACGATAAAAAAAAAACAATGATAACATTGTTTATTCTTTTTTTTTGTATTTTTTTTATTCTTTTTTTATTAATTTTGAAAAAAAAAAAAACAATCAGTTTAGCGTCTTGACCAGGACGGAAAATAGAAAGTGATCGACATAGTCGATCGATAAAAAAACAATGATAACATTGTTTATTCTTTTTTTTTTATTTTAAATTCTTTTTATTTATTTTTTAAAGAAAAAAAACGGAAATAGAAATTAGTCGACAAAGTCGAACGATAAAAAAAAACAATGATAACATTGTTTATTCTTTTTTTTGTATTTTTTTTATATTCTTTTTTATTAATTTTGAAAAAAAAAAAAACAATCAGTTTAGCGTCTTGACCAGGACGGAAAATAGAAAGTGATCGACATAGTCGATTGATAAAAAAAACAATGATAATATTGTTTATTCTTTTTTTTTATTTTAAATTCTTTTTATTTATTTTTAAAGAAAAAAAATGGAAAATAGAAAAAACTTTTAAAAAACGACAAGCTCCGCACACAAAGTTTTCAAAAACCACCAGCTCCACACACAAAGTTTTAAAAAACGACAAGCTCCGCACACAAAGTTTTCACAAACCCCCAGTTCCACACAAAATTTTTAAAAAACAGCAAGCTCCACACACAAAGTTTTAGAAAACGACAAGCTCCGCACACAAAGTTTTAAAAAACGACAAGCTCCGCACACAAAGTTTTCAAAAATCAAAATTCCATTTAGGTAATTTGCCACCGAAACTGAGCACCAAACAAAAACCGCCGTCAGCGGGTTTTGAACCCTCGACCGCCATTCTTGCAGACCGGCGTTCTATCAATTGAGCTATGTAGCCACATAATCGACGTCTCTTTTATTTCTATAAGTCAATGTCTCTATTAGTTTTCTGACGATATCAAATATTTCTATCCCTTTATCAGTTCTCACACCCCTGTCTTCATCACAAGAAAACTTATATTTAAATTAAGTTAAATAATGACTCGTGTAAATTTTGAGTTCCCTGAGTTCCTAGTGGAGATTTGGAAGGCACGAATGGGTGAGGAACCGCCAAAGAAGTTGGATAATATTAACTTGGATGAGCTGATTGCATGCATCCCCTTTAGCATCGATCTAAGTACATTGAGATCGGACAAGGAGACGAGGAGGTTGATCCAAGGCACACTGGCTATGTGTCTTGGGATCTCAAGCGACGCAGCCAAGACACTTTCGATGAATAAGTGTCTAGTAATACTGGGGGTTCTATCAAGGAGCCGCTTGCAGTTGGTCAACCAGAGCGCCGCCCGGATGAGCGAGCGGATATCCAAGGGGGGGTCGGATAGGTTGGTGACACACGACGAGGCGGAGGATGCGATGGGATCGCTGCAGCAGGGCACGGACACGCTCCGAAGCGACACCAAGCAAGGATTCGACTCGTTGAGAAACGAATGTCAGAAGGAATCCCAATCGGTGAGGAGAAGGGTTGGGGAGGCCGCCGAGAAAGCTGAGAACATCGGGGGCATGTGGGAAGCATTCAAAGAGCAACAGGTTCTACAACAGCAACAACAAGATAACATCATCCAGCAGCTCACACAGCAACAACAAGATCAGCAGGACCAGAATACTGCATTGTTCCAGAGCATCAGTCAACAACAACAGGTCCATCAGGAACAACAGGCAGCCGTGATACAAGGTATCATGCAGGAATTAGCAGGTCTGAAGAAGAGGTCTACCACAACTCAGCAAGGGCCAGTAGCAGTACCTCAAGCACCAAAGACGGAAGAAGAAGAAGCAACACAGGAGGTGACCGACCCATCTGCAGCCAGAGATGTAAAAAGATGGGCAGCAGTAATGAGTTCGGGAAGGACCGAGGCTCTGGTACACGGGATCAGAGAGAGGTATGTTAACAGCCTCGAATACAAAGTTGGGGGAAGCCAACTTCTCAGTTATTTCAAGCAATTGAAAAACTTTATACTCGGGTTCGAATATGTGGCTGCAGTTTAGATGTCTTAGGTGTTAATAGGGGGTTCCTCTTAGCATTTTTCTTTGTTCCCACCTTATGATTTTCTTGAAGAAAAAAAATAGAAGTCATAATGGTGCTTCCCTCTGGAAGGGTTGTAAGCCATGGTGTCCAACTAAATTAAAGGACAAGTCTGGGATAATCCCTGCCAGAGGGGCGAGTATTCTACCATGGTTGAAATACTCTGGCAACTGATCTTCAATTTTATGTTGTTTGTTAGCTGCTGGTGTATCCTGATCATGTGTTGATACTTGCATTTTTTTATTTGTAATCTTCTATTACAATTCTCTTTCTGTTCTGGTCTGTTACTTCATTTGTCTTGTTTAACTTCAGTTATATCCATTTTACTTTTTATTGTTTCCCATCTACTTTTTATTTTCTATTAGTTCTGGTCAGAAACTCCTGGGCAGCAAGAAGGAAAGTAGTTAAGTACTTCTGGGTGTTTGGCATCACCCCCCATAGTGAGCAAGTACAACAGGTAGCATTGGTAGTCTGTTGATCCTGAGTGATCCCAGCTACAGTTTTGTTTTTCTTTCTTTTTTTTAGAAGAAGATCAGGACATCCAAGCACTGCTGGATAGTTGCTGAATGCAGGGCCTGCCTGTGGCATTATAATAACAGGCTAAGTCATTTGTAGTTCATAGTTTACCTTTGATTTTATAACTTCACACAGGGTACTATGAACGATGAGAGATCCAGTGGGATCACTCAGGGTCTAGTAGAGACCACCAATGTTGTGCGTTGATAGGCAAGGTGACCAACCTTGACATTCTTTCTTTTCTCTCCTGTTGTGACAAACACAAAATACACACACAGCTTACAGTGTGTTCTTTGTGTATGTTTTCTTCAGGTGTGAGTAGTTTTTTTGTTCTTGCTCTTCAGGGAGGGCCTTAGCCAAAAGCTAACAGTCCAAATCTCACCTGGAAATTCAACTTAGTAGCGTGGGAAGAAAACCCCCACTTCGTAGAGCTAGGCAACGATTTGTTGGAGCAGCTGCGGATTCAGCATTACTTCTGCAAGGATGGGACGAAGAGATCCGAGCTGGAGATGATAATGAAAGTGGCATCGGAAGACCCGTTGGAGAAGGCAAACGCCATAGCTAAGAGGAACAAACATGTGAAGCTGCAGCAACCAAAATGGAAAGGAGGGAAGGCGTCTGTTTCCACATACCCAGCATCGGGAAACGGGAGAGGGTTCGCGAAGTGACCAGCCGACCGGACCCTGCAAGTAACAACAGTACTCCCAAGACGAAGGTTAGAGTACAGGAATATGCAAGTATTAGAAACACTCCCAATACCAAGGTTGAAGTATTTAAGGAAACCAGCAAGACTTATGCAGAAGCGCTCAAAACAGGTATTGAAGGACGGCCGACTACGAACAAGGTTAAGAAGATCCATAAGTTCGATCGTTCGAGGCCCGGACAACAATATAAAATCCGCAGTCCGAGGATCCCCCAGCGGAAGGGAGATGGAAGCAAATTCAGACAGAGAAACGGGAGAGATAAATTCCACACCAATCACAGTCACAACGGATACAATGCCCTCAGAAGAATTAGGAAAAAACATAGTTGGAAGAATCCTGCTGAACATGATGGAGGGATGCCCCGAGGGGGCAAAGAAGCGGCATGCGGAGGATTCCGTTACATACATAGAAGC
The DNA here is from genome assembly GCA_964019425.1 of Flectonema sp. DT1601. NCBI lineage: Eukaryota > Euglenozoa > Diplonemea > Diplonemida > Diplonemidae > Flectonema > Flectonema sp. DT1601. The sequence continues at coordinate 508,879 of OZ025800.1, read as the reverse complement.
GACGGAAAGACTTCAAGAAACACTAGAGAAGATGTGGGCCTCAAAGACAACAGCAAGCAGGCGGAATCTGTGGAGAAGATTTCGGGCCTGGGCAAGGGAAAAGGAGAAACCAGCAAACGCAAGCTCGGCTGTTCTGTTCGTGATGGCGACAGGTGTGGCAGTGCAGGGGCTTCTCTCTTATGCAAAGAGTCTATCTGCAGTGATGGGGAGAATCGGAATAGAAAACGGACCTCTGTTGAGCTTAGCTGCAGCACTGAGGGCAAACGGGGCGGCAATACCACTAGAACAGGCAACGCCAATGACAAGTTTCGACCTGGTGGATTGGGCAAGGGGGCAAGACTTAAAGACCCACTTGGCAATGCTAGTGTGCTGGAAGACTGCATCAAGATGGGGCGAGACCGCAGCGCTCTCAAGGGACCAGTTCATCTCTGTAAGTCCGTCAGAGATCATTATCGATTGGTTCCGCACGCCGAAGGGAAGGAGGGCAAACCCTTACTCGCCAAGCAGATGGACGGTGATAAAGGGGAATCACACAGAAGAGATAAAGATCTTGCTGGATGCGATGGGGGAGTTCAAAAAACTACACCCGTGGGACACGTCAAAATTAGTGAAAACGTTCCAGCAGGACGGCAGGATGAAAAGATACACCGCCCACTCAATAAAAAGGGGTGCGATAAGTCATCTGTTGGAAGTTCTGGCATCCGACCAAGAGCAGCAAGGACTCACAGAAGGGCTGATAAGCAGGCTGGCCAAGCATGCAGGAGTGTCGGCTCTTTCGGACACCACGCTGAGGTACGGGGGGAACCCAATTGCAATGGCGAGGGCGTTAAAGACAGGGGATGTCACCTGTTTCCTGTAGTTGATAGATCGAAAAATGCGAGCGAACGGGATGTGATGCGGAGCGTAGCAGCTCAGTTCACACACAGAACAAAGAGCACGCGCATTCCCATAACGAAGGAGGAGATATCTTCACCACTACATGTGGCCCCTACACCTAAGATGGATGTTTCAGCTGTGAGGGGGAGGATGCTGCCATCGGTCCTGAAGAGGTTTGATTATGTTTGGGACCTCACCTTCTTTCCTAAGGATTCTTCTGTCAATGCACGGCTCTCGAGGAGGGCAACTTCGAAGTTGGCAGGGAAACATGCAAGAGAATTGGTTGAGTGTGGAATTTCGATTAAGTGGGAAGTAACGGACTGGGAGCTTTTGGCTCCTGCCCTATTCCCGATGTAAACTTTCTTTTTATTTTTTTTTTATTTTTTAACAGGCCCAAAGGGCGACAATGATGGTTGCTGACCAAGGAATAATATTCAAATGAATTTTCGTTTCAAAGAAACGAACAGAATTAAGAGAGAGGTAGAGAAAAAAAAAAAAAAGAA